>OZ010610.1:20348005-20455505 GCA_963932145.1 Acanthosepion lycidas
ATACGATTACATCATCAATGCCCTAACGATTCACGCAGCTCGCTGTTTCCACTGTTGGACCCGGGCAGTCTACTTCGCCCACGTTGCTTGTTGAGCCTTCTTCTTTTATGTTCTGTGTTCCTTAAGAACGTGCGCTATCATGGCTCCCCACAACTCTTGTCATCAGTTTCCAACTAGGTATTTATGCTGATGACAGAATTATTTACTCCTGTCATAATAATAAGTCCGATATGTTCAAGAAAATAAAACTAACAGCTGCTTTCGAAAATAAACTTAAATTAGATTTTAACTGGGGCAAAGAATTATATTAAAAAAGTCGGAAGACGAAACGCGTCGGCAAAATCTAAGATCTTTTTTCCAATTGTCATTTTATTTATACCAAAGAATTATTTGTAAATTTGAACACATACAAAACGAAATAGCTAGCCTTTAATACTCAGAGAGAATCATGTTTCTCCTCCGTCAGATTGGCTGATGTTAACCTCCACAAGAGCAACTCATGGCTCTCACGTTTTCTATTGGCATCATAAAACAATCTAAATACTCGCATTTTCAGTCGCCAATTAACTACAACCATCAAAATAAATAAAAATAATGACAATAATAAGCATTAGAAGTTCCTATCTGAAGACAATGACTTCAAGTCCTCAACAATCCACAGATTTGTCTATATTTAGATAAGAACGGCGAGGCACGGGCTGGGGCGTTAGGTATCTCAATGGCGTTTGACAGGATTTGACATAATGGCCTTCTTCACTCTCTCGAAGATTATGGTATTTCTGGTAGGATATTTCACTTTATCCAATCGTTCTTAACAAACAGGTAAATGAAGGACGTCTAGAACGGCAATGCTTCTAGATCATTTCACATTAATGTGGAGTTTTATCCTTCAACATACGTTGTTTCATGTCTTCATCAATGACCTTCCTGATGTCATCAGTTCCTAACTAGGTATTTCTTGTTCTCACGTTTTCTATTGGCATGTAGTGAAACGATTATATTGAATTATTTTCTATGTGTGCTGCTAAGAAATTGGTTGTGTGTGTTGTGCTAGACAATTTTTTTCTCCAGAATCTATCTTACATATTTGTAAGTCTACCTTTCGCCCATGTTTCGAATATTACTGCCAAATATGGCTTGGTTCTCTTGCTATATATTTAGAGATTCTTGATAAAAACAAAAACAAAGAAGAATCTGCAATGTTATTGGTCCTGAATTGACATCTCGACTTCAGTCACTTTCTCAACGCCGTCACCTGGCTTCCCATTTTCCTTTCTATATTTTCATAGAAGTAGTTTTTAATGTACTCTCCACCTTGGTACTCCGACCGCGTGAACTGAAGCGTACTACTAGATTGGCAGCTAGGTCTCATCCTTTTACTGCTGAAATAGCTAGATGTAACCGTATTCTTTTCTAATAGATTTTTTCTCGCACTTTTCACCTGTGGCAATGTTTCTAGTTTCTTGGTTCCCTTCCACCTAAAATATTGAAAAATTTAAATGCAGCATCAATCGCAATCTTATGTCTTTCTGACTCATGTTCTTTTATCCTCCCACTCTTAGTAATCCCTTGCATTTTAGTGGCATTATCGCCTTGCTTGGGTGAACTGATTTAAAAAATGGATGCACGTCCAATGTTCCTGGTTCTAGTGGCTATCTTCTTCCTTGGGAGAAACCTCTCGTCAAGCAATGCATAGCTGTTTTTCACTTCTGCCAAATAACTATTTAAATATATCAAGGATAAATCAATGTTAGTCTTAGTGTACGACCAACCAGCTGATTCTGCCGCCACTATTTATCTAGTCAGTACAGAGACTAAATACTGCGTCCCATGTTCGAACGCTGAGTACTAAAGGTTTTAACTTCTTTACATCTATTAGGTTGGTGCAAAAATAATGTCGGTTATTGACGTTAAAAAATACGTCAAAAACCGACATTATTTTTGCACCAACTTAATACATCTTTTAGGCATCTTTTCCAGGTTTCTACATCTGGTATACATTTTTTTAAATTGTTTTCTTTTTTAACTTTCACCATTTTTTACATTATATTTTTTTCTTTCATTTTTTTCTTTCTTCATCGCTTTCAATTTGCTTTTTTATTTGCCTTTTTCCGATTTTCTATGTCTTCTGTCAAATTTCTTTTTATCAGATCCAAGTTTTTTTATTTTTTTTATTTTTTACTTTCTTGCTTTTGTTCCTTCTTTCCATCTTTCTTTAGCTTTTGTTATTTTCTTTTATTTTCCTTGGTGGTTTTGATTCTGCCTGACTAGAACCCATAACGTTGGGGCAGGTATCTTTAATTCCGATACCCCCCCCCCCAGGAATTCTGGCAGGAGGAAAAGAAAAAAAAACTGACGGGACTTGATGCTGCCGGCTCCTATCATTCTCCCGTTTTGAGTTTCCCTTTTTTATCTGAGGGAAGGGGACATCCCATCACATACCTCGAACGCACACATTTCCATACACTTATAAATACATTTACCCCGTCATAAAAATCCGCATACTCGTACAGTGGCCCACACATACACAAGCACCTAATCGAACTCGACTACACATATAAACTCATACACACACGCGCATATGTACACACAAACATTTATATAGACCCACACGCATAGCTCGTGCCCACACATATGCCGACTTCCATCCGTGTATGCAGTCCCATACATACTCGCTAATGTATACACACTTACTTTCGAGCAAGGCATAAACAGATACATGCATGCACATTCGACTACGCGTACAAAAACACACATGCATACACATCCCAACCCGTGTAAACACAGGCACACAAACTCGCACATATGCATACACACACGCATGCACACACTTATAGGTATGGTTATTTACTAAGCGTAACTTATATGTGGCACAAGGTCTAAAGTATGTGGCACCCAACACACATATAGGTATGCGAACTGAAGTATTGAGGGATAATGACAGGGAAACACACGTGTTATATTTAACGAAACAAGATGAGGAATTTATTTACAAATTTACACATTTGAAGTTATCAGTAGCATGTTTCAGGAAAAGGAATCAAATATTTAAAGTTCGTAGTTTCGATGAATTGTCAAGCAGAGAAAATGTTCATATTAATTCATCGGACACAAAGTAATATACTAAAATGTTTAAAACAAATTGAAAGAGTTCGTTTTTCACATAAAAGCTATCAGGTTGTATTGAACATGAATAAAAAGATATATTTTAAGGTACATAGCTTTTGAGTTGAATAGAGTTCTTTGAAATTGCCCTGCTCTCATTTAGAGGCTGATAATGTATCTGCATGTAATTTGACACCGGCTTTATTCAGACACGTGGAACTCTGGATTTCTGCCTCCTGCTTCTTTATGCTTTTTTTCTCTCTCACTCTCTCTGCTATGGTTCAAATTTCTCTGCCTATTTATATCAAAAAGCGATTTCACATCGGCTCGTTACTTTTTTCTAAGCCGCTTTCCATCGGTCAAAATAGATTTTCACATAGGCTCGTTAAAATTTGCTCTGGTCTTTTTTTCAGCCCGAAGCCAATCCCTTTTTCTATTGGTTAAAATAAAATGTGTGTGTGTGTGTATGTGTGTGTACGTGTATATATGGTCAACTTAGAAAACAAAATATTTAATAAAATTAGTAAACCCACCACTTATGCTAGATGATACATCTTCATTCAAACTACATCCGTCAATGACATCACAGAACTTTCAAAAAATCTGAAAAAACTTCCGTTTTAAAGTTAACTTATTAACTAAATATTGATAAAAAATCCCATTTCTAGATATTTTTATTTACTATAACAGTGAAAATTTGACCACATCTCCGTACAAAATATCTACTAGTTCTAACTCTTGGCCTCTAAACTACAACAGAGTACGCTCTGAAAAATATAAAACTGCTGATATTAATAACCTAATCCAAATAGCTAAACCATTTCTTCTGCCAAAATAATTCTCCTTAAAGAATTAAATAATATAAAACAAACACTTAACAATAATGGGTATCCGAATTAAATGGTCGACAAGCAAATTAAATTCTATTTAAACAATAATTTTAATAATCAAAGTAATATTCTCAATAACGATATTAAAATATATTACAAAAATCAACTGCACCACAATTACAAAAAAACAAAACAGCAATAAAACAAATCATACATGGATATATAAAACCAATCGATAAAAACAAATAGACCAGATTCATTATTTAATACCCCATCCCCCCCCAAAAAAAAATCAACAATAGCAACCTTGCTATTAATAATAAAACTTTCATCCCCATATACACGACCAATGTTGTGTATGGGTATACTTGCCTACCGTGAGAATGTTTTTCTGTAAATAAAAAACACAAAACGTCTTACATACGATAAACCATAATCATAACTGTGCTTGTCCGAAATAAATTTTGGCTTTTGTGGTTAAACCTTCAACAATTCCGGTCATGCGCAAAGTCACAAACGGTGATTTTAAAATTTTTCCATGTTGTAAAAATTTTTATGTAAGGGAAGTAATTTGGTTAAAAATTGAATTTTTGCTAGACGGTTATAAATTGCTTGTTTAAAAAAAAACTGTTTAGTTTTAACATAGATATTTCGAAAAAAAAAAACCCTACATACTGTAAGCATTTCAGAATATTTGTACTATAATCATAATTAATTTTATTAAGTGTTGGTCGTAATATTTTAATAAAGATAGCTTCAAGAATTGCTGTTTCTGCTTATTACTTTCTTGGTAGAGTATACATGGATTGTCTTCTAATATTCTTCTAAATTGTGAATGTGGACGGGAATGTTTTTGCAGATGTTGTGCAATGGACATTCACAATTTAGAAGAATATTAAAAGTTAGAAGATGTGGCAACTAATTTTTGTCACATATTAATATGCTATTATTAAAGTTATTTTAATCATCTGAATAGTTTTATTAATGTGCCATATAGGAAGAAAATGAGTAACTACCGACACCGAGGTTCGAGCGTGACACTCTGGACTTGCAGTGATTATTGAGTGACTATTGCGTGTTTCAAACTGAACCCTTTATTTAATCTATGGAGTTAGCTTAAACCCTTTATTCAGTCTAGGGGGTTAGCTTGTTCTCGTTCCGCGTCTAGTTCTTATTTAGTACGGATCAGTTATTGCTAAGCCCTGTTTCCAAGTACACACTGCCCAAGCGAGGGATTGAACTTGCAATTACTATGTTTCATATAGGAAGAAAATGAGTAACTACTGACACTGAGGTTCGAACGTGACACTCTGGACTTATGAATATATGTTTTCCGCCAGGTGTATAAATAGAGGTATCAGGCTACTGACTGCAATGATTATTAAGTGATTATTGAGTGACTATTGATTGGAACTATCCAGTCGAATTAGTGTCACTTATTGTGCGTCAATGATTTGGGTTTTGGTTTTACCGGACGTTAAGCCGAGCCGCGCTACTAACAAGGTATTCACTGAAATGGTTAATTATCTTTGGTTGACTTTTACCTCTTTGTTTTTGTTAAGTATTTATTTTTGGTTGTAATTAAATTCCTAACATTGAAGTCTTGAGTTGTACTTAATCATTAACGGCCACCGTACGTCAAAAATAATGTTATATTTTTATGTATCAGGTTTCAATTAATGTTGTTTTAAAGTTTCAGACTGCAATAAAAGGATTACCAGGAGTTAGCCCTAAAATTAGATGACAATGACGACTCCACAAGAAAAGGCGCAATGTGTGCCTTGGTTTTAACAAAATCGTATATTCAAACACGAAGAAATTATACAACTAAAGATGGAAAACAAACGCCAGTCGGAATAAAAGTTTCTAAAGTTTTAAGTGAATTCAAAAGACAATATGTAAATATTTATACACACATTTACTCGACTACATATGTAACATTTAGTTCCACAAATTTTCGCCTTCTTTGAAGCAACTTTATGATTCCATCCTCCCAGAACATGGCATCTTTATTGGGTGGTGACCTGGTCTAAGTGTTTTTCACATGCTTCCAGAGAATTAAGTTCTTATTCTTAAGAAAATTTTGTAGGGATTAAAATAAGTCGTAATCCGTTGAGGCAAAGTCAGGTGAGTACATCGGCTGTATTAGAACATCCCGACAAAGTAGGACCAATTTATGTTTAAACGCATTTTAATTACTCAATATTATAGCTAGAAAGATGGCTTCGTTTATCTCCGACCCGTTTGGTTTCGCCAGAAGACTTCAGGGAGATAAGAGTAGCACACTCGAATAAATTGTTTAAAAATCTGTCATTTCTCTGAAGCTTCTCGCCATCTATATATACAATTTATATCATACATATATACAAATCTAGCGTGTGGAACTTATACAAAGCACGTCCTAAAGCTAGTAGCAAATTTACTCTGGGTGCGGGCCGAATACTGATCATATTCAGTCGGGTCGCCCATCGAAGAAGTCTATTGTTTATTTAGGCCCGAATCTTATAGTGACATGGGAGCACAATACTGACGATACACCTAGATTCGGCATTTAAAGGTGTAATTTTAACATATATATATATATATATATATATATATATATATATATATATATACATATATATATATATTTAAGTTATAAGGAACTTGGTAAACCGAATTGGTAAATCCAAAGAGGATGAAATCCTGAGAGCTCAATGTGAGGACAGAGCTAATATGTAATGAAAAACAAACCACTTTAAGGTACCATTACGATAATTTATTTCACCCAAAATCCTTTTTTAAGGATTCAGGATCATCAGGTAAAACTTCCAACAACGAATTGAGAGGAAAATATATATATATATATATATATATATATATATATATATATATATTCTTTTAACTATTATTCAATATGTAAATAAATATCTTGATTAATTTATTTTAAGCAATTCTAGTTATGTTATTTCTCTTAGTTTTTAAACAATTTTCTTCCGTTAAGGATCATTTTTGGGTAGTAACCTATTTTAACTAAAATTTACACGTTTTTATGTTTTTTAACTAGTATTTAACATGTAAATATCTTGATTAATTTATTTTTAAGCAATTTCAGTTGAATGTCATTTCTCTTAGTTTTTAAACGGAATTTTAGAGTTTCAATCAATATCCCAAATTATTCATACCGTATTTTTTTTTTTTTTTTAAGTAGTCTAAGTCATTTTAATCACTATTGTATACGTTTTGTTAAGTGTAGTTAAGAAAAAATAAGAATAAAAAGGAAAGTTATAAAAAAAGAAAGACGAAACAAATAAGATATAATAAAGAAGTTAAAAGGGGAGGAAGAGAAAGAAAATAAATCGTAAGACGAGCCGATATAATAAATCGTTTTTATTTTATTAATATATATATATATATATATATATATATATTGGTTATTAATGTCTATATATATATATATATATATATATATATATATATATATATATATATATATATATATATATATATATATATATATATATATATATATATTGGTTTGTTTTCTTCTCTTCTTCCAAAAAAACACCCTGTCTTGGCCGCATGTAGGAAGATCAGTACAACCAAGCATACCTGATCCATAACATCGAATAGCCCAAGTGAAGTCTTGATTGGTTGCTGTTCACTGGGGCAACTTATACAATGCACGTCCTAAAGCTAGTAGAAATTTTTTATTCTGGGTGCTGACCGAATACTAATCATATTCGGTCGGGTCGCCCATCGAAGAAGTCTGTTATTTATTTAAACCCGAAATTCTAGTGAGATGAGAGCAGCAACATTGACGACGTACCTAGATTTGGCACTTAAAGGTGTATTTTTAATAATAATAATAATGTGTGTGTGTGTGTGTGTGTGTGTGTGTGTGTGCTTGGGATCTAACCGGAGATGTTGAAAGACACTTGATAAGACACCGGAGGTGTTGAAACAAAATGGCTATTTTTGTAGTGATTTTATAACATATTTATGTTATAAATTTTTTTTGAATAAATAATTATATATATATATATATATATATATATATATATATATATATATATATATATATATATATATCGAGATACTTGAGAGGCATGCAGAGTTTATGCGATTAGAACTGATAGGAAAATCTGATATCGGTCGGGCTTCGGTCGCCATCTTTTGATTTATAGATGGCCACTTATGTAATTCGAGCTGAGATAGCAAGAACGAAGAAAAATGGAGTCCATTCCAAAGTCTGTTTCTATGCGAAATGCCAGTAATAGCCACCCGGTTAAACCTTAACTTGAAACAAAGTGACCAAAATAACCAGACAAATGTCTTGCTGTTCGAGTCTGCCATGTCAAATCGACGAGATCTCATTTTCGTAATGATTTTCAGCATTCGTGAAGTGATAACGATATTATGAGAACGAACGAAACATGCCATGAGGATCCAACACAGCAATTTACTAATGCTTTGCGAGACTTGTTGGATAAATCTTGTTCCACTGGCAATGCCTCTTGTGTCTTATGTCTTAGTCTGGTCCAAGCCTACAAACATGGATTACCCAATGAACGTCGGCTTATCAATACAAAAATAAGAGTATGTGTTAATCACTTGTAACAGAGAACAGGTTACGAATTATAATGGCGGCGATTGAGATATTTCATAACAAATGAAGTCAACATATGCGTGTGTTTTATATATATATGTAAGCAAATATATGGATATAGATCCGACAGTATGAAGAAAAATATACGGAAAAAACAAACAAAAATCCTTATATGCAATTATGCTGTTTTAATGTTAAACGTCCGACGTTGACATTATATTAACATTAAAACAGCAATAATTGCATATTAGGATTTTTGTTTGTTTTTTCCGTATATTTTTCTTCATATATATATATATATATATATATATATATATGAAGTGTTAACTTCTATGTTCCCTTATATATATATATATATATATATATATATATATATATATATATATATATATATATATATATATAAAAGGGAACATAGAAGTTAACACTTAGAGGCGACAGTCTGTTTCATGCTAGATGCAATCGCCAGGCCATATCAGCCGTTTCCATAGTGACGAATGAACATGCTTATAACGATACGTAAACTTCAAAATTGGTCATTCCTAAATTTTCGCTTGAGGATGAAACAGGGCTTGTTACTTTAATTCAATTTAATTTTAATAATCATATTGATGGTTTCGACTCTCGTTTTTGAAACATGAGAACTCTTACGTAGCGAAGGAATCATATTTTTTTAAAAATAATTATAATCTAAGCTCTACTTCTGTATGGAGCACTGTTTTTTAAAAATAAAAACAAAAATACTAAAGAACCCTGGATTATTTACCTAACGTGTTCTTTCCTATTTTTCTACATATCTGCATACACACACACACATATATATATATATATTGTTTTGTAGTGTATACATACATTCACACACACACACACACACACACACACACACATATGTATATATTGTTTTGTAGTGTATACATACATTCACACATACACACACATATATATATATTGTTTTGTAGTGTATACATACATTCACACACACACACACACACACATATATATATATATATATATATATATGTGTGTGTGTGTGTATGTGTGTGTGTGTGAATGTATGTATACACTACAAAACATGATAGCTTAGAAAAAAGACAAATTATATAATTATATTTGTGAAATAAACTATAATTTGTGTGTGGGTGTGAGTGTATGTGCATGTGGTGTGTGTGAATGATACTCTACGTTGTTCGGTTGAAACTAAGCAGTCGGTACGCCAAGGAGGAAAAGTTTAAATATTTGGAATAAACCGAATGTAATATAATAATAATTCAAAAAAATTATGATATTGTAATTTAATTTAAACTTATGCATACATACATATCTTCATACACAAACACACCCATATATATATATATATATATATATATATATATATATGTTTATGCGTATATTTCGGCAGCATATTTTCATTAAGACAGGTTTCGTTAAAAATTAAGATGTTCTGTGTATTTATTCTCGATAAGATCCTTTCATATTCGTGCATAAGCTTTTTTGTGCGGTTATTAAAAGACGAGAGGAAAACAACTTATTGGCCCATATTGTATTTATTTCCGAGTACTTTCGACATAGCATAATGCCATCATCAGGGTATTGTTAATTATAGAGTAAGTATTTAGTGTTCATAATTATGAAGGACAAAAATGGTTGTGGTCATCTGAAAATTATCATTTTTATATGTGGAGTCAGGAAGGCTGTGTCATAACTTGGATGACGGGGACACCGTTTAAGGGGAGGTAATTAAGTATTCTGTGGAAAAATTCCGAACTTGAATAGTTGCTAGATAAAGGAAAAACAAGCGCTAACATTTAAAGACTATTTTAAAATGCTTGTGGAGTATTCATAATTAAATTTATTAAGTTTTGGTTTAAATATTTGATATAAATATTAGGTTGGTGCAAAAATAATGACGTAATAATATCGTTTTTTGACGTATTTTTTAACGTCAAAAAACGACATTATTACGTCATTATTTTTGCACCAACCTAATAGCTTCGAGAATTTTTAGTTTGTGTTTATTCTTCTCGTGGAAAAGTATGAAGTTATTTTCGGCGAAGATTTTTCTGAATTGCGATTGTGGACAGGTATGTTGTAAATGTTTAGAAATATTGGATGTGTTGTTCAGGTGAAGACTTAGCTTACGTGAAAGCGTTGTTGTTGTGTGTCCAAAATAGATATTATTTTTATCGTTGGAGCTGCATTCTCCCAGAGGACATTTAAATTTATAAACGATGTAGGTTTTCTGCAACACACAAGTGGTTGAGGAAGGGTCATTACGAATGATTTTATTAGATAAAGTGGATTTAGTGTCGTACACAATAAGTTTTGTTTTTTTTTTACTAAAGTCTATGGTGGATGTATTAGTTTTTAGGATATTTTCGTCTTTTTATAATTAGCATGCATCGAGTTACGTTATAAAAGATTAATATGTTTGGGTTAGTTGAAGGAGTATTATGTATCTATGTGTTTTTTGTAGAGATCACTGATGGAGCATCTTATTTGATCGTCAACGGTGTAGTTGGAAAAGTTATTATTGATGAGTGTTTGTAGAAGATCTGTTTTGTGGATGAGTTAGTTTTTACACGATTTATTGTTTTTTTTATAATAGCTCTTCTAGAGTAATTTGTACATTCGCTTTTATAGTTAAGAGTAAAGGAATTTATGCTGGTAGGTTTTATATATGGAATTTATTATTATTTGTGTTAACGAGTATATTTTGTCCTTCACAACCATGAACACTAAATTCTTGAATTATGAGCCAACATGGTGTATTTCTCTCGTGTTTTAATAACTGCACAAGACAGTTATGAGGGTTTCTGCAGTTACATAATTTTTGTTTATCTTCATCTCTTTTTATTTTTATACTGTCTAAATTTCTTGTCTTGGTCTAAGTGTTTATTCAAGATATTAGCATTAAATTTCTTGAAGTTTTTTCCTAAGTTTTCAGTACAGCTGTAACTTAATTCTTGGGTATTTTTATTGAAAATAGTACTGAGCTTACTATGTTTAGGAAAATGTTTAACGATTTATAAGGTATGTATACATTTTAATTAAATCTAATGTTATATCAAGGATGTTCACTTTTTTCAATTTAGTGCTTACAGTATTTTTAATTTCAGGCATTTAGATTCTCTATATAATAGCTTTCTAATTTTATCGATTTTAAAGTTAGTAGAGTTCTCTATAACCATAAGTCCATCGTCTCTGAAATAATGTATAACTGTTTATATTCCTGGTATTTTTTTTAAAGTATTGCTGATAATAATTTTTTCTTCAAAAATTATTGCTGGTAATAATTTTTTTTTTATTATTTTTTATTATTACAAAGTATTTCTGGTATTAAAACCTATTTTTACATTTGTTTGGGTGTTAACTATTTCCCCATAGCTGGGACCCTAACAGGTGGTATCACCCCGGGTCAGGGTGGACATGGGAACTCCAGCAATTAAAAGGTGGTTCTATGCTCATCAAAACCTTCTGATCAGATGCCTTACTTGGATGTAGTTTATCGTCTTACCCAGGACGCGGATGTAGTTTATCGTCATACCCAGGACGAACATGTTTTGGACTGTTATCGTAAGCTAGTAATGTTTCTATGTCTCACTCCCTATATATATATATATATATATATATATATAGAGAGAGAGAGAGAGAGAGAGAAAGAAAGAAAGAAAGAAAGAAAGAAAGAAAGAAAGAAAGTGGGTGATTGTGAGAGGGAAAGAGAAAAGAAATACGCAGATAGGTAGGCACCAAAAAAGACAACTACAAAAGCCTATTAAAGTCGTTTCCTTAACTATTTTTCTTTTTCTGTAATCTAACCCGAGAACTCAGACATGAACAGAGAGGAAGAAAATCAATTTAGATCCCCTCTGATATAGATACGTAGATGCCCACATACAGAGCACAAAACCTTGCGATAGTTGAAATTTTTATCTCTTACAAGGCCATTTCCTGTTATAAATACCGACTGCCATATTTGCTTGTTAACGAATACAAACGAAAAACTGTTAGTATCTGATATTATACTTGAAACTTTTATTGTTTTTTTGTTTTTGTTTTGTTTTTTTGTTTTTGTTTTTTTAGGGTTTTTTTTCAATCAGAAAGCAGATTTCCCTTTTTCGGTTGCATACAGAAGATAGAAAAGTAGAAAGTAGAATTTTATTTTATTGTTAGTATTTTAAATTTTATTTTTCCAGAAATCCGTAAAACGTAAAACTCTGAAGCTAAAATACCTAAAAAAAAAAATCAATAAAAAATTAGATTTTTGAAACTATTTAATTTTTAAAAATTAGTGTATAGTTAAATAACTTGATTCACTTAAAATCGAATATATCACTTCTTTCCATCCGGGCGATAACTTTTCCTTTCATGTAAGCAATTATGCTACCATTAATTCACATTTCAAAACAAGTCACCATTGTTAGACACGCTTCTCTTATTTTCGACTAATTTTTTTTTCTGCTAAAATAGTAAATAATATCTGTTTCCAGCTACATTAAGTAAGCTTTAAATTTTCTAAATTTGATTAGAATAATTTATAAAACTTAAAAGATATAATTAATTTTTACAAGATTTTTAAACGGAGAATTTAACTTTTGTTTACAAATTTCTCAAAAATGGCGGACATCATCGATTTTTATGGTAATTTCGCTGGCTCAAAAAAAAAAAGATTTTTAACAAAAATTTCGGACGTGCTAGGAAGGTTTAAAAAATGTAAAAAAAATAATGAAAATACTTTGGTATTTCCTCTTAATAACAACAAACATTTAGACGATAAAAAATTGTTTTCATCAAGTTTGAGGTCTTTTTTCGTCACGGTATTATATAAAAGTTAATGAATTTTTAAAAGAATTGTTTTTTTGTTTTTTTAATTTTGATTAGAATAATTTATAAAGCTTAAAGTCTTTTAAAATTCTGTATTAATTTGTGCTGGTTAAAAATGTTATCAAATAAAAGTTATATTTACTTATCATAAATGGAAAAGCTTACAATAATTCAACGACCCCTAGTATTTTAAAGAGAATTTTGAATTTTTTGTGTAGGTATAAACGTGACGATTTTTGTAAATACGGATGTCTATGCATGACATTATCAGAAAATAAGAGCGGAAATTATAGTAAATTTAAAGCCAAAGTACATATATTTTTAATATGTGAGCAACGAGGAAGTTTTGGAGAAAATGGAAACAAAAAGGAAACTAATACTTAGCACTAGGAAGAGACAGTTGTGATTTCGGGGAAGGAGGGCTTGGAATGAGGAAGGAGGGCTTGGAAAATCTGATACTCACAGGACAGATAGAGGGAAAGAGAAGCAGTGGAAAACAACGCATTACTTAATGAGTTTGAATAAATGGATGGCGGAACAGAGTTTAGGAGAAATAACAGAAAGACAAGCTTTTATAATTATTATTATACAAGGGACAGGAAATTATGGAGAGCCATGATCGCCTACGTCCTGAGGGGATACGGCACATAAAGAAGAAGAAAATAAAAAATATTTAAGAAACAAAAAGTAAAAAAAGTACGTATTTAAAATCAAAATAAAAAATGTTTACAAGACTTCTTTTTTTTTTTTTTAATGTCATGACTCCGTTCAGGGTCGGGGCAGGGACATTATAACTTGAACTGACATGCATTTTTGGCAGAGATAATAGAACTGAAAAACAAATTCATTTCATGAAAAGGATCAGATAAACTTGACATGATTTAGTTCCCAACCCCCACACCTCCAGCACTACACCCAACTTTTAACATCTGATTAACACCCCAACAGCGATATTTTATTCGGGGGCACACCGCTTGTTTTACTGGTTCCCCTTCCTTGATTTTGCCCTCAAAATCTTCCAGAAGAACTGCTCACCTCATATTTATTGACCGTTTAGTTAATGTGAGTAAACATCACGTCGACCTCTTTTTACATTAGACTTGCATTCCTTAAGTTGTCTAAAAAGAGTAGGTCATGTTCTGTTACAAGCTGTGACAGTTGTAACCACCCAACCCTGTCTCTATTACTGACATCTGATGACAGCCAGGTATAAACGCCTAGCACCCTTCCAGCCAGATATGTGTGCGCGTCGTAAGGATACGCACAAACAGGCAATAAAAAAAAAAAAACACGTTTCTTTACGTATGTGCATGATTCCGCGTGTACTCCTATCTGCTTGTGTAGCTTTGTTCATGTATGCGTGTCTGTATCTGTGTGTGTACGTATTTGTATGTTTTTGTGTGTGTATGCATTTTCGCGTGTGTGTATGTGTGTATATGTGTGCAAGCGCGGTTGCAGGTACATGTATTTACTTAAGAGTTTGGTAACTTCAGGGATAAGAGAAATATATGAACAGACGCTGTCAGATAGATATATAGACAGATAGATATATATAGACAAACAGATCTTTTATGTGTCGTTTCTCTTCAGAAGGCGGGTGATTGTGGCTCTCTACAACTTCCTATCCTTCATAGCCCTTAGTAAAGTTAATCTTTTTGCTATATATCCTAATCCCTGTTGTATCAGCCAATTACAAGAGCCCGTGATGGTGATTTCTTCTGACCCCTCTTGCTTTCAATATGTCCAGTTAGTGTCACATTTTCTATACCCTCTTCCCTTATCATGTGCCCTGAAATCTCAGCTGATGTTAAGTATACATGCCCTTTTTTCCTCCGATTTTCCTGAAAACTTTGACGTTGCTCACATGATCATGTCATGGTATTCTCAGCATCCTTCTGTAGAGACACATTTCTCTTACCACAAGTTATTTCTTTATCTGTGATGAGATTGTCTAGCATTCACTGCCATAGAGGAAGAGAGATATTATTTAATAGTTCAGTACTCTTTTCTTTATTTCTGTTGCTTCAAGTCACTTCTTCATATGTGAAGAGATTGTTCAGCATCCACTGCCATATAAGAGGATTGATATTATGTAAGAGTTCTGTACTCTCTTCTTTGTTTTTGTTGCTTCAAGTCTCTTTTTCATCTGTGAGGAGATTGTTCCGCATTCTCTGTCATATAAGAGGATTGATATTATGTAAGAGTTCTATACTCTCTTTGTTTTTGTTGCTTCAAGTCTCCTCTTCATCTGTGAGGAGATTGTTCAGCATTCACTGCCATATAAGGAGATTGATATTATATAAGAGTTCTGTACTCTTTTCTTGTTTTTGTTGCTTCAAGTGACTTCTTCATCTGTGAGGATATTGTTCAGCCTCCACTGCCTTATAAGAGGATTGGTATTGTGTAAGTGTTCAGTACTCTTTTCTTTGTTTTTGTTGCTTCAAGTTAATTTTTCACTCGTGAGTAGGTTGTTCAGCATTCACTGCCATATAAGAGGATTGATATTATGTAATAGTTCAGTACTCTTTTCTTTGTTTTTATTGCTTCAAGTCTTTTCTTCATCATTCAGGAGATTGTTCAGCATTCACTACTATATAAGACAATTGATATTACATAATAATTTAGAACTCTTTTCTTTGTTCCCAATAGATAGATTGTTATTATTATATAAGTTATATCTAATTAGAAATAATATTGTATTAAAAATCAAACTAATTTCTTAAGGTGAAAATAGATAGTTAAATCAGAATAGATAGATAGATAGATAGATAGATAGATAGATAGGAATTGATTAGGATAGGTTGATAGATAGGAACCTATTAAGATATATATATATATATATATATATATATATATATATATATATATATAGATAGATAGATAGATAGATAGATAGATAGATAGATAGATAGATAGATAAGAATTGATTAGGATAGGTTGATAGATAGGAACTTATTAAGATATATATATATATATATATATATATATATATATATATATATATAGATAGATAGATAGATAGATTGGAATTGATTAGGATAGATAGATAGATAGATAGATAGATAGATAGATAGATAGATAGATAGATAGATAGATAGATATTAACAGACTGCATTAGATTCTGTATGTTTATGCCGCAAAGTATCTGCTAAATTACCTCCCCCTCCGCTGTTTATGAAATACTGATAACACCAAGGCATGTTATTCGGAGTTACCTTCATCTTCATACGTTGTAAATGGCTATTAATAATGAATTTTTAGATTTAAATCAATGTCGTCAGAAAAATGAATTCATGAAATAAGCAAAGGTTTTTACGCTTGTCAGCAAAAGTCAGGCAAAGTAATTGAAATCAAACAGAATCTATTATTAAATAATCCCAGGGTAAACCATTTCGTAATCTTTCAAAGGAATTATTCGTTTTCTTGCTCCTTGTCTCTGTATTTCCTGCCCAGTATCACACCCTCTTCCTTTTCGTTGTTACTGTTGGTTGGAATTTTCGTTTTTTGAATTTCTCATCTTGTTAACAATCTGGTTGCCTTCCTTCTAAAAAAGAAAATGTCTTCCCCCACTACAAGCACATAAAAAAAAACAAGCCAAAAAATATATAAATAAAGAGATAAATAAAACGATCTGGGGCATGCCAATAGTCGCCTGATTTTTCCTCTACAACCGCGCCCTACCTAATCCGCTATTTCCTTCTATTAACGTCTGCGGTATTTGTCGGTTAACACACGACGGAAATTGTGACACAGAAATCCAAAGGCCCATAGGAATAGCAAAAGACGTTTTCCAGACACTAAGCCAATTACAAAAGCATAGCAGAATGTCGTTAAAATTGTGTTGAGCTGTTACGCAATATCTAATCCTTAATATGACAGTGAATAATGGTCAGTCTTCTTACTAATGAAAAAGGACTTGAAGCGACAGTTCTTTCGGCCAATGAATGCTAAAAATATACGACGGACTCAATATTTGAGCAACAAGGAAGTATGAAGTAATATAGGAACAACAATTAAGCTTGTACTTACAACGAGAAAGAGATAGCTGAATTTTTCGGGTAATATAATGAGACAAAAGGGCCGAGAGCATGTAACACTCACAGGACATACAGAAAACAAAAGAAGCGGGTCAGTCTGCGAGTAAAACGAGAATAACAAGAGGAAATGGTCCTGGTAATTTTAGCCGTTTCCCTACAAGTAAACATTTGGCATTCATTGACCGTGCAGCCAGTACTGCTTTCGGTTGAAATTTATAAAATCTTTCTCTTAAAACAATTTTTCAAGAAAATAGGCTTTTCAAGTCCAGTGGCTGTTATTGTTCTTTCTAGTGCTGATAGCGGTTTCCTTCCTAACCTTTTATTTAAAGTAGTGTGGAAGATCAACATGTTGATTATGTCATTATTTTCTCTCCGACTTACATGTGCTAACCATTTTAGTTGCGGCTGCTGTTGTTAGTCCTCAGCTAATATGGTTTCTGTTATTTGGTACAATTCTTTGATTCCGTAAAGCCAGTCCACAATGTCCAAAGAAAGATGATCTTTGCAAAGACCCTCGGATTTCACTCGCTGAAAGCCTTTTTAAGCACTGATCTTAGAAAACGCTTGTATACAGCTATCAGTTTAGTTATTTCTGAACAGGTTTTGTGCTCACCGTTACATAGTCTAGATCTATTTAAGAACATGACTCGAGTTTTCATGCTAGTTTGGTTTTGTAGCAGTTTACGGTTTGGGGCGAAACAACTTCTGGCGCACCCTATTCTAAGTCTAATTTCCTTTTCTCCTATTCTAAATTTGTCATAACTCATCCATACGCCGACATATCTGAAGTATTTAGTATTTACTAATTCTACATCCTGAAATTTTATGATGGATTCAGGGTTGGTTATATCACTGCTTTCATTTCAATTCCAGATCATAGTTTCTGTTTTGGAAAGGTTTATCTTGAGTCCCATTTCTTGGAACATTTGATAGAGGATGTTGATTTTCTGTTCAAGATTATCCTTATCCCAACTATCAATACCTATGTCATCAGCTTAACGTCCTAATCACACACACACTCACCAACATTGCATTGTCCTCGGGAGAGAACGCAGGATTTTTTATCTTCTGCTGGTAGATTCGTTTGGGGTGTGTTATGGAATGCTTAAATAGTCAGCGGCCATCTCATCACATTAAAACCAAGGTTTTGTTTTCTGGAGCATTGTCCTGATGAGATAAGGCCACTTTCATCAGTTTTCCTAGGTGTTTGTTTTTGATCCCCATCCCCACCTTTAAAACAAACCAAAAAAGTGAGGCCATCAGCTTTCTTGCAAATTAAATGACCTTGGCCTTCTTTTCACCCCACCCTCGTAGATGTAACAGTTCTTTGTCTATCAGCCAATCGATTTCGAATTCAAATTAAGAACGTTTCTATCATTTCCGTACTAACATAAATTAGGAAGGTATGAATCAAATTCTCGAGTCATTCTGTCCACGCCACAATAAAAGACAGCAAGGAATGAGTCAGTGATCGTCTGTTTATTCCGATCACTCAGTTTATGGCCGAGAAATGGTCTCTTTGTCTACTGTTAGTTTGAAAGATGACGCATGCCAGTGTGTAAAGACTTATATATATATATATATATATATATATATATATATATATATATATATATATACAATCTTTATTTACTTTGAAATCACACATAGCTTAAATTCTTTTGGTAAATTTCTTCTTCCATAAAGAAGCTTTTCACACACACACGCAAAATATAGTTTTCTTTTTACGCTTCCCCTCCATATCCTTTCTTTTTTCTCATTTCTCACCATCTGTCTGTCTGTCACTCTCTCTCTCGTACACACATCCTAATGCGCGTGCGTGAAGCTAACAAATATTTCTAAATTTTACTACTTTTTACAAAAAAAGTTTTGTATTATTTATTTTAATATTTTGCGTCGGATTGAGGGCGTTTATATCATCACAGAATATGAAGTAGAGAAAACAGTGACGTTATATTTAGAAATGCGGACACCACACAAACCCAAACACGCACATAGACATACACATACAGATAAAGACACACACACATATACACATGTACAAACGAATACACGAATATGCGAACGCAAATGGGGAAAACAATGAAAACACTATTGTTCTCGTGGATATATACAGGATGCTATGCGTAAATTGTCGCCATTTTATATTTTTAATTTTGAGCATGCGCGTTGTTTGTTTTGCCGACTGTACAGTATAGTAGGTCAGTTGGACACCGTCTGTGAGAAAAAGAGCACCATGACGCAATTTCACTCCGCCAGACATTAGGAAATGGTATACTTTACTGATTGGCATTCTCGCCGGAAGCTCCAATACAACATTTCAGGGTGTTTGGGTGTCGATCTGAGGACAGTGCAGAGGGTTTGGAAAGAGTTGGATGAGTCTAATGGTGATTACGAAGGTACAACATCTCGGAAAACTCATTCTGATAGGAAAAGAACTCTCGAATTTGTTGGTGAGGGCTACAGACTCAACGTGGTGGCCTACATCAAGTACTTTGAGGAGGTAGTGCTGCCTTGGGACAGGATTCTGCACCATGCCACACATGCAGGAGAAATCAGTCATGGCTGCCAAACAATTTCTGCGAAAATATCACCCCTTACATCTGACCAGACGGCGACCCCCTTGATTATTGGAGCGGGCGCAGTTGAGCGGGGGACCCAACAAAACTCCTTGTAACACTAAAGATCAGCTGAAGTCAAGGATTATGGCAGCACTCACCAACTTAAACAAGGAAACTGTCCAGAAAAGTTGCAGAAGATTTCGAATTCGTTTGGAGGTCGTAGTTGAAGCCAATGGCGATTTTATTGAATAAATTTACTCCCTATTATTTCAAAATATTTTTGTGTAATTCTGTTAAATACATTTGTTAAAACGAGATGTCAGTGTTATTTTCATTTTTTGCATAATTTAGACGACAATTTATCCATCGTACCCTGAATATATACAAAAATAAATATTTATTTACAATGTTTAGTGCTTAATAAGTTTTGTCCTCATCTTTGTCGCCATATTGATCACAACGTTTCGGCGTTGTACGTTCCGGCCTTCTTCAGGTGGTTGGAATTTCGAACTGAACCCTTTATTTTGATCACTCAAGGACACATGGCACAGTGGATAAAAGCGTTGGTTAGATCCAGTGACAGACCCAAAGAGTGTGAGTTCAATACCCTGTTAAGGCAGTGGATAACTTTCAGAGGGAAAATTAGCAGGAGATAACTGATAACTGACATCCATCAAACATGGCACGTGGAACTAGAACAGTCTACCCCAGTGATCGAAATAAAGGGTTCAGTTCGAAATTCCAACCACCTGAAGAAGGCCGGAGCGTACAACGGCCGAAACGTTGTGATAAATATGGCAACAAAGATGAGGACAATAGTACGACTAATGTAAATACTGTACATAATACCTCATCTCAGAAATATAGACAGACTCTTAATAAGTTTTATTTTCAAATTTCTTTGTTTTCTTTTTTCATTTCACTTACTTTTCACTCTTCTAGTTTTTTTTTAGTAAAGTATTTCTGCAAATTACGTGAACTTGTACATTTTGTGCGACTGAACAAAATTTTTTTTCTCTATGAATTTGATGACCTCACCAATAGCTTTGTTTGCTGAGTCTCAAGTCTTCTTCATCATCTTTCATATTTTCACCATTATCGGAAGAATTTGATTCTTCCTCTATTTCTTGACAGTCCAAACTATTTTGAAGCGATTCCACCGTTGGATTCTTTTGTAATTCATTACTGTCTTCATTTCAGTGTAAGTTTTAGCGCTTCGTTCAGATTCTTCAGTTTTTGTTAATTTGCCAATTCAACGAATTAAAAGTTTCGTCCATTGTTTCTTCTTCATTTGCATTTGTTCCCATGTGCCATAAATTGTTCGAAGTTCTTGAAATTGTTATAGGTTTTATATAATCCTATGATGCCATAAGCAAAGAAACAGCATCTTTGATGGTAAAATTTTGTTGAAATACTAAAGGATTAAAGCTTTTTTACCATCATTTTAACATCCGGCTGTTTTTATATTCATTATTCCTCCTTAATCCATTGGTTGGATAACAGAAGTATTAGGTTGGTGCAAAAATAATGACGTAATAATGTCGTTTTTTTTTACGTATTTTTAACGTCAAAAAACGACATTATTACGTCATTATTTTTGCACCAACCAAATGTCGTTTTTTTTACGTATTTTTAACGTCAAAAACGACATTATTACGTCATTATTTTTACACCAACCTAATAGCACTAGTTGGGAAATAGCATGTATAAATATTGCTTCAGACAGAAATCAGTTCAGATTGCAATTGTCGAGAAGCAAGACACATTTGTTTGGTTTTTCAGGCTTTTCAAAAAGTCGGACTGAGAGGATGAAAATCTTAAAAAATGTTTTTACCCATTCAATTAATTATTTGTTTTTTCTCAGTTAAGTGCCATGTGTGATGCACGCGTAGGCGATCATATATCTATGGATACATGACTGACTAGGCAGATTTTTTCCCGCAATAGGTTGCCATTTCTTTCTGCGATAGACCAGTTGCCATCCAAGGCTGTAGAACCGGAACTGTCCTGTTATTCACCCGTAGCTGAGGGGAGAAGAAGAGGATTCATACCTTTTCCAAGGGTATTAGCAAGTAAGTGAAAGTAATGGAGTAAACTGGAATTTGAACTCGGCTCTCCGATTCCTCAATCCGAGTCATTACTCTACCGTAACTTTGGTTCTTGTAGTTGACCGGTTAATGACTCAAACCTTTAAAGACACGAGACTGCGCCGATTTTCTATTCATTTCTATTTTATGTTTTCTTGAATCGTTTGCACAAATGAGGACAGTCAAGCTCTTCTTGTTATGCTTACGTCCCGATGCAGGTTTTTCCACTTCTCTTGTTTTAATTCTTTGGTTGGTAAACACTTCCAGTATATTCTATTTTCGTCAGCATTGTAAATTTCATCAGCAGTGAATCCTTTTTCTCTTAAGACGGTTTTAAATTCCGTGCGAAACTTTGAAGATGCTTCAGTCGAAGTTGGTTTTCTTTCACCAGAAATGCTTAGTTGTCTTATACCATAACGGTTTTTGGAACTTCTTAACCCACCCATCACTAAACTTGCATCCTCTATCGATATTTAAATCCTCATACATAGATTTTATCTTTTTCAATAGTCATTGGACCAAAAATAGACATGTCTTCTGAGCGCTTCGATTGACACCACACGTGAAGCTTGTCAAGAACTTCAAATTTTGGCACGTAAAGAGTCTTTTTATTAAATGTTTTACTGCTGTGCTCTGTTGAATTCGCTTGTCCAACATAAGTTTCCTTTGATTGATTTATATCATACAGAAGAGTTTTGCCAATGTTGTACACTTTCATTATGTCAGACGAGCATGTACCATTGTCCAGTTTTTCAATAATCTCTAATTTCTGACGTAAGGGGAAAGAATTTCTTTTCTTTTTTCTTCCAGTTGAAGTTGCTTCTGTGCCAAACATTATGGGTTGAGATATTTCATGTTACTGACAATTATCTGCAAAGAAAAAAAAATTGTTACAATTTATTATAATCTTACAACATCTAAATGGCAACATAGAGAAGTTCGGATATAAGGCCGTTCGGACATGAGAACTTATATATATATATATATATATATATATATATATATATATATATATATATATATATATATATATATATATACTTTGTGTAATTGAATTACAAAATGGTTTATCTAGCGCGTTTCGTCCTCTAAAAGGAGATAATTATGCAAAAGAAATGTTCTTATTGATGGAATATATATATATATATATATATATATATATATATATATATATATATATATATATATATATTATACTTGTTTTTTTTTTATATATATTACCATCGCAACATCAAAATTCTCATGTTTCAAAACTGAAACTTCAATTCAAGTTCAATTAAAAAAATTAAACTTAAAATACAAAGTTTCGTTCCATTATCAAGCGATGCTAAGAATAACTTTTAGAAATTTATTTACTTACTTTATAAGCCCAGACAAATTGGATATTTTGAGATGTTGGGGTTAAGGAAAATTCAATCATTTTTCTTTTAGGGGTGTTAAGATTTAACTTATTTAGAAAACTCATGTATCTATTGTATTGTAGCTGTCAATTCGGTAAAGTCAATGTGGGGACTGGGGGATCTGTCTATTGATACAAAGTTCCTTTTTTCATGTAGAAATGTGTGGTAGTGTCTATAATCGAACACATCATCTCTGTTTCAATATCAATACATTTGGCGTTTTTATTTTTTATTTAATTTTTATTATATAAATTTCAGTTACGATTTTTTCAAAAGGGACATTCAATTATTATATAGTTACATTTTTAATATTTATATTTTTATTCGTACGGACTTAAGATATCATATTTAATTTATTTACTAACTGAGTACATATATGGTAATGTTAAAATTAATATATTAGAATCTAATTATGTATTCATAAACTATTTTATTTATGATCAAATATAAATATGCTAGTTTCATTTTATAAGATTAGCTATTACTTAAGGAAAAAATTGGTAGTGTCTACAAAAACCGATATTTCATTTCTTTGATTTGTTATTTTTTTATTTTTCAGAAACTTAATAATATTTAACTTTTCATGTATGTATAAAGGAAATGGGTCATTTAAAGAACTACAAGTTCTTGTTTTTTTAGTAATTTCTATTTTACTGTTTCTGTTTTATTGGTTTCTTTTAAATGCCAGAAATAAATATATATATATATATATATATATATATATATATATATATATATATATATATATATATATATATCAAAATACTTTTAGAAACTTTGGGGCGGGTTCATCACACCAAAACAACGACAAAAGTCCGTATAAACAAATCCTTCGTTTTTGAGTTATTAAGTTTAAAGATTACAGAAGACATTGTTAAATGTAAAATCCAAGATACAATCCAAAAATACTTTTACAAACATGGGGCGAGTTCCTGACACCAGAACAAGGTAAAATGCCCATATTAACACATTTTCAAAAGAACATCGTTGTACCTCAATATAGCAACTCATAACAAATGTCAAAAATGTCCCCCGCTTACTTCTATACATGCATGTACACATCGGATCATTAAGTGGCTGGCCCTTTCAAATACTCCCACACGATGTCGAATGGTTTCGCAGGTCCGCATGACACGTTGACGAAGCGTCTCTGCATTATTAATGTCTGCTGCATAAACCAATTATTTTAGGTGGCCCCCACAGATAAAACCGTTCCTCCCTTACCTATCCATCTTTCATGCTAAATTTCAGCCAGTTCATCACGAATAATGTGAGTAAAAATGTGCTGAAGCCCCATTCATTCATGAATCACATACGTTATCGTATTAGCAGGGGTACATCCCCTAGCAGGTCTGGAAGTGTGTTCGAAATGAAGTCCCTATAGACAGCTCTGGGAGGACATTTGAACCTACCAAGCAGTCACCTACGATTCCAGTCCACACATTAATCGTAAACTGATGCTGGTGTCTAGCCTGTGTATCATAAGGATTCCGATCTGCCCAGAAATTTAGTTGTATAAATTTGTTATTCCATCTCTTTCAAATGTTGCCTCATCCGTAAACAAGACTGAAGAGACAAACAACGGATCGGTAGTTTGTTCAATAACCCAGAGTGATCAGAGAACGAAATACGCTGCACACGGTGCAAATGATACGGGTACAGGAGCTGCTCTTGAAGTACCCTCGATGCGGTACTATGAGATGTACTACATGCTAGAGCCACTTGACATGTGCTGATACTTAGATCGATAGCTTGTAATATGTGTTCTTCGGGATCAGGCATCCGAGCGGATCTTGGTCTTCCTCGATCCATAGTTTGTGTTTCCATAGATCCTGTCTCTACAACGCAATGATAAACAGCAGCAAAGACGCGGCTGCCTTCGGTCGGGAAACGCAATCTAATACAGCCGTGCAGACTCACGCCCATTACCATTCGCACAGTCGTATGCAAAAATCATATCTACCTGATTAAGATATGAATATCCTACCATTGTTAAACGGAAGACTTCTCAGTTAACGTACTACTACACAAGTTAATAGTCAAGGAAAAACTAGCTACAAATGTACACGAATGACAAATGTAACCTAGTCTACATGGCAACACAGCGCTATCTATCGTAAACTTTCTTTAAACTTAATAACTCAAAAAAGAAGGATATGTGGACATACGTTAATATGACCTTTTGTCCTTGTTTGGTGTGCGGAACTAGCCTTCAAAGTAAAATTATTTTTGATACACCTTATATATATATATATATATATATATATAGGAAGAGGTTATAGTAGTTCCAACGAGATAAAAGTCTGTATATTAAAATGTCTTCCTGAATTGGCAGTGAAAAAGTTCTGCGTGAAGGGTTATAAAACAATTGAGATTGGTCCGAGAAATGCTGAAGGAGTTATCAGAATTCTTATCTTTTAATGAGCCATGTGTGTTCTTTGATCTATTTCCATTTTATTGTGTTTTTGTCAGCATGCGTATGTATATGTATATTTCCTCTCCATACATACACAATGTCTTATTACGAGGAATTAGTAAACACATTTGTACATATACACATATATATACACACACACATACACACACACACACACATACACACACTTCCTATGCTGTGTAGTGTTCACCATTTCATCATTTCTGGGACCAATCTTCATTGTTTCATAACCCTTCACGCAGAACTATTCGCTGCCAATTCAGGAAGACATTTGGGTCACTAACATACAAAAAATGACAATGTCTCAGATCGAGAATATTTAACATCGAAAAACATGAGAAAAAAATTAATTATTTCTAATAATATGTGGAAATCTCCACGCTTTGCCTGATGAAAGTGGCGAGACCGGAAACGCGTTTAGCAAAATTATAGAAAATAAAGCATAATATATTTTTTAAATAAATCCACATTACAGCCAAAACCGTTTGCGGTCTCTCTCTTCTTTTTAATATATATATATATATATATATATATATATATATATATATATATATATATACTGATATCTCCTGACGGGTGAGCCGAACAACTACACAAAGTTTCGTGTACGGAACTCCTGAGTAGAGGTGCTGAATATAACATTAATCAGATAAGTCACAAATTATATATTTGTATTTACCATCTATGTATATATATATATATATATATATATATATATATATATATATATAAAGAGGGAGGGAGAGAGAGATGAACAGATGTTCATTTGGAAAGACTGGTCAGAATTTGCGAAGTGAGACGGACAGATAACCTTTAATCCTTTGGTATATCGATCTATCGATCTATCTAGTTCAATCTGTTCATTTCTATCTATCTATCTTCACCTCATCTCTCTCACTTTCTCTCTCTTTCGTTCGCTCTTGCTCTCTCTCTCTCTCTCTGCCCACGTGTACGTATTCAAGAACTGAAATTGTGCTTTCATTCGTATACGCACAAAGATGGGCATATTTTTTCCATATCCGTCTTGAACGAATCCATCGTTAACATTAACAAAGACGCAGCTATGTTTGACATCAAATAAAAAGGCCCATTCAAATGCATCGTTGCTGACACGCCCCCCATCACAAATGATGTCTCATCGACTACCTTAAATGGTCTGAGTGCAGTAGCGTAAAGACAGACCAAATAACTGTGCACCATTTGGAATTTCACTTGTGGCGATATCCGTTTATTTCCGAAATGACTTCCACGCTTTTTTCTTACATCGACGCATATCTAGGAGGCAGATTATTTTTGACTAAAGTCAACTTTTTTACAAAGAAGTAGCGTAGTTATTTAAACTAATATTTACCCAATATAAGGCTCAAGAACCACTCAAGGTAGAGGGTTACTGTGTGGTGTTGTATGAGCGTATGAAAAGGCAAGAAGGGAAATTCATGGGCCTACGCAGGAAAGATAACGGCAAACTCTAGTCTTGAAGAAGTCACGATTGTAGTGACTGCGACTCCACAAAGCAAAAGTTTTTGGTAAGAAGCTATCCAGTTGGTTTGGTTTGGTTTACGGCATATCAACCTCAATGGGTTATTTAATGCCGACAAGATTCTCATTGCTGGTAATAATTTTTTACAATACACTTTCATAGTGTTTAGAAATCAGTTTGGGGGTTAACTATTTGCTCACAGCTGGGACCCTAACCACTACCACCCCGGGTCAGGGTGAACCTGGAAATACCAGCAACTGAAAGGCGGTTCCATGCTCCTCAAAACCTCCTGATCAGAAGCCTTGCTGTTGGATGTAGTTTATCGTCTTACCCAAGACTCAGATGTAGTTTATCCTCTTACCCAAAACTCGGATGTTGTTTATCGCCTTATCCAGGTCTCGGATGTAGTTTATCGTCTTACTCAGGACGGGAAGTTGTCTGAGTGGAACTTACTCCTTACTAATGGAATACGAAGGGAATGAGGATGATTCACTCTTGTGTAAGTGGCAAGGTGGGTCCCAATTGAAAAAGTCAGGGATGGTGGAACTAAGTAATGAATCCCGTCAGCGATAGAGCAGTAAGAGACTTACAATGTGTGTAAGGTGTTGTAGAATGGAAAATAAGTCATCACCCAAAAGGTTGTGTATATGCTTTTGAACTCTATCAAGACAGGCAAGTAAGGACTGGTCTGCTCCAGGCCAGATATGGCAGCAATACTCCAATTGGTCTGGTCTGGCTCTTGTAAACGTAGAGCATATCGGGGGTGGGGGTCAGATGGGAGTGAAAATAGGAAGAATGCATTGCGCAAATCTTCCTAGTACGGAGAGCCCGGTGCCTTAAAAATTTGCATTCTAAATTTGTCCATTTTTCGGAATCCAATACTGATCAATATCGCTGAGGTTCATATTTGTATCATCACACAATACCAGTAGTAGCTGAATGTACCAGGTATTTGAGAAGACACTTTTAACAGGTTATAAATCGAAGACAACCTAACGTAATGTTACGCGGCATGCGCCAGATTTTAACAATCTCAGTCCTCTTTCGGGCGTATCGAGAATATTAACATGGCACCATCCAATCTGGAACAGGAAATGAAAAGGCACGCTGATTAATAACTGTAACTAGTAACCATAATATTTATGGTCTGGAACAAAACCTGGCTACGTGTCATCCTTTTCCAAGAGAGAGAAACCTTCTACACGATTATACCTCGTAAGGTCAATCCTGAGGCTCTGCAGGAAAAAGTGAAACTACGTGACATAACTCTTGTTAGTTACAGGTCCACGAACATCACAGATGACGTGGCTTTGCTACATCGTGGGTACTTTCGTCGGGTTTGTGCAAAGTCCGGTCCGGTCTTCTCGACACATTTGAATTTGTTTCTCTCCTCATCACGTAGGACCAGGGTCGGCAAACTTTCGAAGAGAGCGGGACAGAAAGCTTTAATCAATTAACTCCAACATTTTTTTTTCTGCCACTTGCTTCACACATTAATTAAATAATTAGTGCCGGGTGTTTATTTGGCGAGCCGGATAAAAATCCTTTGTAGGTGTGGCGAGGTCCGGGGGTTGCCGGCCCATGACGCTCTGCAGGAAAAGGCGAGATTACATGATATAGCTCTTGTTAGTCACAGGTCCAAGGATATCATAGACGACGTGGCCTTTCTACATCGTGGGTACTTTCGTGGGGTTCGCGCAAAGTCACCGATTGTTCCTCCTTTCTGGTTTGGCCTGGTCTCCTCGCCGTAATTGAATTTGTTTCTCATCTCATCACGTAGGACAAAGGTCGGCAACCTTTTAGAGCGAACGATGCGGAAATCTATGCAGTCTCTCGGAGGAGGAGGACCATATTTACTAAGCTTAACACAAAAATGATCAAGGCCTCTGCTCAATCTTCCTTTTCCATTCTCCAGTCCTTTTTCCAAAGCCACAACTTCACAAGTAAATCTGCTCTATTTCTAATTTCATGGCATACATTCAGGCGAGCTCCATTCTCTAGTGATACCAGTCCAGACGTTCACAGCCAAGGCCCGTCATGCTACCTTCACCGAGTTGAATCCCCCTTATTCCTCACATATTCCAATGGTAAGAAGAATGTTCCGCTCAAACCACTTTTTCCTTAAAAATGGTACTTTCTAGAACAGACTCCCGCGTGAATACTTTCCCGACCAATACAAGCTTAATCTCTTCAAGTTTAGGGTCAGTTGATATCTATCCACCACATGTTCATAATATGCTCTTCTTATTTCCTCCTCTTACATTCACATCACACACCTCATTCAGTAGACATCTACCATGAGCGTCTCTTGGGGCTTGTATTGAGTGAACGTTAGTACATAAAAAAGTTAATTGGCTAAGAGCAGTGATTAAGAATTTATACATACAAACTTATATTGTAATGAGCTGACCCCTGTAAAGATCTATCGTCTTCTTCCTTATATGGCGTGTCCCCTCAGGACGTAGACGATCATAGCTCTTCACATCTTTCTGTCCGTTGTGGCGCTTAATAAATGTTGTCTTTTTGATATTTCTCCTAAACCCTGTTCCGACATCCATTTACTCAAGATCACTATGTTGTGCGTTGTTTCCTCTGTCTCTCTTGCCATCAGTCTGTCCTGTGCGTATCAGATTTTCCAAGCCTTCTTTCCTTATGATGCTCTCCAGAAATCTCAGCTGTCTCTTCCTGATGTTAAGTATGTTTCCTTTTTGTTTCCATTTTCTCTAAAACCTTGTCGTTATTCACATATTCTGACCATGGTACACTCAGCATCCTTCTGAAGAACCACATTTCTGTTGCTTCAAGTCTCTTCTTAATATTTGAGGAAATTGTCCAGCACTCACTGACACACAGGAGGATAGATATATAACAGTCTAGTACTCTTTTCCTTATTTCTTGCGATTTTTTTCTATTTCTTTGTACTCTGCTTAGCTTTTGGAAGGCATCTTTGGCTATCTCAATACGACTTCGGATTTCAGTGTCACACATTCCGTTTCCTGTTAAAACACTTCACAGATATTTCTGCATTTGTTTGATTTTGGTATCTCCAATTTTCAATTCGCACTTTGGGCTCATCTTTTTTGCTAACAATCATACATTCCGTTTTCTTGCAGTTAATGTTTAGTACTTTCTTCTCGCTTTCCTTTTTGTAGTTTTCTTTTTGTATCTGTTATCAGCACTGTGTCATCTGCATCACTTATGTTGTTAAAATTGCTGACACCAATAATGAATCCTGGTAGGACTTCTATTTCTTTCTGAATCGACTCCCTGTAAAGGTTGAATAAGTCCGGTGAGAAGAGACATCCTTGCCTTACGCCACTTTCTATTTTTGTATATATGATGAACTCTTTTTGTATCTGTATGCAGGTAGCTTGCTGCCAATATAGGTTTTTGATATCTTAGAGTAAATACATTTGTTACATTTGACATTTGAAAAGCTGCTGAACTTTCGTGATAACGAGTGATAACAGTGGCATATTAACAAAAACAGTGACAATTTCTTCTATAAAAAAAAACATACTTTAAAATTAAGTCAGTTCTTTCGTGTCTATGTAAAATCTACAATAAACCAGACAGTCTTATTAGAATCTAAAGACATTCATTACCATATTTGTATATTATCTTCTCTTTTTCTTACTAAAAAAAGAAAATGACATTAAAAATTTTGTCACTCAGTATAAGCAAGTGTTTGTTCTTAATGCTTCTATTTTCAACTTTAAAAAGAGTTCTAAGAATTGCTTAAACATGCTTTCAAAACAAAACAGCAGCCTTGAATTTATTTTAAACACAACATATATTTTAAATCACATGTCACCGAAAAGTCGTTAGACAACGTTTAAATGGTCTCCTTCTAACCGCGGTCTCGCATAATGTTGTTTCTCACATATATATATATAAATATATATATATATATGAAGTGATATGGGTCTGTAGTGCGTAAGTGTATGTGCCTGCTAGTCTGCAAGAATGTAAAACCTTTGATGTGGATTCGTTTCCGTAGAATTTAAGACATGAAAAGTGGCAAAAGTATACATGATGGAATCATTTTTTGTGCGCGTTTCCAACTGCAAAAACTGAAAGTACTTTAAAACAACCCCGTTTGTGTATAACTTGACAAGTGATTGTGTTCATCTTCTGATACTGGACTTCACACCCACATGCATACATATAAGGATATCTCTACACACGCCTTCATTAACTCCATTTGCATAATTTCTATTTAGCTTGCTAAGGCAATAAAACATTTTTTAACATGACATATTGCTAGTAATTTCATTGCTATCTCCTGTTCGAGAAAATTTCTATGCATTCATATACAATTTCTCTCACTAAACATCTCCCTTCAACAAGCTACATATAATAGTGGCTCCGCTACAAATTTAATGTATGAGAAAATATTTTCTTTTAAGGAATATACGCAACGTCTTAACCAATAAGGAAAGACTAAGGAAATAAAGTGAAAGTAAAATCTGTTTTGGTGTCGTTACAAAAGGTTCAACAGAAGAAACTATCAGGATAGAATTTACGACGACATGTGACCATTTCAACAGTAAAATGATGAGACCTACCTGCCAATCAAGTACTGCGCTTAAATTCATGAAGTCGGGGAACCAAATAGGAAAACTCATCAGACCAAATGGCATGAAAATTATTCTAACCTAGAGAGGGTTACTGGCTAAGGAATAACCAAAATGGAGGTTGGAAATGAAATGGTAATCTTTATAATATCAACAAAATACAATACTCGCCAGCGTCATGAAGTAGGTAAACCACTGCTAGTGGTGGACTACGTAGACAGCATATTACCCCGACTTACAATAGTGTCCAACGTATTTATGAAGATCGGATATACACATTAGTGCTCATAGGTACGGTATATAACAAAAATATTCCTAGAAAATGCACAGGGAAACTACATTATAGCGGTGGGAAAGTGATTGAAGCTAATATGCCAGATCAGGACCGATAACATTGCAGAATTCTTAATTTGGATTTTGTCAAGAGTCTTTATATACAAGCGAATTCTAAACGAGATTTCGAATTTCAACCATAAATTATAAATATATTTTTCGGCTATTCGTTTTTATCCATTCTAAGTCCGTTGTTAATTTTGTATTTTTAAGGCTAACACATTATCTAATATTTTATTTCTCAAACTAACGCGAAATTTCGTAATGGGGTTTCAACCCATTAACTACCTGCTATCTTATGTGACCTTTCTCTTCTCAATGGCGTCTTTTTTAAACAAATATTCTCGTCTTGATTCGTGTTTGTCATTTTGACCTTGTTTGCACTTATATTTCTGACATTTTGGTTTCATTTCCGTCAGTAAATCTTATTACTTTCTCCGCTTTCAAACCAATCATAATTTCCTACATCCAAATAAACTTATACAACATTTGAACTCGTAAAGTTTTCATCACACGAAATATTGTGCCGATAAAAAGGCTCAAATTAATGTCACTATAATATTTTTCTCGTCGGAGTCGACCCTTCAAATCTGCAAATCAACGATTCGCCCTTGCATGGAGTATTGCTGCCATATATAGTCTGGAGCCTCTTCGGTTTGTCTCAAGGTTCTTGATAAAATCCAGAGACTGATATGCAACGTAATTGGCCCTGATCTGGCATCTCGTCTACAGCCGCTCTCTCACAGACGTGCCGTGGCCTCCCTCTGTCTTTTTTACAAATACTTTCATGGTAACTGCTCCGATGAGCTGCTTTTGCTGGTTCCCAGGCTTCATGAATTTAAGCGTTCAACTAGGCTGGCATCTCGCTCTCACCCTTTCACTGTCGAAACTGTTAAATGTAGCCGTCTCTTCTACTCCAATAGCTTCATGTCTCGCACTTCTTGCCTGTGGAACTCCCTTTCCTTTTCCTGTTTCGCTGATAGCTATAATCTCCAAACTATTCAAATGTAATGCCAATCGACGTCTCCAGATGCCTTGATCTATTCCCTATCCTTCTCTTCATCCTTTCCTCTATCACTCCTCTTTGCTCTCGCTCCAACTCTCTTTAACCCCTTGTGTGATAGTGGCTTCCCGCCTTGCTTGGGGTGAAATGCTAAAAAAATAAATAAATCGATAATCGAAAAACAGTCGATATTCTGTTTGACATGTTACTCAAGGTATTCACTTTTCATTATTTAGGAGAAAAGTATTTAACAAAATATAATAATTTTGTTAAACTATTACTCTTATTTTTTTCACAATACATTTGAAAAAGTGCACTAGATTACCGCCCTTTTTTTTCTTTTCCTTTTTTTAATCAAGTTCTCCCCAAACAATGCAGTAAAGCTGCTGAGACACAAGGTGTTACTGGGTGTGGAAGAATTAGATAACAAAACACTACTAAGGAGTGAGTACAGAAGAAGAGTAGATAGCGATGGACAGTGTATTTAAATTTAAAGATAGGATAGATTCTATAGAGAAATATATATCGCATGATAAAGTGAACTAACTTTCTCAGCAGCTGATCGAGCAATGGATTCAATATAATCTTTCCACTTCATTACAACCGAGAACGTTATCCTTAGAAGGCTCAACAAGTCACTCTTCTGGAGGTTAGCATCCGACATGCTGATGAAAGGTAGGAAGGGGTTTTTCAGATGATTGTTATAGAGCTGTTTAGTTTTGGAGTCGTTAAAAATGAACAAGCCATCCTTTGCTTCAGTTAAAAACAGACTGAAGGTCGTTTTTTTTTTTTACATCAGCCACCAATTTGACTTTATCGGGCTTAATATTGAGAGAAGTATGATGTGACTTTTGATAGGCTTGTTCTCTTTTTCCTTTGACTTCGGGAGCAACAACGTGAGCTTTTCTTCCTTCTGCAAAAATATCGCCGAATGTAAATACTTCAGAAACATTAACTGACGATAGTGTTGAACTACCAATAATTTTCAAGATGGAGTTTTTTTTTCTTACTTTTCTGTAAACATGTTTTGTTAATACATTTATTAATTGTTTTTTTCAAATTCCATGTCCTGTACACTATTTACATTATTCGGACTATTGTCCTCATCTTTGGCGCCATATTTATTACATTTCAGCCGTTGCACGCTCCGGCCTTCTGCAGGTGGTTGGAATGTCGAACTGAACCCTTTATTTCGCTCACTGTGGTAAACTGTTCTAGTTCCACTACGCCATGTTTGATAGATGTCACTTATCAGTTATCTCCTGTTAATTCCCCTCTCCAAGTTCTCCACTGCCTTAAGTGGGTATTGAACTCAAACTCTTTGGGTCCTGTCACTGGATCTAACCAACGCTTTTATCCACTTTGCCATGTGTTCTTGAGGACGTTCTATGAATTTCTGGGTATTATAAACCTAATGTTTCAGCCATCATTTCTTACCAGTGCTCATATTGCAATTTTTGCTGATATCAATTCATGTTTTTACCAGAGGTCATATTGTAATTTTTGTTGTTATTATCACTTCTCTCTGGCACTCCTTATTACTGGTTCCAATATTGTATTCATTTTTATGCTTGGTCGGCTCAGGAGATTTTTAGAGCCTAGCATATGTGCTGATTTCATAAGTTTACGAATTTTCCAATGGTGTTCTTTGTCTATGATCTCATGCTGATCCCACAGAGGGCAGTGATTTCCCCTTTCTCTCCATATAGTGTACAAATAGTGTACATAATACCTTATCTCAGAATTATAGACAGATCCATGTCCTGTATCCTTTTTCATCCGGACTCTAATGAGCCCGACAAATATTATTTACAAGACAAATAAAACCAGGCGTCGTAAAATTATAATTCTTTCCGTTCCTCAACAAATGATATCAGTATTTGATAAAATATAGTCTTGGTATTTAAATAACAAAATGGAAAAAAGGCCCATGGTGTGTGTTTCGTACTTCAAGAGGATCTCTTCAGAATTTAGAATCATATTGGGTAATTGTCTGATAAAATGAAAAATAAAAACACTTTTACGTTAACATTTTTTATCTCCCCTTACATATATATAATTCTATCAATAAGACTTTTATTTTATTTTAATTATATCAATAAGAACTTTAATAAGTCTATCGATAATATCTTTATTATTTTTTGTCGGAACGTCAATTCTTTAACTCAGACGGATGTGCTCACTTCGAAATCCATATCTCATATAACAAAAACAGACCTTAATTTTGTCCAGAATGCCGTCCGAATATACCACGATCGCAAAATATCTTTTCTGGCCAATCTGAAAAGGTTCCCACGGTTTTGCAGCAGTTGTTTCTGAGTCACTGACTTATTATGAAACCAACACTGTTTCAAACTACGACAGTAGATCCGACTTACCTGGCATTAGCGATGGACCCCACGGCAGGCAAATTAATCACGTCATCAGCAGTGATGACAAGGGCCTTCCATAAACAGCGATGCCTTCGGCCAGCGACGAAACCAGCTGCAGAAACAGAGTCTAACTCTCGACAATTGCAATGCAATAACCTCTGTTGATGTTTCTGGCTGGTCACAAGCGTATCCTTCATCCCACACTCTGTTAACCTTGGCAGCAGTTTGATAAGAATTATAACCAAGCTTGAACTCATACAAAAAAAAATTAAAAAAATAAAAATAAACAACACACTTCCTTTATGAGTTACAGAATGTGAAGACCAGGACCAGAAGGGTCAGTAGGCGTATTATTCTAACAGGGCTGAGTTTCCTTTGTTGGATATAAGTCCAAAACGGCATGAATTCAAGAGATAGCCGCAGGAAATCTGAAGCGTTGATATGCCTTCCACACCCAGGTTAGCGACTGGCTAAGATCACCCACGGACGGGCACTGAACCAACATTCGACAGCCCCCCCCCCGCTTCCTCTTAGAATCCAAGTTGTCACCAATCTTTCCTAATAAAACGAATAAGTAAAAGAAATGGTCCTTTTCAATGATACCATTTTATGTAGTAGCGTGTGGGTCCCAGAGACGACACAGAACACAACAAATGTTCGCGATGAGGGTGGAAAGAGATTTATATAAAATGACAATTTCAATAAATCAAACAACAACGGATGAAACAACAATGATAGTCCGCCCTTGCTGCATGAAAATTTCAAGTAACGACAAAATCGTATATACGAGACGCGGAAGCGAAAATCGCGACGCAGCTCGTGACGTCACACATGACCACTTGAGGGTGAAAAACGAGAAGTATTAAGTATTGGGAAGCCGTTGGTATAAGCCGTTGTTGCTTGATTTATTGAAATTGTCATCTTTGATAATGGCTTATGTAAGCCGAAAGCTTAGATTGGATTTAAACATATATCAATATGGTGTTTTCCTTTCGTCTTTCAACGATAATGTGATTAAGCTTAGACGATATAAAAGGAACTTACTTAAAATAAATAGATAAAAATTGTCTATATTATTTAATGAAACATCCATTAATGAAAATTTGCTGCCTAAATATACACAATATATATATATATATATATATATATATATATATATATATATATATATATATATATTATATCACGATATATAATTTTGTATAAGTTTATATATCAACAAACAGTATTTATAAATATAGTATGACAAATTGTAAAAAGTTTTTTTGTGGCATGTTTCATCTTTTGGATAAAACAAGTTACAAAATCTATTTTACAATTTGTTATACAAATATATATATATATATATATATATATATATATATATATGCAGTATTCGTCAAGTAACTTTATTTCATTTATGTTCTCCTTACTTAAATTTCACAAACTCCAGGCTGTCGATACATCATTCAACACGTCAAGCAATACCCATCTCCGTATTAAAAAAAATGTTCTTCTGCGATATTTCAAAGTAGAAGTAATTAATATTTGTTTCAATACGGATTAATTAAATTTTAAATCAGTCCATTTTTCACAAATAACGTTTTAGAAACGTATTTCAAAGTAGAAGTAATTAATATTTGTTTCAATACGGATTAATTAAATTTTAAATCAGTCCATTTTTCTCAAATAACGTTTTAGAAACGTATATTTTTTAGAAAGTTTTTTAATAAACAGAATTATGTTGTATTGACAGATTTGTAAATAGGGAGGATTTTATAGATTAGAAAAAATATTAATTTAAGTTTGGTTTCAAATATAGTATTTTTTTTATTATCGGAAGCATTAAATCTAATTTATTAACTGGGAATTAAAAATAAAATGTTTTCAAGAAAGATCTTCCACTTTTTAAGTGCATTTTAAACATTAGGTATCGCTTTTCTTTTGGCGGTAACTACAATTAAAGGAACGATTACCTTAAGTGAATTCATATCGTTACTTTAAAGCAGTGATTCGCAAACGCTGTGCCACGGTACACTGATTTGCCGTATGATCTTCTTAAGTGTACCGGAAAATAATGTCACGGCACAGTGAAACAATCGCGAAAAAATACCAAGCACAGGTTTCACACCAAATAGCTGAACAAATAGTTGAATAGAAACATTAAAATAATTTAAGTTCATATTTGTGTGTGTATTTTTTATAAATCCATGGTTTTATTTCATAACATTCAAATGTGTACTCTTTAAAAATTTTGCTAAATGTGCCGTGATATTTTCATTTGCACCTGGGTGTGCCGTGATATTTTCATTTGCTCCTAGGTGTGCTGTTTCTTAAAAAAGTTGAGAAACACTGTTTTAAACGAATAAAGAAATTGACCGTTCTGTAGATATATATTTTTTCGATTTGTACGAGTCTACAATGGAAGGTCAGTTAGTCAGTGAGGCTCACATGATCTCTAATTGATCAGCAATGCATTTTAGTTTATGAGACAACTTTTTTAGTCTAACGATAGCTTATGGCACAATGATAAATGGTAAAGGTGGAAAATAAAGATAGGAAGATTGTGTACCACCAATCTCTCCAGTGGTAAGTGTATTAAAATTAAACATAAAATTTCCTAGCTATTTCCTTGAATTATGTAAATTGTAATTAAAGCAGTTCAATATGTTTTAACCTTTTGACAGTAGTTTATTTCAAATGCAAAATGAAATATCTGAATATTTATTAGATTTTTAAAATATTCTATTAAAATATGTCAACATTGTTGTCTTCCTTTTAAACAATACAACCACAGACTAAAATCTCCCCCTTTCCAATGTCGATTTTAGCTTTGGGAGGAGCCAGAATTCACGGGCAGGCAAATGGGCGGTGGATCTGGTTTAACAGGTTAGTGCTATGTTTTACCAAAGAAAAAAAAAAACCATTACGAAATTTCATTGAGCTATTCCCTCAATCACAGCGAATACGACTGTGAAAAATTTTAGAAAATCCCTGAAAAATTTAGAGAGCACAAGTGTAACAGAATGCGGAGTTTGGGCCATGATGGCCAGCAGTTAGTCTGGATAACTAGTGGGAGTATTATTTTGACATTGATGGATTGTATTTGTCTAAGTGTTGGATATACATTCCCCACTAAAATTCGATGAACAGGCTAAGTAACTCATAGCGAGATACTACGTTAACAAGTGGACATGCGTTCTCCTGAAGTTTTTCCTCCCGCTGCCTCCTATAATCGATGCTACCACGTCTGTCCCTCTCGTATAATAAAACGAATGAGAAAAACAGCCTTTCGTTGATACAATCTATGAAACGGCGTTGGTGTTCGAAAGGCTGAATCTTGTGACGTAAAGCAACACAATTTCACTGAATCGTACATAAGTAATCCCACGGGAGATTCTTTTGTTTATACACGCGCAGCAATTGACCTCGACCACTCTGAATTATTCCCAAGTTACATCAAGCCCGGGTAATCTACAAGGGTGGGTTGAAAACTTCATAGACTGATTATGAAGGAATGATGCTAGAGCTGTGAAATATTGCATGCAATGATTTCAGCTATTCTTATTAATAACTGCATCGTTTCTTTTCAGTCATAATGGCATCTGTTCAAAGAAAACTGTTCATTCTGTTGGTCAAAAAGTCATAAACAGCAGATATGACGACATCATCACGACGAAAGTATTTTTAATGTTGAGAGACAGATAGTAGTCAAATCAGAAGAATAGAGAGGATGATTAACCACTCCAAAGTCACAGACACACATAGACAAGGACTTGTATTCTGGAGTATTGTCTTGACGAAAAAAAAACTCCTTTCATCTGTTTTCCTGGGTGTTTCGTCTTCATAGCCTCTCGTAACTGCCTCATCAAGTTGGCATAGTACTCTCCATTGATGGTTTGTTGCTTTTGAAGATAATGAATAAACACAATGTCTTTTGTACCAAAACATAAAATAAAAATACGACCGTCATCTTCCCTGCAGATTAAAGAACCTTGGCCTTCTTAGGAGTAGGTAGGGAGGGGTGTTTCCACTGTATGGATTGTCTCTGACTCAAAGTGACGAAACCAACACTCATTTCAAGTAAGGAAAACGTTCAAGGAAACCAGCAGGATCTCTCTCAAATGTTAGATTTACTCGTGATACGATCAGCTAGGAGTCAGAAGACGTGGCACCCACCAAGCAGAAACCTTCGTCATGCCAGGTTCATTGTGCAGGATATTGTCAAATCTCTCATAAGATATACTAATAGCATTAGCTATTTAATTTATAGACAATCGCCTCTCATTCATTCCCAAGTTGTCAACACGATCTATGATCTCCTCGGTGGTTGCAGTTGTAGGGCGTCAAAACTTTGGGTCATCTTCATGATTCTTTCTTCTCCTAAATTCACTGTTAATAAAGATGAAGTGTCACCCCCTAATGTAGTAACCATGTCAGCATGGATGTCCCTGAGGGCTAAACCTTTTTTCTGCAGGTACATGATAGCACCACAATGTCATAGTTTGCACATTTTCAATGGATGTCGCTACTAGTAACATTTCAGATAACAAACAGATATCAATTCACGCGGAATAAAACAACGTCGTTATTAATAAGAAGAGTTGAAATTAATGCATGCACGACTTCACAGCTTTAGCTCACTTCTTCATCGGCAGCCTATGAACTTTTCAGCCCACCCACGTACCTGGAAAGAAACAATGCAGTTATTAATAAGAAGAAGTGAAATTAAAGCATGAAAGATTTCACAGCTCTAGCATCAATTCTTCGTCGTCAGCCTATGAACTTTCAGCCCACCCACGTACCTGGAAAGAAACAATGCAGTTATTAATCGAAAGAGTTGTAATTAATGCATGCAAGATTTCACAGCTCTAGCATCACTTCTTCATCGTCAGCCTATGAACTTTTCAGCCCACCCATGTACCTGGAAAGAAACAATGTAGTTAGTAATAAGAAGAGTTGTAATTAATGCATGCAAGATTTCACAGCTCTAGCATCACTTCTTCATCGTCAGCCTATGAACTTTTCAGCCCACCCATGTACCTCGAAAGAAACAATGCAGTTATTAATCGGAAGAGTTGTAATTAATGCATGCAAGATTTCACAGCTCTAGCATCACTTCTTCATCGTCAGCCTATGAACTTTTCAGCCCACCCACGTACCTGGAAAGAAACAATGCAGTTATTAATAAGAAGAAGTGAAATTAAAGCATGAATGATTTCACAGCTCTAGCATCACTTCTTCGTCGTCAGCCTATGAACTTTCAGCCCACCCACGTACCTGGAAAGAAACAATGCAGTTATTAATCTAAACAGTTGTAATTAATGCATGCAAGATTTCACAGCTCTAGCATCACTTCTTCATCGTCAGCCTATGAACTTTTCAGCCCACCCATATACCTGGAAAGAAACAATGTAGTTAGTAATAAGAAGAGTTGTAATTAATGCATGCAAGATTTCACAGCTCTAGCATCACTTCTTCATCGTCAGCCTATGAACTTTTCAGCCCACCCATGTACCTCGAAAGAAACAATGCAGTTATTAATCGGAAGAGTTGTAATTAATGCATGCAAGTTTTCACAGCTCTAACATCACTTCTTCATCATCAGCCTATGAACTTTTCAGCCCACCCACGTACCTGGAAAGAAACAATGCAGTTATTAATAAGAAGAGTTCAAATGAATGCATGCAAGATTTCACAGCTCTAGCATCACTTCTTCATCATCAACCTATGAACTTTTCAGCCCACCCACGTACCTGGAAAGAAACAATGTAGTTAGTAATAAGAAGAGTTGTAATTAATGCATGCAAGATTTCACAGCTCTAGCATCACTTCTTCATCGTCAGCCTATGAACTTTTCAGCCCACCCACGTACCTGGAAAGAAACAATGCAGTTATTAATTGGAAGAGTTGTAATTAATGCATGCAAGATTTCACAGCTCTAGCATCACTTCTTCATCGTCAGCCTATGAACTTTTCAGCCCACCCACGTACCTGGAAAGAAACAATGCAGTTATTAATCGGGAGTGTTGTAATTAATGCATGCAAGATTTCAGAGCCCTAGCATCACTTCTTCATCGTCAGCCTACGAACTTTTCAGCCCACCCACGTACCTGGAAAGAAACAATGCAGTTATTAATAAGAAGAGTTGAAATGAATGCATGCAAGATTTCACAGCTCTAACATCACTTCTTCATCATCAGCCTATCAACTTTTCAGCCCACCCACGTACCTGGAAAGAAACAATGCAGTTATTAATAAGAAGAGTTGAAATGAATGCATGCAAGATTTCACAGCTCTAGCATCACTTCTTCATCATCAGCCTATGAAGTTTTCAGCCCACCCACGTATCTGGAAAGAAACAATGCAGTTATTAAGAAGTGCTCTAGGATCACTTCTTCATTGTCAGCCTATGAAGTTTACATGCGAATCTTGTATTTTCGAGATATTCAAATTGGCTACAAAGTTTTCCAGACATATCTCGTGTATAAAATATTATTCAGATAAATTTCCTTTTCTTATTTCGTCTACCACCACCTCTCCTCTCCCCACTCCGAACTAGAATTAGATTTAATGTGTAAAAATAAGTGTGGCAATCATCTGTTGTCTAGCCACATATCGATTAGATCATATTAGGATATCGATGCTTCAGGCCAGGGGTTGGTATCGGTTCTTCGGTGTTCTCAAGTAACGACAAGGCATTTTGAACCACCCACTGATATGACAGAATTGTCGTAATGTATATATATATATATATATATATATATATATATATATATATATATATATATATATATATATATATATATATATATAACTTTGAATACTGTTACTAAAAATCAGCACGAACTAAGTGTTTGGAATGTGTCTGCTATAAAGCTTATATTATACATACTTGGATCTTGAGTTGGTTGACAATACAATGAGACCCTTCTCCTACATTGACATGGAAGGTTATTTTGCGAGAGTGATTTTATTTGCAGATGTAGGTAAATCAGTAAGTTCATTTCCTTATGACAAAAAAAATTGTCTTCCTTCTTTGTCAATTCGTTTCCCAAACACTTTTCTGTTTATTATTTTCACTGAGCATTTTGCAGTGAAATGTTCAAATTAAAAATTCACCTTGTAATTATTCCAGGCTAAAAAAATTAATCAATTCAGGCATTTGTTCCTTAATCACCACACAGTATGTCAGGGAAGAGTGCAGGGAAAAATAGTTGGTGACTTTCTTAAGGGTATCATTTCGAAAGCGAAATATATACGACCTCGGTTTGCAAATTTAATCTTCGCTATTATTTCCCGAACCATCTCACGTTTTGACAATGAAATACTTCATATATATATATATATATATATATATATATATATAATTTTCTGATACGCCTTGATGAGTGGACGGAGTGATTCCGGAGGGTCTATCTAAGAAACTCTGGAGTCGGAATGCTGAAGGAAACAGCCACAATCAGCTAAATGACAAACCTTTTACTCGTATATATATATATATATATATATATATATATATATATATATATATATATATATATATATATATATATATAACGAATGCCGTATTAAAGAGTTCAGACTATATATATATATGAATTGGCAGAATTGTCCAAACCGTGTAAAAGCAAAATTGTCCCTTTGTTAGATTAAGCTCGGAACCGTAATATCTTAAAAATGATTAAAGATATCTTACTGGAATTCTCCAAGGTGTTTATAACACTATTGGACTCTCCTTTGACTAATGAGAATGCATAATTACTCTCCAAGTTTAACAGAAGAATCGTGATGAAATCGGCCATAAACGAAAATGACGTTTATCATTAATTAATCAAAATATGGTACGTATGTACATGAAATATTGAACTAAATTTCAAATATATATATATATATATATATATATATATATATATATATATTATTCCAGGATAATTTTCGAACTTATTCAAGATGACCTTCGCCCTCTCTAACCTTCTAACTTTCTGTTCTGGAGTAACAAGATGCCCTATATTTTTCACGTGCGATTTCATTTTTCAAATTTTTTTTCACTGCACTTTGGACTGTCATAGCTGGAACTCCTCTCTCACGTGTCAAACGTCTTATAAATTGAGTTGTCTTGTTTCTAATTGATCTCTTTAGGCCTAAGTTGAAATAATGATCCCTCTTCCCGTTGTGAACTCCTGATGCAGTTTTCCTCTCTACTGTTCCTCTTTTTTTAGCTTATTCACCGTTCTCTTGATGGTTTTTGAATGGTCTTTGAAGATGGTAGCCAAAGTATGAATGTTGGTACCATTACTGAAGGCTTGAATGATCTTTTTCCTCTCACCATTGCTCATTTGGGAAGACAGTGGGTTTGGCTCAAAACGATTTTAACCTGTTCCCTTTCTAGCTGAATAACTTAAATAAATAAGAGTTTTTTCAGTGATTCTTACGACAAAGGTTGTGAAGATAGCTGAACATCTTATCCGAAAACCCGGAAAAAAAACTCAATTAGGTTAGTGGTTTTTTAGATATTAAACATTTTGTGGGATGGACAATTATGATGTTACACGATTTGGACAATTTTGCTGTTACAAAACTGTACACCCGAAATATATATAAATTACTTAATATGAATTACTTATGATATTTTCAAATCCTCCTAATTATTTCTATCTGTATATCCTTGCTTGAACCGGCTTTTAATGTTCTGGACTGAGCGGCTTGGGGATAGTAGTCCTAGCTCGTGGGGCCACAGTCCTATGGGTAAAAGAGAAACTCAGATGAGTTCCACCTCGAAATATGTGATCGAGCGGCGCTATATATCGGGTCTGATTCGTTAACTCTTCGCCTCTGATGCCCGTTTGTACAGTTGGTATGACGTTTGCCTCCTATCGTAACTGTTCGGGTTTCAATTCTCGGTAGTGGATGCGCACTACTGATGAGTCCCAAATATAGGACATTGAAAAAACTTACGAGCGATGCATTTTCGCAAAAAAAATTACCAGCAATACATTTTTTGAAAAGAAAATTACCAAAGTTCACTGCTTTCTGCATTCTGTTGAGGTTTCATCTAGACTCAATGAATTACTTAATTATGATTATTTCAAATCCTCCTAATTATATATGGTTTCATTTGACTGACAGTAAATATCGAGTTGTTCAGCTCTAAAGCTTAAAAATAACAAGATATATATTTATGCATAGACACACGGGCATGAATAGATATGAATAGACTGAGATAGAGAGATAGATATGAATAGACTGAGATAGATAGATAGATATGAATAGACTGAGATAGAGAGATAGATATGAATAGACTGAGATAGATAGATGGAATTAAACAGCTAAAATATTAATTAAATTCACACGCACATACATACTGATGTGCTAACAGTCATAGTACGTAAAAGTCATAGTATAATAGTACCCTGAAGTGATGGAAATAGCCAGACTTATATCAATTGTGCTCTGACGTATGTCGTGTCAACTAGGTTGCCCATGGCAACTATTGGAGTGAGGTGGGTGGGGGACTGGAGAGAAAGACATTTGTGGGAAGATATGACCTACAGTGTGACATGTGTACCGGCTATCCGTAAATGATAGGCAATTCCGGTCGCCACAGACAACATTGGGGGGGCCGACTACGGGTCGTTAATGAGTAAGTAGAGGCGCCAGATTAAAACTGTCTGCAACAACAGGCAAGCTTAAATCACACCCACATTCAATGCAGCAGGTGATTCCATAATGGTTTGGTTTGTGTTCACTCAGTATGGCATGGTTTATGATCCTCACTGTTTTACCAAAATTTGCTTTTTTTTCTACATATATTTATATACGTTAAATTAATCTAAGTACAACTGTTAAAGGATGAAAAATTATCGCGGATTTTGATGTCATTCTGGGTCCCTTTTTTTTTTCGTCCAAATACGTGAATTTGTTTTGCTCATGCTAAGTCTTGAAAAACAATACTATATAAAATTCACTATTTTTATTCATAATTTTCAATGTGTTAAATTATTCAACTTTTTAACAAGAAAAACCGTTCTGTGTATAACAATAAACTACATCCGCCATTTTGACTAGCATAGAATCACCTCTTAATTGATGTTGTTCCAAGGTCCACTCTGACCAAGGGTGATGCCACCTGTTATGGGCAAATTGTGAAACTCCAAACTGTGGTCAAGACATGAAAATATAAAAATACATTGCAAAAAATTACGAGCGATACATTTTCACAAAAAAAAAAAATTACCAGTAATACGTTTTTGGAAAAATAAAATTTACCAAAGCTCACAAGAAAATAAATTTTCGGCATTAAATGACCCATAAGGAGTTGATGTGCCGTTAAACAAATAAACCAAACTAAACCAAACAAGAAAAATAACAAATTGATGTTAAAAATTGGCGCAAAACATTGTTGATTTATTTAAGGTAGAAGGATTTATTTATGACATGTCTCTAATTTGTATTTCATTAACCTCGAGGGTCAAACTGTCAAAAGGGAATATATCAAAGCCAAGTAATTGAAAAGAACGATTATTATCCAAACGTGACGAAATTAATAATATATTCAACATTTACGAAAAATTTTGAAAAGAATTAAAAAAACAGAATTGTGTCACTATGATTCGTTAGAAATTAATTTATTGTTGCTTTTCATTCTCTCCTGAGAACTCGATAAGTTTTTGAAATCCGTGACTTTGTTTTGCTCATGTTAAGTCTCGAAAAAAAAACAAAAAAAAAACGATATAAAATTCAGTATTTTTTTTTACCTATAATGTTGGATGTGTTAAAATTATTCAAATTTTTAAACAAGAAAAATCTCGTGTTGTTAGAAATTACCGTAAAACATTGTTGATTTATTTAAGAGGGAATGATCTATTATGACATGTCTCTTGTTTGTATTTAGATACATTGTATTTATTTTCAATTTTTCTAGTTGAATTATTCACCTATATTGCATATGATTAATTACTGTACATAATTAGGTTACAGTAAAATGTGTATTTTATATTTGTTTGTTTGTTTCTGTTTTATGGCATATCAACCACTGTGGGTTATTTAATGCCAAATCCAGTTTATATGAATTTTAAATGCCAATTTTCTATGGAATAAAAAATGTATAGCTGGCAACATTGTTTCAAAAAAAAAAAAAAAAAAAAAAAAACGTACAGCTGGCAACATTATACCTTTACAAAAAAAAAAACGTATAGCTGGCAACATTATTTCTTTTACAAAAAAAACTTAGAGCTGGCAACATTATTGTTTCAAAAACTTAGAGCTGGCAACATTATTTTTCTGAAAACATTATCTGAGACCTTGCTGTTGGATGCAGTTTACCGTCATACCCAGGACGCGGATGTAGTTTACCGTCATACCCAGGACGTTGTATTTTATATGAATATTACCTTATATAAATTGAGATGCAGTAGAGTGGAGGTCATATATCATAGATTCGAGGAGTGGGGTACGATTCTATTGCACCGGATCTGTTAAATGGTGAATGTTAAGTTGCACCATTTCATGAAGTCATTGTACCCGAAAAACAATGCGTTATTTCAGCAAATGAGGCACCACGTCTTCTTCAGTCCAAATTGCTTTTGTAGAGTATTGTATAAATTCTGTTTAATGCTTTCAACAGCGCGTACTTTGAACATGAGCCCAATCGAGCCTTTTGGCGACATAGTGGAGAGCTACATACGCACAAAAGATTGCGATCCAGCAAATGTCCAGGAGCTGTATAGATATATCGAAATGGCATGATCTCCGAGGTGGTAACCCAAAAACTAGCCAAGTCGAGTTGCTACACTTCGACAGGTTAAAAGGAGCCCGACCCGATAATGGCCACCTTTTCACATAACTTTTGTCCATAAAAATAAGCTAGCTTGTTCTTCGTAGCACATTCGAATGGTGGTTTTTCCCTCCAAAGGGGGGTTGGGCATAAGTTCGATTTCTGCTAAGGAACGTTTTTTATTTACTCGGCGTACATGCTTATCTCCGTAACATTCCAATTTTAGTATGTCTACTACCAAAGCAAGTATAAAGGAAACACTTTCTTGTGACGAACGGTGACCGTTAATAATTAAGTTTAACTCAAGACTTTCAATGTTAAATAAAACAGTATTTAATTACAACCGTAAATAAATACTTAACAAGAACAAAGAAGTAAAATTCAACCATAGTTAATTAACCGTTTCAGTGAATACCTTGTTACTTGCGGCTCGGTTTAACGTCCGGTAAATCCTAAAACAAAACCCAAATTATCGACGCACAATAATTCACACTAATTCGACTGGATATTTCCACTTATTTGTCACTCAATAATCACCCAAGTCAGTAGCCTGACACCGCTGTTTATGCACCTTGCGGAAAACATATTTATAAGTCCAGAGTGTCACGTTCGAACCTCGGTGTCGGTAGTTACTCATTTTCTTCCTATATGACATATATTTTCGAATCATTACACCGATAGGCGTAATACATACTGTTTAATAAATGAAAAATAGGGCGTTTACTTCAAATACGAAGTTTCCACTATACTAACGTCTGATGTAATAAAAATAAATACATTAGTTCTTTTTGTTTCTGATGCTTTTATTTCTTCCTTTTTTTGTCCTTCATTTTCTATTCTCCATTGCTATTAATTATCAAAGTTTTTACTTCAGCCCCTCCTCCTTGTTTAAATTAGAATGTGCTTACAGCTTATCAAAGCTGAAAAATTGACACGACAAGATTGAATTAAGTTTTACCATCCTGATTTTTTAGTTGATAGTAGATATCAGAACTTATACTAAGTCATTATTTAATATGAGTTATTTCGTATTTTATGTGCTTTTTTACAAGAGTAGACACGTACACCTATCGTCCGACTCTCACTCCTTCCATGTCTATTGAACAAGAGTAGAGGTTCGTCCCTTGTTTACCGGTTCTCTCTTTCTTTCTTCTATCATGGCCACAATGATCTATCCGTCTTAACTTTTTGATGATCAGACTAACCAGTGGCTGTGAATTTCCATTGGCAGTTTGCTAGCTGCTGCTTCCGACTGGTCGTTAGGAGCCCGGACTCATTGGTAGCGCTTAGAGAGGTTGCTCCGATTAACAGTCGCATAATATCGAGACATCTGTAGTGCTATGTCGCACATGGGTAGGTTTCCCTGCACGTATTTCCGGTGGGCAACTCTGAGGCCACATTATGCTCTGTTCTCAGCCACTCTCTGGCTTGTATGTATTGCCATAGACGACATAGTATTAATTATAGTGACTTTTTCTCTTTCTCCTCAACATAAATCTTATTTCTACTTTGTTTTTTTAATTTTCATTAAAGACCTTTCCGATGGCATTAGCTCTCAAATTGGTATCTACGCTAATGATACAACCATTTAATACTGTCTCGATAGTAAGGCTGATCAGTCCGACAAGGTCTATTGAACAGTAAGAGTAAAGGATCATCCTTTGTTCCCTGTTCAGGATATCGTTTACCTATTCTTTATTTCTTCTATTAGAGCCATAATGATTTAACTGACTTTTTTGGTGATCAGACTAATCCATTTTGAGGATACCGGGTTGGCAGTTTGCTGGCTGCTGCTTCCGATTGGTCATTAGGAGCCCGGACTCTTTGGTAGCTCTTAGAAAGGCTGTTCCAATCAACAGTCGGATAAGATCGGGGTATCTGTAGTGCCATGTCGCGCATGGGTAGGTGTCTCTGCACGTATTTCCGGTGGGCAATTCCGAGGTCACACTATGCTCTGTTCTCAGCCATGCACTGGTTGGTTTGTATTACCATTGGTGACAGATAGTGGCAATTATGGTCCTCTTTTCTCTCTCTCCTGAAAACGAATTTTATGGAAAACACAACAAAAACAAATACAACTAAAACAGTAAAAAAAAAAAGCCTTTCTTTCATCAATATTTCTGTTATTCGTTCCAACTTCTGCAGCGTAGAATCTTTTCTCTTGCAAATTTCACCAGATATATTTGCTTAAAACTTCCATTGCTACCAATGAATTCTTGGTTCCAGGCTATTTTCTCCTTTTCTGAAAAGATTCCAGGGTTCAGATGCATTGGTTTGATGTTTACATATTGTCTCGCGAGGCCCCACTATACTGTTTCATGTGTTTCCATCTTTCTTTACTAAATTTTATTAGCTATCTCTTTTCCCCTTTATCACTCCTCCTCTTCCCAAGACTGCAGCATATTAGACATAATTGCTGACAGTAGAGAAAAGACACTTTCTCTCCATCCATCTGTGAACATCTTTGTTTTCGGCGACTTTAATGCTCACTATGACTCGTGGCTGAAACATTCTAAAGGGCCTGATGTTGCCAGTATTCAGACATTAATTTTTTTCCATTGCCCGATTCCTTACTATAATCCTGAACTTCCCTACTCATTTCTGTAGCAAAACTGAGCAACATGTTTCTCTACTTGATTGAATTCTTACCTCCTCCCTTCACTCTTGACGAGCTTCACAATACTGCCCTCTTGGTAATGAGGACCACTCTGTGGTAGCTATTGATATTTCGTTCCAATCATCTATTAAACAGGAACTACCTATTCATAAGACCAGCATGCTGATTGGGACTCCTTGATATTCTTCTTGACGTCCCTTAGACTGACATTTTTAACCTCCCAATTGAAAATTGCGTCACTAAGGCTTGTTCTTGTGTCAAAGCCAACACGGATGCTTTCATCCTTTCTTGGAAATACCAGTTGAAACCTCAATCCTCTCCATGGTTCACACCACCATGCTCGGTCGCTACATCACACAAGAATCACTATTTTCGGGTATACCAGCATGACAGCTTCGGTCACAATAGGCGCCTATTCGTTGCTGCTCGTAATAAATGTAAGCGAGTCCTCGAAGCAGTTAAGTCCCTGTTTGCCGAAAGAATGAGGCACCGCATAGCCTCCAACAACTTTGGATCTCGTGATTACTGACGGCTCTGTAATAGAGCATTAAATAAGTGCAAGGCCTCTATTTCTCCCCTCGTCAATCATTTTGAGCTGTTATAATCCTCTGCAGATAAAGTTGAATGCTTTGCCCGTATATTTTCTTGAAACTCTACTCTTGACTCACCTGGAGTATCCCTGTCTAACTTAATACTTAGAACTGAGTCTTTTCTGAGTGATATGCATATAACCCCTTCCATGGTTTCTGCTATCATGTCTAATCTAGATCTCCGCAAATCATAGACTCGATGGCATCCCTGTTATAGTCATTAAGAAGTGTGCTCGCGAATTGGCCCCTGTTTTCTCTAAACTTTATAATGAATTCCTCGATGCCTCCTGCTATCCTGCCTGCTAGAAGTCCTCATCTGTTGTTCCAGTTTTTAAGAACTCTGGTGAACAGTCCGACCTTTCTAACTACCTCTTTTTACGGCGAAGCACGGGCTGTAGCATTGGACATCTCGAAAGCCTTTGACAGAGTCTGGCATACAGGTCTTCTTCACAAGCTGAAAAGTTACGATATATGGGCACACATTTTTGAACTGATTCAATCTTTCTTATCAAATGGTAAATGAATGTTATCCTGAACGGCTACTCGTCTAAATCTTTTCGTATTAACGCGGGTGTCCCCAAGAGCTCCATCGTTGATCCTACTCTGATTTTAATTTTCATTATTGACCTTCCAGGTGGTATCAGCTCTCAGCTTGGTATCTACGCTGATGGCACAACCATTTACTCTTGTCTCGGTAGTAAGGCTGATCAGTCCGACAAGATCAAAATGGCAGCCGATGTCCAAAACGTCCTAAAGTCCGTCGTTAACTGGGGCAAAAGATGGCTTATTAATTTTAACGTCTTCCCAACTAGACTTCTCCCCATTAATCACCTGATAAATCCCTCTCTGTCTTCCATTAGCATGGCTGATGCTAACCTCCAGGAAAGCGATTCGTTGTGCCTTCTCAGGCTAACGTTTTCAGCTGAGATGAACTGGAAAGACTATATTGAATTCATTGCTAGGTCAACAACTAAGAAAATCGATTCACTATGTCGGGAGAGACAATTTTTCTCACCAGAATCTATCTTACATATCTATATGTCTGCAATTCGTCCATGCTTAGAATATAGCTACCACATATAGTCCGGTGCCCCGGCTATTTACCTTGAGCTCCTTATTAGCCCTAATTTGGTGGCTCGGTTTCTGTCATATTCCCACTGCCGTAAGGGTTGTCTCCCTTTGCCTTTTCTATAAATACTTTCATGGCAATTGTTCCGATGAGCTCTTCGCTATGGTACCGAGACTTTATGCGCAGTACTAGATTGGCATCGAGATCTCATCAAATCACAGTTGAGCTGGCTAGATGTAGCCGTGAGTTCTATGGTAACAGTTTCTTTTCTCGCACTTCTTGCTTGTGGAACTCCCTTCTAGCTCCATGCTTTCCAGCCAACTTTAATTTGCCAAAATTTAAATGCAATATCAATAGCTGTCTACTGTCTTCCTGATTACTCTTTTCTCTTTCCGCTCATTATAAATGTTTCTGTTCGTAATACTTACACACCATTTACCTCCTTGTATTTTAATAGCTTTATTGTCTTATAAATGGTGATACCGATTAAAATACACAAACATGCATACACACACACACACACACACATATATATATATATATATATATATATATATATATATATGTTCACTAAGAGACTTGAAGCAACAGAAATGTCGTTCTACAGCAGGATGCTGAGGATACCGCGAACCTAACATGTGAGCAACAAACAGGTTTTTGGAAACAAAAAGGAAACTTATACTTAAAATCAGGAAGGGTCAGTTGTAATTTCTGGTGCACGTACTGAGGAAGGAGGGCTTGGAAAATATGATACTCAGAGGACAAATAAAGGTAAAGTGGAACAGAGGAAATCAGTGCGTGACATACTAGATGAGCTTGAGCAAATGGATAGAAGACTAGGGTTTGGGAGATATGACAAAAAGACAAAGTTTATTAAGAGCTACAATGGACAAGAAAATGTGAAGAGCCATGATCGCCTACGGTCTGAAGGGACACGGCACATAAAAAAGGTGCAGTGAACACGAAAGTTGTTGAGAGTTAGTTCAAAACCCAGCAAGTACTAAAATATCGCATTATGCCAATATCAGAAGTAAATATCATATTTCTCACCATATTAAGCGTACAGTTTAAAAAAGAAAAAAAAAGTTATCTACCCAAAACGACCTTCCGTCATATACTCCAATGTTTGGTTTATCGGTATTAGACAAACATTTATTCACTTGTTTTGAAACACTCGTCTCTTTGATGACCCTAGAATTAAATAGATGTGGTTATAAATGATTAAATTATCATTACAAATACAGTACGCTCGTATACGTGCATGTGCTTGTTTTTTGCGCATGCGCCTTTTTTTTATTGTCTATTTATCTATTTGCCGTGTGTATAAGTGTATTCCCATTCTAAATAAATAAACGGCAAATTCTATCTGACCGTCCGTGTGTCTGAAACACTCTGACTCGGGCCACACTTCTACATAGACATATACCTTTTTTGGAATCAGGATGATCCAGGGATTAAAAATCTGCCCTTCATCTGGTGTTTGCACATCCAATATTGGGATTTTGTCAGGATGAGGAGGGAGCAGTTAAAAATTCAAATTTTAAAATAACTGAAAAAAATTAGTGATTTTAAAAGTTTTTAATTTATATTCAGTTTAAAATAACGCAAAAAAATTATGAAATTAAAATAAAATTGTTTAAATTCAGTTTAAAATATCTTCAAAATTTTGAGGAAATCAATTTCATTTCTTCAAAATGCCAAGGAATCATAATTAAAGTGAGAGGTTTCGTCACTTGAGGTTTTCAAGTTCGCAGAGTTTGTAATTTGTAGAACTCAATTTAAGTAAATGCTCTGTTTATAATAAATAGTATTAACAATATTTACCTCAATATAGTAATTTAACCTTGCTAGCCAGACGCTTCCTCTGTAGCTTAATGGTATAGCACGTCAGGCTATATGACGGTCGCGTATAGGATACAGGTTGGTTTCCTGTCGGAGGACACATATTTACTTTGAGATTTCTCGGGCATTCAGGCTGGTAAATGTAGTTGATACTATTTGTTACAATCAGAGTATCTACTTAAATATTTGTATCTATAAAAATAACGTATAAACGAAAAATATATTAAAATAATTGTCGAACTTAATCCATTTCATAATATATATATATTATGAAATTCATTTTATTTTTATATATATATATATATATATATATATATATATATATATATATATATATATATATGAAATGGATTAGATTCAACAATTATTTTAATATCTTTTTTTTTTATACGTGATTTTTATAGATACAAATATTTAAGTATATATATATATATATATATATATATATATATATATATATATATATATATACATATATATACATATATATACATACATATATATATATATATACATATATATATATATATATATATATATATATATATATATATATATATTATGAAATGGATTAGATTCAACAATTATTTTAATATCTTTTTTGTTTATACGTGATATATATATATATATATATATATATATATATATATATATATATATATATATATATATATATATATATATAAGGAAGAGCTTATAGTAGTTCCAACGAGAGAAAAGTTTGCATATTAAAAAGAAGAGAGAAACCGCAAACGTTTTTGGTTGTAATGTGGATTTTTACAAAAATATTATGTTTTATTTTCCATAATTTTGCTACACGTGTTTCCTGTCTCGCGACCGTCATCTGGCAAAGGGTGGAGATTTCCACATATTATTAAAAAAAAATTTCTTTATGTTTTTCGATGTTAAATATTGTCGGTATGAGACATTCTCTTTTTTTGTGTTAGTAATCTAAACGTCTTTCTTGAACTGGCAGTGAAAAGTTCTGCGTGAAGGGTTATAAAACAAGTAAGATTGGGTCGAGAAACAATGGAGTAGTTATGGCATGCTTATCTTTTAATGACCCCTGTGTGTTCTTAGATCTATTTCCATTCTTGTGTGCTTTTGTCAGCATGCGTGTATATACTTGTATATCCCTCTACGTACATACACACTGTTTTACTACGAGAAATCAGTGAACACATCTGTACACACAAAATTTAAAAAATCGAATAACTTGACCATTTATGCACTAATCTATTACTAACAAAGCCCAAGCTTAAGTGTACACGTACCCTCGTATGCGCGCCTATTTGTACAGATGTACGCGTATATACGCGCACGAATAGATGTGTACATGTGCATTTAATTATGGCATTAGGAGTGAGATTGTCACGAAACTAAACGTAGATTAACGGAACACTAGAGAACGGATACACTTAGACGTCAGACGAATAAAATATCTAAGTCAGAACCGGAAAATAAACAAAATGAACATCAACGTGTCGACGCCAGAGCCATTCCTATTTGACCAGCCCAAACACTGGCCAAAATGGATAAGAATATTCATTCACTACAAAACTGTACCGGGCCTCGTAGAAAACCCCGGAAGAGTCCAAGTAGACAAAAATTACATACACTATGCGCGATAAAGCTGAGGATATCCGAGCTACCTTTAAACTATCGCTGGAAGATTCGGAAAACTTGGACATATTCAAACAGAAATTTGACCACCACTTCATGGCCAGTACTTTATAAACCAGCGATGTTCAACAAGTGAGTCCATAGACGCTTTTGTGACTGACCTACACGTATTAGCAAAAACATGGGGCTTGAAAACGACTTTATACGTAGGGATGGCCTACAAAAAAACAAGTTCGTATGCGCATCAAGGCCCATCGAAGAGAAATTACCTGGAAGGAAGGTACACAATGAGACCAGAAATAATAGACAAGACCCACTCAGGTCACCAAGGCATTACAAGATGCCGGCAAAGAGCCCATCAATCAACCTGATAGCCAGGGTTGTCCTACCAAATAAAAAACAAGGTAGACAATTTTGAAACATGTGCCAGTCTGAGACACCAGCCAGCCGAAACGTTAATGGCAACTAAACTGCCACCCAGACCTTGGCACACCCTGGCTTCTGACCTGTTTGAACTAAATAACCAGATATACCTGGCGGTGGTCGACTACTTCTCTAAATATATAGAGTTCACCCAAGTTCAGTTACCCCAAAAGAGGTAATAGAAAACCTAATACAAATATTCGCTAGACATGGAATACCAGTGACATGGGAACACATCCAGGAAGCCAATGCATGGCTAAAGAATTTGATAAGTTTGCAAGAATTTGGGGCTTTCAACACATCACAAATACCCCAGATTTCCTCAAAGCAAAGGAGCAGCGGAAGCAGCAGAAAAATTTTTAAAAAACATACTGAGGAAAGCAAGGGACCCATATATGTCCCTGCTAGCCTATGTAACTAACCCAATGGACTGTGGGTACTCTCCCAGCGAACTGCTAATGGGGAGGAAAATAAGAACCAATATCCCAATCTATCCGAAGTTACTGACGCTCATTCGAAATAGGGACGGACACAACAAGGCTCAAAAACAGCACAAATACAACCAGAAACACGGTGCAAGAGAACCGAGACCACTTGAATCTGGAACCAGAGTGTGGATTAGAAGCCCAAACACCTCTAGCCAGGAACGGACGATAGTTGGAAACGCCTTCACTCCACGATCCTACATTGTGGAAACAGACGACTGCAGGGGATACATCCGACGCAATCGCCGAGACATTATACCACAACCCCCTCTGAACAGGGCAATAAAAGCAGAAAACACAGAAAGCATCCAAACCTTAATGACTCATCAACCAACCAGTCCCCCGAGCCACGTAACAATCAGGTCTGGACAAGTATCGAGACCACCCACAAGACTGGACATTTAAATTGAATAACAGTCATAGTCTAAGAAGGGGATATGCTATGGTATCTATCTATCTATCTAATCTAGGCGGAGTGATTCCCCTTTCAACGGGATCTGATTAAAGAAGGCATTCGCCATTTAGATATTTAAGCTAAACACACGTGTTTTGATTCGTTCTTCAATTACGAACACAACACATATAACCCCAATTTAACGTTATAAGATTAATATCCAGGTTTAATTTTATAAAACCTCTTCCTTTTAAGGCTAATACCTTCCACCCTCCCCTGACGACTGTCTCGTGCCTTTCATCTGACTAAAACATTGAAATGTATAAATTCTGTATTAGTTATTGGACATTTTTTCTTTTTTTTCTTTTTGTAGCTGTCACAGTTAAATTTCTAATTCCGTCACAAACTCAGTCTATACACCGGGGTTGAATAAAACTAACGAATTTCGTCGGCTGAAATTAATTAATTAATCCATTAATTCTGGATTTTATTGTTTACTAACTATATATATATATATATATATATATATATATATATATATATATATATATATATAGTAAAGGTAATAAATCCATTCGTAGATAATCCAAATGGACTCTAGTAATAGAAAATATTATGACTGATCCACAAAAGAGTTCAATGTATTTATTATTACGCAACAAATAAATTAGTACATCCAAAATTACCTCAAAATTGATTTTTTATGTCCTAATATATATATATATATATATATATATATATATATATATATATATATATATATATATATATATCCCAAATTACAATAACCAACAAATACTATTATTTAAAGAGTGCTCAATACGGAGTAGAACAAATATATTTATTAATTATTCGAAAATTATAACATAAATATGTTATAAAATCACTATTATTCGAAAATTATAATAGTGATTTTATAGCAGGAGAGCCCGGCGTTTCCCGGGGATGTAACAGTAAGAGATAGATCAAGTATCGACCATCATAAAGACAGAAAAATAAAATTGACAAAGATTATTGTTTAAGGTTGACTGACACGCATGTCTTAATTAGTTTTTTTTTTTGTTTTCTTTTGTCTTTTGTTTTTTTTTACGAATGAGTCTACCGATTAAATAGAATTTTATTATAAACAATTGTCTTGTAAATGGAATTTTTAAAGCATTCTGAATGTAAAAATAAAGAAAAAAGTGTGCAAGACAATAAGAAACACTACCTGCCAAAAAAATAGTGAAGTTTTGTTGAAATCGGTTGAAAAATGTAGGAAATCCGATCCCATATATAAACGAACACACACACAAACAACCTGGGTTTTATAATAAGTATAACTCGATATGAGTTGTCTCTCTTTCATTCTCGTGATGCCTCTTAATCGTGTTTTCAAATTCATTTCATGCAAAAATAATTGTGTTTTTCCAATTTTTGGCGTGTCAGAACCACCGCAAGGTAATTTTACGTAGTCCTGTGAAGTTTTGTTGAAATCGGTTGAAAAATGTAGGAAATCTGATCCAATATATAAACGTACACACACACACACACACACACACACACACACACGCACAACCTGGGTTTTATAATAAGTATGATTTATGTTATAATTTTCGAATATATATATATATATTGCATAAGCAGTAATATTTATTTTGCAAGAGAAATACATTTTCTCTTTCAAAATAAATAAATATATTTGCTGCTCGGATGAGGGAGCGTATTGCATCTCGCAAATTTGGCTCCAAAGATTATTGGCGGCTCTGCAAGAGTGTCCTGAACAATAGAAAACCCTCCATACCTCCTTTATTCAACCAGTTCGAGGTCTTGACCTCCTCAACCGACAAGGCTGAATGCTTGCTCGGAAGTTCTCATATAATTTGATGCTCGACTCCACCAGTGTGCCCATACCAGACTTTCCTCTAAGAACTGAGGCCCTATTGAACGGCTTACGCATAACCCCGTCATCAGTACTGGGTATTATCTCCAAATTAGACCCCCACAAGGCTAGTGGTGAAGATGGCATACCAGCCATTGTCTTGAAGAAATGCGCGCCTGAGCTAGCACCCGCCCTCTCTAAACTGTATAATTACTGCCTCAAGGAATCCTGCTTTCCTGACTGCTGGAAGTCCTCATCCATTGTTCCTGTCTTTAAGAACTCTGTAGACCCCTCTGACCCCTCTAATTATCGTCCTATTAGTCTCCTACCCCTCTTTGGCAAAGTCTTCGAAGCCCTAATGAACGCAGAAGTGGTTAACCACCTTACCGCAAACGAACTTCTCTCAGACAAGCAATATGGTTTCCGCTACACCCGTTCTATGGCTGAGGTGCTTATGGCCATCACTGAAACCGTCTACCAAGCACTTCAAAATAACGGTGAGGCTCGTTCTGTGGCCCTAGACATTTCCAAAGCGTTTGATAGGGTTTGGCATGACGGCCTTCTTCGTAAGCTCCAGGGTTATGGCATTACTGGTCGACTGTTTGATCTAATACAATCATTCCTGTCAAACCGAGAATTGAAGGTCGTTCTCAACGGATTCTCCTCCAGTTCCTATCCCACGAACGCAGGTGTTCCCCAAGGCTCCATCCTTGGCCCAACACTTTTCCTTATTTTCATCAACGACCTTCCTGACGCCATAGGTTCCCAAGTTGGTATCTACGCGGACGACACTACAATTTACTCTTGCCTCAAAAACAAATCTAGTGTCGCTGCCAAAACTAACCTGGCCGTGCGTCTTGAAATGGACCTCCAATCGGTTGTTAACTGGGGCAACAATTGGATGGTCAAATTTAACGCCTCAAAAACTAAACTACTCTCCATTAACCACCATAGAGATCCTTACCTGCCCCCCATTAGAATGTCTGATAGTCAACTTCTTGAGAGCAACTCCCTGCGTCTGCTCGGTCTCACGTTGACTGCTGACCTGAGATGGAACAAATACATTGAGTCAATTGCATCGTCCACCGCGAGGAAAGTTGGCTCTCTGTGCAGCACCAGGAAATTTTTCTCCCTTGAATCGATACTTCAAATATACAAAACGACCATTCGCCCTTGCATGGAGTATTGCTGCCATATATGGTCTGGGGCACCTTCTGTTTACCTCGGAGTTCTTGACAAGATCCAGAGACGGATATGTAATGTGATTGGCTCTGATCTGGCGTCTCACCTGCAGCCACTATCTCACAGACGCGCCGTCGCCTCTCTCTGTCTCTTCTGCAAATACTTTCATGGTAATTGCTCCATTGAGCTGCTTTCACTGGTTCCCAGTCTCCATGAATTCAAGCGCCCTACGAGGCTGGCATCCCGCTCTCACCCTTACACTGTAGAAACTTTTAAATGTAGCCGTCTCTTCTACTCCAATAGCTTCATACCTCGCACCTATCGCCTGTGGAACACCCTTCCCAATTATTGTTTCCCTGATAGCTGTGATCTCCAACTATTCAAATGTAATGTCAATCGACATCTCCAGTTACCTTGATCTACACACTATCCTTCCCTTCATCCTTTCTTCTATCACTCCTATCTGCTCTTGCTCCAAATCTTCTGCAACCCCCCTGCATCCTAGTGGCTTCATGCCTTGCTCGGGGCGCAATGCTTAAAAACAAAAAAGAAGATCAAGTGCTCATGAAAAAAATTTATAAATAAATAAAAATATGTCAGATATCTAGAGCCGGATTAAAACCAGGCTGCCCCCACCCCCAAGAAACGCAGACGAGCGCATATTGGCGCGCGGACAAGATCTGGAGTCGGGATGCTGAATTTAACATCAGTCAGCTCAGTGACAAATTTTACTCACATTAATCCCATATATATATATATATATATATATATAGAGAGAGAGAGAGAGAGGTAACCAGGCGTCTAGCCACATTGATGAGCTGTGATACAGCGAAACACACACACATACACACACACACACATATATATATATACTAACATATGTGTGTGTATATGTGTGTGTGTGTGTGTATAGTAGCATCAACGTAAACAAACTTAGTTCGATGAAATCCCAAATGACGAAACCCTTCACACAAAAAATTTTACACTTTTCCATAAATCTTTCCCAAAAAATTGTTCTGATTGTATAAAAATTTATATATCGTTATCCAATATATATATATATATATATATATATATATATATATATATATATATATATATATCAGAGAGAGAGAGAGAGATGGAGAGTCGTATTTTAAAATCTCATTTTCAATCTTTCCGTTTTTCGCATTTGACTTGTTTACGTTTCAACGCAGTAATCATTTCTGAACAATTGGAGTTTTGTAAACTTTTCACGCGGCCAATCTGACATGTGCTCCCTTTAAATAACTTCACCTCACCACTATCGTCTTCTTTCCACTCTTTTTTCCTCCTCCTCCTCCTCCTATCATCTTCCTTTCTTCTTTTCGTCTCCCTCATTCTTCTCTATTATTATTATTATTATTATTATTATTATTATTATTATACACTCATTTCTCTTTTACTAATTCTTGGCGTATTTTCTAGGGTGCAACAATCATCAGTTCACGTCCAGGTCTGTCCTCAGTTATTTTTTCAACTTCATGCTATTATGTGTATTTGGAGAGAGAAGCTTCTTTACTGTAATGGCAATAATGGAGATGTGCTTAGCATTAGGAAAAGGAAATATCGAAATAATGCCTATAATATATTCAGCAATGTCTCATAACTGAAGAGGGTCATGAGTAACGTGATCAAAGTACTTCCCTCTCATATTCAGTAATATGGTATGATTGAAAATATGACATGTCTCATATCACTTTACTGACTACGCATGTGTCGCGAAGCACGTAGCCTAATAGTACACTATATGCTTATGTATCTTTGCATATACCTAAGCATCGTTTGTCTTAGGTATGACGATAGCCTACACCCGGCAACAAGACCTCTATCCCTGAAGTTTTGAGGAGCGTGGAACCACCTCTTTATTGCTGTTGCTCCCAGGTCAAGCCTGACTCGGAGATGGTAGCACCTGTTAGGGTCCCAGCTATGGGTATATAGTGAACTCTCAAACTGGGGTCAAAACATGAAAATTTAAAAATAACTGTCCTATATTTCTGAGATGAGGTATTATGTACATTATTTACATTATTCGGACTATTGTCCTCATCTTTGTCGCCATATTTATTACATCGTTTCGGTCGTTGTACGCTCCGGCCTTCTTCAGGTGGTTGGAATGTCGAACTGAACACTTTATTTCGCTCAGTGGGGTAGACTGTTCTAGTTCCACGTGCCATGGATACATGGCACAGTGGATAAAGGCGTTAGTTAGATCTAGTAAAAGGACCCAAAGAGTGTGAGTTCAATACCTGGTTAAGGTGGTGGAGAACTTGGAGAGGGGAATTAACTGATAACTGACATCCATTAGATATGGTACGTGGAACTAGAACAGTCTACCCCAGTAAGGAAAAGAAAGGATTCAGTTCGACATTCCAACCACCTGAAGAAGGCCAGAGCGTACAATGGCCGAAACGTTGTAATAAATATGGCGACAAAGATGAGGACAATAGTCCGAATAATGTAAATAATGTACATAATACCTCATCTCAGAAATATAGGACAGTTATTTTTAAATTTTCATGTTTTCACCCCAGTTTGAGAGTTCACTATATACCCGTAGCTGAGAGGGAAGTACTTTGATCACGTTACTCATGACCCTCTTCAGTTATGAGACATGCTGAATATATTATAGGCTTTATTTCGATATTTCCACGAGGGCATCATGTGGCACAAGGCCGGTTTAAGGTGGGATCTCCAAGACCGTGGGCTCGGCCAAAAATATGCCCTTTGAACCCATATAAACGGGTTCAGGGTCGGTTTACCGCCCCGAAAGAGACTCCGCCCTTCGGCGTAGCCTCCATCAGGTTCCTCCCCGTCCGAGGGCAGAGAGTTCAACCGATCAGCTGATCAGCCGGTCGCCCGACTTCGGGCTGAACTCCCTGCTTCCTCTTGAGGCGCAGTATTTATTACGTATGGAATAGTCCATTACGTTATTATGGGTAAGGTCCCATAACAATTATCAAGCCAGATTTTGGTAGGTGCAGTGTGCCGAGAACAGAGAAGGGCGGCCTTCATGTTAAGTCCCTTACCGTCCATCAGATAATTTGATATATCTTATCTTACATTCTTATTTTTCTATCAAGCCGAATAAATTGAGGGCACGACTGCAACTACAACTCAACGCATCGAGTTGTAGTTTTCTACTTGAAAACCACAAGACAATAAAATCATTGATTTCTGCGGACAACCTGTACATTTTTACAAAACCACCGAAATACTTTTTATTATATTTCGATATTAATAACACTTTAATGGTAACGGTAGATATAATATTAGCCGCTTCCCTACAAGGAAACATTCGGTATTCACTGACCGAGCAGCCATTATTGATTTCGATTGAAATTTATAAACCCAACCTAAACAAAATCAATTATGGCATCTCTACAAATATTCTTAAATGTCTATAATTGGTAACAGAAGCCATTGGTTTATACCAACGGCTTTCGATTCATACTTCTACAATTCATTCTCGTGTGGTCATGTGTGACGTCATGAGATGCGGTGCGATTTTCGCTTCTAGCGTCTTATATGCACGTATTTATCGTTGCTTAGAAATCTTCTATGTAAACATTGACAGACTATCATCACTGTCGTGTCCGTATATTGTTTAATATGTTGTAATTGACATCTTTGATAATGGCTTAAGTAAGCCGAAAGCTTAGATTGTATTAAAAAAAATATGGATCACTACTGTGAATTTCTTTCTTCTTTCAACGATAATGTTATTAAACTTATCAGAAGTTACGAAAAAAATTTACATAAAATAAATAGACAACACTTGTCTATATTATTTAATGAAACGTGTGTATATATATATATATATATATATATATATATATATATATATATATATGACGGCGAAACATGCGACGGCAAAACACGGGAACAAACAGTTTACTGATGTATGGACATGGACATCTGAAGGTGGTAAGATGTCGACAACGATCGCTCACGCTGGCGACGTGATTTATACTGAGGGTTCAGCGAAAAACGGGGGCTTGCCGCCGGGCTGAAGCGTGCTCGACGCAAAGAAGACAAGGCAACATCGGGGGAGAGCCATTTCGCATGAAATTGTGATTGTCACGGCCCTGTGGGCCTGTACAGCCATAACAAATACGCTACCTCTGATATCCAGCACCATTCCTCTATAAATAAAGAAAATGCTTAACAATATATTTATATATATATGAAGAAATATAGCCTTAAGGTGCGTTATATTTATGGGATAAAGTGCTCAATATCAGATATAGAGCGCGTGTAAATATAAAAGCAGTCGTCAGGCCTGACGATTGCGTCTAGCATGAAACAGACTGTCGCTTCTAAGTGTTGACTTCAGTGTTCACTTTTATATTCATATATATATATATATGTGTGTGTGTGTGTGTGTGTGTGTGTAAGAGAGAGAGAGAGGGTGAGTGATTTTCAGCTTGACCCACTTTAAAAAATCTGACTAAATGTCCAAACATCATGTTTTTTTAAATCTACTTTGTCGGCCTGATAACTAACTTTTCAGTAATCTTTAATACACATACACACACACACACACACACACACACATACACACACACACACACACACATATATATATATATATATATATATATATATATATATATATATATATTGTTAGAAAGAGTATATAATCGTCATTTTGTGTCTGCAATGTGTTGGGTGGGAAAACGTCGCCAGACGTGCCTCCCTTGCTCAATCCGAAAGTGATATGACTTTTTTCATGCAGAGTGGGGATAATAGGAATTTCTTATCTTGATAAAAGAACGAAGAGAATTAAGTCCGAGATAAAAAAATAAAAAAAATCGAAATATTTATCCTACAAAAATGAAAAAAACGTGGTGATATGTAAATGCGTTTTACTAATGTCTGACAAAAGGCTACATTGAATGGGTTCCGACTAAGAATCAAACTCACTAACGAAAGATTATCATACCAATTTCTTTCCATTACAGGCGCCTCAAAAATTCCAGCTCTATGTAGCTTATCTGGCACAGGGCCACAAAACAAGGCTCTCCGTGAAGAATGAACTCACTACACGAATTAAAGCTTCATGTTATTAGAAAATGAGAGAAAATAAATGCAACCATACAGCTCCATAAAGTTTAATGGATTCTCTTTTTTATGGCAAATGAAAGTGATTCCGAGAAACATAGCTGCATGTAAGTTATATTTGCTTAGCAGATTTTAATATTTCCACGATTTTTCATTCTGATACGTTTCTTGCTAGACATTTCACGCATCCCACAAAATCCCTCAAATAATTTATGTCGGAACTTTTAGATGACGAATTATTATTATTATTATTATTATTATTATTATTATTATTATTATTATTATTTCTTCCTTTGATTTCTGTTGTATACACATTTTCTTCCGGCTTACAATCAGAGGCCTAAGGTCAGAAATGGCTTCATAACATTTTTCACTGAGCATTTTTGTAAGAAGAAACAAACAATCACACACATTTAACATAAATAAAACTCTTCGTGATGTGTGAGCTGTACCTGTGAGATTAATTGTATTGTATTTCTTTAAGGAAAAGGCTGTCAGAAATCATTTCAGTGAGTCTATCGGAACCTTTTCCAATTAATTCGACGGCCCCAACTTCAACTGGAATTATTGATGTTCTCTTGTGCCACATTTTTTTTAATTTCCACTTCATGATCCTCGTATTTTGATAGTTTTTTGAAGTTCTTCAAAGATACATTAAAATCTGCAGGGACTGCCATGTCAATAAGAAAGCACATTCTGTTTTTGTGGTCTTTGATCACAATGTTTGGGCGATTAGCTTTGATTGTTCTGTCTATGTGTATTGTAAAGTCCCATAAAATGGTTACAGATCCTATCTCTGTAACCGGCGCTGCATGGTGTTCATATCAGTTTCTTGCAGTTTCCTTCCATCCTTATTATTATTATTATTGTTGTTGTTGTTGTTGTCTTATTTCCTTTGGTTTCTGGTGTATACTCATTTCTTTCCGGGTCCCAACCAGAGAACTAAGGTCAGATATGGCATCATGACATTTTCCACTGAGCAGTTTTGAAAAAAAATCGCACATATCTTATGTAAATAAATGCCTTCGTAAGGTGTGGACTGTACTTGTGATTACAATTTTTGTATTTCTTTAAGGCATGGGCTTCCTGGGATTCCTTCAATGAGCTTATTCGAATCTTTTCCAATCAATCCGAGGGCTCCAACTATAACTCATGCGCCACATTCTTGACATTTCGATTTCAAGGTCCTTATATTTTGATAGTTTTTTGAAGATCTTCACAAATATATTGCACTTAGCAAGAACTGACCTATCAATAAGGAGGCATAATTTGTCTTTGCGGTCCCTCATCAGGATGTCAGGACTTTTTGGGGTTCATACCAATTTCTTGCAGTTTCCTTTCCGTAATTGTTGCAGATTTTCCAGTTCAGATATTGGCCCAGTCTGTTGTGTCGTGTTTTATATTCAGTGGATGCTAATACCGTGCAACCTGATACGATGTGGTCAATTGTTTCTAGATATTTATCACAGAACCTGCGTTTGGAGCTCAACACAATTTTTTAGTATGTGTTCTTGGTAATTTCTAGTTAGCAAGCATTCGTCCTGTACAGCAAGAATAAAGGTTTTAACTCTGCACTACGTAGCCACTGATGGGTACGGGGTTTATCTGCATCACCTTTTTTGGTACGGGCAGAGTCTTGACCTTGAAGCGGTTTATCTTGCCATCGTTACTGTATCTGGTCAGTTGAATTTGCCTTGGCTTTATTTTTTTATTTTTTTATTTTTTTTTAGTATATTGCAGTTTCAGTTGAAGTATTGTGCTTGAATTTCTTCACCCATTTGAAACTCTATTTTGAACTTGTTGGCTTCCATAATTACTGAATAAAGTCGCTTACTACTTTAATGTCCTTTGACACAGATCATCCATTCTTCAGTAGTTTCCAGGTATCTTTGAATGCCAATTGTTGCAGTTTTGTAAGACAAATTCTAGTTGAACTAATCCTCTGCCTCCTTCGGATCTGGGCGCATACATCGATCAACATCAGCTTTGAGATGATGCATGCGGTGGCAGTTACGAAACTTTTTCGTTTTGGTGTCCATTCGTTTAAGTCAACTATGGTACAGTTAAGGATGTTGAAACTGTATTGCACAAGGTGTTTATGGTTGATATTCTGTTTGTTTTTGGTTTTTTGTTGTTTTTTTTTAATTCAGCTCGCTAATTCTTTACTCCTTTCTTACCTTTTCCTTAATTTGGGCATACTGTATTCGATCTCCTTTGCCAGTTCCTAGGTACTTATAGATTTTTTCTTCTTCCAGCTACCTAATCTTTGTATCAAAATCTAAATTATTATTGTTGTAGCCTAGAAAATGTTACTGACCGAGGAATAATCAAAACGGAGGATGGAAATGAAATGGTAATCTTTATAACATCAATAAAATACAATACCCGCCAGCGACGTGAAATAGGTAAACCACTGCTAGGGGTGAACTTCTTAGACAGCAAATTATCCCCACTTACAATAGTGTCCAATGTATTTATGAAGATTGGGGCATACACATTAGTGTTCATAGGTACGGTATATTATTATTATTATTATTATTATTATTATTATTATTATTATTATTATTATTATATGACATTTAGGACTACTAACAAAGAAAAGAATACTGAACTGTTACTTGACATCTGTCCTTCTTTACGGCAGCTAATGTTGGACGATTTCCTCAAAGATGAAGAGAATCGAGGCGACAGAGATGTGGTTCAACATAAGGATGCTAAGGATATCATGGACCGAGCGTGTGAGCAACGATGAGATCTTGGAGTGGTTGTAAACAAGCAGGAAGAGGCAGCTGAAATTTCTGGGACACATTATGAGGAAGGGGGACCTGGAGAATCTGATACTCACGGGTCGAATAGAGGGAAAGAGAAACAAGGGAAAACAATGTATGACATAACTAGCGGGCTTTAGCAGGTGGATGACAGAATGTGGTCTGGGGGAGGAAGCAGAGGGAAGGAACTTGTTGATAGCTGCAAGGGATAAAGGGAGGTGAAGAGCCATGATCGCCTACGTCCTGAAACGACGTGGCACATAAAAGGAAAGAAATATGGTTGTCAACAAGGGGGGACAATCCAAGATAAGATATCAGCATCAATCAAGTAAAAAAATTTAAAGAGTTTTAACAGATGATGGAAAATGTGACATCGAAATCCAAAATCGTATTGGAATGGCGAAAGTTAAATATAGTGTTACGACCAAGGAATATTTCGTTAGAAACAAAGAAACGAGGGCTCCTGTAAGGCAGTGAAAGCTGGCACTCTTCCCCACAGATAAAGTAGAAACTTGAGGCAGCAGAGATATGGGTTTGCAAAAGGATACTGAGAATATCATAGACGGAATATGTGCATAACTAGGAAGTTTTAAGAAAACTGGAGGAAATAAAAGATACTTAGAATCAGAAAGAGACTATTGAGATTTTTGGGACCCTAAAAGACCAAAGAGAAATTGAAGAAGTTATCACTTGTCGGACATAATGATATGGCAAAGAGATAAGAGGGAAACAGCAAATATGCGTGTCGATAACTGAACAGTGCTTGGGGAGGTATAGTAAAAGACAAAAGTTGCTTAACGCTAAAAGGGCTAGGAAGTTGTGAAGAGCCATGATCGCATACATACTGAAGGAACACAGGACAAAGAAGAAGAAGAGTTAGTTTCAATCGTTGTACTTTCCAGGTTTTTTAGGTGTCTGTCTTACTTGTTGAAATACTTGGAAATTTGAGCTGAAGCCTTTATTCAATCTGCTGGAGATAAACTGTGTAAGACACACGACCTGTAAGTTCAATCCTTGGGTCGGTGGAGCAGAAAAATCATAGACGCCGGTTCAGTAGAAGAAACGAACAAGTGAAACAAAGGCGAATAAACGAGAGAGAGAGAGAGAGAGAGAGAGAGAGAGAGAGAGTTAACCGATAAGATATCCTTGACGTGGAATGAGTAAAATTTACCTCTTCCGTAGATTGAACTAAAAGGTTTAGGCACGGTGGAATTGTGGCTCGGATTGAGGAATCAGAGAGTCAGGTTCGAATTCATTACATCCACTTACATGCTATACCCTTGGAAAAGGTATGAATCCAGCTCTTCTGCCCCCATCAATGAATAAATAGCAGGACAGACTGTGCCCTTGTTATAACAGCTGCTATAACGAAATAATCAAGTTGAAGATCAGGCGTGTGTCCGCCATTGCTTTAGTCCTCTCTCGCCGAAACTCTCCGATCAAGGCCGATAACTCCCTACGGTTATCTCCCTTGGCTCCGCCATAGCAGTCCTAGTAACCAGTCGAGCAGAAGGAAAACTTAAGAATTCAAACCAGCCTGGAAAATCCGGAAGGAGGGACCCATAGGAAGTTAATAACTCAGTACTATTTGGTATTATCTGGCATCCCCTCGGCCTGCTTTCTCTTTCCAGACATCATATATTTGGGTGCCCTGGGATTTTAAGAGTAGGAGAAGAGGGTTGCTGTGGCTCAAACCATTGCAACCTACCAACCTACAGAAGGCATTTAACTGTGCTAGGTTGAATTCTAGGTAGACTCCTTTAACTTAGTTGAAAAAATTCTGACTCAAGTTCGACCCACATCGGAAGAAGGCCGGAGGGCACAAATGCCGAAAAATCAAGAATAGACAGAATAATCAACAAACAATCGACTAAAACAGAAATTTAAAAAAAAAAGTTTTTTGTTTATTTTTGTCTATTTTTGCTTTCTCCGAAGAAACCCATTTTACGTTTTAAGTTTCCTAAATCCTTAAGTGCCAGATCGTATTTTTCCTTGGGTGTGCGTGTTTAATCTAAGTTTCTTTTTGTAATCGGAAATTTAAAAAAAATAAATAAAGTAATCGGAACAAAACAAGATTAAAACTGTGAGAAAATACAACAATGAAAGTTTCAAAAAGCAGACCCCTTTTATCTTTTAATTAATGTTTGGGGACCAAAGACACAGTTCTGTCCTCATTCTCTGAAAATAATTTTAGGAAAGAAAACCTGACTAAAGAAAAGAATTTCTGGCTGTTCAGTTAGTCATTTTTCCTCTAGGGCTCTTCTTGTTCTTGTCTTTCTTCCTCTTCTTCTTCTTTGGTTAAACTAAGAATTAGCTCCTCATATAAAGAATAAAACGAAATCAACGTTTCTTTTCTAAAGGTCTAGGAAGATGTGAAGAGCCATGATCACATACATACTATTTCTATTGAAGAAATTTGTCCATATCTAGAAATGCATATTACGTTACTTGGAGTGTTCACACACACACACACACACACACACACACACACACACACACACACACACATATATATATATATATATATATATATCCAGATGATAGAAAGAACAGATGTAAAAATCCACTGTTCATAGGATTTATTTTTAAAATGTGCTCAATAAAACGTAAAGCAATATATTATTATTATTATATTTTTATTACAGTGTAACCCGGATATAAGAGAGTTGTCGGGACCGGAGAAGAAGTCACTTATTATCCGGGTTTCTCTTATATCCGGGTTTGGTCTATTTTGTTTAGGTAAGTATGGCTCTAATTTGGGACCAGAGAAAATCTCTCTTATATCCGTGTTTCTCTTATATACGGGTCTCTTATATCCGGGTTTCACTGTGTAAGAGATTATAATAGAAAAATTTTTAAATCACGGCACAAAAGCTTTCATGTGTTTTACTATGATTGTACTTTTTCAGGTGATGATGGGTAGCACAGTTACATTCCAAAATGTTTTTATTATAATCTCTTATAATAAAAACGTAATTATATAAAGACATTTTTTATGTTTATACTTTCTTTTTATAGATACAAATATTTAAGTAAATGCTCTATTTATAATAAACAATATTAAACAGCATTTACCGGCCTAAATGTCTGAGATATTTCCATAAAAAATATGTGTATTCCAACAGGAATCGAACCTGCATCCTATACGGAACCGTCATATAGCCTGACGTGCCTTAACCGATTGGGCCACAGAGGAGCGTTCGGCTAGCAAAGTCGATTTTACTGCTTTTAAACACAATTCTCTATGATTTTCTTTCATACATTCATGTGTGTTTAAAAACATTAAAATCGACCTTTCTAACCGAACGCTCCTCTGTGGCCCAATCGGTTAAGGCACGTCAGGCTATATGACGTTTCTGTATAAGATACAGGTTATATATATATATATATATATATATATATATATATATATATATATATATATATATATATATATATATATATATTCTTTTACATCAAATATGGGGCGCAGTTCAATTTATATTACAATGAACAATTCATACAAAAGGTAAATTAGTAAAGTTAATGATATGAAATGGCGAAATCCCTTCGCTTACAAAATTTTAAAGATGCATTAAGCCACTAATCACTGGATGAATGTTATGATCTTTGTTTTGTAAAATTATAAACTGTATTAGGGCTTCGTTAAATACGCAAGTACTTTCGACGATTCTACCGGTCATCATCAGGCATGGAGAAACTATTTAGTTGTTGGTAAAATTCAGGTAGCATCCGCGACGAAAAAATATAATCCAAGTGGAAATATGTTTTTTCTTTTTTTTTTTGAAATGTGATTTTGATAACGGATACAAACTTGCGGAGAGTGCAGTCGCAACGCTAAGGTTGATTTTTTTTCATTAAATTTTAAGGTTGTACTAGCGTATTTAAGGAAGACCCAATCGATAAATATATACATATATAACTATGGCTGATGCTAACATCCAGCCGAGTGCCTTATATATATATATATATATATATATATATATATAGTGAATGTCCACAAGATCCATCATCATATTTTTATATACGAAAATTTGAACAGCGCTTTGCCAACTTTTTACTGCAAGCTTTGTGGGCAATACCTTTGAAGGAAGAAAGTAGTTCTTTCACATAGCCATTTCTTCTCTTGTTTCTGTTATTACACATACAGGTGCATGCACTTAGCATTGGTTCAAGTTTTATTTCCGTATTGTTCGTGTTCGTGAGTGCATTCCCGCACGTGCGTCCATGCCCCTGCCTATGCGGATGCAGCGTCACATGAGGCCTGGTATTGTCATTGAGAAACACGTTTGCGATTAACCGTTGCTGGCATATTACACACGTTTGAAACCGTTGCAGCGCATGTTACACAGGTTCCAACTCCGGTCCCAATGATTTTTTGCCCGTTGGTAGCAGCTCATATCAGCATCCCTTGTCGACTTGTCCACCAGATACAAAGCGTGATCTAACGTGGGTGGAGAGGTCATCTTTTGGTGGTGACCACCAATGTCTGGACACACTTATCGCCACAATCTTAACGGCATAAGTTATTCAGATGACAGTGTTAATAGCAGGCACAGAAAGAAGGTTGCAAACACTCTTACAGAAGGCATTTAAGAAAAGCGAGAAGAAAGGACTAAACATCTACTACAAGAAGACAGAATGCAGGGTTGTTAGCAAAAGCGTGAGCTGTAAGTGCAAATTGCAAATTGGAGATACCAAAATCAAACAAGTGCGGAAATTTAAATATCTGTGAAGTGTTTAAACAGAGAACGGAAAGAGAGACACTGAAATCCGAAGTCGTATTGAGATAGCCAAAGATGCCTTCCAAAAGCTAAGCAGAGTACTAAGAAATAGAAATAAAATCTCTACAAACAAGGAAAAGAGTATTAGGTATTTAGGTATTTACTCTGTCTCTCCCATTAAGACACAAGGTCTTTTTTTAAGGTCGGTTGCGCTGGCCTCGGTGCGAGCACCGATCCTTCTCTCTGGTGAAATGAGAGTGCACGGCCTCGGGCAGCTGTTCCCTAAGACCTCGCAGAATAATTTTCCTCAATTGCGACTCTGTACTTTAACGAAATCGCCCTTGAATGCACTTTGCACGAAGACAGAGACGCAACTGACAGATGATAAATAATGAGAGTGATTTACACACAAGGAAAAGACTACTAAAATGTTACGTGATATTTGTCCTCCTGTATGGCAGCGAGTGCTCTTTTTAATCTTTGAGGAAATTGTCCAGCACTTACTGCAATACAAGAGGACAAATATGACGTAACAGTTTCAGAGACTTACGTAAAAATTGTATCATTGTTCTCATATTTGGACTATTATCAGCATCATTCTCTAGTGATACCAGTTCAGACGTTTACAGCCAAGGCTCGTCATGCTGACTCCACAGAGTTGAATTACCCTTCTTCCCCACGTATTCCAATGGTAAGAAGAATGTTCCGCTCAAACCACTTTTTCCTTAAAGCTGATACTTTCTAGAACAGACTCCCGCGTGATTATTTTCCCGGCCAATACAAGCTTAATCTCTTCAAGTTGTTATGCATCCTCCATAACCTCATACTATGCCCTTCTTACTTCCTCCTCTTACGTTCACATCACGCACCTCATTCAGTAAACATCTACCTTGAGCGTCTCTTGGGGCTTGTATTGAGTGAACTCGAGTATATAAAAAAGCTAATCAGCTAATTAGCCATGCTTAAGAATTTATTTTTAGACAGTTGCAGTGATTTTGAACCACATTTGGTGCCTTAAACTTGAGCAAAAAATAGTAAATCTCACTCGTTTTGGTGCTTTTCCATACACCAATTCTTCGGTCCTTACTGAATGCACTACATACAAACTTATAATTTGAACCTCATGTGATGCCTTAAACTTGTACAAAAAATAGTAAATCTCACTCGTTTTGGTGCTTTTCCATACACCAATTCTTCGGCAGCTACTCCCCGTAGATTATTGATGTCAGTGTGAGTTCGATCCTTACTGAATGCACTACATACAAATTTAAATTTTGAACCTCATATGATGCCTTAAACTTGTACAAAAAATAGTAAATCTCACTCGTTTTGGTGCTTTTCCATACACCAATTCTTCGGCAGCTACTCCCCGTAGATTATTGTTGTCAGTGTTAGTTCAGCAAAAACTAAGATTTTTTTCCTGTTGTCATTATTATATCAACATATGACCTGCAGATTACACAGTGTTGATATCAGAGATGGAAATAAAGCTACAACAAATCCTACAGAAGTTAATGAAGAAAAGCGAAAAGAAAGGATCATCAAGTGCAAGAAGACAGAATGAATGGTTGTTAGCAAAAAGTATTGTCAGCCCAATTACAAATCGGAGGTACAAAATCAAACAAGTACAAAAATTTAAGTATCTGGAAAGTTTTTTTAATACCGAAATCCGAAGTTGCATTGGGATAGCCAAAGATACCTTCTAAAATCCAAACAGAGTATTAAGAAATAGAAAAACTTCAACCCCCTGCTATTAACATCTGATTTAACCCCCAAACTTATATTTTGTGGTTCTCTGCTTGTGCAGTGCAATCGAGTCTTCTTACACATTTATACCATAAGACAGGGGTCGGTAACCTTTGTGGGGGTGGAGAGGGCCAGAAGTTATGCAGTGTCTCGAACGAGGGCCATGATATCAAATGTTTTATAATAAATTGTTTCGGCCTCAGACTGCTCCGTCCAGAAGGCTTCCTTGGTCTGGAGGTTTGAAGAAAAAACAACGATGTTATTGTTAATGTTTGATTATTTAAACAAAGTTCGGAGGAGGTTCATGATATCAAATATATAACAAATTGTTTCAGTCTCAACTGCTCTGTCCAGAAGGCTGCCTTGGTCTGGAAGTTTGAAGAAAAAACAACAATATTTGATTATTTAAACAAAGGTTCCTTATTTTATTACAGGATAACAATTAACACAATCAACAAAAAATGCAAATTTCTTACTGCAAACGAAATACATTTAGAAATGACAAATTATTTAATGGGACACTTGTTTCAAGCTTATTGTTCGATAACTTCTCCACATCAGGTGAAATATTTGTCGATGACCGGAGCAAAACATTATCTAGGTGGTCATCACCCAACCTTGTGTTCTTAAATGACTTTGAGTAGATTTCATTTTTGAAAAAAAGTTATTCACAAGCATATATACTTCCGAATAATTAATATCAGCATTTTCGCATTATTCAAGAGGATTTTATATTTTCCGCTTGGTAAAACACATTTCTTGTAAAAGTCAGCAGTGGATTCGGAATTAAATTTTGATTTAAAAAAATTCGTCGCATTGTAAGTCAGTTAACTCCAACTGATATTTTTTCTGTCACTTGCTCTCCAAATCAATTAGATAATTAGTGTCCCGGTGTTAATTTGGCGGGTCGGATAATTTCGCGTTCAGGTGTAGCCCGGAGGCCGGGGTTTGCCGACACCTACCATAAGATATCTAGCTCCTTTGTGGGGAATACTAGTCGCTTCCTTTCTTCATATAACAGTTATTATTACGAAAATTAGAACAAAAATCGAATGAAGGCGTGTTTATATTCAGTAATACTCTTTGGGGAAGGCATGAATTCAGTTCCCCTTGTGTCTTTTCCCATTATTGGAAATTAAAAATGTTTCGTCATTTGTATGCCATGGTGGTTGGCACAGAATAAGATGGATGAGAGAACATTTCGATAAGCCACTTTCTCATATCTACCAACCTCTCTACACGGATTGAGACAGCAAGAAGCTGCTGCTCCTACTGTCAACCTTGATTTTCTGGGTTTTTTTATACTTATTGGTTATTATTCTTTTAGTGTCTTTTCATCGCAACGATTCGGGTCGTCATTCGATATCCGCCGTGTACTTATTGACAGTCTGAATAGTTGCAATGAAAAGTAATTGAAATTAATTTACAAAATTTTCAAACCAAATATTAGGTCGGTGCAAAAATAATGTCGTTTTCTCACATATGTTACTGTGTGAGAAAACGACATTTTTTGCACCAACCTAATACAAGCCTGAAGAGCCACTGAAGGTAGATGATTACTGAATGAGATTGTTGTATGAACGTAAAAGGAGGGTGTAAGAAGTGCAGTTTTGGGGATATGCAGGAAATATGATTGTTGACCTTAGACTTGAAGAAGTTAAGATTACAATAATCTGGAAAACATCCTCTCGGGAGTCTGTTCCAGAAAGTATCGGTTCTTTGGAAGAAGCTGTTCAAATGGTACTTGCTCCTTATTAATGAAATACAAAGGGAAAAGGGTTGATTCGTCCCTTTGTACGTTTCATAGCGGGTTTTAGCTGTGATGGTCTGAACTGGTGGAACAAAGGAATGTAGCATGTCAGATCATTTTGTCACGAAAATAACGATAGAATGGCAAGAGGATTGTGTCGTTTCGTCTGCGAGAAAGTGGTTGTAAAGTGGAAAATAATTCATCACCCACAAGACCGCAAAGTATCTTCTGTATTCTGTCAAGCCTGGAAAGTGAGGACTGGAAAAATCCAGCTCAGATAAGGTATTAGTAATTCATTTTAGCTTTGATCAGGTACTTATAGAAGCGGTGAAGGGAAACGACTATTTTCCCAGCATCTTTAGCGTTGGGTCCTACATATAAATTCCCTTTAAGGTCTGGGGTCAATTTGAGCCTCATTGGGCATTCATATTAAGGAGCCACATTGAGAGAATTATTCCGCATGATAGACGAAAATTCAGTGTTTGCTCTGTGATGATGGAACTTTATTAGATTGTTTATAGAAATATTGAATGTTACAAGCCAGTCATCGCCATTAAGGTGTCAGAGCTAGATCAGAGGAGGGATCAACTGCCAATCTCTGGTCATCTAGAGTTTTGGGATTGCGCCCATATACTGTTGTATTATATGTATAGATATTTACTTGACAAAGTATATATTTCTTCCCTTTTGCTAATTTGAAACGAAAAAAAAAAACACACACCAGTTTTTTGGGGAAAATTATGAGTACTTGAAAATCTCCTTTTTAATTTTATTTTTCGCGCGTGCGCACACACAAACATCCACACATACATGCATACAAAAGATGGCTACAAGCATCCGGGACAATCTCTTCCGTTTCTCCTTTTGTTAGCACGAAGAGAAAAACAGTTTCAAGTGTACTCGCCTGCTTATCTCTATTGGCATGAAGGTCACGGTCTGTCCGGTTTCATCTGAGGGATGAGCACACAAATGATCAGCTTTGTTTGAAAAAATATTTCAATTGCTATCTTGTGATGAACTTTTGTAATCTCCTCCCTATTTTTTTGTGTTTCCATGAATTCAAAATCAAGAAAAAAAAAATTATCAAATTTCACAAATTAATTTTATCGGTATTTGAGAAGTCAATGTCCGATACTTTCTAATTCAGAAAAAATGCTACGCTGGGGGTTTTTCTTACTATTTTGGAGTGTAAATCAAATCTTGCATACATAACGCACACACAGATACAGATGTTTGTAACGGATTATCTCTCTCTGTGACTCAGCCAAGTTCATGGACCAGAACTCTATTAATTTCTCTAAACAACACATTTCCTAATTAACTATATTCTATTCTAACAGCAGACTCTATTCAACATAGAATCCTGAACATTCTTATTCAAGAGAAACTGTTTTGAACATTCAATCAGAAATCAGAATACAGTTGAAGGGGAACAACTTTTTTTCTCCTTAATCATTACACTTAATTGCATGATTGTTGTGTATGTTATATTTCAATATATATTTATTTGTTGATCCAAAAGTGGAGTTTCGTTTTTCCTTCTTGAATCGTTAAATGTACAATAGATATATGCGCTAGGAACATGCATCACACCTAATCATAATAATAATAAAAAAATAAAAAAATTAAATAGATTACAATAATGAAAATTATTTTAAATATTGTATTTGATTTTGGTTTTAGTTGCTAAAAACTTGCTGTCTTCTAAGCCCTGGGCTGTCAACCAAGCTCGTTGCTTTTCTTCAGGACGTAATTAATGATGGCGCACCCCAATTTCCTTTCCTTTGTAAATTTTATTAAATGTTCTCTTTTGACATCACTTCTAAGCCCTGTTTTACCAACCAAGCTAGTTCTTCGAGACGTCTGTGATAATGGCTCACCACAATGCCCTGTCCTTTACAGCTTTTATTAAATGTTCTCTTTTGACATCTCTTCTAAACCCTGTTTTGGCAACCAAGCTCGTCCTTCTTCAAGACTTGGGTGATGATAGCTCAGCAAAATTTCTTGACCTTTGTAGCTTTTATTAAATTTTATCTTTTCCTACGTCTCCTAAGCCCGGTTCTGCCAACCAAGCTCCTTCTTCTTCTTCGGGACGTGAGTGATAATGGCTCCCCTACAATGTCCTGTCCTTTACAGCTTTTATTATTATTTTTTCTTTTGTCATCTCTTGTAAGTACAGTTCTGCCCACCAAGCCGGTTCGTCTTATTCAGGACGTAGGTGATGAAGGCTCACAAAATTTTCCTGTCTTCCCTAGATTTTATTACGATTTATCTCTTTGCCATCTCTCCTAAACTCTGTTCTGCTAATGTGGCTCCTTCATCTTCTATTTGCCGTGTGCCTTCAATACGTCGATGATGATGGCTCTCCACAATTTCCTGTCTTTTGTAGCTGTTATTAAGTTGTATCTGTGCCATCTTTCCTACTCCCTGTTTTGCCAACCAAGTTCATTCTTCTTCTTCAATGTGTCTTGTGCCTTCAAGACATCAATGATGTGGCTCTCCACAATTTACTGTCTTTCGTAGCTTTCATTGAGTTTTATCTCTTTGCCATCTCTCCTAATCCCTGTTTTGCCAACCAAGCTCATTCTTCTTCTTCTTCTATGCGTCGCTTCTCCTTCTTCAGAACGTGACTGATTATGGCTCTCCACAATTTCCTGTTCGTTGTAGCTTTTATTAAATTTTAGCTTTTGCCATGTCTTGTAAGCTCAGTTCTGCCAACCGTGTTCGCTTTTCCTTCTTCAGAACGTGGCTGATTATGGCTCTCCACAATTTCTAGTCCGTTGTAGCTTTTATTAAATTTTAGCTTTTGCCATGTCTTGTAAGCTCAGTTGTGGCAACCGTGTTCGCTTTTCCTTCTTCAGAACGTGGCTGATTATGGCTCTCCACAATTTCCTGTTCGTTGTAGCTTTTATTAAATTTTAGCTTTTGCCATGTCTTGTAAGCTCAGTTCTGGCAACCGTGTTCGCTTTTCCTTCTTCAGAACGTGGCTGATTATGGCTCTCCACAATTTCCAGTCCGTTGTAGCTTTTATTAAATTTTACCTTTTGCCATGTCTTGTAAGCTCAGTTCTGGCAACCGTGTTCGCTTTTCCTTCTTCAGAACGTGGCTGATTATGGCTCTCCACAATTTCCAGTCCGTTGTAGCTTTTATTAAATTTTAGCTTTTGCCATGTCTTGTAAGCTCAGTTCTGGCAACCGTGTTCGCTTTTCCTTCTTCAGAACGTGGCTGATTATGGCTCTCCACAATTTCCTGTTCGTTGTAGCTTTTATTAAATTTTAGCTTTTGCCATGTCTTGTAAGCTCAGTTCTGGCAACCGTGTTCGCTTTTCCTTCTTCAGAACGTGGCTGATTATGGCTCTACACAATTTCCTGTTCGTTGTAGCTTTTATTAAATTTTAGCTTTTGCCATGTCTTGTAAGCTCAGTTCTGCCAACCGTGTTCGCTTTTCCTTCTTCAGAACGTGGCTGATTATGGCTCTACACAATTTCCTGTTCGTTGTAGCTTTTATTAAATTTTAGCTTTTGCCATGTCTTGTAAGCTCAGTTCTGGCAACCGTGTTCGCTTTTCCTTCTTCAGAACGTGGCTGATTATGGCTCTCCACAATTTCTAGTCCGTTGTAGCTTTTATTAAATTTTAGCTTTTGCCATGTCTTGTAAGCTCAGTTCTGGCAACCGTGTTCGCTTTTCCTTCTTCAGAACGTGGCTGATTATGGCTCTCCACAATTTCCAGTCCGTTGTAGCTTTTTTTAAATTTTAGCTTTTGCCATGTCTTGTAAGCTCAGTTCTGGCAACCGTGTTCGCTTTTCCTTCTTCAGAACGTGGCTGATTATGGCTCTCCACAATTTCCTGTTCGTTGTAGCTTTTATTAAATTTTAGCTTTTGCCATGTCTTGTAAGCTCAGTTCTGGCAACCGTGTTCGCTTTTCCTTCTTCAGAACGTGGCTGATTATGGCTCTCAACAATTTCCAGTCCGTTGTAGCTTTTATTAAATTTTAGCTTTTGCCATGTCTTGTAAGCTCAGTTCTGGCAACCGTGTTCGCGTTTCCTTCTTCAGAACGTGGCTGATTATGGCTCTCCACAATTTCTAGTCCGTTGTAGCTTTTATTAAATTTTAGCTTTTGCCATGTCTTGTAAGCTCAGTTCTGGCAACCGTGTTCGCTTTTCCTTCTTCAGAACGTGGCTGATTATGGCTCTCCACAATTTCCAGTCCGTTGTAGCTTTTTTTAAATTTTAGCTTTTGCCATGTCTTGTAAGCTCAGTTCTGGCAACCGTGTTCGCTTTTCCTTCTTCAGAACGTGGCTGATTATGGCTCTCCACAATTTCCTGTTCGTTGTAGCTTTTATTAAATTTTAGCTTTTGCCATGTCTTGTAAGCTCAGTTCTGGCAACCGTGTTCGCTTTTCCTTCTTCAGAACGTGGCTGATTATGGCTCTCCACAATTTCCAGTCCGTTGTAGCTTTTATTAAATTTTACCTTTTGCCATGTCTTGTAAGCTCAGTTCTGGCAACCGTGTTCGCTTTTCCTTCTTCAGAACGTGGCTGATTATGGCTCTCCACAATTTCCAGTCCGTTGTAGCTTTTTTTAAATTTTAGCTTTTGCCATGTCTTGTAAGCTCAGTTCTGCCAACCGTTTTCGCTTTTCCTTCTTCAGAACGTGGCTGATTATGGCTCTCCACAATTTCTAGTCCGTTGTAGCTTTTATTAAATTTTAGCTTTTGCCATGTCTTGTAAGCTCAGTTCTGGCAACCGTTTTCGCTTTTCCTTCTTCAGAACGTGGCTGATTATGGCTCTCCACAATTTCCAGTCCGTTGTAGCTTTTATTAAATTTTAGCTTTTGCCATGTCTTGTAAGCTCAGTTCTGGCAACCGTGTTCGCTTTTCCTTCTTCAGAACGTGGCTGATTATGGCTCTCCACAATTTCCAGTCCGTTGTAGCTTTTTTTAAATTTTAGCTTTTGCCATGTCTTGTAAGCTCAGTTCTGCCAACCGTGTTCGCTTTTCCTTCTTCAGAACGTGGCTGATTATGGCTCTCCACAATTTCTAGTCCGTTGTAGCTTTTATTAAATTTTAGCTTTTGCCATGTCTTGTAAGCTCAGTTCTGGCAACCGTGTTCGCTTTTCCTTCTTCAGAACGTGGCTGATTATGGCTCTCCACAATTTCCAGTCCGTTGTAGCTTTTATTAAATTTTAGCTTTTGCCATGTCTTGTAAGCTCAGTTCTGCCAACCGTTTTCGCTTTTCCTTCTTCAGAACGTGGCTGATTATGGCTCTCCACAATTTCTAGTCCGTTGTAGCTTTTATTAAATTTTAGCTTTTGCCATGTCTTGTAAGCTCAGTTCTGGCAACCGTGTTCGCTTTTCCTTCTTCAGAACGTGGCTGATTATGGCTCTCCACAATTTCTAGTCCGTTGTAGCTTTTATTAAATTTTAGCTTTTGCCATGTCTTGTAAGCTCAGTTCTGGCAACCGTGTTCGCTTTTCCTTCTTCAGAACGTGGCTGATTATGGCTCTCCACAATTTCCAGTCCGTTGTAGCTTTTTTTAAATTTTAGCTTTTGCCATGTCTTGTAAGCTCAGTTCTGCCAACCGTTTTCGCTTTTCCTTCTTCAGAACGTGGGTGATGATGGCTCTCCACAATTTCTAGTCCGTTGTAGCTTTTATTAAATTTTAGCTTTTGCCATGTCTTGTAAGCTCAGTTCTGGCAACCGTGTTCGCTTTTCCTTCTTAAGAACGTGGCTGATTATGGCTCTCCACAATTTCCAGTCCGTTGTAGCTTTTATTAAATTTTAGCTTTTGCCATGTCTTGTAAGCTCAGTTCTGCCAACCGTTTTCGCTTTTCCTTCTTCAGAACGTGGCTGATTATGGCTCTCCACAATTTCTAGTCCGTTGTAGCTTTTATTAAATTTTAGCTTTTGCCATGTCTTGTAAGCTCAGTTCTGGCAACCGTGTTCGCTTTTCCTTCTTCAGAACGTGGCTGATTATGGCTCTCCACAATTTCCAGTCCGTTGTAGCTTTTATTAAATTTTAGCTTTTGCCATGTCTTGTAAGCTCAGTTCTGGCAACCGTGTTCGCTTTTCCTTCTTCAGAACGTGGCTGATTATGGCTCTCCACAATTTCTAGTCCGTTGTAGCTTTTATTAAATTTTAGCTTTTGCCATGTCTTGTAAGCTCAGTTCTGGCAACCGTGTTCGCTTTTCCTTCTTCAGAACGTGGCTGATTATGGCTCTACACAATTTCTAGTCCGTTGTAGCTTTTATTAAATTTTAGCTTTTGCCATGTCTTGTAAGCTCAGTTCTGGCAACCGTTTTCGCTTTTCCTTCTTCAGAACGTGGCTGATTATGGCTCTCCACAATTTCCAGTCCGTTGTAGCTTTTTTTAAATTTTAGCTTTTGCCATGTCTTGTAAGCTCAGTTCTGCCAACCGTTTTCGCTTTTCCTTCTTCAGAACGTGGGTGATGATGGCTCTCCACAATTTCTAGTCCGTTGTAGCTTTTATTAAATTTTAGCTTTTGCCATGTCTTGTAAGCTCAGTTCTGGCAACCGTGTTCGCTTTTCCTTCTTAAGAACGTGGCTGATTATGGCTCTCCACAATTTCCAGTCCGTTGTAGCTTTTATTAAATTTTAGCTTTTGCCATGTCTTGTAAGCTCAGTTCTGCCAACCGTTTTCGCTTTTCCTTCTTCAGAACGTGGCTGATTATGGCTCTCCACAATTTCTAGTCCGTTGTAGCTTTTATTAAATTTTAGCTTTTGCCATGTCTTGTAAGCTCAGTTCTGGCAACCGTGTTCGCTTTTCCTTCTTCAGAACGTGGCTGATTATGGCTCTCCACAATTTCCAGTCCGTTGTAGCTTTTATTAAATTTTAGCTTTTGCCATGTCTTGTAAGCTCAGTTCTGGCAACCGTGTTCGCTTTTCCTTCTTCAGAACGTGGCTGATTATGGCTCTCCACAATTTCCAGTCCGTTGTAGCTTTTATTAAATTTTAGCTTTTGCCATGTCTTGTAAGCTCAGTTCTGCCAACCGTTTTCGCTTTTCCTTCTTCAGAACGTGGCTGATTATGGCTCTCCACAATTTCTAGTCCGTTGTAGCTTTTATTAAATTTTAGCTTTTGCCATGTCTTGTAAGCTCAGTTCTGGCAACCGTTTTCGCTTTTCCTTCTTCAGAACGTGGCTGATTATGGCTCTCCACAATTTCCAGTCCGTTGTAGCTTTTATTAAATTTTAGCTTTTGCCATGTCTTGTAAGCTCAGTTCTGGCAACCGTGTTCGCTTTTCCTTCTTCAGAACGTGGCTGATTATGGCTCTCCACAATTTCCAGTCCGTTGTAGCTTTTTTTAAATTTTAGCTTTTGCCATGTCTTGTAAGCTCAGTTGTGGCAACCGTGTTCGCTTTTCCTTCTTCAGAACGTGGCTGATTATGGCTCTCCACAATTTCTAGTCCGTTGTAGCTTTTATTAAATTTTAGCTTTTGCCATGTCTTGTAAGCTCAGTTCTGGCAACCGTGTTCGCTTTTCCTTCTTAAGAACGTGGCTGATTATGGCTCTCCACAATTTCCAGTCCGTTGTAGCTTTTATTAAATTTTAGCTTTTGCCATGTCTTGTAAGCTCAGTTCTGCCAACCGTTTTCGCTTTTCCTTCTTCAGAACGTGGCTGATTATGGCTCTCCACAATTTCTAGTCCGTTGTAGCTTTTATTAAATTTTAGCTTTTGCCATGTCTTGTAAGCTCAGTTCTGGCAACCGTGTTCGCTTTTCCTTCTTCAGAACGTGGCTGATTATGGCTCTCCACAATTTCCAGTCCGTTGTAGCTTTTATTAAATTTTAGCTTTTGCCATGTCTTGTAAGCTCAGTTCTGCCAACCGTTTTCGCTTTTCCTTCTTCAGAACGTGGCTGATTATGGCTCTCCACAATTTCTAGTCCGTTGTAGCTTTTATTAAATTTTAGCTTTTGCCATGTCTTGTAAGCTCAGTTCTGGCAACCGTGTTCGCTTTTCCTTCTTCAGAACGTGGCTGATTATGGCTCTCCACAATTTCCAGTCCGTTGTAGCTTTTATTAAATTTTAGCTTTTGCCATGTCTTGTAAGCTCAGTTCTGCCAACCGTTTTCGCTTTTCCTTCTTCAGAACGTGGCTGATTATGGCTCTCCACAATTTCTAGTCCGTTGTTGCTTTTATTAAATTTTAGCTTTTGCCATGTCTTGTAAGCTCAGTTCTGGCAACCGTTTTCGCTTTTCCTTCTTCAGAACGTGGCTGATTATGGCTCTCCACAATTTCCAGTCCGTTGTAGCTTTTATTAAATTTTAGCTTTTGCCATGTCTTGTAAGCTCAGTTCTGGCAACCGTGTTCGCTTTTCCTTCTTCAGAACGTGGCTGATTATGGCTCTCCACAATTTCCAGTCCGTTGTAGCTTTTTTTAAATTTTAGCTTTTGCCATGTCTTGTAAGCTCAGTTCTGCCAACCGTGTTCGCTTTTCCTTCTTCAGAACGTGGCTGATTATGGCTCTCCACAATTTCTAGTCCGTTGTAGCTTTTATTAAATTTTAGCTTTTGCCATGTCTTGTAAGCTCAGTTCTGCCAACCGTTTTTGCTTTTCCTTCTTCAGAACGTGGCTGATTATGGCTCTCCACAATTTCTAGTCCGTTGTAGCTTTTATTAAATTTTAGCTTTTGCCATGTCTTGTAAGCTCAGTTCTGCCAACCGTTTTCGCTTTTCCTTCTTCAGAACGTGGGTGATGATGGCTCTCCACAATTTCCTGTCCTATGTAGTTCTTATCAAATTTTGTTTTTTGCCATGTCTTGTAAGCTCAGTTTTGCCAACCGTGCTCGCTTCTCCTTCTTCAGAACGTGGGTGATGATGGGTCTCCACAATTTCCTGTCCTCTGTAGCCTTAATAAATTTTAGCTTTTGCCATGTCTTGTCGGCTCAGTTCTGCCAACCGTGTTCGCTTCTCATTCTTCAGAACGTGGCTGATTATGGCTCTCCACAATTTCCTGTCCTTTGTAGCTTTTATTAAATTTTAGCTTTTGCCATGTCTTGTAAGCTCAGTTCTGCCAACCGTTTTCGCTTTTCCTTCTTCAGAACGTGGCTGATTATGGCTCTCCACAATTTCTAGTCCGTTGTAGCTTTTATTAAATTTTAGCTTTTGCCATGTCTTGTAAGCTCAGTTCTGCCAACCGTTTTCGCTTTTCCTTCTTCAGAGCGTGGCTGATTATGGCTCTCCACAATTTCCAGTCCGTTGTAGCTTTTTTTAAATTTTAGCTTTTGCCATGTCTTGTAAGCTCAGTTTTGCCAACCGTTTTCGCTTTTCCTTCTTCAGGACGTGGGTGATGATGGCTCTCCACAATTTCCTGTCCTATGTAGTTCTTATCAAATTTTGTTTTTTGCCATGTCTTGTAAGCTCAGTTTTGCCAACCGTGCTCGCTTCTCCTTCTTCAGAACGTGGGTGATGATGGGTCTCCACAATTTCCTGTCCTCTGTAGCCTTAATAAATTTTAGCTTTTGCCATGTCTTGTCGGCTCAGTTCTGCCAACCGTGTTCGCTTCTCCTTCTTCAGAACGTGGCTGATTATGGCTCTCCACAATTTCCTGTCCTTTGTAGCTTTTATTAAATTTTAGCTTTTGCCATGTCTTGTAAGCTCAGTTCTGCCAACCGTTTTCGCTTTTCCTTCTTCAGAACGTGGCTGATTATGGCTCTCCACAATTTCCAGTCCGTTGTAGCTTTTTTTAAATTTTAGCTTTTGCCATGTCTTGTAAGCTCAGTTTTGCCAACCGTTTTCGCCTTTCCTTCTCCAGAACGTGGGTGATGATGGCTCTCCACAATTTCCTGTCCTATGTAGTTCTTATGAAATTTTGTTTTTTGCCATGTCTTGTAAGCTCAGTTTTGCCAACCGTGCTCGCTTCTCCTTCTTCAGAACGTGGGTGATGATGGGTCTCCACAATTTCCTGTCCTCTGTAGCCTTAATAAATTTTAGCTTTTGCCATGTCTTGTCGGCTCAGTTCTGCCAACCGTGTTCGCTTCTCCTTCTTCAGAACGTGGCTGATTATGGCTCTCCACAATTTCCTGTCCTTTGTAGCTTTTATTAAATTTTAGCTTTTGCCATGTCTTGTAAGCTCAGTTCTGCCAACCGTTTTCGCTTTTCCTTCTTCAGAACGTGGCTGATTATGGCTCTCCACAATTTCTAGTCCGTTGTAGCTTTTATTAAATTTTAGCTTTTGCCATGTCTTGTAAGCTCAGTTCTGCCAACCGTTTTCGCTTTTCCTTCTTCAGAGCGTGGCTGATTATGGCTCTCCACAATTTCCAGTCCGTTGTAGCTTTTTTTAAATTTTAGCTTTTGCCATGTCTTGTAAGCTCAGTTTTGCCAACCGTTTTCGCTTTTCCTTCTTCAGGACGTGGGTGATGATGGCTCTCCACAATTTCCTGTCCTATGTAGTTCTTATCAAATTTTGTTTTTTGCCATGTCTTGTAAGCTCAGTTTTGCCAACCGTGCTCGCTTCTCCTTCTTCAGAACGTGGGTGATGATGGGTCTCCACAATTTCCTGTCCTCTGTAGCCTTAATAAATTTTAGCTTTTGCCATGTCTTGTCGGCTCAGTTCTGCCAACCGTGTTCGCTTCTCCTTCTTCAGAACGTGGCTGATTATGGCTCTCCACAATTTCCTGTCCTTTGTAGCTTTTATTAAATTTTAGCTTTTGCCATGTCTTGTAAGCTCAGTTCTGCCAACCGTTTTCGCTTTTCCTTCTTCAGAACGTGGCTGATTATGGCTCTCCACAATTTCCAGTCCGTTGTAGCTTTTTTTAAATTTTAGCTTTTGCCATGTCTTGTAAGCTCAGTTTTGCCAACCGTTTTCGCCTTTCCTTCTCCAGAACGTGGGTGATGATGGCTCTCCACAATTTCCTGTCCTATGTAGTTCTTATGAAATTTTGTTTTTTGCCATGTCTTGTAAGCTCAGTTTTGCCAACCGTGCTCGCTTCTCCTTCTTCAGAACGTGGGTGATGATGGGTCTCCACAATTTCCTGTCCTCTGTAGCCTTAATAAATTTTAGCTTTTGCCATGTCTTGTCGGCTCAGTTCTGCCAACCGTGTTCGCTTCTCCTTCTTCAGAACGTGGCTGATTATGGCTCTCCACAATTTCCTGTCCTTTGTAGCTTTTATTAAATTTTAGCTTTTGCCATGTCTTGTAAGCTCAGTTCTGCCAACCGTTTTCGCTTTTCCTTCTTCAGAACGTGGCTGATTATGGCTCTCCACAATTTCCTGTCCTCTGTAGCTTTTATTAAATTTTAGCTTTTGCCATGTCTTGTCGGCTCAGTTCTGGCAACCGTGTTCGCTTCTCCTTCTTCAGAACGTGGCTGATTATGGCTCTCCACAATTTCCTGTCCTTTGTAGCTTTTATGAAATTTTAGCTTTTGCCATGTCTTGTAAGCTCAGTTCTGCCAACCGTTTTCGCTTTTCCTTCTTCAGAACGTGGCTGATTATGGCTCTCCACAATTTCCAGTCCGTTGTAGCTTTTTTTAAATTTTAGCTTTTGCCATGTCTTGTAAGCTCAGTTCTGCCAACCGTTTTCGCTTTTCCTTCTTCAGAACGTGGCTGATTATGGCTCTCCACAATTTCTAGTCCGTTGTAGCTTTTATTAAATTTTAGCTTTTGCCATGTCTTGTAAGCTCAGTTCTGGCAACCGTGTTCGCTTTTCCTTCTTCAGAACGTGGCTGATTATGGCTCTCCACAATTTCCAGTCCGTTGTAGCTTTTATTAAATTTTAGCTTTTGCCATGTCTTGTAAGCTCAGTTCTGCCAACCGTTTTCGCTTTTCCTTCTTCAGAACGTGGCTGATTATGGCTCTCCACAATTTCTAGTCCGTTGTAGCTTTTATTAAATTTTAGCTTTTGCCATGTCTTGTAAGCTCAGTTGTGGCAACCGTGTTCGCTTTTCCTTCTTCAGAACGTGGCTGATTATGGCTCTCCACAATTTCCAGTCCGTTGTAGCTTTTTTTAAATTTTAGCTTTTGCCATGTCTTGTAAGCTCAGTTCTGCCAACCGTTTTCGCTTTTCCTTCTTCAGAACGTGGGTGATGATGGCTCTCCACAATTTCCTGTCCTATGTAGTTCTTATCAAATTTTGTTTTTTGCCATGTCTTGTAAGCTCAGTTTTGCCAACCGTGCTCGCTTCTCCTTCTTCAGAACGTGGGTGATGATGGGTCTCCACAATTTCCTGTCCTCTGTAGCCTTAATAAATTTTAGCTTTTGCCATGTCTTGTCGGCTCAGTTCTGCCAACCGTGTTCGCTTCTCCTTCTTCAGAACGTGGCTGATTATGGCTCTCCACAATTTCCTGTCCTTTGTAGCTTTTATTAAATTTTAGCTTTTGCCATGTCTTGTAAGCTCAGTTCTGCCAACCGTTTTCGCTTTTCTTTCTTCAGAACGTGGCTGATGATGGCTCTCCACAATTTCCTGTCCTATGTAGTTCTTATCAAATTTTATTTTTTGCCATGTCTTGTAAGCTCAGTTTTGCCAACCGTTATCCTTTTATGTACCATTTCAAGACCCGAATGATTGTGGCTCTCCACGATTTCATCTCTTTTCATTAAATGTTATCTGCTAATGCCTTTTGTGCCACCCAAGCTCATTCTTCTTTTATGCGATGATTGCCTTCAAGTCTTGGAGGATGATGCCTCTCCACAATTTCATGTCCTGTGTAATGTGTTGATTAGTACGTTGGGTTGATTAATTGAAGAATGTACTGCTTCTTGAGTGTTGTGGTCACTAATGTTGAATGGGTTAAATAGATAATGCGGCTGCGTGTTGAGAAGGTAATCAACATTCATACATAATACTTAAAACATCAAGGAAAAAGAACAATGAGAACCAATTTTGTTTAACAAAGAAATATGTATATTAAATTCAACAATAATACAAAGTAGTTGCAATATGAGTGAAAAAGGGAGAAAAAAGTAGCTTCCCCTTGACTGTAAGAAAATATCTATAGAAGATTTGTCTGAGAAAAATGTTCAGAGTTCAGTGTTGAAATAGAATATTTCTTTGAGAAAATTGTTCAAATGTTGCCACTTAGAAAGTTGATTTAACTTGGTGTGTCCACTGAGAACTGGTGGTGTGTCACATAAAGTTCTGTAGTGTGTATGTACGTGCGGAGTGAGTAGGATGAAATAAACGAGCGAGTAAATGAGAGCTATATTGTCTCTGGGTACCTCGACTGTGGTTCTGAAATTACTACTGCTGGTTTTTTGGAATGCTTCAATATACTATCGCGAGTGGCTCCAAAAAAAGAGACGCTTACAATTTTGTTTTGAAAACTTTTGAATATACATGAAAAATATCCGATTGGACGGAAAATGAATCAATCAGTGATTTTGTAGCAAAGCTTGTTTTGAACAAAGTGTAAGAACAAATTTACTATGGTGGAATGCGATAGATAAATTGTCCTCTTACTTTTAAGTATGTATTTATTTATTGACCAATTAGAATTGGCGAAAATGTAGGCGTGGCACTACACCTGTATGGCTTTTTTTATTGATTTTTTTTCTTTTGCTATCTCTTCTGTTTTGCCAACTCGTTCTTCTTCTTAAATATTAGGGTGACGATGGCTCACCACAATTTCCTGTCCTTTAATAAATTTTCTCTTCTGCCATTTTTTCTAAGCCTTGTTCTGCCAACTTAGCTCGGTCTTCTTCAGGACATTGGTGTTGATGGCTCACCACAATTAGTAAAGAAGATTGATATTACATAAGAGTTCTTTTGTTTCTTCCTTTTTCTTAAACGTTTATGTATCTTTTGGAAAGAATCTAGACTAACACCTTTTTTTAAAACGTCACCGAATCTTGCAACACTGCTATCGATTGCGATTCAAACAATGCAAGGGAAATAACTCGTCTGTTGCATATTAATGAACTGTAAAAATATTCATCCGATATTTATTTAGTATGGCACAAAGCTAAATAGAAGTAATAATGGGGGTCAGAAAATTGTTTTGCAGATTTTTTGAGATTCTTCTTGTCTCTTTTTAAAGAAAGAAAGAAAAACTGAGAGAATATAGGCAGCGCGAAGAGAAGCAAAATAGAAAGAAAGGCAAAGTGCAGAAAGAGTAAAGAAAGAAGCCGTGAAGAAAGAAAGAAAGAAAGAAAGAAAGAAAAAGAGTTAGTGAAGAAAGGAAAACACTGAGTAATGAAAGAATGAAAAAGGGTGAAAAAAAAAAGAAAGAAAGAAAAGACCTAGTGAAGAAAGAAAAAGACTGAATGAAAAAAGAAAGAAAGAAAGAAAGAAGGCAAAAACGGAATGAAGAAAGAAAGAAAAAGAGTGAGTGAAGAATGAAAAACTGAGTAAAGAAAAAAGGTTGTTTAAAGAAAAATTGAAAGAAAGAAAGAAAGAAGACAAAAATAAAATGAAGAAAGAAAGAAGACAAAAATAAAATGAAGAAAGAAAAAGACTTAGTGAAGAAAGAAAGAAAGAAAGAAAGAAAGAAAAGCAGATTGAAGAAAGGAAGGCAGAATGAAGAAAGAAAGAGTGGGGAGTAATATTAAAACAGAATGTTTCTCACTGGTGACAGTTAATTCAATGGTCTTTAGTTGAACAACTGATCAAATCCTGTCCTATTATCTAAACATAACTATCGCACATAAAACCATATTTCATAAAAAATACCATTGCTGTTTGTATATATATATATATATATAGATATATAGATATTAATCATTTACATATAACTAAATTGAAATTTTAAAAATATTTAAATAAGGAACATTATAGTCAGGTCTTTAAAAATAATCAATAAAAAGCAAATCTTCTTGGTCGACATAGTTGCCTATTGCTTATCATTGCCTTTGGTCAATAACCAAACATAAATAAAAGCTAAGCCGACAGATTGACACAATACTATTTTTCTATTTTTGTCTTATATTGGCCTTGTGCCAAACTAGTTAAGTTGGGTAAATATTGGTCAGTAACAGAAATAAAAAGACATTGAGGCTTGTGGCCAGTAAATATCTATGATTTCAAAGGTTTTTCAAGTCAGGCCCTCCCCTATTTGGAAGATAGATTTAACATAATCTGCTATCCTCCATTTCCAAGTAGAATTTAGTATTAAGAAGACAAAAAAAAAAAAAAAAAGTGCTTTCATTAAATATTAATAAGCCTATCAAAAACAATTTATGGACAGTTTATGTTTGAGGCTGTTTTCAAGTATCTAGATGAGATTCCCAAGGCGACTTGTCTGCTTCATCCTACAAACAACAAAAAAACAGTCCTCTCTCACTACTGTGACAGAGAGAGAGAGAGAGTCTGGTAAACACACACACACAGACGGCAATTTTTTTTTTAGTGAAATTGGAGTAGATTTGAATAGCGAAATTAAATCAAAGCATTTTGTTTACTGATGGGGGAATCTGATCCAGGGCAGAAATTGTACCCATTGAATCTGGGTCATCAGGAGACAATGGAAATGGTTGAAATAATTTTTATCGATTAAAAATTGAAATAGAGCTGAGTAAGCTAGAAGGAACTTTGGAATTCACATGATTTTGGTTGAAGCAGCCAGAACACCGTGATAATCGTGTGCAAAGTAGTAGGATTGAGGGTCAGTTATAACCAGTTGAGTTTATCTATATAAACGTGTAGTTATGCTGAAAAAGACAGACGGGAGAAAATTCTTGAAGATAGAAGAAAGAATTGGCCCGGGCGAGCGTTCGGAGTAGGAACTCTACTATAACTTTAATCCCCACACAGAAATCTTTATCCCTCCATCGCAAGAGTCATATATCATTCTGAGACGATTTAACAAGATAATCACACACACACTCTCTCTCTCTCTCTCTCTGTCTAGAATCCAGTGTATGAGTTTTTTTATGCTAAATACTTTTCTTTTCTGTAACCCGTTTCTTTTCTCTACTATTCTTTTCTACTATATAAAAGACATTACCAATTCAACTATTGAATCGATGTTTGTTCGGCTTTCTGCAGATATTAATTTTTTTTTTGCTGCATTCTAAATTTCTTAGCGCAGACTCCCCAGCCATGTCTACAGTTTCAGTTGACCGTGAATGGATGGACATCACTTCTGCTTTCTGGATCAAACAAATCACAACATGGGCAGGAAGCAGGATTAAACTAGCAGACTGGTCAAATAATCTACAGATGCTCAGGGGACCTACAGCCACTCCCTTAAGTTCGGTTAGGACCAAGTAGACACCACAACCCAGAGAGTAGGACGCCTGAGGTTGAGGGACTGAGGCGAAAGTGATAGACTACAACCAGCAATTATGTTTCTTTATAACTCCTGTTTATGAACAGAGATGCATGTGCAATGTGTATGCTCCTAGGGTGCCATACCTAACTGGTCAGGGTCAGGCAGCTGACAAGTAATTATGTGTGACTGAATAAGGTAATTTTAATATAGGCTAGTGTTTCCCAACCTTTTCTTAACCAGCACACACTTTTGGTCATAAACTTTTTGTAAACGCCCCCCACCACACACACACACACACACATCAAATTAAATTTGGAATATTATACTGAATTCATCTTTCATAGCAAGATAACACTTGGGTATTACTGCAAAAAAAATGTTTATACTGTTTTCATTTCTATTAGAAATACCAATGATTAAAATCCTAAAAAAAAGTTTATTTAATAGCTGATCGCAATGTTTTCAATGCAATGGTTGACTTTGGTGCTTACTGGCTAAGGCTCTTAATCTAGGTTCATTTCATAGCTTATCACAATGTTTTCAATGTCATGGCTGACTTTGGTCCTTACTGGCTAAGACTTTCACTCTAGGTTCATTTCATAGCTTATCTCAATGTTTTCAATGCAATGGTTGACTTTGGTGCTTACTGGCTACTACTACTACTGCTACTACTGCTGCTTCTATTGTGTATTAGACAAACAATATCGTGGGAATAAAGAAGTAGCAGTGATATCACTTTTGAGTTGGAACATGTTTAACTATTAGCTTCCATGACTGAATTGGTTCTGACATCATTCATGAAGGTTGAACACTTACATTGTGAGATTTAAATTTCAGTTTGATCAGAGGTTATTTCTTTCTTACAATTTCTTATTTTTTTTAGATTTAATGCTCGAAGGTTTCTTGCTCAAGAACATTGAGATAAAAAGCAAAAGTAATGTGAAGAAAATATCAATTATTACTCATTTCATAGCTTATCTAAATGTTTTCATCTGTTAACTTTAAGAATATTGCCTCTTTGTTAAAATAAAAACAACTGGAATATTTTCCAAGGTTTTGAAGAAATATTCAATGTAAATACCAAATACGTGATTTTGAAATTCATATTTGCAATCTACTTAGAGTTTCTCAGCTACAGTTGACTCAATAAAATGGTTAATGTCAAAATCTTCATTTTTAAAATGCATGTCTTTTTCGATTGTTTTGGAGCCATGAAAAATTTCACATGAAAAGACAAAGACATTTTCTTAAAGAGAAAATAATTATTCAATCCAAGGGAAACAACTTCTTTTTCTATTTATTAAAAAATATCAAATAAAAATGTGAAGTTAAAATCGTTATTCACTCTTCATAGATTTATCAAATTGAGAGTTTCGATGATTTTAATCTAAAAGCCATTAGTTGATTACTATGAACAAACACATAAAGTGGCAAATCAATAGCTATGTGCGGAAAATCTTGTATTAAAGTTAATTTTATTATCAAATTCTTTGTACTATTAGCATAAAACAAATTGGTGAAAATTCTGATATATAAACGGTAAACCTTATGTACACTGAAATATTTGTGAAAAGTTGTTTACAGGTAAACAAAAAGATAATTACATTAGAACATTTTGGAATAAGATATACTTCAATTTTAAAAATCTAATAAAAATCAACTAACATTTTCTTGTCCACTATCAATAGGTCATTTTTTTTCTTTGCCTTTTCTATTTTAATTTACTTATTTTTGACTCACAATTCACTGAACTTGTGATATAGGACTAAACCCTTTGTCATAAGTTAAATTCATTAAGCCTGATCTTCTGCAAGTTGTATTGGCATCAATAGACAGGAAATATGACACAGAAACTCAGAAGTTGCATTGGAATAGCAAAAGATGCCTTCCAAAATCTAAAGAAAGTATCAAGAAACAGGAAAAATTCATTAGAAGCAAAGAAAAGAGTACTGAACTGCTGTGTAATATTAGTCCTCCTCTATGACAGGAAATGATGTATAATTTCATCAAAGATGAAGAGGCAACTTGAAGCAATAGAGATGTGGATCTTTAGAAGGATGCTGAGAATAACATGGACTGAACATGTGAGTAACGAGGAAGTTTTAAGTGGAGTGGAAACAAAAAAGATACTTGCATTTAGAATCAAAAAAGAAACAATTGAAATTGCTGGAATATATAATTAGGAAAGAGGGCTTGATGAATTTGACACCCAGTAGTTTATCGTCTTACCCAGGATGGTGTAAGTTAGGGTCCTTTTTTTCTAAAATAAATCCATTTTCTGTGGTAAACATTTTTTTTCGTGAATTTCAAATGGTGTTATAACAAATCTGACAGGAAATTAAGAACAAATGTAGATTCAGAACCAAAAAAAAAATTTTTTTAATCAATTAAACTAACCAAAGTGATAATGTCACTAAGCAACCACCACTAAATTACTGTTATTGCTGGGTACACCCTGACCTCAAGTGGTAGCACCTGTTAGGGTCCCAACTATGGGCAAATAGTTAATCACCAAATTGTGGTCAAAACACTATGAAAGTATAAAAATACATTTTTATAGTAAAAAAATTGTCCAGCAATATTTTGTAAAAAAAAAAAAAATTACCAGCAATATATTTTTGCAAAAGAAATTATTAATGCTCCCAAGAAAATTAAATTTCGACATTAAATGACCCATAAAGTGTTGATATACCACTAAACAAACAAAACAAAGACATAATGCCATTGAAATGCCAAATTACAAAACAAGATGACCACTGCATAAAATTTTTAAAAAAGAAAACATTTATGTTTTTTCTTTTTAAAATAAAATGTTTATTGTTTTAAAAATTGATGATTAAAATTTTAATAAAATCCAAACATATGAAAGTGTATTTATACACCTTCTTTATGCTTGAGAATTTACAGCAAAGATATTAAGCACTATTTATTTACTAGATTGCTTATTTACAAGAATAATTTTATATTTACCAGATTATAAAATATGTGAACAAACTATAATCAAATATTTTATTATTTACCATTTTACAGAAGAATAAATATGAAAATACATTTTTTATTCACAAATTTATAAAAATGCCTGTGAATAAGACAGTTTAAATTAAATACATAACGACAATTAACTGTGTAATATAGTAAGAACTCTAAGTAGAAGCATACGAAGCTTTATTTGACTAATTCAACTTTAGCACTGAAAACGTTTATTTTATGGTTGTAGTGGTTGGTTATAAGCGGGAGGGGAGATGGGATGTACCTATTTCATTACCACAAATTCTAATTATAAATCTAGAAAAAAAAATGCATTTTTTGGACATTTCTTTCATTTGCTCTTGCCATATTAATTCAATAGAATAGGCTAAGGAAATCATCGCTTCCTCTGAACCACAAATTCTCTTGATTTATGTTTATTCAAATTGTATTGTTTTATAATTATTTATATATTTTGATAATTTGTTTATAATATAAATTTTTGAATAAGAATATTTCTTTTCAAATTTATTTCTTTGAAATGGTAAATAATAAATGTTCCATTGTATTTGGTTCACATATTTTTAGAATCTTGTAAATAAATATTGCCGAGGGTGTAAATAGTGTGCACATTAATAGCGGTGTCAAGGGAATGAGTGTCTTTTTGAGACGCTATTTTTTTTCTTGGCACGAAGATTGCCAAAAATAAAATCTGTCAATATACTTTTTGACCGTCTCACCAAATATAAGGGAACTAACTAGTTTTGCTAATTTTGTAAGGGAAATAACTTTTGTAATAAAAGAATTTTTAATAAGAAAATGAAGTCTAAGGTTTGTTTGTTAACTGAAATTATTGCATATTTCCCGAATGTCGGTCGTGAGGCTCATATAAAAAAGCTAAGAAATACTAAATTGGATTTTCAAACCCTCAACACTTGAAAGATTTGTGCTATACAATCTTTCAACATTTATTTTCTTCGTCTACAATTTAACCTTCTAACATAAGCTTGTCGGAGTTAGTTCTTCCTTAATTCCCATATTGTCACCAGGGGTCTCTCTCCATATGTAGCAAAAGAAGAGGGAGAAACAAAAAATAAGTGGCTAGGGTCCGCCGGCAGACCGGCTGTTGTTCTTCGCCGTCAGTCGCCTCAAAGAAAAATCAATTGCGAGACTCCTTTTTCTCGGCCGTTACACCGGGCAGTCGTGAAACGGATACATAAAACAAATGCGTCTACTCTAATCGCCTCTTGGTCCGTCAGTCTCTTTGCATGTCCGACTCCAATTCCGCCGAAAATGACTCGCCTTTTGCTGTGCCGCTAGCGCCTTGCCTTCTTTGTTTACTAGTTTCACCCTGCTACTCACTTGTCTCGTCACATCTCGTTTTTTACGAGACCGGTGCACACGAATCGCGTCCCCGACAACAGCCATGCTTCCCTTTGGATTTGTCATGCAAGCAAGACACGTTCGCACACGTTTCGAACTCCGTCATAAATCATCACACCCTATACTATAAATACTGGGAAACTTCTTGCCTCTTCCTCTTTTTTTCCTTCAGGCCTCGTGCCGAATTCCACCTCGCGTGGAAATGAGGTAAATCTCTCTTTCTTCTTCATTTCAGCGACAAAATGTAAGCTCTTAGAAGATCGACGTGTTCCCATTTTGTGGGGTACGCCATGAACATTACAAATACACGTACGTACGAACATGAACCAAAATAACACGAACAAACAAGTGTTAACTGTCTATGTGCTTTGTAATTTGTTGTAATATATATATATATATATATCAGTCTTGTTTGTTTGTCTTCATTATCTTCAGTTGGACTTAACTTGAGCCCGGCAATTTTCTTGTAGTTGGACTTTTTAATATTCTACCAGGAGTTATACACGTGTTTCTAATACAACAACACGTAAATACACATACAGTCCTCTACAAGCTAAAGAAAGGTTGTCTCGCATTAACCATCAATTGCAGGTCAGTTGAACCTCACTAACTGATTGATTTTCTATTACATCACTGTGCCAGATGAAAAAAAATAAGTACTAAAAGACCAATTTTTTCATTTATTTAATATTGAGATTTTATTCCAATATATAAAAATAGTGGGGTTATCAGGCGCACAAGAAAAGGACTTTTCGTAGCCTGTCAGAACTCCAATTGTTTAACTCAAACGGAAAGGCTCATTTCGACATCCACAGCGGTTATGACAAAAAAAAAAAAAAAAAATTATTTTCATCAGGCGCCGCGTACTACTTCTGGGATAGAAGAATATTTCAAAATTTCTTGTTGCATGTTTGGAAATGTTGTGTATGTTTGTAATGTAGGTTAGAAAACTTCGTACGTACGTACATGCGTGAATATGCTTTTAACGTCTGATTGCTCATGGTCTAGAGGAGAATCCTGAAGATCACATCTTATTAGGCGAATTAAGAAAGGAGAGAGAGAAAGCAAGCAAGCTTGTATCTGCTATTTATCGATAATGTAATCACGTGACAGCAAATGGAGGGAAACTTGACTTGTCCAGGCACTGGAAAAAAATATTTGTGCGTGGGTGGATTGCAACGTCCCCTTGTGTGTTTATTGACCAATTAGAAGCTGATATTTCCTGAAAATATTTACTAATCCGAGCAGGCTCTCTGATCCACTTCTTTTGCACAAAATTGTACAATATTCGACATTTATAAGAAAGTGGTAGCTGGATGCTACATCTTGTTTCCATTTTTTGTTTTGTCATTTCTGCTTTTGGTGTACAGACTCTTGGTGTAAATTTGAACAGAAAAAGTTTATTTACAATTAAGGAATAAAAAAGAGCATATTATAATAGATTTCTTAAATTATTATTTTGGGCGACTAATGAAAATTAAGCTAGGTAAAGGGATAATGGTCAATTGAAAATTGGAACTTACGATTGATAAAATAAAAAAAAATGTCCTTAAAAGGGCATAGTTTAAGTTCTCTACATAGCAGTCGCGAAATGGGTGAGAAAGGCCGAAAGAGATGTTGGTTCTACTTTGGTTTGTTATCTACAAGGAAAAAAAAATATCAAAACTGTACAAATTTTATTTTGGATTGATATCTATATAGTAAAACATATTATAATTTATATATAACATAAAGAAATAAAATAATAAACATTATATATGAAATATATAACATAAAGAAAATGTAATTAAAATATTAAAAAAAAATTCTTTTATTTATATTCAGGCGATAAATAGAAATGCTTAAATAGGTCAGCAGTGTAGATCGAACATCAAAGTAGATTCATGACGCAAATTGCAATGTAAAGTGTAGATCGCAAAGCAAAGTAGATTTATGACGCAAATTGCAATATAAAATGTAGATCGCATACTAAAGTAGATTCATGACGCAGATCGCAATATAAAGTATAGTTCGCTTACCAAAGTAGATTGGTAATGTAGATCGCAATATAGTATAATCGAATACCAAAGTATATTCATGACATAGTAGGCCTCCGTCGGTTAGGGTTGACCATGGGTAGCATTCTAGTTGTTTGCTTGGCTGGAGCACCGACGTCTGTGACTGTAGAGGCCGATGCGGGAGTGACAATCTCTGTTGCAGAAGTCGCATGTGTGTTCTGTCTCTGGTCTTTGCTTTCTGCGGGCCCGACTTTCCGTGGCGACTTGTGTCAGCTTCTCCTCCCCTGACTTGAGATGTTTGATCAGGGTTCCTCTCCATTTGGATCGTATGGCTGCCAGGCTTTCCCCAAGAATGAAGTATTGCTAACTTATCTGGAGCTGCTCAATTTTAACTTTTCATCCATGATAAAATTCAAAATCTGGCAAACATGGACTTACGTGCCCGCAAAAAAGGACGTTTTTTTTTCCCACGACTCCGCTTTTTTTTTTTAAACTACTTTCATCCTTCGTAAATATTTGTTGTTTTTAAAAGCGATTATTAGAATTGGAATAAAGACTAAATATATGAAAGTGAATTTATACATTTTCTTTGTTGGGCCTTCACAACCATCTCCGCCACCGCCACCAAAGAGGAGAAAGGGAATAAGGAGAGAGGATGATGATCCCGATGTTCGGATGGGAGCAGGTGCTGACTACAACGGAATAGATGGAAATGTACTAAAGTTTAACTGTCAATGTTCCTTCCATTTGTGTGTAAGGAAGAAATGTAGTTCTTATTAATTCGACTTGTAAACTTAATGTCCTTGCGATCAGATCTATTTAAAAGTAGGGTAAACTGATTTGAAAGTGATAAAATTAGGAATGGTACAATAAAAATCGAATTGAAAAAGTTCTTTCTTACTGTTATTAACTATTATTTAAATTGGTTTCATCCTGATGCAAATTAATGAGCGGTCTCTCCTTGCATTCTAAAAGTACAATGAAATAGTTTAACAGTTGATTTCTGTAGTTCTGATTCGCTCTCTCTGTGACTATAGTGTCTGTTTATAAAGCCAACCTCTATAAAAGTGGCTCAGATGGATGTGTTTATTTAATTTCTTTTGAAGGTTTTCATTAGCTTAAAATCGGTTTTATTTTTTGATTTAATGCTGAACAGATTTTGGATATTGTGTTGTCCTACTTACGATTGTCAGGAAATGTTAGAAATTCCCAATAAATATTAAATCTACTATAGTTACAGCTCTTATTTTCTGGTAATGTCGTATATGGACATCCATATTTATAAAAACGGAACGTTTATACAGGCAGAAAAATATTTTTTTAAATAGTAGTATTAAGCTTTTCTATTTATGATTAGTAAGTACAGTTTTTATTTAACAACAATATCATTTTACAGCAACGAATTAAATACTTAATATACAGAGCTAAAAAATTTACAAATTACTAATATAATATAATTTGGAAGCAGAATGAAGTAATGAAGAACGGCTCGTATTAGAGGGGCTAAAACTTATGGTCCGAATGTTTTCTGCTTAAGCTAAATCACTAATGCAAAATTATCCAAAACGTGTAACAGCATAATTATCCATCCTACAAAATGTTTAATATTTGAAAAAAAAACAAAACAAAAAAAAACAACTGAGTTTCTTTTTTCCGGGTTTTTAGATAAGACGTTTAGCCATATTGATACCATTTGTCGTAAAAATCACTGAAAAATCCTTTGAGATATTCAGCTAGAAATAGAACAGATTAAAATCGTTTTGTGTCAGCCCCACTGCCCCCCCCCCCAAATGAGCAATGGAAAAAGATCTTTCAGACCTTCAGTAATGTTAATAACATTTATATTCTGGCTCCCATCTTCAAATTCCATTCAAGAACCATCAAGAGAACTGTGAATGAGTTTAAAAAAGAGGAAAAGTAGAGATGAGAATTAGATCAGGAGGTCACAACAGGAAGATGGATAATCATTTCAACTTAGAGCTAAAGAGATCAATCAGAAAAGTTCCAATTTAATTCATAAGACGTTTGACACGTGAGAGAGGAGTTTCAAAATCGTATGTAAAAAGTGTGAGTCACCTTGTTACTCCAGGACAGAAAGCTAGAAGGTTAGAGAGTGTGAAAAACATCTTGAATAAGCTGGAAAATGATTCTGGAATAATATATATATATATATATATATATATATATATATATATATATATATATATATATTCAAACTTTATTTCAATACTTCATGAGCTTCCGATCCTTAGCTATGATTAATTAATGACGAACGTGTCATTTTCGTTTATGATCGATTTCCTCACGATTTTTCTGTTAAGCTTAGAGAGTAATTATAGATTCTTATTACTCAAAGTAGAGACCACTAGTGTTATTAAAACCTCTGCGAATTCCAGCAAGATATTTTAAGTCATTTCTCAGATACAACGGTTCGGAGCTTAATTTAGCAATTGATTTGTACAATTTTGCTGTTACACCCGATATATATATATATATATATATATATATATATATATATATATATATATATATATATATATATATATATATTAGGAAGAGGGAGAAAGAGAGTGAAAGAGAGACGGTAGAGTAATAGGAGAGCCGAGTTCGCATTCTGGTTGAGTTCATTACATTCATTTACGCGTAAATACACTTGCGTTGGGAAATATATGAATTTAGCTCTTCTACCCCACCATCATTTATACGTAAATAGCAGGACTGAATGGGTCATATAGTCTTGGGTGGCAACCTATTTACGAGAAGGACAACTCTGAATTCCCGAGGAGGATTATTTGGGGACCTTGCAGCATGCTGTACACCATTTCTCCCTATTCGGTTCTTCTGAAAACTCTGTTTGCTTTGTCGGAGTTAGCTCCTCCTTAATTCCCTAATTGTTCACTAGGGGTCGCTCTCCCTATACTATAAATACTTCTTGCCTCGTTCTCTTTTTCATTTCTTCATTTCAGCAAACACCTCTACAATGTGATCTCTCGCAAAAGATAGCGTTTTCCCATTTGTGGGAGACGCCATGAACATTATACACACATACACGTACGTACGAACGTTCACCAACATACAAACTTTTTACGTTCACACACAAACACAAATGTTCACACACACACAGAAATGTTCATACCCACACAAATGTTAATATCTATGTCCATTGTAAAATTGTGTTGTTTAATACATACAGTGTAACCCGGATATAAGAGACCCGGATATAAGAGAAACCCGGATATAAAATAGATTTTATCTGGCCCCAAATTAGAGCCATACTTACCTAAACAAAAGAGAGCAAACCCGGATATAAGAGAAACCCGGATATAAGATACTTCTTCTCCGGTCCCGACAACTCTTTTATATCCAGGTTACACTGTATATTTGATTATATATATATATATATATATATATATATATATATATATATATATATATATCGGTCTTCTTTGTCTTTTTTACATCGGTTGGACTTAACTTGAGTCTGGCCATTTTTCTTGTAATTTGACCTTCTAGCAGGAAATAAACAGCACGTTTCCCTAATTCAACAACAAGTAAACCCCCAAGGTCCTCTACAGGTAGAATCAAATCATATGTGCGGGTAGCATGGCTATTCGGTTCTGAGATGATGGAAACTCATACATCGAAAAACGACGGGAGAGTCCTCCGTAATATGAACTCAAATAAAAAAAAAATGAAATCAGTTCTTGCAAAAATTCATAATTTAAAAAGAAAACTTTCATGAGATAATAACGTCTGTAATATATTTTATTTCTAAACGTAATTAAAAGATTTTCTAATTAAATAATGTCTCAGTCTTATTGCATTTTTTTATTTTACAATTCAGAGCGTATTTTCTGTCACCGGGGATTCTGTTAGATAAAAAATAATAAAACACTAAAGAAAAAGTGATTTAAATTCTCCACGGACGTTCTTATAAGTAATGTAAGTATTATGTGCTAAAAAAAAAAGATTTTCTCAAAATTTAATAAAATTGAATAAGTAGGGCAACAGGGGTGAAAAAAATTTTACAAACAAAAAATATTTTAAAACTAATCTCATTCATAAAAATGAATAAGTGTGTTTTTCACCGTTAAAAGTATATATATATATATATATATATATATATATATATATATATATATATATATATATATATTCATTTTTGCGTAATTTAAACGACTCTTACGGGATGGATAAATTGTCGTTTAAATGACTCAAAAATATTAATAGCACTGACATCTCATTTTAACAATTATATTCACCAAAATTACACAAAAATATTTTGAAATACTAAAGAGTAAATTTATTCAATAAAATCGCAATTGGCTTCAACCACGGCTTCCAGACGACCTCGGAATCTCCTGCAACTCTTTCCATAATCCTTGCCTTCAGTTCATCTCGCCTTGGTTGACAACCGATCTAGGAGAAGGTAATTCTTAATTCTTAAAACCGGCCTGAAGAGGTTTGGGCTCCGTCAGGCTAGCTTGCCCAAGAAACACCACTTCTACTGCGGCTGCAGTATATGTGGTACTGATGGGCCACGGGGTTCACAATCACGATAGATATACAATATGGTTCTGTTGATTTTTACTGAAATGATAAACAACCTAGATTTACTTGTATTGCCTACTGTAAGTTGGTGATACCGTAAGATGATTTTAGAAGTCTCTCTTCTATTTTACTGAGACGTGAACAGTTAACTGAGCAATTTAAACCATTGGTGGATGGTAACCTTTTATCTTCGACACGTGACTTGCTCAGTTTACGTGTATAACTATAGACTGTAAGACTTTTGAAAATTTGAGAACTCCGCTGATAGCAATGAAGTCTTTTCAGTACACAGTGATAATGGTGCAGCTGCAGTGCTGATGAAAGTATTCAAGTCGGCATAGATAACAGCTGTGGATGATCCATGATTCAGCATAATATAGAAAACTGATTAACATGTATACTTTACATATATAAAGTTTTATGTCATTCCTTGATGTTTATTTCTCAAGACACGTTTATATAATTTACAAAAGTCTTGATTTATCTCGATGATTCCTTTGTGTGTATTTTGGTTTAGTTTATTCTCAGAAGATAGGGTACATTTGTTTGTTTGTTTGTTTGGGTTTTATGGCATATCAACCACTGTGGGTTATTTAATGCCAAATCCAGTTTATATGAATTTTAAATGCCTATTTTGTATGGAATAAAAAACGTATAGCTGGCAACATTATTGTTTCAAAAACGCATAGATGGCAACATTATTGTTTCAAAAACGCATAGCTGGCAACATTATTGTTTCAAAAACGCATAGCTGGCAACATTATGGTTCCAAAAACGGATAGCTGGCAACATTGTTTCAAAAACGTATAGCTGGCAACATTATTTTTAACAAAAAACGTATAGCTGACAACATTATTTTTAACAAAAAACGTATAGCTGACAATATTATTGTTTCAAAAACGCATAGCTGGCAACATTATTTTCCCCAAAACACCATCTGAGGCCTTGCTGTTGGATGTAGTTTATCACCATACCCAGGACGCGGATGTAGTTTATCGTCATACCCAGGACGTTCAAAAACGTATAGCTGGCAACATCATGGTTTCAAAAAAGTATAGCTGGCAACATTATTGTTTCAAAAACGTATAGCTGGCAACATTATTGTTTCAAAAACGCATAGCTGGCAACATTATTTTTCCGAAAACATTATCTGAGGCCTTGCTGTTGGATGTAGTTTATCGCCGTACCCAGGACGCAGATGTAGCTTATGGCCATACCCAGGACGCGGATGTAGTTTATGGCCATACCCAGGACGCGGATGTAGTTTACCGTCATAGAGGTGCAGTCGGCGTATTCTAAAGCCCCAGCCGACAGGGCCGAAGAAGATAGGGTACACTTCATATATATATATATATATATATATATATATATACACACACACACACACACACACATATATTTATATATATACATATATATATATTTATATATATATATATATAAAAGGGTATTTCATGAATATATTAAAATATACATCTCTTCAAACCGAAGTTTTTATTTATTTATTTATAATCATGAATTTTAGATTGCTTACTTATAGGTTTATTTGTTGTTGTTTTTTTTAATCATATATTTCATATATTTATTTTGTAGACTCGTCCTTTTCTTACCTATCACCCCTAGCAACTAAACAGTCTATATCTTACGCCTACGTACGGAAAACTTCAACCAATAAAAACCGTACTAGGCGAATCAACCAATCTCATTGGTTAATGACACGATAATCTGAAAGTTCACGTGCAAAACCGAAATTGCGCCAAAACTCCGTGAGCCGATTTCGGACTTTCAGAACTTATAAAAGAAAACGTCGACTGACCCAAGCAGTCAGTAACGAACTCCCACAGAGAAATTGCCAACATACTCCACGTCACTCGAAATCACGATTTTACCGCTCAAAGGTACATCAACGCTGACTCACTCACAATTTAAACTCAGCCAACTCTGTGAACATCGATTCTCGAACATTGCTTATCCAAAGTGAATTATATTCACTACCTATTAAGTAAACATCAATGTGCGAACGACCTTAAAAACATTACAGTCAAAGGTAGATCACTCCTTAAGAACTCCTTCTAAAAAGACACTTAATATTGACAATTCTAATACCAACACAAATATAAAACGGACTGCAAATGATCGAACGATTACAAAGAGAAACATTCTGAAACCTAAAACATCATACACATTTTTGCCAACATAACATATACCAATTATCCTGCTTGTATATTGTTTTGAATTGTATATAAATGTTTTATTAGTTTCTAATTGAATATGTCTTGTTCTTAATCGTATTTTAAATTTCGTTTATTTATTTGTTGTGGATGCAGAAAGTCACGCAACCTACACAAATTCCTTCTGATTCTTTCAAGCATAATTTATAAATTCTGCACGTCCCCAACAATTTTATAGGTAGCGTAGTAGGGATTTGTTTAAAAAAAAACAAATACTCAAACCTGCCAATCTGGCACCAATGATGATGCCGCTGCATAAAAAAAACACATAAATCACTTTTCTTTCCTATGCTAGTACATGAAATGAAATTCAGCAGTTCGATGTGATCCTGTTTATATGCCTATGTGATTGGTTGATTGAAAATTTACATTTGAAAGAATATGTTCATGAGTTCTCAATTAAGTAGCCAGCGAATATATATATATATATATATATATATATATATATATATATATATATATATATATATATAAAAGGAAGAGCTTATAGTAGTTCCAACAAGAGAAAAGTGTGTATATTAAAAAGAAGAGAGAAACTGCAAACGTTTTTGGTTGTAATGTGGATGTAAAAAACATATCATGTTTTATTTTCCATAATTTTGCTACAGGTGTTTCCTGTCTCGCGACCGTCATCTGGCAAAGGCCACCCTTTGCCAGATGACGGTCCACATATTATAAAAAAAATGTTCTTTATGTTTTTCGATGTTAAATATTCTCGGTATGAGACATTCTCTTTTTTTGTGTTAGTAATCCAAACGTCTTTCTTGAACTGGCAGTGAAAAGTTCTGCGTGAAGGGTTATAAAACAATTAAGATTGGTTCGAGAAACAATGGAATAGTTATCGGCATGCTTATCTTTTAATGACCCCCTCTGTGTTCTTAGATCTATTTCCATTCACGCGTGCTTTTGTCAGCATGCGTGTATATATGTGTATATCCCTCTCCATACATACGTACTGTCTCACTACGTGGAATCAGTGAATACATCTTTACGCCCACACACACATACACACGCATACAAAAACACACAAACATACTCACACATACCGTTCCATTACAAGGAATCAGTACATACACACATACGTACATACAAATACTTCCCAAGTTACATGGAATCAGTATACATACACACACATACATATACACATATATATCTACAAACATGCACACATATTTCCTAAATTGTGTGGTGTTTGTGTGCGTGTCTGTGAGAATTGTAGGTCTGATGATTTGTAGGAATTTGTAGGTCTGATGAAGTGGATCGTGATTACGATTCCAATGTAATAAATTATAACCATGGAATATTAGTGTCTGAGCCTTTTATATTATATTCTTACTATGTTCTGGACATTGAGTTCTATCTGGATTCTATCCTCATGGATAGAATCCAGATAGAACTCAAATTAGCTAAATATATATATATTTAGCTAATTTGATGGCGCTGATTCCGAAAATGACCATGGCTAGCTTTTTTGCTGTACTGAAATTGCTCTTTTTTGGAAAAAAGATCAATTTATGATCTTGGCTGATCACAATATTTAGTTTATAAAGAAGGATCACAGACACCCATCAATTTTAAAATTAGCTAAAAAATAGTAGGCTGAGCAATTTATGTCAGCCATCTGAAATAAACTATTTTTATAAGAAAAAGTATTTTTGAGTCAAAAATTTTAAAATAGATGTAACAGAGTTTTCCAGTTTCTCGCCAAAATTCAAATTAACTGAAAAACTTTAACAGTAATACACTTTAGTAAACCTGATAATTAAAGTGACATCAAAAAAATGAAACCCTAAAATCATTTGTTTGATATTCATAAATTTATCCTATCACTTTTATCCCTCCACTACGGAAGGAAACCAAGGTCATTGAGAGCATTTTGTTTTCACAGTTGAAAAGAAACTCCAATTAAAGACATCCCAATTCAATGTACTTTTTCCATTGTACATGATACTGATGGAGTATCAAAAGGGACTTAAATAATATTGAACATGGCAGGCAATAAAGAAAGAGAAAATTTTACAATAGTTTTTATGTTCACGATGGTTTTATTTCTGCTGTTAGTTTATTAAATGATTTGATGAAAATTCTTGATGGTATTAATATATTAAATCGTGTTATTTTTTAAAAGATTTAGGGTCTGATTGTTATTGTAAAAATATTATTTCTCAATAAGCAGACCAATATTTGTTGGATTAATTACGAATTGAGAGTTTTTTACGATTTTATTTTGAGAAATATTGCCATCGGTCAATATCATATATAAAGAAAACAAATGAAAAAAATGCCTTTTTTTTCGAAAAATGTGGCATTTCTGTACAGCAAAAACGGTAGCTAACCAAGAAAAGGTCATTTTCAGATTCAGCGCTCTCAAATTAGCTAAAAAAAATGATGTTTGGTGTCTCGACACCATTTCAATTTTTTGTTGTTGTGGTTGACCAGTGTAATACAAGAGAGAGAGAGAGAGACAGAGACAGAGATAGAGACAGAGAGACAGGGAGGGAGAGAGGGAAAAAAAACTAGAAGCGAACGGAGAATAAATCATTTAAATATCCCAAGATATTTATTTGATTTCACAAAGTACGTGAGTTATCGCCGTTTGACTGTAAACAAAACAGATATATAATAACTTAGATTTGGGCACCTCGAGGCGGAGTAATGGTTAGCAAGCTTGTCTTGAT
>OZ010610.1:20460505-20600505 GCA_963932145.1 Acanthosepion lycidas
AAAGCCTACCGGCGGTTCAACAAAGTTAACTTTTCATAAGAGGTTGCGACTTAAATTCGATTCCCGTACAAGATTCAAAGTCATCCCAAATCATATATTTAAATAAATCATGTACAATCGGGTTTAGTGAATAGTTCAACAGTAAATATTCAGGAAAGTTGTAAACACCGATAATTTCTCTCATTCGTCTCGTTGATACGTCAGTTTTTTAAGCACATACACACAGACATGCACACGCATATATACATATAAAAATGCAAAATAATATATAAATATATAATATAATTATATAAATAAAAATATAATAATATATAAATATACAGTGTAACCCGGATATAAGAGAGTTGTAGGGACCGGAGAAGTCTCTTATATCCGGGTTTGGTCTATTTTGTTTACATTAACACAGGCTCTAATTTGGGAGCGGATAAAATCTCTCTTATATCCGGGTTTCTCTTATATCCGGGTCTCTTATATGATTGGATTACTCTGTATCCTTGGAAAACGAAAAAATTGTGAATTGTATGTGCGTTTAAAACTTATTAAAAGTTATTCCAAAATTCGTTTGAAGATGAAACAGAACTAATGCTAATTTAAGTATATAATTAAATTTGAAATTTTTCGTTTCGGTTTTTGAAACATGGCAATTGCTGTGTAGCGAACGAACGAACCATATTTTAAATCAGTTAATTTATAATATTTATGCTCTGTAAATTTACGTTGTTTTGTAAAAACAAAAAAATATGTAAAATGCACTGTAAAGCATTGTTTTTTTTTTTAAATAAAAATATCAATAAGAACATTGGATTATATATCTTACCGTTCTTTCTTTTTACTATATATATATATATATATATATATATATATATATATATATATACACAAAGAGAGAGAGAGATTGAAAGCGAGAGATAAATAGATCGATATGAGTCACCTTGAACAAGAAATATATATATATATATATATATATATATATATATATATATATATATATATATATATATATATATTATGGTGCTCGGTAAAAATGGCAACGGTAAAAATGGCAAAAGTGGATAAATAAGAAAAAATGGCAATTCGACAACAGAAAATTATGACCGTTCAGGAAGGCTGGGTCTAAGCTCCCATCCTTCTAGTTTAAAATAGGACTAAGTCCCCCTCCCTTAATATTTTAAAATAGATATTTACTCTAGTGGGGTGGGGAGCTAGGCTCCTTCTCCACTTGTTTTAAAAAGTTCCCGCTCCTAGTATTAAAACATTTTTTTTCAATTTTCGATGTCGATTTTTAGAAGTTTTATTGGTGGGGGGTGCGCTTGTTTCTTACTCTTAATTGCAGTAAAAGCACAAATCGTAGCGAGTTTAAGTGAATTTGATGACTATAATTAATTTTATAATTGATAGCTGACATTAGGATTAGATGTGTATATATATATATATATATATATATATATATATATGGCTTCACGATTGCATATAGCATGAAACAGACTGTCGCCTCTAAGTGTTGACTTCTATGTTCACTTTTATATTTACACACGCTCTATCTCTGATATTGAGCACTTTATTCCATAAATATAGCACACCTTAAGACTATATTTCTTTATATATATATATATATATATATATTAGTGTTGGGAGGATTAATCGGAATCGGGGAATCGGAAAAATCGCAAAGGCGAAGGTTAGGAATCCCATTCACAGATTTCGAATTGACTCTCAGAGTCTAATTTAATTATTTTATTGGTAAATTATGGTAAACGAAGTAAATATTCTAGAGTTCACTTAGCCTATTCCTCAGCAAACCTTTTGAATTTCTGTTCACACCTATTTGCTAAATGTCTATATGACGCCTCTCAGAGACTTCACACTTGAGTATTAAAAGATTGAAAACGCATCAGACAAGATTTTAAATTTTACTGGCACCAGTCTGACCCTGTCGTTGTCTGATAACCTCTGAAATAATTAATGTTTTATTGTTTTATTTTTTTCGGTTTCATCAAGTGGACCTATAATTGTTTTTTCCCAAGTTTTTCAGTGTGTTCAGACGTAATCGCCTAAAAAGTAAAATCTCATGGGAGCGGGGAGCTTTAGCTGAATATTCTTTTTAATTTGACAAACTTCTCATGTTTTTCCATTATGTATTGTATCCATGATTTTAATAAACTCATTGTGAGATATTCATCTATATTTTTTTTCCTTTTGACATTTTTTCTTATTTATTCACTTTTGCCATTTTTTCCGTTGCCATTTTTACCTAAATTCATATTATATATATATATATATATATATATGTGTGTGTGTGTGTGTATTGACCACTAATATTATATATATATATATATATATATATATATATATATATATATATATATATATATATATACACACAGTACAGTTCAATGTTTGAAGCCACTCCTGGTCCCAAAAGTTGTTTTGGATAATAAGAGAAAATTATACATGGTTTAAAAAAGTGCGGCATGTTTTTTTATTAGAAATTATACAGTGAAACCGGGATATAAGAGAGTTGTCGGGACCGGAGAAGAAGTCTCTTATATTCGGGTTTTCTCTTATATCCGGGTTTGGTCTATTATATATACATTAACACAGGCTCTAATTTGGGACCAGAGAAAATCTCTCTTATATCGAGTTTCTCTTATATCCGGGTCTTTTATATCCGGGTTACACTGCATTATGACAAAAAGAAAAAAAAGTTATTTTATGATAAAAATTTTGTTCCTGTCAAAATATCGTGCTTCCGTCTTGAATATTGCACTAGAAATGTTTGGCATTCGTTGCAAACGCTTCTCAAAGTATAAGTTTGATTCCATTCTTTTTTTACTCTGAGAGCTGGTTTGCATTTTTTTTCACTCTTCTCTCAAGTTCATACATGCAAACTTTTTAACTGTTTTACACACACACACACACACACACATATATATATATATATATATATATATATATATATATATATATAATGAAATGGATTAAGTGACAATTATTTAATATATTTTCTGTTTATTCGTTATTTTTATAGATACAATTTAAGTAAATGCTCTGTTTTTAATTAAACATTATTAATTACATTTATAAGGCTGAATGTTCGAAAAATTTCTTCGTTCAAAATAATAAGCATAACTGTCAGCCATAGCATTTAAACGCAGTAATGCATAGCTACACATAGTTTTGCCTTACCAGTTGGCCCCTTGTTGATGATCCCCAAAAGAGATGGAAAGTACTTGAGTAAATAAGTGATTCTGACTGTTACAGTAAAGAGAATTTGCTCCCTAAATACACAAACTATATATATATATATATATATATATATATATATATATATATATATATATATATATCAATATAAAAGTCAACATTAGAGGCGACAGTCTGCTTCATGCTAGACGAAATCGTCAGACCTGATTCCTTAAGTTTACGAATTTTCCAATGGTTTTCGTAAACTTAAGGAATCAGCACATATTCAAAAATCTCCTGAGCCGATCAAGCATAGAAATGAATACAGTATGGGAACCACTAATAAGGAGCGCCAAAGAAAACCGATAATAACAACAAAAGTTGCAATATCTGGTAAAAGCATGCAATGATAACATAAAAAATTGCAATATGAGCACTGGTAAAAATGGTTGCTGAAGACATTAGGTTTATAATACCCAAAAATTCGCACCCAGCTGTCCTCAAGGACACATGGCACAGTGGATAAAGGCGTTGGTTAGATCCAGTGACAGGATCCAAAGAGTGTGAGTTCAATACCCGGTTATGGCAGTGGAGAACTTTCAGAGGGAAATTAACGGGAGATAACTGACATGGCACGTGGAACTAGAACAGTCTACGCCAGTGAGCGAAATAAATGGTTCAACCACCTGAAGAAGACCGGAGCGTACAACGGCCGAAACGTTGTAATAAATATGTCGACAAAGATGAGGACAATAGTCCGAATAATGTAAATAATGTACATAATACCTCATCTCAGAAATATATATATATATATATATATATATATACTCGACTCTCCCATCGAATTCGACGCATAAGGATCAATCAGATCAGTTCTATGGAAACCGACAACCCGACACCAGCATATATGATTTGATTATAATGGTGAAGTTTTTGTGTAGAACCATCGACACTTTTTGAACGGCCTTTCCTGCATTTTTTTAAAAATGGGTATTTATATTATGTGGTATTAAGTCCTTGTTCAAATATGTTTGCGTGTGTCATGACTGTAGACTTGTTAGACGATGATAACCATTGCTGAAATATTTAATGTATGATTTCTCAATTCTTTGTAGAACAACAATGGCACATACATTATTGAATTTAGAGTTATCATTCTCCAAGATAGATTGCCATCCGGTTTTCCCCTCCATTTAAGCCATAGCTGAGAGAATGTAATGAATTCGACTGGAATTCAATTCCTCAATCTAAGCCACTATCCATTATTCCACCGTACCTCCTATATATATATATATATATATATATATATATATATATATATATATATATATTATTGATATTATACTATTATCGATATTATCGAATTATTCTTGGGGATATTGAATGGAAATAATTGTGGATCCGGATCAGTTTTGTGGCGGTTTTATATTATTGTTTGTTAACTTTTTTATTATTTAAAATTTATTATTTTGCACATCGTGTAAGCATGAAACAGACTGTTGGCGCTGGATATGGTGACTTCAATTTTATATATATATATATATATATATATATATATATATATATATATATATATATATATATATATATATATATATATATATATATATATATATTCATTTTTGCGTAATTTAAACGACTCTTACGGGATGGATAAATTGTCGTTTAAATGACTCAAAAATATTAATAGCACTGACATCTCATTTTAACAATTATATTCACCAAAATTACACAAAAATATTTTGAAATACTAATGTATATATAATTGTATTGTATCTATCACTCTATATATCAATAATTGTATTGTATCTATCACTCTATTCTCTCTATCTCTCCCCTAATTCTCTCTCTTTATATATATATATATATATAGAGAGAGAGAGAGAGAGAATTAAGGGAAAGATAGAGAGAATAGAATGATAGATACAATACAATTATTGTTATCTGACCTTGTGGATAGTTAAGATCACGAAACATTTAGTCGGTCACAGATAAGAATCATGAACGTTTTTATTCAATGATAATAATTATTGTTGTAAATATATATTGAGGTTTACGGCCATATTATGTTCAAACCCCGGTTCCCGTACGAACCCCGAAGTTAAGCGACGTCGAGACTGGTCAGTACCTCGATGGACGACCGATTGTAAATACCAGGTGCAGTAAGATTTGGATGTGTGGGTGGTGTAATGGATAATTGCTCGGAATTGTTAATCCGAGAGCCGAGTTTCAATTCCAAATGGGTTCGTTATATTCACTTACGCGCAAATACCATTTGGAAATCTGTGAATCCACCTTTTGTAACCCCATCTATGGGTTAATTAGAAAGACTTGTATCACTAAATTATTATTATCTCTGCCCAACACCCACAAAATGTTCTTCAATGTAAAAATATTTTCTGGATTTAAATAACCTGTAAGGAGTTGATAAACCGTAAAAAACGAATCAATCAAAAGATATATAGTGAGCAATCTTACTGACAAAATTCTGTTCACATTAATATCCGTTAAATTACAAACTTTTACGTATATCAATAGATGTTGTTGTTGCTGTTATATATATATGTGTGTGTGTGTGTGTGTGTAGTAAATACATGTCAGTTAAGTGCCGCAACAGCTCGTATATATATATATATATATATATATATATATATATATATATATATATATGTGTGTGTGTGTGTAGGGTAAATACATAAGTCAGTTAAGTGGGTGATCATGTCTCTTTCGATTCATAACTATCTTGCTATTCAACCAACTACGTGTTGATAGAAGAAGAGATGGTATCCATACATTTTTTCAAAATCATTTGTTCGTATGTGGAAGCAACGAACCTAACAGGAATTTGATTGGATTTCTCATTCCTAACCGATCAAAAAATTCGTTTTCTTTTAAAATGTATGGATTTTTGCTGTTTTATTTGGACTTAGATGTGACACAACTGTAGAGCGCCCAGTGAGGAATAAAGTCACTACTCATTCGTAATTGCTAACCACTGCACCGCATCGAAGTGCCGATTCCAGCGAGATAATGTAATATTTAATCGGCTCCCAAGTTGTCCAGAATTAATTTGGAGAACATTCTAGAGACTTTCAGTGAATGGTATGATCAGTAAGTTCACTCGACACGAGTTCACTCGACATGAGTCCAGTCCAGCGTTTACGGGACGTAGTTAAAGTGTTCGCACGCAAGATTATGCATTTATAAATAACCGGAATTTGTGGAGATGTCATAGCCAAACATTTTACGACAATTTTTCTGAACTCTTGTGAAATCATTGCCATGACACCTAACTACATATATTTTTCATGACTTTTGACATGTCACACAAACGCGCGCAAACACACACACACACACACATATATATATATTGTCATCCGCAGACAGACTGATTCGCTGTATCACAGCTCATCAGTGTGATTAGACGTACGGTTGGCTCTAGTTAGGATCGAAACCCGAATGAATTTGCATTAGTCTACCACGGCAGGGATGAAGGTGAATTTAAGCGTATTTATTTTTAGATAAACACACGTGACTGAGAGAACTCGATTCGATTTTACAGAAAAGTCTTGCATTATTAGCCGTAATAGTCACAGTTTACAAACCCACACGAAACCCGACTGAATTGGCATCAGTCGGGGATTCTACCACTAAGCCGTTATATATATATATATATATATATATATATATATATATATATATATATATATATATATATATATATATATATATATATATATATATATATATATATATATATATATATATATGAGTTGGTGCATAATTATCAGGCGTTTTTGCAGGCGAGCTATTTGTTAATAAAAATTGCTGTTTTGTTTACTTATTTTAATAAAAATATTTTATTTTCCGGTTATAAAATTGCGTGTCGATAATCATACGCTCCGGAATAATCATTTAAAAATATTATTGCTGAATTGTTATACTTCTCTTTTTCATAATACATATTATTTAAAAACGCCTGGTAATTATGCACCAACCCAATATCTATCTATTAGGTTGGTGCAAAATTAATTTCGTTTTCTCACATAGTAACATATGTTAGAAAACGAAAATATTTTTGCACCAACCTAATATCTATCTATACCTAAGATTTAAAATTAATTCAAAAAAAATTTAAAGTATTTCTGGAAGCTTTCATTTTAGTTTTAATTTCATCCTAGTAGATTAAATTTAATATTTACAATGAGATAACGATATATGTATTTTACATATCAAGAATAATATTAGGGAAAAGTTCACTTGTGATGTGTTTCCTCCTACAGTACTTTATCCGACTAAATTTGTTGTTGGTACGACTACACATGCGTACGAAAGAGAGGCCCTAGAGATTTTAGAGCTTCTAGATTTTTTTTTTCTTTCCATCACGTTTGTTAGTAGTTACCCAACACTGTGATAATGGAAGATCTAATAGGGAATGTTGAAATGTTGTAAAAGCCAGAGAGCAAATTTTCTAGTAGACGTCCTTGCGATCAAGACATTCTCTAGACATTTACGTCATAGTGTCAAAATTATGGTCAGTATTTACTTCATTGTCTGTAATAATTGTCAGGAGAAACCTCAAGGAATCTAAATAAAGGATTATATGAACGCAAAAGGGACATAGTACAAAACAATATGTCAAGTTTTTTTTTATATTTACAACTCTATTTTAAACCTGACGTGTCACGTGTCATGTATATATATATATATATATATATATATATATGTATATATGTGTGTGTGTGTGTGTGTGTACGTGTGCATATATATATATGTGTGTATATATATATATATATATATATATATATATATATATATATATACACCCACCCACAAACATACACACACACACACACATATATATATATATATATATATATATATATATATATATATGGTTTTGTTTGGTTTGTTTTACGGCATATCAATCTCAATGAGTTAATGCCGTCAAGATTTTTATGGCTGGTAATATTTTTCAAAAATGCATTGCTATTAATAATGTGTTGCTGGTAATCATTTTTTTCTTATTAAAACCTATTTTTACACTTTCATAGCGTTTTGGGGTTAACTATTTGCCCATGGCTGGGACCCTAACAGGTGTTACCTCCCCAGGTCAAGGTGGACCTGGGAACACCAGCAATTTAAGAGGTGGTTCCACGCTCCTCAAAAACTCTGAACAGAGGCCTTGCTATCAGATGTCAGGACGATATATATATATATATATATATATATATATATATATATATATATATATATATATATCACATTTAAATTTGGATAACGCGCTTATCAAATCATTGTTGATAATTAAAGAATAGATGTCTGTCTGCTGTTTACGAATTACAGGATAGATTATGCAATACAGGTGCGTCACAAGAAGGTCTTTTCCAACCCGCACAAATTTGGTAGGCATGTTTGAAGGTCAGAATTAACACGCAGTCCAGGACACGTACATGCAAGTGGCACATTCTTTTTTTAAATTTTTCATAGCGCCTTAAGCTTCAAACTTTTCGCTGTAAGTGCAATCTGGAAGATACAGTCTAGAATGGTCATCTTCCTTGAAATGAACTTTGGCTAGTTGTTATTTCGAGGCGAGAAGCTTTTATTATTGAATAAGCCAAGCTTAATAACAGCTTCTGTTATAATAATGATTAATAGCTTCTATTGTTATATTATTGTTCTAAAGTTTGCCACAGGACTACAAGTATGGGGAACGCATCCCATAGTCCGAGGCATTCATGAAGGATCGAACTCACTACTCATTAGTAATGATCTATGAAGCTGCCTTGTTAACCCTAACACGACACGCGCTCTATGATAGCACTTGAGTATGTCTGTATTATACAAGAATTTCGTATTTATTTACATTATTTACATTGTTCGAACTGTTGTTCCTATCGTTATCGTCATATTCACGACGTTTCGGCTGTTGCACGCTCCGGCCTTCGTCAAGTGATTGGAATTTCGAAATGAACCTGTTAGGACGGATAAAAAAATATATTCCAAGGGAAATAACTCTTTCCTGTTTCAAACAGAGTACCTCCCTTTTGCCCCTGTCCAAACCACGCGAATCACGTGATCAAGTCGACTTTGAGAGGCGGGACGCGCAAAAAGGGAGCAGATTGGAACATGGCTACCAGACAACAAGGACACTGTATATTCTCCTGTCCTAACGGTTGTGACACACAACTCAGTAACTTGGGACCGTGAGTTGTACATACTTAAATATATGTTGTAATGTTCTCCGGTGAATAAATGGTAATTTCAAGCCAACCGTGAGTAGCAAATTACTCTTTTCTTATCGCATCACCCGTTTCTCCGTGTACCGCACACACACACACACACATATATTCATTCACGGACCGTGAATCAAAACTCATTCAAGGCATTTCATTTGATAGTTATAAGACTGCAACCACACGCGCGTTCATAACAGAACCCCTTTATTTCGTCCGCAGTTCTACGTTCCATGCTTCTTCCGGATGTCTCAGTCATCTCCCTTTATCTCAACTCTCCATGATTTTTTGTTACTGCCGTAGCCAGGTATTGAAATCACAGTTCTTTGGGTCAAGTCACTGGATCCAACCAACACTTTTATCCACTGGGACATGTGTCCTTGATGTCGAAGTAAAGGGTTCAGTTCGAAATTCCAATCACCTGAAGAAGGCCGGGGGTGGGGGGTATAATGCCTGAAACGTCGTGAATATGACGATAAAGATGAGGACAACAGTCCGAACAATGCAAATGATGTAAATAATTAAAATACTTCATCTCAGAAGATAATTACAATACCTCATCTCCGATAAAGAATTTCGAAGTTGAAATACAGGGTGTTTCAGAGAAAATTAATATTTCCTAAAATAATAACTTGATCAATTCTCGTTTAAATAATTTCAAATTTAACAGATTATTTTATATTTAATGATTCATTTTTTTCTTTTCAGTTACAGAAATTCCATCCACTGGAAAAGAAAATGCGCTTTGTGTGTTAGAGTATGCTTGAACACACAAGTCGAACAAGTGCATTTGTAAGAGAATTCGCCCAGAATGCACCAACTGCAGTGCTGTTACTTAAGACATACTATAGTGTGTTTGGTAGGAGCTGGACTGCTACTTTTTTTAAATCATCTCTCCCCAAACAAGGCAATAAAGCCACTAAGACGCAATGGTTTCTGAGTGTTGGGCAATATGAAAACAAAAAAGGAAATAAAGTTAAGGAGAGAGAAGAATAAAAGAACAGGAATTAAGAAGACAGAAGAAAATGAATGACATTAAATTTAAATTTTTGAAGATCAAATTTGACTGGGAAGCTGACAGCTGCAAGAAAGTTCTACAGGCGATGAAACGGAAACGACGAAAGAAGAAGAAATGTTGAGACGAGTGCCGTGTCACAGGCGCGGTGCGCAAATCAAAAACTTGTGAAATCGTTCACGAAATCCACATACCTTTGAATTTCTCATCTAAACTTTGGTTTGGTTTGGTTTATTTTGTTTTACGGCACATCAACCCCAAAGGGTTATTTAATGCCGACAAAATATTTATTGCTGGTAATATGTTTTTCTTCAAAAATCTATTTCTAGGAATATTTTTCCTTGAAGAAATGTATAGCTGGTCATATTTTTTTCAAAGAATGTATAACTGTATTGCTGGTATTTTTTAAAAAGTATTGCTGATAATAATTTTTCCTTAAAAAATTATTGCTGTAATACTTTTTTTATTACAAAGTATTTCTGGTATTAAAACATATTTTACACAAATTTGGGTGTTAATTATTTGGCCATAGCTGGGACCCTAACTCAACTCTCCATGATTTTTTGTTACTGCCGTAGCCAGGTATTGAAATCACAGTTCTTTGGGTCAAGTCACTGGATCCAATCAACACTTTTATCCACTGGGACATGTGTCCTTGATGTCGAAGTAAAGGGTTCAGTTCGAAGAAGTCCGGGTTAAACACCAACAATTAAGAGGTGGTTCCACACTCCTCAAAGCCTCCTGATCAGAGGTCTTGCTGTTGGACGTAGTTAATCGTCTTACCCAGGCTGTGGATGTCGTTTAACGTCATCTAAACTTTGATGGATACATTTTGTTTTGCTCAACAATAAGTCTGCCTAGTTTCCTCTGCCTAGACTATGGAGTTACTCAGATATTTACATCTGAAATGATGGTAAATTTAGTCTAAAACGCCCTGTATTATATGTAATATTTAATGTAATATGTATACTCACAATTTTTTCAATAGGGAAATTGACGTATTTCTGTGATTGCCAGAATATCTGAGTACAGATAAAAAGTAGAATTCTGTATGCTTATTTTAAAATTGAGCAAGCCAAATCACATGAAAAATTGGCACAACACAATCTTATTCTTCCCTTAAGACCTTCAAATAAGGTTAGTAAATATCTATATGAAACCTATGATAGTGAGTTCGATACTTAGTTTCCCACTAATATTTTTCTGTGCATATTTGGCAACCAGTCGTCAATTCACAGACAGGAAATAGTACAAGGCCATGAGGAGGTATTGGCAGGATGAGTAGGATAAAGAAAAACTGCTAGATTTGATCTATAATACCTATAATTGTTGGAATTTTTGGGAACCCCGGTGTATTAGTGAGCCAGCCAAAATGAGCTGACTCATTTTATAGTTCACCAACAGAAGTGTTAACCAATCAGAAGGCTCAAAATATTCAATGCGACGTGTCTAAAGGCGGCCATGTTTTTCCCGAATATTCACTGTCAGCCTTTGATCTCGAAGAGTGAGTTGTTTCATTCAACAGATTACGTACGGGACTGTATTCTTTATTCATAGACTATGGTGAACATGGTCAACACTAATAGCCCCGGGCACGGATGAAATAATTTATTTCACTATTGTTCACCAAATATAAGGCCTAAGTGCCAGTCAATATAAAGGATTACTGGATGCGGGTGTTGTAAGGACATAGAAAGAGAGAGCAAGGGTTTCATGTTATAAGGATATGTAGGATAGGTAACTGTTGAAGAGGTTAAGATTGTAGTAAGGAGGGAAACATCCTCTCGGGAGTCATTTCTACAATGTAACCGTTCTGAGGAAGAAAGCGCATAGGTGGAACGTGGTCCTGGCAGGAACAAATTAGTAAATAAATTTGGAGTATATTTGGTGAAGGAGATAACTGAATATTTTAACTGGTGGCTTAAATAGTGGGATATTTCGAAATGTCATGTTTACTGGCTGACATTGTTAGTTATTTCTAAGTTTCTGAGTTTGATAGGTTTTTCTGCATAGAATGTTTTCTGGGTTACATATTTGGGTATTTCTAAGTAGTATTTTTGTTGGCTTGTATTTTTTTTTCAACTGACGTGTTTGGTACTTGTAATAGGCATATTTATTGGATTAAAGCAGTCCGATTGGATTTCTGAATTTCACACGTAATTTCACGAGGAAAATAACGTTTATTAAAATGCTGCTTGTTTCTTTTCGTTCACACACAGACACTCTCATCCATAAAAAAATGATTAAGTACAATGTTTCTGGAATTTTGTAACTTTTCGTCATTGATAATTATTTTTTTCTGAAGAATGAATATATTTCTTTTTTTTTTAATCATTTCACCCCATCCAAGGTAGTAATGCCACTAAAACGCAAGGGATGTGAAAGAATTAGAAAAAAGAGAAACATTATTTAGGAGCGAGAACAATAGAAGACAGTAAATAAAGATTGACATTGCATTTAAATTTTTAAAGATCAAAGTTGGTTCCTTCTTCTTTTTTTTCTTCATCAAATAATAATAATAATAATTATTATTTTTATTATTATTATTACCTCTTTTCTTCATATGGCTAAAAGCAGATTCACTTCAACTATGGTAAGTGTTCAATATAAATGGTCCCTAAGCGAAGTCTAGCCTGACATAAGGCTATATAATTTTCTCTTTATAAAGTAAACACCTGATATTAGCTACAATGTTGTCCTGAATTTTGTAACTTTTCGATGAAGGTAACGGTGTCAGCATTTTAAACCATTGGCAATTTTCATTAAGAATACGTGTAAACATCATTTGCTTCAAAAACAGAAAACTACGATGATAATTATTTTCTCTAGAGAATAAGTATACTTGTTCTTTTTACAAATATTTTTTAATACTCAAGTGAATGCTCTGTCTTCAATGAACTAATTTATTCTTTGCTTTTTACGAACGTTCCAACTGGAAGATCAACATTGGAATAGAATTGGCTATTGCTGAATTGAACCCCGAACACTGATAAACTTGTTGATGCATTTGTCTTGCATTTTTGCAGAAGTGGGGCAGAGGGTGTGAACCGGGATCGATGTAGGGGGCATCCAATCAAAAATTTAGTTTATATTTAATTTGAATAAAGTGTTTATTTCAGGTTTCATCTGTTTTGAGATTTAAAATGTCTTCCCTTTCTCACGTTTCTCACTGCTAGAATGTATAACCGCCCCACCCTACTTGAGTCTTAGGGGTCATTTAATCAAGGAGTTGGCCTCGGGCATCACCAAACCTCTGCACGTCACTGGATTCGGATAAGACTCAGTTAGTCTGATGAACGATGTATATTTGAGAGGATTTACATATATACATACTTATATGCAAGTTGGGATCAAGTACAGATCAAATATTTTATTTTTATATAAATTATTCAGTATTTTTAACTGAATAATTTATATAAAAACAAAATATATCTCCCTAATTCTACTGAGGATTTTATTAATTATTCGGTGTACCAACTCACTAAACAGCAAACGGAAGTACTCAACCTTGGACCAATCTGTCATCTTTACTCCACTTTATATATATATATATATATATATATATATATATATATATATATATATATTGTTGTGGTGTCCTCCCTCTAAAGAGTCTATGTTGCACTCTTCCGCCTATTATAAGATTAGTAGGAGAGAAGGCCTTGTGGGAACAGTCGAATAGATTAAATGCTGGGTCAACCGACACACACACTCACTACTCCTCTGTTGTATTTACTATTTAATATATGATATATCTGTAACACTTGTTTTGTTATTTCTTTAACCATTTACCTGGTCACAACATCTTGGAAACGAAAGATTCGAAGAAACAAACTTCACGTTAAATCATAAAAAAAAAAATTGCCAATGACTACAACAGTTATGAAGAAAGGAATTCTAATCAAACTCTACGACAAAAGGATATCCAGTGTTAATTACAACACTAACAGTGGAAAAAGAAACTCCTCAAAACAATAGAATTTCTACAAGTTCAATTCACTGGTTGGGAAGTAGGTTGGTGAACCTTGTTATTTTTTCCATTCCAACAAGTCATATTGTTTTCGCTGATAGGGTAAAGTAAAAATTTACCCCCTCTCCCGGTTTTAAATTTTTCAGTAAAAGAATCGTACAAGTCAAACAAACTTATTGTTGGTTAAGAGGGTAAAGAGAAAAAAATCCCCCACCTCTCATTTCTTAATTTTACGTACTACCGCAGTAAAATGGACGAATTTAAAAGTGCAATACTAGAGTTGATGAAACACCAACAGGAACAACAACTACTGTTGAAACAGAAACATCTAGAAAGACAAGAGAAATTCCAGCGTGAACAAGCAGAATACCAGAAGAAATTTGAGGAATTGCACCTAGAAATTCTGGTTAGACAACAGAAACTGGAAGAAATGTTGTTTCAAACACAGAATGAGCAAAGGCACTTGTATAATATATCCATCAAAATCCAAAATGAGGACAGTGAAAATGCAATGACTCAAAATGTTATATGGAATGCTATTGAAAACTTCACGTTTACACCTGAAGAAGAAATTACATTCGCTTCGTACTTGAAACGTTACAAGGACTTATACAATACGGATTGTGCAAGTTGGGCTGACCATAAAAAGGTTTGCCTACTCCTCATGAAGTTAGGCACAGCATTATATATAAGTTTGTAAACTATATTTTGCCTAAGAAAACCAGCGACTTGAAATTTAAAGAGGCTGTTCAATCATTAACAGAACTCTTCAGTCCAAAAACGTCACTGTTCCACAAGCGTTGGAAATGCATGACTCTTACCCGCAAAGAAGACGAAGATTATACTACTTTTCCGAGTGTAGTCAATAAACATTGCGATGACTTCAATTGGCGCCAATAATTTTAAATGCCTGATTTTCATCCAGGGTTTGATTTCAGCGAAAGACGCTGAAATACGTCCTAGTGTACTCAATATGCTTGAAAACGAACTTGACATTACTTTACAGCAAGTTGCCGAAGATGACCACCGTTTCGTGAGCGTCAGAGAGGATTCGAAAAACAAGTGGCGTGGCCCTCATTAAAATAAAATACGCCAAAGAAAAATTAAAAAGGGTCAACCAAAAAATAATAAAGTTACTTTGCCGCCAAGAACATGTTTTGGGTGTGGTCAATAACATTGGTATAGAGATTGTCCTTTTAAAGATAAAAAATGTTTTGCGATAAATTGGGACACAAAACTTCCCACTGCAGGATTACGAACAAGACAAAAAAAAAAAGTTTTGTAAAAATTACCATGTCTGATGAACCAGAAAGTCGTAACATCAGGAAATATATTGAAGTGCAAATATTTAACAAACATACAAGGTTACAACTTAATTCGGGTTCAGACTTATCCATAACTAATTATCAAACATGGAAAAAAAGCTGGGTGAGCTGAATTTGTTAAGAACCAAGCGAATAGCTAAAAGTGCAACTGGCGACCCTATTAAGTTTATGGTCCAACTTATAACGAACGTGTCATTCAAAGGTAAAACTTTAAAACTAAAGGCGTATGTTATGAAGAATACGGGTAATTTGTTCGGGACTGATTGGTTAGAACAGTTTCAACTTTGGGACATGCCTATTAACTCATTATGTCAAAAAGTCGAAAATTTGACTGACGAAGCAGAAAAGTTTGAAAGGTGAACTTAAAAAAAATATTCCCCGACGTTTTTAGTGGACTAGGAAAATGCACAAAAATGTCAGCTAAGTATGAGTTAAAACCAGACGTAAACCTAGTTTTTAAGAAAAAACGTAACGTTCCATTTGCCTCGTTAATTCAAATTGATGAGGAGTTGAATCGCATTGAGGAAATGGCAAAGATTGAATATAGTGAATGGCATCTCCCACAGTTTATATTAAAAAAAGAGCAAAGAAATTCGTGTATGTCCTGACTTCTCTACGGGGCTAAGCAGCGCCCTAAAGGATCACCATTATCTCTTTCCATGTCCAGAGGAGATATACGCTAAGCTCAGTAGAGGAAAATATTTTTCTAAGATTGACTTAAGCGACGCATATATACAAATACCTGTGGACGAGGAATGTTCGAAGCTCCTTTGTATAAACACCCACAAAGGTTTATACAAATTTTTAAGACTTCCGTTCGGGGTTAAGGTCGCCCCTTCCATTTTTCAACAGGTCATGGACACCATGTTAAATGGTCTGGATTTTTACGGTGGCTTATCTCGATGACGTTCTAATGAAAAGCGGGAGCATCGAGGAACACAAATCGCACGTCTGGCAGGTGTTCATGAGAATCCAGGATAACGGATTCAAATTAAAAGACGGACGTTTGAGTTTTTCTTAGAGAGGATTAAGTACTTGGGGCAAATAATTGACAAAGACGGATGACGTCCCGACCCAGATAGGGCAACGGCAATAAAGCATATGCCAGCACCAGAAAATGTATCAGCTCTTTAAAGTTTTTTTTATGTCTTGCCAATTATTACAACGTTTTTTATCCCAAGAATGCAGTTTGAGAGCTCCACTCAATGACTTATTGAGAAAAGATAAAGAGTGGGAATGGACAATAAAATGCCAGGAAGCATTTGAGAAAATAAAGGTGGTCCTTACATCAGATCTGTTCCTGACTCATTACGATCCAAACCATGACATTGTAATCAGCGATGCTAGCTCCTACGGCATCGGGGCGTGCATTTTACCCAAGTTAAAGGATGGATCGGAAAAGCCAATCGCCCATGCATCTAAGACACTATTACCAACTGAAAGTGTTTACTCGCAAACAGAAAAGGAAGCCTTAAGAATCACTTTTGCGGTGACTAAATTCCATAGATTTATACATGGAAGGTACTTTTTGTTGCAGACAGACCATCGTCCACTCCTTATCACCTTTGAATCAAAAAAGGGTCTGCAAACACATACTGCTAATAGACTGCAAAGATGGGGAACCATTCTCCTGAATTATAACTACCAAATGGCGTTTCTCCCATCCACTAAAATCTGTCATGCAGACGAGTTGTCTAGATTGATACCTAAGTATGCTGAACCCGTGGAAGACACAGTCATTGCTGCCATAAGAACAGAGGTCGAAATAAAAAGTACCTTGTGCAATACTGTCAGGGAGCTTCCTATAACAATTGACGAGATAATGGACAAATTATAATTTACCAATTTTTCATTATTTAGGAATACTGAATAGAGACCTTAACAAAAAGGGACTGTTGTTAATATTTAAAACTAAAAAAAAAAAATTGTGAACGTAATTACCGTATATAGCCTTTTCAAAGTGGTTGTTTCTGATTTTGTTGTTGTTGTTGTTGTTGTTATTCGGTTAAATAAAAAGTATTGTGTGGTAATTATAAAAAAAAGACTCCATACGGAGTCAGGCTGAAAAGGTGGGGAGGGGGGTTGTGGTTCTTCCCTCTAAAGAGTCTATGTTGGACTCTTCCGTCTACTATAAGATTAATAGGAGAGAAGGCCTTGGGGTACCGACACACACTAGTCGTGTAATACTCTTCTATTGTACTTACTGTTAATATATAATATATCTCCAACACTTGTTTTGTTATTTCTTTAACCATTTACTTGGTCACAACACACACACACACACACACACACACACACACACACACACACACATATATATATATATATATATATATATATATATATAAAGGCGGGGTGGGGGCGGACAGAGAAAGTGACCAGTAAGTTACCTAAGGAGCTTGGAGCTTGTGTTGGCGGGGCAACGATTGGGAGAGATAATGAAAAGACAAGGTTTACTAAGAGTTTCAAAAGTTAGGAAGTTGTGAAGGGCAATGATCGCCGATGTTCTAATGGCACAGAGAAGAAGAATACAAAGCAAGTTGTAATGTAATTTTGTGTTCTTATTAACAAACTTAAAAATTTTCATTTTATTATATGTGTATATATATATATGTGTGTACGTGTGTGTGTATGTGTGTGTTTTCGAGTGTTCATGTGAACTTGTAAAAATCGAGTTTTCGTAAACTTTTGTGCGCAGACAGTGTATATTCAAGATTGTATGACATTTTTACATAACCCAATCGTTAAACTACTTTCACCTTTGACCCTTAAACTTTATCTAATCTATTTGCTATTTTTTGGTATCATTTATTCAAAATTAAGTAATATTAGATTTGAGGTATCACGTTCGATCGTGTGACAATGAAGACACTGAACGACAAAATGGCGCCTGTTGAACAAATTTTCTCTGGCCCGACTGCATCTGCTTTTCTCCTTTAGCTTGTTCAAAGTCTTTTTCATGGAATATGTATTAAATTTAGTTTGGCACTACGTTACTATAATGGGGCAGCCTTGAAGATCGAACTCAGAGAGATAGCTCACGAGAAATAATGCCATTCACTTTTAAACCTTTTGATCCGAATCGGATATATACGCATCCCAAGGGGCACTTCGACATAGTGTAATGGTTGTATCGCTAGATCAATTACGATTGAATAGTGAGTTCGATCCTCATTGGGGGCTCCATAATTTCAGCCTTGCGTCACATATAAGCTACGCTTAGTAAATCGTTATATACACGTTCAAAGAAAATATGTATTCATAATAATCCATAAAATGCTAACAAATTTTGGGACAAACAATATATATATATATATATATATATATATATATATATATATATCATAAATAATAACATAAAAGAACGCAGCAATAAGTGGCAACTATAAAAATACGACTTTACTCGTGAAGACGCAATATATAAAAAACGGTATAGCCCTAAAAAATCTTTTCATAAAGGCTTGTGGAAGGCGAAAGTACTCACATATTGAACAATTTATATTTAAACTTTCACCGGAAACTAGTAACATGGTTCGCAATATATAAAAACAAATTAAAAACAATGACTACCTAAATGCACCCAGTATATATATATATATATATATATATATATATATATATATATATATATATATATATAATGTAAACACCAAGAGTCAACAGTCCGTTTCATGCTTAAATGCAATCTTCAGGCCATCATATATATATATATATATATATATATATATATATATATAATGTAAACACCAACAGTCAACAGTCCGTTACATGCTTAAATGCAATCTTCAGGCCATCTTATATATATATATATATATATATATATATATATATATATATATATATTAGGGTATTAGCACGTAAATGAATGTAATAGATCCGACTCGGCTCTCCGATTCCTCAATCCGAGCCTCTATCCATTACACTAACGCGCCTTCTGTTTTTCACATTAATCTAATGTAAATTAGATTTACGCAATATTTTTGTTTTGGCAGCGTCTTAATGACTTAAAAATGTATTCATTATTAATATTAAGTTTACTAAAAGCGTATGGAATAAAATAATATATTATTAAACTATTGGTTATATAAGGTTAAAGAATTAAAGAACATAAATAACAAATTTTTCATTATTGCATTGCTGGTCTTCCGTATTTCTTTATGTTTTATTTTTGACTTTTTCGCGCGCTTTTTCGGACAGCGGCAAAATTACAATTTTATGGTATCCCTTAACTGCATAGGCAACCGTAAGCAAATAAAACGTGATTTTCATTGTTTTAAGTAAAAGATAAGCATTACTTTTAGAAAACCGAATTAATTAATCCCTAAATTTACAAATAGATTTCGAGAATAAAATTCTACGAAAAATACTTAAAATTTTTAAATTTGTTGTTTACTTTTTCATATACAGTGGCGATTCATGGAGAAAACATCCGGGATAATCTTCTTTTATGTGCCGTGTCCCTTCAGGACGTAGCCGATCATGGGTCTCTCCATCTTCCTGTCCCTTAATAACTTTTGTCTTTTTGTTACTCTCCCAAACCCTGTGCAACCCTCCATTTCCTCAAGTCCATTAAGTATGTCACGCGTTGCTTTCCCCAATCTCTCTTTCCTTCTATCCGTCCTGTGGGTATCAGATTTTCCAAGCCATCATTACGTGCCTCAGATGGTGTTAAGCATAAGTTTCCATTTTGTTTTCTTTCTCTCCAAAGCCTCGTTGTTGTTCACATGTTTGACCCATAGTATCCTCAGCATCTTTCTGTAGAACCACATTTTGTTGTTTCAAGTCTCTTCTCCTTTACCTTGGGGAGATTGACCAGCATTCGCTGCCATACAGGAGGACAGATATCACGTAAGAGTCCAGTACTCTTTTCTATGTTTCTAACGAAATTTTCTTGTCTCTTAATACTCTGCTTAGCTTTTGGAATGCATCTTTGGCCATCCCAATACGTCTTCGGATTTCAGTGTCGCACTTTCCGTCCTGTCAGAACATTTACCAGATATTTAAATTTATGCATCTGCTTGATTTTAGTATCCCCGACCTGTAATTTACATTTCGGGCTCACCCTTTTGCTGGTAACCATGCATTCTACCTTCTTGTATTTTATGCTTAGTCCTTTCTTCTCGATTTCCTTCGCTACATTCTGTAGGAGGTTTTGTAGTTTCCTTTTCGTGTCTCCTATCAACACCGCGTCAGCTGCATATATTATATTTTTAAGATTGTGGCAGCAATAGTGAATCCTGGTAGGATTTCTAATTTTCTCAGAATTTCATTGCTGCATAAGTTGAATAAATCCGCTGAGAAGACACATCCTTGTCGTACACCCCTTTCTACTTTTGTATATCTGCTGAACTCATTTTTTTTCTGTATGTCAGCGGTTTGCTACCAGTATATATAGATTCTTAATTATTCTAATGTCTTCCCTGAATATGTCAAGGTTGCTGAGCAGCTCTAACTGATCTTTGTGACGTATTTTGTCGAACGCCTTTGTGTAGTCTATAAAACACAGGTACACGTCCTTCTGCATTTGTATTGCTCTTTCTGATAACATTCTGAGCATAAATATCGCGTTCCTTGTTCGGATATCTTATCTTTGTTCTTATCTTATCTTTGTCCTGATTCTGTGGAGCACTCTATTAATCAAAATTTGAATGATGAGTTTTGTTACATGGCTCATTAGTCTGATTGTCCGGTGGAGGTCACATTCGTTTGCGCCTGGCTTCTTAAGCAGTGCTATGAAAATAAATCTACTTAGGTCTTTCGCTATATCGCCACTGTTAAAGATTTAATTTATAATTTCTGTGATCTTGTCTATCCCGAAGTCGTCTAAGGATGCCGGTATCTCTATTACAATTCCGTCTGGCCCTGTCGCTTTGTTTCTTTTCAGTTTGGCCAGTGCAGCTTCCACTTCGGTTTTTAATATTTCCAGTCCATCAGTATTTCTGTGTATTTCCGGTTGTTGTTTTTCATCGTGGAAGAGATCTCCGATATATCCATTCCATCTGTGAAATATTTTTTCTTTTTCTTATGTCCTTGGATTTTATGTGACCTGTTGATGAGCACGTCTTTTGTCCTGATAGTTCTCTTATTTTTAAGCATGTCTCCTTTATCTGTGATATTCATTTCTTTCTTTCTGCACATCTTTTGTTGAGTCATTCCCCTTCAGCCTGCTTACACTACTTTCTTATTTTTCGTGTAGTTTGTTGTAATACGTTCAATGTGTTGACATTTCTGTTTCTTTTGCACCAAGTCCTTTTTTTCACATCGTCCATATATTTTTTCTCCAGGTTCGAGTTTTTCAGGAGTCTGTTGTATTGCAGTTTGGGTGCTGCGTTAGGCTCCTTCCGTAGTTTCATTCTTAGTTTTAGAGAAATATTTTAAAATAAACAACATTTATTTAGTATAAATAGTGGCAAAGTCTGTTTCTACTTTTAAAAGATTAATTCCCACGAGTACTGAATATGCGTGCTTCTGTCTACTAATATGAACACAGAATCCCATACGACGTTTTTTGGGGCAGTGATTACTAGAAGTTTCGCACGCTTCGTCGTTCTGCTATTTTCTCTTCTTGTTAGTTCTTTCTTGTGTGGTTTTGAGCACTTCTAAGATTTTCCCTAACATCAATGGCGAAGTGGCCAGGGTGTCAGATTGCCCGATGGCAAGTAGGCTCGTGATGGAGTAGATTTTCTATATTAAATAAAGATTGCAATAAACGAACAACTGCAGACAACCTTTTTAGCAATTAAAAAAAAAAAAGAATAAAAACTTTATAAAGTCATCTGCACACTACCAATTAGTCGAGTCCAATGTGAGAGGACATTTTCAAAGCTAAACATCATAAAGATAATGTTAAGAAATTCGCTGTCTGGGTGAGAATTTGGAATCATACATGTTGCTATCCATTGAAAAGGAATTATTAGATAAATTGGATGCAGGAGCAATTATTGGCAGATTTGCACAATCATTAATTGATTTCCTGGTTTCTGGTGAAAGATTATATATAAACAGTTCAAATGTCTGACTACATTCGGCTTTCATAAGACATTATCAGTGTTTCACATGAAGTCGCGACACATGTGTGATGACAATTATTTCGGAAAGTTAAAAGTGCTCAAATATTTAACAATATTTAGATTTTTACCGCACTATAGAAAAATAAATGAGATCCTGATCAAATAACTTTTGGTGGTTTTCAACAATATATATATATATATATATATATATATATATATATATATATAACATCTATAGTATTATTAATTCACATAATAATAAAATATCAAACAACTTTTATAACAATAACCAACCAGATGGCATACCCTATTGTAATTCTAGAACCAAAAATAACTGCCCAGTTGGAGGTATATGCATATCCGAAAATATTATATACCAGTCAACCATTTTCCCTAAAGAAAATGTAAATAATAAAAAGTATACAATGGAATATCAGCTGGGATCTGGAAGCGCGGTATCTACAATCACCAAACAGCTCTTTATATATATTTCTGGGAATTAAAGGATAATAACTTCACCCCACAGATAGAATGGATGGTTATAGATAAATCCCAAACCACTAACAGCCTCGAAATAGGTGTAATTTGTGCCTGGTAGAAACAATTAAAATAATTAAATATAAACATACTAGCCAGCTATTGAACTAGAGGAATTTATATATATATATATATATATATATATATATATATATATATATATATATAACAAAATATACTTTAAGTTTGCTATATTTGTGGGTAAAAGTGCCCAGTAGCAGGGATAAAGCGTGAGTAAAAATAAAAGTGGAAAGTGAGGTCAAAATATTGCGCTCAAATATGAAACAGACTGTCGCTGCTCGGTGTTGACTTCAGTTTATATATAGATATATAATATGTTAAAATAAAGTTTAAAGGTATGTTGTATTTATGGGAAAAGGTGCTCAAAGCTTATGTAAATATTAAAGTGGGCGTTGAAGTCAACACTGAGATGGCCTGAAGATTGCAGAAGATGTATATATATATATATGTGTGTGTGTGTATGCCTGTGTGTGTGTGCGCACGAGCATGCGTATGTGTATTGTAACATTCATTTTTTTGCATATATTTCTTGTAGAGACCTGAAAAGTATTCGCAGAACTCTATGATTTTCATAGAATGGTCCGATAGAAAATCACTTGGATTATGAAATTGAAACATCCAAATCGACCGAAACTTTTTTTTGGTTTTGATTTTTAACTCCTAAATATTAACAAAAACCTTTGTGTTAACGAAGATATAAAAACGACCATTTAATCTTGTAACATCTTTAGAGAAAATGTTAATTTGCTTTAAGCATGTCGACGTACTGAAATTTTCATTAGATTTCGTTCAAGGTAAATTAAACGGTGTAGCAAGATTCTGGAAATTGCTTCTTCATATGAAGAGTCACGACAAAAAAAATAGATATTTATTAGCGAATTGATGACCTAAATATTAATTACATTAATTTACATTTTTCTAACATTTTATTGTTTCGTTCTTTGTTTTCAAAATTTTATATCCAGTGTCATGATCAGTGTTGGTACTTAAAAATACATTAGTGGTTTGAGCAAGGCAGTTTTGTGCCTGATAACAGCAGACGTATACCTCAGGCTTCAGAAACGACATTTACGACAAGAGAAAAAAAAAATGAACCCCGTCTGTTAATTCAATTTTCTTAAAAGAATATATAGTAAACAATTTTGCTCAACAACCAAATCCGTGGTCTTATAATTTGATCTAATGTTCATTTATTATTTTAAAATAAAAGTCATTGAAGATACAGGATTGCTAACGAAACATTGAAAATGTCTACGAAAGGCCAAGCTCGTATAATCGATGTGGACTATCTTTTCACGAATCTGAAGCCGATGGGTTTTTTTCAAATTGCACAATTCAGTGTCCTGGCATTTACTTGTATGGAATTTGCTGCAAGCTTACTTAAAATTATCTTCATAGGTACGTACGAAGATTCTTTATTGATGTATTTATTTTAAATATCTCTCTTTCTCTCTCTCTTTTTCTCTCTCACTCGCATTCCCTTCCGACACTTTGATCTTTTCTCTTTTTTTATTATATTCCCTACTTCACACTTAAAAGATTTCTCCTTTCCCCCTCTCTGTTTCCACCCATTCGTTTTGTCTCATTTTCTTTCTCTTATATTCTTTCTTTGACGCCTTCTCTCTTTCTCTCTATTTCCACTCATTCATATTTTCTTTTCCTTTCTCTTATATTCACTAATTCAGAATTAAACGCTTTCTCTCTCTCTCTCTCTCTCTGTGTGTTTCACACTCTCTATCTCTTCTTACACTTTCATCTATTCTTTTCTCTTTCCCTATTTCACTCTTCTCTCACCCTCTTCCCACGCTTTCATCTTTTCTCTTTTTCTTTATCTTATTTTTCCTATTTCACACTTAAACGCTTTGTCTATCTCTGTCTCTTCCTACGCTTTCATCTTTTTCTCTTTATATTCCTCTCATATTCTCTATGTCACTCAAACGCTTTTTCTCTCTCTCACTCTTTTTCCAAGCGCTCATCATTTCGCTTTTTCTTTCTCTCATGTTTCTAAACGCGTTTCTCTCTCTCCCTTCCTCTCTCTCACTGTCTCTCCCCGTCCCTTTCCACAATTTCATCTTTTCTCGTTTTTTTTCTCTTATATTCTTTATTTAATTCTTAAACGCTTTCTCTCTTTCTCTTCCTACAGTAAAAATCTTTTTTCTTTTTCTTTCTTTTATTTTCTCCATGTCACTCAAACTCTTCGTCTCTCTCTCTCTTCCCCCGCTTTCATCGTTTGTCTTTTTCTTTCTCTATTTCACTGAAGCGATTTCTCTTCTTTTCCACACGTCCATCTTGTCCCTTTTTCTTTCATTTATATTCTTTATTTCACTCTCAAACACTTTTCACTCTCTCTCCTCTCACTCTTTCATCTTTTCTAGTTTTCTTCCTCTTACTTCCCCTTAAACCTTTTCTCTCTCAAACATCCGACGCTTTCATCTTTTTGCCTTTTCTTAATTTATTCTTAAAGCTTTTCCCTTACTCTCTTCCCACACGTTCATCTTTTCTCTTTTTCTTTCTTTTATATTCTCTATTTTCCTCTTAAACGCTTTCACCCTCTCTTTCTTTCTCTCTTCGCACGCTTTCATTTCTTCTCTTTTTCTTTCTCTATTTCACTATTTTCTCTTTTTCTTTCTCTATTTCACACAGGCCTTTGTTTTCTCCTATCTCTCTTTTCCACGCGTTCCTCTTTTCTCTTTTTCTTTCTCTTATATTTTCCCTTTCACTGTTAAACGCTTTCTCTATCTCTCTTCTCACACTTTCATCTTTTATTTTTTTTGTTTCTCTTATGTTCCCTATTTCACTCTTAGAAGCTCTCTCTCTCTCTCTCTCTCTCTCTTTCCATGCTTTCCTTTTTTACATTTTTATTCTCTTAGATTCTCTATTGCCATCTTAAACGCTTTCTTTCTCTCTCTCGTTCCACTCCCAACTGCGGAAATAATGTGATCAACACAACAACTACGATGAAAAAAATTGTTCAATATCAATGTTTTAAGTGATGTGAAACTAGGTGAGGTGTGCGGGTGGTGAATGGATATCGATACCGAATAAGAAACCGGAGAGTCGAGTTCGAATTAAATAGAATAAATAACGCGAATTTTAATATTTAAAAAGGGATATCAGGCTAAATAAAAGGGAAACAAAACTATAAAAAAATGTCGTGCGCCATTTTTACAAGTGGGAGTGGACCAATCAGCTAGGACACGGGAGTTCCGACATTGAACTATTTACAAGTGGACGGTCGAAGTATTCTGACTCACCAATGGCTCTGGGACTGAGAAAAATCTTATCCTTGAACATATACACATGTTGACTCCACCTTATTAAATTTTAAACCAAAACAAGGACAAAAGTCCATCTAGAGTTCATGAAAGATAGGTTGCGGGGGAACCGGTTTCATTGCCTTTACGTTTCCTCGGCCTCAGTCATTTGAATTTTTATCTATGTGACCACCTAAAATGGTTTATGCAGCAGACATTAATAAGCAGACGCTTCATCAACATGTTGTGGGGGTCTGCGAAACCATTCGACACCGTGGGGAAGTGTTTGGAAGTGTGTAGAAGCAAGCGCACGACATTTTGAACATTTGATATGAGTTGATGCGTTGAGATGCAAAAATGGCATTTTGATGTGAACATTTTACTTTGTTTTCATGTCAGGAACTACCCCCCACCCCCGAAGTTTTTAAAAGTATGTATGGATTGAAGCCATTCTTTCCCTGACGATCCGTTTAGGTGAAACCTGGGTAGGTTTGTCTGGCTCACTAGGTTTATCTAGGTCTGCTCTACAGTTGTATTGAGCTCTTTTGTTAGTTGTTTACTCGTATCGGGGTTTTTTCTTTGGGCTTCAGACCTGCATCTGTGCGATTTTTTTCGGCAGAAGTTAATGTTTGTAGCTCTTTCTTTTTTTAAAACCTTTTTTCCCTCGAGATTGATTTGATTATTTGCAAATCAAGAATTCGAGGGTTTTTCGAGACGAGTCTAGTTGTCTATATTTGTATGTATATATATATATATATATATATGTGTGTGTGTGTGTGCAGAGGAATAGTAAAAATACAAATATCGCTTAGAGTTACAAAGGATAGGAAGTTGTGGAGAGCCGTTATCATCTACGCCCTGAAAGAGAAGAATACTTTCTGGCGCAAATATAATATATATATATATATATATATATATATATATATATATATATATGTCTGTGTGTGTGTGCGCGCGCACGCGCGTGTGCGAATAAAGACAAAAATGGAAAATTTATCTTAACCTGGCGTTTCTTCTAATGGATTTTAGAAAGGCAACGGTAAGGATTTTATTTTGAAACAAGTATTTATAAACAAATGGAAAAATGTTTTCAGAAACGCTCATAAATATTCATATTTAACTGAAAAGTCACGGTTAATTATGGAGGATGTTATGTAACATCATTTAATTTCTAATAAACGTGAGTAAATGATGTTGTTGAATCTTTTTATGTAATTAATATTGAAATTATTTTTGTTTGGGATTAATTTCTATATTTGTTTGTGCCGAAATTTTATGCCGGTTTTTAGTCTTTCATGTTCCAACTCGTTAGAACAGGTCAAATTTATCGACAGATATAATATGCTTACATTTCCGATTAGAGCACACTTCAAACTATCACTAGAGAAAGAAAGTTTAAAATTATTTAATTTGTGTCAAATTTGCATCCCTATAAAAATGAAAGATTATGAGGTGCATTTTAGACACGTGCTGTTTTTTTTTTTTTTTTTACCGCAATCCCTCGCAAGCAACAACAACAACAAAAAAAAAGATATGTGCTGTGTACGGTGAAAGCTGACAGCACTGGACAGAAGTAGTTCGGTGTTTGTTGATTGTGGCCTTATTGATAAAGAACGCTCAAGCAGATCCCCCCATTACAGATGACCATCAAATCATGATATTGATTGAGAATAACGCGCATTACGTAACCGGACGAGTCTTTGCCGAAGGCCAGAGTCTCATTCGTGGAGGTCGACTGACCCGATCCCGTTTATGCGTGTTCTACGGACATTTTTTGGCCGTGCCTACGGTCTCGGAAGACCCAGGTTAAACCCGGCATTGTGCCACATCTATCCTCGTGGGGAGGGCTAGTAAATATTGATTAGCTGAAATCTTTTCAGCTATACGGTTGAACTCTTTGTCTTCGGGCAGAGTGGAACCTAGACGATGGTATGCCGAAGGACAGAGTCTCGTCTGGGGTGGTAGACCGCCCCGTCCCCGTTTTTTACGGGGTCTACGGGAAATTTTTATCTGAGCCTACGGGCTTGAATATCCCACGTTAAATTCGGCCTTGTGCCACATACAAACGCGTGGGACGGTCGGCAAATATACTAGCTGAAATCTTTTCAGCTAGAAGGTCGAACTCTCTGCATTCGGGTAGGGAAGAAACCGGACGACACTATGCCGAATGACAGAGTCTCGTTCGGGGTAGTAGAAAGACCCGATTCCGATTATGCTGGATCTACGTGAATTTTTTGGCCGAGCCTGCGGACTCGAGAACACCAAATTAAATTCGACCTTGTGCCACATGTGACTGCGTGGAGCAGTTGCTAGATACTGTAGCTGAAATCTTTTCAGCTGTACTGTCGAACTCTCTGCCTTCGGGCAGAGAGGAACCCGGACGAAGATTTGCCGAAAAGCAGAGTCTCGTTCGGGGAGGTAGACACACCTGTCCCTTTTTGTGCGGGGTCTACGGGGATTTTTTGTTCGAGCCTACGGCCACGGGAAACCCACATTAAATTCGACCTTGTGCCACATGTGACTGCGGGGGCAGTTGCAAATACTCTAGCTGAAATCTTTACAGCTGTACTGTCGACCTCTCTGTCTTCGGGCAGAGAGGAACCAGGACGAGGCTTTTTTGGCCGAGCCTAGGGGCTCGGGAAACCAACATTAAATTTGGCCTTGTGCCACATGTGACTGCGTGGGGCAGTTGCTATATACTCTGAAATATTTTCAGCTGTACTGTCGAAGTGACTTTCTTCGGGCAGAGAGGAACCCGGACGAGGCTATGCCGAAGGGCAGAGTCTCGTTCGGGGAAGTAGACAGATTCGATCACACTTATGCAGAGTCTCCGGGGATTTTTTGGTCGAGCCTACGGGTTCGGGAACCACACATTAAATTCGGTCTTGTGCCATATGTGACTGCGTGGAGCAGTTGCTATATACTCTAGCTTAAATATTTTCAGCTGTACAGTCGAGCTCTCTGCCTTCGGGCAGAGAGGCAACCGGACGAGGCTATGCCAAAGGACAGAGTCTGGTTCCGGGTGGTAGACTGACCCTGATCTGTTTATGCAGGGTCTACAGGTTTTGTTTTGTTTTTTTTGAACGAATCTATGGGCTCGGGAATCCCACTTAAATACGGCCTTGTGCCACATGTGACTGTGTGGGGCAGTTGCTAGATACTCTAACTGAAATATTTTCAGCTGTACTGTCGAAGTGTCTGTCTTCGGGCAGAGAGGAACCCGGACGAGGCTATGTTAATGGGCAGCGTCTCGTTCGGGGAGGTAGACAGACCCGAACCCGTTTATGCGGAGTTTACGGGGAACTTTTGCCGAGCCTACGGGCTTGGATTGCCCCACATTAAATGTGAGACTTGTGCCACATCCTACCCCGTGGGGAGCTTGGTAAATATTACTAGCTGGGATCTGTTTAGTATGACTCAGACTTATGCAAGAACTACCGGCCTTCCAATAGTACAACTCACTACTGGATTGACTTGCGACGACCTTGTGCATAACTGTTACCTTTATTCTTATTGTACTGGTTTTTTTACAATAAAGCTTTATTTATTTTATCCACCTTGTTTTTCAAGTATATATTCCTATTAGAACGAAATATAAAACATCATGGTCTGAATGAAAAGAATCTTTTGTATCGCATTTCATCTGTGGTTTCCTGTATAAACGCAATGAAAAGGCACACTTTTTGAAGCAAATTTTGACGGATGATGTGAAATGCATATTTTACAACATTGTTCAGCGAAAAAGATCCAGAGGTAAGCAACATGATCTAACTTTCGCCTTCTCAAATCAGGTTTTCATTCTCAGAAACTAATGCTGTGTAGGAATTGTATAGGAATCTTGTAATATGACTTTCTCCCAAGTAACCAGTTAGTTGTTTCTGAAACGTACTGCTCGCAAATGTACGAATTAAATGCAGCAATTCAATACAAAACGCCCTGAAGGAAAGGTGTTGTTTGCCACCAGGATAATACCAAACATTACGTTTCTTTGGCGACCCGATAAAAATTGTTGCAGCTTAGCTAGCATGGAATTACCCCACACACCATATTCACCAAACTCCTTCGGATTTTAAGTTATTTATGTCCTTTAAAAATAATCTCAATGTTAAAAAATTTAATTTTTTGGATGACAAAAAGAAAAAAAATGAGGTATTTGCCGAGAAATCACTAAAATTCTGGAACGAATTAATCTTCAAGTTGAAAGCAAAATGGAGAAAGGTTCTGCAACAAAATGATTCATATTTAGTTGAATAAATATTTAATGGTATAATTTTGTTTTGTGTTTGAATTTCACCTTAAAAATCGACATTTCCGGATAACCCAATATTAAATTACAGGCGCGCTTATAATTTTAACCGTTTTCTTTTCATTTTTAAACATTTTTATATTCATGTATGTTGACTTGGTAAAGGCGTAATTCTTTCAAGAATGGAGATATTTGAAAAAATCCGCGGCGCAGTTTTACATTTTGATTCGATTCGATAGCTGCAATGTCAAGAATTTTCCGTTTATGTTACTTGCTCTTTTAATAAGTCTGGCATTCTGTAAAACGAAGTTAATGTTGCATTTATTTCTATGTATCACTAATACATTTGAGAATTTGTTGTGATCGTTTTTGCGTTCATAGTTTTTTACAAAAAATTGCATGTTTCCCGAATATATTGTCAGTATATTGTGAAAGTTGATTTTTTATATTCCTGTTTCGGAATTATTATTGTTATAATTTTTGATTCTGAACATATGCATAATAATTTTGGATATGGTTGTAAATATTTTGATATTGTTAATATTGCTTTGGATATTAGATGTTAAAGAGTTAGTATTATATATATATCTGTTTTTATGCATTTTTTTATTTTATCGTCATTGTTATTGCTAATATTAACGTTCTTATCTTTTTTGAGGTTGTATATTTTGTATGCCTTTCTCTTAGCATTATCAATGAAATAATAAGGATATTGGGAGTGGGGTTTAAAGTGTTTTCTCTGTATACGTCTTCTTCAGGTAAGTATTGGAAGCAGCAGATTCTTTTTGCCATTAAATAAAATCCTATAATTATTCCCGATTTTATGCTGTTAAAGTGGGAATAAAAATTGATAAGGTCATTCTTGTTGGCAGATTTTCTGTAAACCTCCAACTAAAGGTCGTTATTAGTTCTATGTCGCATGAAATGAAGGGAGATTAAAGTGTTGTTAGATAGATTCAAAGGTAAAATCTATTCTGTGACGTATGTGTGTGTTTTTATATATATTTAAAGACGCAGGCACTTAAATTATAATTGTTTTCATTCAAAGATGGTTGTTTTTGTTATATGAGTTTTGTTTCGAGGATCATAAATCTGTTTTTACTGTATGATTTTGCTAGTATTTTGGTGCTGTTTGTGAATAGCTGTCTAATATTACTATGATACATTTTTTGCTTATTCATGTGTTGTCTGACGGAACTCTGCTCCGATAGGTGGCAGGTGAGTCTTCGTGAGGGTGTGGTTGTGGTATATCCTATATAAGATGTTTTGTGTGTTTTATTTTCAGAGAAACATTCACGGTAGGTAGAGACAAATGGTGAGTTTCGTAGAACTGTTAGTGATGTAGACAAAGATTGTTGGTGAGGTGTGATATGTGTGTTTACTTTTTAATTTATTTTTTTATACACAATTAAGGATGTGTGCTCTTAAATTAAATTGTTTTCATTTAAAGATGGTTGCTTTTAAAATATGAGTATTGTTTCGAGGATCATAAATCTGTTTTTATTGTTTGATTTTGCTAGTATTTTGATATTGTTTGTGAGTAACAGTTTACTGTTAGCTTGTACCATATTTCCAAGGAATTAACTTTGGAGATTTTCTGAAAGTTAACTAATACTAAATGCCTGTTGATTTAATAGCATTAGTCTATATATATATATATATATATATTGAAATATTAGGTTGGTGCAAAAATAATGTCGGTTTTTGACGTTAAAAATACGCCAAAAACCGACATTATTTTTGCACCAACCTAATATATATAATATAGTGATTATCGGAGTTTCATACGTTCTGCCTTCCTCAATTGCACTTTTTTGGGGGTCAACACCGCTTCTTTAATATTTCTTTTTATCGTGAGATATTTATTGTATAGGAGGATTATTATTGAATTGAAAATATTTAAAGGAACTATACTTTAATTTTTGACTTGAATTTAGTTCCAGATTATCATTTAAGATTGAAAATAAGGTTAGAAATAAGAATTATAAATTCTAATTTGAAGAGACGCTGTTGTAATCAAAGGAAAAAAACGTTTGAAAGTCAAGGGGCAACTCTATCCATTTGGTTATATATATATATATATTATTTGATAGAGGAATAAATGTTCAAAAGATTTATCTTCGACTTTAAGTTTCGCAGATGCACTACTCGTCTAATACAAATTTATTTCTTCCATATTTCGAAACATTTTCCTGGTTTCTGGTGAAAGTTTATGTATAAACTGTTCAAATGTCTGACTACATTCGGCTTTCATAAGACATGATCAATCTTACACGTGAAGACGTGATAGATGTTGTGCGATGACAATTATTTCAAGAAAGTCAAAAGTGCTCAAAATTTAACAATATGTATTTAGATTTTTACCGCACTATAGAAAAATAAATCAAAAAATGATCAAAGAACTTTTGGTGGTTTTCAACAATGAAGGATTGCTGCCTAAATACATTGTGTATTTTAGGCAGCAATCCTTGATTTCTTCATTTATGCATGTTTTATTAAAGATGACAGATAAGGTACTGTGATTAAGCATTTGTTTAATTTTTCTTGTGTTCGAACAAGTGTTTTCTTTTCTGGACACAGAGTGTGTAGCAACGGTTCAAAAGTTCTCTAATTCCGAGCGCTTTCGGCTATACTTTTAGACATTATCAAGGATAATTTTATTTTTATTTTTTAATTGGGTGTATGGGTTGTGTGTATATTTCTACGGTTATAGGGATGCTTTATTTTCCGAACACAGTTAGCATTGTAACCATATTCGTAGTTAATATTATTATGTGATGGCTTTTTCTTTTTTATTATTAAGGCTTCCATAATATTTAATCTTTTTTACATGTGGATGAGGTTATTATGTTTGTATTTTCTACTAGTAAGTTTCAAATGGAGTCTGGTAAGTTTGTGTGTGTTTAAATGGATGAGGTCGGAGAGGTGTAACGTGAAGCGTCTGGATAGGTATGTAGTAGTGTGACCGATATAATTATTTATAAATTCGGTTTGATCAGGAACACAGTTTCTTAAGGGGCATTTGAACTCATAAATAATGTTCGTTCGTTGTAATTTTGATTTTGCTAGTGTGCTGTTATTTTGAGGATAAGGTTAGCTGTCAAAATTTTTTTTTTTTTTTGTAGTAGATAATTAATTTCATTTTTTTGTTCGGGTCAATTGGGGTAGTGTATTTCTTTATAATATTTCTAAGTGAAGATTCATCTTGTTTGTAGATTATGTGCATTTGGTTTTTGTAGAAAATATTTATATACATATAAAAACATATGCAAATATACACATCCATAAAACACACACAAGTAAACATATGCACAAACTTACACTACATACATACACACATGTATACGTATGCACACATATGTATACATCTACTCATATACATACATATAAACATATACATACACAGACAGAAACATACACTTAAATACCCAAACAATACATACATGCATACATATATATATATATATATATATATATATATATATATATATATATATATAGATAATATTAGTGGTAAATATACATATATATGCAAAATCCACAGGTGCATATATACACATGTATATTTTAGAATAAAAAATTTTCCGAGAGGATAAAATCCAGGTAGAACTCAATGTCCAGGACAGAGTAAGGATATGCATATGCATGTACGTATATATGCATGTACGTATATATATATATATATATATATATATATATATATATATATATATATATATATATATATATATATACGTACATGCATATACACACCCAATTATATGCATATATACACATACATACATTATAGACATAGATATATATCTATATATAATACAGAAAATGATAATGATGCCCCCCCCAAAAAAAGTGGCTTTAAACATACAGACAGCTTTTTATTTTACCTGGGATGCTTAAAATATACTAAAATAGATAGAAACAAACATAGAAAAAGAAAAGTTATATGACTTAAGCCTTCATTCTGCCAATTGTCTAATATGAATATTGGTCAATATTTTCTGAAATTGATTAACAAAAATTTTAACCAAAATAACCCAATAAATAAACCTATTAATAGAAAAAAAAAACTAAAAAAAAACTGTCTACTATCTGCACAAATAACATCTATAGTATTATTAATTCGCATAATAATAATAATAACTTTTATAACAATATCCAACCAGATGGCAAACCCTATTGTAATTCTAGAACCAAAAATAACTGCCCAGTTGGAGGTATATGCATATCCGAAAATCTTATGTACCAATCAACCATTTTCCCTAAAGAAAATGTAAATAATAAAAAGTATACATGGGAATTTCAGCTGGGATCTTTAAGAAGGGGCTCTACAATCACAAGCATTCTTTCTCTGACCTTTATGTAAAACACCAAACATCACTTTATAAATATTTCTGTGAATTAAAGGACAGAAACCTCACCTCACAGATAGAATGGAAGATTATAGGTAAATCCCAAACCACTAAAAGCTTCGGAAATAGATGTAATTTGCGCCTGGAAGAAACAATTAAAATAATTAAATATAATATTAAGTACTAGTCAGCTATTGAACCAGAGGAATATATATATATATATATATATATATATATATATATATATATATATATATATATATATATATATATATATATATATGTCACAATATACTTTAAGTTTGGTATATTTGTGGGTAAAAGTGCCCAATACCAGGGATAAAGCGTATGTAAATATAAAAGTGGGCACCGAGGTCAAAAGATCGAGCTCATGTATGAAACAGACAGTCGCTGCTTGGTGTTGGCTTCAGTTTATACATATATATATATATATATATATATATATATATATATATATATATATATATAATATGTTAAAACAAAGTTTAAAGGTATGTTGTACTTATGGGTAAAGGTGCTCAATATTAAGGACAAAGCTTATGTAAATATTAAAGTGGACATTGAAGTCAACACTGAGATGGCCTGAAGATTGCAGAAGATGTATATATATATATATGTGTGTGTGTGTGTGTGCCTGTGTGTGTGTGTACACGAGCATGCGTATGTGTATTGTGACATACATTTTTTTGCATATATTTCTTGTAGAGACCTGAAAAGTATTCGCAGAACTCTATGATTTTCATAGAATGGTCCGATAGAAAATCACTTGGATTATGAAATTGAAACATCCAAATCGACCGAAACTTTTTTTTGGTTTTGATTTTTAACTCCTAAATATTAACAAAAACCTTTGTGTTAACGAAGATATAAAAACGACCATTTAATCTTGTAACATCTTTAGAGAAAATGTTAATTTGCTTTAAGCATGTCGACGTACTGAAATTTTCATTAGATTTCGTTCAAGGTAAATTAAACGGTGTAGCAAGAGTCGGAAAATTGCTTCTGAATATGAAGAGTCACGACAAAAAAATTAAAAAAATAAGACACCCATCATCGAATTGAATGACCTAAAGTTTAATTATATTTACATTTCTTTATCTTTTTTTTCGTTTCGGTCTTTGTTTTCAAAATTTTGTATACAGTGACATGATCATTGTACTTAAAAATATAGAATTAGTTTGAGCAAGGCGCAGTTTTGTGCCTGACAACAGACAGACGTATACCTCAGGCTTCAGAAACAATTACAACTAGAGAGAGAAAAATAAACACCTTCTGTTAATTGAATTTTCTTAAAAGAATATATAGTAAACAGTTTTGCTCAACAAGCAAATCTGTGGCCTTATAATTTGATTTAATTTTTAATTTTATTTTAAAACAAACCTCCTTAAAGATACAGAATTGTTAACGAAACATTGAAAATGTCTACGAAAGGCCAAGCTCGTCAAATCGATGTTGACTATCTTTTAACGAATCTGAAGCCGATGGGTTTTTTTCAAATTGCACAATACTGTGTACTGGCATTAACATTTATGGAATTTGCTGCAAGTTTATTTAAAATCATCTTCATAGGTACGTACGAAGGTTCTTTATTGATGTATTTATTTATTTTTAATCTTTTCTCTTATATTCTCTATTTCAATCGTACGACTTTTCTGTCACTCTTTCCCCACGCTTTCATTTTTTCTCCTTTTCTTTCTCTTATAATCTGTATTTCACTCTTGAAAGTTTTCCCTCTTTCTCTTATCACGCTTTCATATTTTCTACTTTTCTTTGTCTTATAATTTTTATTTCATTTTTAAACGCTTTCTCTCTCTTTCTAAGCTTTCATTTTTTTCTCTTTTTCTCTTATATTCTCTATCTCACAAATAAACACTTTCTCTCTATCACACACACTCCCTCTATATCTATCTATCTATCTATCTATCTATCTATCTATCTATCTATCTATCTATGGTTTCATCTTTTCTCTTTTTTCTCTTATATTCACTATTTCACTCATAAACGTTTTATCTCTATCTTCCCACGCTTTCATTTTTTCTCGTTTTCGTTGTCTTATTTTCACTCTTAAACACTCCCTCTCTTCCTACGCTTTCATTTCACTTTTTCTTTCTCTTATATTCTCTATTTCACTCTTAAACGCTTCCTTTCTCTCCCTCTCTCTCTCTCTCCCTCTTTCTACTCTTTCATCTGTTCTCTTTTTCTTTCTGTTATATTCTCCATTTCATTCTTAATCGCTTTCCCTCTCTCTCTCTCTCTCTTCCTCCGTTTTAATATTTTCTCTTTTTCTTTCTCTTATATTCTCTTTTTCACTCTCAAACGTTTTTTCCTCTCTCTTCCTACACTTTCATCTGTTCTCTCTTTTCTTTCTTTTATGTTCTCTATTTCACTCTTAAACACTTTCTTTCCCTGCCTTTCTTTCACCCTTTCTCTCTCCCTACACTTTCATCTGTTCTCTGTTTCTTTCTTATATTCTCTTCACTCTTAAACGTTTTCTCTCTCTCACTCTCTCTCTCTCTTCCGACTAATTCAGAATTGAACGCTTTCTCAATCTGTGTTTCACTGTCTCTCTCTTCCAACGTTTTCGTCTTATCTTTTCTCTTTTCCTGTTTCACTCTTAAGAGCTTTCTCTCAACCCCTTCCCACGAATTCATTTTTTCTCTTTTTCTTTCTCTTAGTTTTCCTATTTCACACTTAAACGCGTTTTTTTCTCTCTCTGTCTCTTCCTACGCTTTCGTCTTTTCTCTTTATGTTACACTTATATTCTCTGTCACTCAAACGCTTTTTCTCTCTCTTACTCTTTTTCCACGCGTTCATCTTTTCTCTTTTACTTTCTCTTATATTCTCTATTTCACTCTTAAACGTTTTCACTCACTCCCTCTTTCTTTCTCTCTCTTACTCTTTTTCCACGCGTTCATCTTTTCTCTTTTACTTTCTCTTATATTCTCTATTTCACTCTTAAACGATTTCACTCACTCACTCCCTCTTTCTTTCTCTCTCTTACTCTTTTTCCACGCGTTCATCTTTTCTCTTTTACTTTCTCTTATATTCTCTATTTCACTCTTAAACGTTTTCACTCACTCCCTCTTTCTTTCTCTCTCTTACTCTTTTTCCACGCGTCCATCTTTTCTCTTTTTATTTCTCTTATATTCTCTATTTCACTCTTAAACGTTTTCACTCACTCCCTCTTTCTTTCTCTCTCTTGCTCTTTTTCGACGCTTTCATCTTTTCTCTTTTTCTCTCTCTTATATTCTCTATTTTACTCTTAAACGATTTCACTCACTCCCTCCTTCTTTCTCTCTCTTGCTCTTTTTCGACGCTTTCATCTTTTCTCTTTTTCTCTCTCTTATATTCTCTATTTTACTCTTAAACGATTTCACTCACTCCCTCCTTCTTTCTCTCTCTTACTCTTTTTCGACGCTTTCATCTTTTCTCTTTTTCTCTCTCTTATATTCTCTATTTTACTCTTAAACGATTTCTCTCTCTCTCTCTTTCTTTTTCTCTCTCCCGCTCTTTTCCCACTTTTTCATCTTTTCTCTTATTCTTTCTCTAATATTCTTTATTTCACTCTCAAACACTTTCTCTCTCTCTTTCCACGCCGAACGACCGAAACGTTCTGATAACAACAACAATAGTCCGAATATAAATAATGTAAACAATGAATAGGTCAAATCTCAACGTTTTAGTTATGTGAAACTAGGTGGGGTGTGCGGGTGGTGTAGTGGATATCGGTACGGAAAAAAAACCGGAGAGTCGAGTTCGAATTAAATAGAGTAAATACCGTGAAGTTTAATATCTAAAACGGGACATCAGGCTAAATAAAAAGAAAAGAGAACTATAAAAAATGTAGTGCGCCATTTTTCCAAGTAGGGAGAATCTGTTAATTTATAAAATCAACATTCGAGTTCCTGGGTTTTAGCTTAACAAAATTTGCCCATGTCCCATATAAACGTGTAGGTTCATCTCAGGTAAAAAAAAAAAAAACCCCTCTGTGTTACAGCTTCACTTAATTTGCTGTGTATGGGTATGGTGAATGTCTGCATGTTTGTGGGTGTGGGTCTAAATAACGACAACAGAGATGAGGACAATACTTTGCGGACAATGGTTCGAATATAAATAGTCTAAATAAAGATAACTCCTCATTCCAGAAATTCAGATAGAATGGAGATGCTGAGTGTGTGCGTGTTTGTGGGTATCGGTCCGAATACGGACAAGTATTCGAAGTATTATATGTTGCTCATCAGTTGTGTTCCCGTCTTCGGAGAAGTCGTTGTAAAGGATGTATAGCAAGCTAGGACACGAGGGTTCCGACATCGAAGAATTCTGACACTTCAATGACTATGGGATGAGGAAAATCTTGTCCTTGATCATGTACACATGTTAACACGACATTAAACTGATCTTGTTTTCCATAATCTCTCTCACTGTCTCTTTCTCTCTCTCTCTCTACACACAGACACACAAACATATATATATATATATATATATATATATATATATATATATATATATGTATAATTATTTATTCGAAAATTATAACATAAATATAATCTAAATATATTTATAAATAAATATATTAAATATAATATAAATATATTTATGTTATAATTTTCGAATAAATAATTATATTTACTCTACTTTGTATTGAGCACTCTTTTAAGAATAGTATTTTTTGGTTATTGGAATTTATTCCGTATACAACAATCCTATACTTGGATATATATATATATATATATATATATATATATATATATATATATATATATATATATATATATATATATATATTGCTAGTGTTCATAAAACAGTGCTTGATGTAATATTATATTAAGTATATATTTATAAATATACATATTATAACTAACCTAATCGCTAGCCCGTTAAAATATATTGCACATCGGTAATAGATAATATGTACATACATATATATATATATATATATATATATATAAGGTTGGTGCAAAATAATGTCGTTTTCTTGCATATGTTACTATGTGAGAAAACGACATTATTTTTGCACCAACCTTATATATATATATATATATATATATATATATAAAGATTTGCATTTACATTACTAAAGAGAGAAGTGGGAGAAAGGAAAAAAGAAGCAAGGTGTCAGCACAATGAGCAGTGGTAAGATGTGGAAGTACAAGTAACATCTAGGGAAATATATTGAAATTAAATCAAAATATATATCCTCATCACTTAATTTACGTTAATATAATAACAATCATCATATATATAAAAATCAATAATATAATAAATTATTAAATTTATTGTATCTAATTCATCTTTATAATTATAAAATACATCATATATATATACATATAAAAACATATACAAGTATACACATCCATACAAACACACATATATACAATGCATACACATACACTATATACTTACATTCATACACACATATATATAAATATATGAATATATATATATATATATATATATATATATATATATATATATATATATATATATATACATGTACACTATTTAAACATATATTGTTAAATACAACAGACAATAAATATCTCTTATGTCTGATCAAGAGCCGTTCTAAAGTTCGTTCATGACAGACATTTATTGTCTGTTATATTTAACAATATATGTTTAAGTAATATGCTGCCCCAATACGCAAAATGAATTTACACATATACGCAAATATAGACCTACATACATATACTGAAACATACCCGCACATAAATACCCACACTATATATATATATATATATATATATATATATATATATATATATATATATATATATATATATATATATGCCCATTATATGCATACATACACATACATACACAATAATACACAAACATATATATATATATATATCCATATATAATACAGAAAATAATAATAATGCCCTAAAAAGTGGCTTTAAACAAAGATTATTTTACATGGAATCTAAGATACTAAAATACTAATATAGAAATCAATATAGAAAAAGAAAAGTTATATAGTTTAACCGTCCTTTCTGCCAATGATCTAATATAAATATTGATCAATACTTTCTGAAATTGATTGACAAAAGTTTTAACCAAAATAACCCACTAAGTAAAATTTTTAACAGAAAAACCTTAAAAATATATGTGTAGGTGTTTGTGTATATATATAAAAAGAAAGAACAATAAGATATATAATCCGGTGTTCTTTTTGATATTATTATTTTTACGAAACAGTGCTCAATGTAAATTTACAGAGCATAAATATTATAAATTAACTGATTTAAAATATGGTATTTTCGCTAGACAGTAATAACCATGTTTCAAAAATGGAAGCTAAAAACTTTAAATTTAATTATATAATTAAATTTAAAGTTTTTAGCTTCAATTTTAAATTTAATTATATAATTAAATTTAAAATTTTTAGCTTCAATTTTTGAAACATGGTTATTACTGTCTAGCGAAAATACCATATTTTAAATCAGTTAATTTATAATGTATATATATATGTGTGTGTGTGTGTGTATTTAGACAGCAATCCTTCTTTCATGCACATTTCATGAAATGCGCACATCTATCTATCTATCTATATATATATATATATATATATATATATATATATATATGGGGGTGGTTATACCTTTATATGCGTTTTTTTGTGTGTATGTGTGTATGTATGTGTATATATGCATATGTGAGGGTATTATGTATAGATGTGTATTATTGTGTATGCATGTGTATACATCCATTTTATAGGGTGTGTATGTGTATGTATGTAAAAATAGTATTTTTGGTTATTGGAATTTATTCCGTATACACTTACGTATATATATATATATATATATATATATATATATATATATATATATATATATATATATATTGTGGACAGTTATGTGTGGGTATATTTATGTAGGTGTATGTACGTGTTTATATGCATGTATAGGTGAACATGAATATATTTTTACATATACACACAGATGTATATATGTGTGTCTGTGTATGTATACAAATTTGTATGTATGCATGTGTATGCATTGTATATATGTATTTACTTGTGTGTTTATATGGATGTGCATATTTGCATATGTTTTTTATATTTATATGGAAAACACACACACATATATGCTGTATTTTATAATTATGAAGATGAATTAAATATAATGGATTTAAGTTTTTTTATATATTATTAATATTTTATATATGATGATGATGATGATGATGATGATTTTTATATTAACGTAAATGATGATAATTCTTGATTTAATTTCAATATATTTCACTAGCCGTCATTTCTACTTCTCTCTCCTACACAGCGCTCATTGTGCTGACACACCTTGCTTATCCTTTTTCTTTTCCCCACTCCTCTCTTCAAAAAGGTAAATCGCCAGGAAATTTTTTCTAGGTCAAGTAATTTAGACATTTACTTCCAGTTCTCTTCTGATTTAGTTCTAAAATAATTTTAATATATTATCTGGATAAATTTAAATAATTTTGTGATTACGGTCGGTATTTATCAATCCACCCACGAGGACCGAATGTGGCACAAGGCCGGTTTAATGTGGGTCTCTCCGAGCCCGTAGGCTCGGACAAAAATATAGCTTCTGAACCCGCCTAGACGGGTTCAGGCCCTGTCTACCTCCCCGAACGAGACATTGCCCTTCGGCAAAGCTTCGTCCGAGTTCCTCTCTGCATTAGCAGAGAGTTCGACAGAACGCCGACTCGGAAGCTCACAAAGGCAGCGTACTACACTTTGATCCTAGCGACCGGGCCGAGCAGCTGATGAGGCAAATATTGAAAACTTGCACTTTGAAATAAATTTATTACTAAATTCCTCGATGATGTCTTAAGTTTTTCCCTTTTGATGTATATCATATTGATCTATATACAAATACATTGAGGCCTCTTCATGGATTTATCTTTAGTATTTAATATTTTATATTAAAAAGACCTATATATATATATATATGTGTGTGTGTGTGTGTGTGTGGGCGGGGGGTAATAGTGTTCAGTAGCAGGGATAAAGCGTATGTAAAATATAAAATTGAACACTAACGTCAAAAGATTGCATCCAAGTATAAAACAGACTGCCATTGCTCGGTATTGATTTCAGTATATATATATATATATATATATATATATATATATATATATATATATATATATATATATATATATATATGTAATATGATATGATAAAAATAAAGTTTTAAGGTATGTTATATTTATGAGTAATAGTGCACAATATTAAGGACAGAACATATTAAAGTCGACATTGAAGTTAACACAGAGATAGCCTGAAGATTGCGTTCAGCCTCCCTCGCCCAGTGTTCATCTCAGGATATATATATATATATATATATATATATATATATATATGAATGATTCATGTAATATATATATATATATATATATATATATATATATATTACATGAATCATTCATACAAAAAACAAATATAGAGGATAATAATATTTGTTTTTTGTATGAATGATTCATGTAATTATAAATTGAACTGCACCTATAATCGAAATTATATATATATATATATATATATATATATATATATATATATATATATATATATATGATCCTATAATTTTTTCTTTTCAGTTGATAAATTATATAAAATCTGTCCAAATATTTTATTTTTCCAGGCGCTTTTTCATAGTTGATATTATTGAGTGCAGTTTTTTATTTTTATTAATGAGGCTTCTATTATTTTTGCCATTTTTACATGTATACGATGGTATTATATTTGTATTGTCAACAAGTATATTGTGAATAAGGGCCAATAGTTCTCCATGAGTATTTAAATGTGACCTAATTGAGCTATGGTAGTGATTGTAAGATGTAGCGTGAGTCTTGTTAAACACATAATTTTTTATGAAATTTAATTGATCAGGAACAGAATTCTTTAATGTCTCTTCCTTCTTTTTTCCTGGAATCAGATCGTTGCTTTTCTTGTGGCTGCATTAACAAGCGTAAAAGAGACAGAAGTTGTTCAAATTGTCAGCGGTCTTTTCATTTATCTTGCGTAGGATTGACTAGAAATTCTTCAGCGTCTCTGGTTGTTTGGAGTTGTTCACATTGTCTGTCTCTCTCGGTTCTACAAGATGAACCGACCCAAAGAGATGCCAGTGAAGTTTTGAGGGCAACCTCACTCCTTAGGTAATTCTGAAAGGTGCCTTTAAAATCCCTAAATCTGTCAGAATCCCAGCAGCCGATGCCTTGACTACTGCCATAGACCAGGCAATTAACTTGAACAGCTCACTTGACTGGGATCACCTTTTGTCTTTCGCAACACTTGTGCTCGGCATTCCTTACAATAAGGACCCTACATCATCTGTCTCATCTATTATGAAAAATAACATTTCTTTATTCAATTCGTCTAAAATAAATGCCACCGAATTTTCTAATCTTTCTAATTCTAATAGATTTCATCCTTCATCTACAGACGACGATTCTAAAAGACTCCGTGCCCTCGTCAATGCTAAATTGATCGAGGGTGATGTCTCAGTTGCAGTATTGGCTTCATCCGATACTATACTAGCTACTACACCAGAAGTTCTCACAGGTCTCCGTCGGAAACATCAGTGGAGGTGTGGACGGCCTACGACCTGGTCAAGGACTTAATTTCTACCTATACTGCCGAAGCTGGTGAACATTTGAAAACATCCATAACAGTTCTTATTAATATCCTTCTCCGAGCTGAGATATCCTAACATGCTCACGACTTATTTTCAGCCAACTTAACGGATTAAAAAAAAAAGACGGAGGTATCCGCCCTATCGCTGTTGGTAACATTTTTCGTCGTCTCGCGGCAAAAATTGCTTGTAGAATTGTTGTGAAGGAGATAGGGCATGAATTGCGATCTGTCCAGCTCGGGGTAGGCATACAGGGCGGATGTGAAGCCGCGGTTCATGACAAGATCATTTTTCGAGAATACATCACCTGCTTCCCCACGTATCTTATTAAAATTTGATATGAAAAACGCTTTCAATAGCATCAGAAGGAATCATGCCTTGGAAGTTTGCCATCAACAGACTCCTTCCATATTTAATCTGGCTCATCTTTCGTATAGTCATCCAAGTATGTTGATTGCCTCCGATAATGTTATCGGCATCCAGCAAGATGATCCACTTGGTCCGCTACTATTTGTGATGGCTGTTGAAGGGGTAGCTCGTTCCATTGCCTCTCCTTTCAATATATGGTATCTTGACGATGCAACTTCCGACGAGTTATTCCTGCTTTATCTCTGCTTGGATTAACTCGTCCAAGTCAGAGATTATAAACTTGAATTAAAATGCAGATGATTTCGAACGTGCTATCCGGGATATCAGACTCATCCTTGAGGATATAAAAATAACACCTAAGGAGGAATTACATATTCTTGGTTCTTCAGTCTTTCCAATGGCCATTATTTGGATACTAAGCATGTCATTCTAACAAGAATGACTGAGAAATTGCAACTAATTGATGCACACCCATTCCTCTTCCTCTTCATCAGTTGAGTTCCCTTTCCCAAATCGAACTCGTGGGCCTCGACCGTGGTGAGGGAAAGCGGCCGGATGGCATTACAATTTTCCCTTTTAAAATGGTGACGTCGTTGATTTGAGATGCGACCTGTGCTGATACGTTTTCGGCCGGTAATTTGATCAGGTCAGCGGTTGAGCCAAGGTCCGTCGCCCGGGACGCAGAGATAAAAAAAAATAATTAAATATTCTTCTCTTGCTGATAGATTTTTTTTTTTTTTACTCCTGTGGCAGTGGACACTTCTGGGGTTATTGGCCATCGTTCGATGGCGTTCCTTCGGAGGATTGGCGTAATCGCGTCTCGATTAAGGGACACGCCTCGCGAAACGGAGTGGCTCTTGTAGCGTGTCACACTGGCGATGGTTCGAGGTAATGCTTTCTCCATTATTGCGGCTGGCAGAGGATAGTAAAAAAAAATGTTTATAGTTATTGTTCAAACATTTTTTTCAATAAAATAATCAAATAAGTGTAAAAAAAAAAGTTAATCCTATCAGTTTTCATCTTTGTAATTTATTATTTATTGTATTTAAAATACAATTGCGGCACAAGGCCAAAATGGGGAGTGGTTGAGACTAGTCATCACTAACTATTTTATACCTAGCTAATCTGATTCACGACCCATTCACACATTACAATTTCCACATTCACCATAAAAACTCGTCCATCACTATTCAATCATCCATACACCATAATACCACATCCTCTCAAGGGGAACCTATAAAACGCACCCCACGCCATAAAAATCAAATGATTATAAAATATATACTTAAAAATTTATGGATGAATAGAATGAGAGGGGGGGGGGAATGAACCCCGAAACAAACTAAATATAAACACAAAGTAAACTAAACATAACTGATGTTAGTAGGGCCCGCCCAACCCTCAAAAAAGAGAGGCCACTGTATTCTGCCCCTTGGACAAAATCAAGAGGCTCTCTCGCTAAGGGAGTGGGAAAGGAGAAAAATATAGGGACATGGGAAATAAAAAGCTGACCCAGTCGAGATTGTTTGTAATTATCATTCATTTGATTTTTATAGAAAATATTAATGTTATTGTTTATGTTTCTATTCTCGTAGTTGCTATTAGCTACCTTAGTTCGAAAAAGCTTAATATGGAAATCCAACAATTGATTTGGAAGTCTGTTATTGATAAGCGTTTGTTTAACGTTATTTAATTCTTTTAAGAAAAGCGTGCGAAAGGATGAATTATTGTGTGCTCTCTTGAGGAAATTTTTATTAACACCACTATAGAAATTAAGATGTCAAGAGTCTTTACTAGTGGGTTTTTTTTTTTTTTTTTACAAACTGAAGCTGTAATTATATTATTACTAAAACCAACAAGAACATCTAAGAATGGGAGTTTATTTTTTTCACTAAGTTAATATGTAAAATTGAGAACGGAATTTTGTTAAAATGTAGTTTTCAGATTGTCAATTTCCTTTTTGATATCAGCTAAAATAAATATATCGTCTACATAACGAACATATATTTTGGATTTACTAAATTTAGTAAATACCTTGTTTTTAACGTAGGACATATGATAATAGTTTGTGTGTAAATAGTACCATTCTGGCTCTAAAAAGAAACTCTAGTGGTGCAAGCGAGCAATTTGTTTTCTTAAAATATTGGGTTGGATTGATAGAGGTGGAATTAAATTATTTTTATACACAGAATTAAGGATAAGAGCAATAGTTTCTGTAACAGGAACGTTAGTAAATACATTTTCTACATCAAGCGACGCAAGAATGCCTTGGTTTGGTTTTATTTTTGTGCTTTTAAGTATTTGGAGGAATTCATGGGTAGATTTAATGCTATAGTTGGAAGATATGGGGGTAATAATATCATTGAGACATTTTAATAGTTGGTATATGCATGTTGGAAACTGAGAAATGATAGATCGTAATGGGCATCCCGGTCTGTGTATTTTAACATTGCCGTATAAGTATCCAAGTGGGTAATCTCCAGTAATTTTATTTATTTTAAGGGATCCTACAACAGCATTGTTGAATGTTATGTTAACGTATGTTAACGTATTTCTTTAGAGATTCAGTTGTCTTCTTATTCAATTTAGTAAATTTAGAACGATCATCAGTGAGGTGCTGAAGTTTTTTGTGATAATCCAATTTATCCAAAAGTACGTAAGTATTGGATTTATCATCTTTTTTGATGACTATATTGGGGTTGTTTTTAATTCTTTAGCCGCAGTTTTTGAGTTTTGTTGGAATGTTCTTGTTTCTATTACATGGAATATAATCTTTTAGACCTTCTACCTCGAGAAGATCTTTAAAGTTTGGACGGAGTATTATTAATTTGTTCTTTTCCAGTTGACATAATGATTGATGTAAGATTTCAGTTTCAATCTTCCTTGTGAGGAGGTCAAATTTAGATTGGAGATGGCAATTTGATCCTAGATTTAGGAATTCCTTCTGATCATCTGTTATTTTGTGACTGGATAGGTTTATGTATTTATCACGGTTTTGGGAAGTAGAATATTTCCTTGGTTTCACAATTTTTGTGTAATTATTTGTTCATCATTATTAATACTTATGTTAATATGATAGTGTGTTTCTTTATATTCAGTTTAAGTTAAAGAGTTTTTTAGTACCGCATCATGTTTTTGGATTTCATTATTTATATGTTGGATTTCGTTCTTAGCTTTAGTTATTTGACGTAAAACAAGATTTTTTCTGAAAGTTGCTTTCCTTGTTGTTTGCCCTGTCATGTAAATTAAAAAGTGTGTATTTAGGCAGCAATCCTTTTTTTATGCAAGCTTCATTAAACATTACAAACAAGGTGCTTTGATTAAGTTTTTAATATAATTTCTCAAATATTTTTTTTCAGTAGATAAATTATACAAAAACTGTCCAATTTTTTTATTTTTCCGAGCGCTTTCGGCTATACTTTTAGCCATTTTCAAGGATGGAATATATTTACTGATAACTAAAAAAGGATTGTTGTATGTATGTATGTATTTAGTATTATAGAATGTTTCATTTTCAAAACACGGTCAACATATTGTATCCATGTTCATAGTTGATATTATTGAGTGTAGGTTTGTTTTTTGTTTTTATTAATAAAGCTTCCATTATTTTAGCCTTTTTTTTGCATGTAGGCGATGCTATAATATTTGTATTGTCAAATTTCCATGAATATTTAAATGAGACCTGATTGAGCTATGGTCAGAAAGATGTAGCGTGAGTCTTCTTGTTAAACCTGTTGTGGCGTGGCCAATATAAATGTTTATGAAATTTGATTGATCAGGAACACAGTGCCTTAATGGACATTTTTTTTAAATTATAAGATCCTATAAGAAATTATATAAAAACTTAATCAAAGCCTCTTATATGTCATATTTAATGAAGCTTGCATGAAAGAAGGATTGCTGCCTAAATACACAATGTGCGTGTGTGTGTGTGTTTTTGTGTGTGTGCGTGTATTGTAACATTCATTTTTGCATGTGTTTCTTGTAGAGACCTGAAAAGAATTCGCAGAACTCTATGATTTTCATAGAATGGTCCGATAGAAAATCACTTGCATTATAAAATTAAAACCTCCAAATTGACCGAAACTTTTTTTTGGTTTTGATTTTTAACTCCTAAATATTAACAAAAACCTTTGTGTTAACGAAGATATAAAAACGACCATTTAATCTTGTAACATCTTTAGAGAAAATGTTAATTTGCTTTAAGCATGTCTATGTACTGAAATTTTCATTAAATTTTGTTCAAGGTAAATTAAACGGTGTAGCAAGAGTCGGGAAATTGCTTCTTCATATGAAGAGTCACGACAAAAAAAAAAAAAAAAATAAATAAATGAATAAAATAAAATGAAATACCCATCACCGAATTAAATGTCCTAAGTTTTTCTTATATTTTATTGCTTATTTTTTTCTTTGTCTTCAAAATTTTGTATGCAGGGAAATGATCAGTTTTGGTTCTTAAACATACAGGGAATCTTTGAACAAGGCGCAGTTTTGTGTCTGACAACAGGCAGACGTATACCTCAGGCTTCAGAAACAACATTTACAACAACATTTACGACAACATTTATGAGAAAATTGAACACCGTCTGTTAATTCAATTTTCTTAAAAGAATATATAGTAAACAATTTTGCTCAACAACCAAATCCGTGGTCTTATAATTTGATTTAATGTTAATTTTTTATTTTAAAATAAAAGTCATTGAAGATACAGGATTGCTAACGAAACATTGAAAATGTCTACGAAAGGCCAAGCTCGTATAATCGATGTGGACTATCTTTTCACGAATCTGAAGCCGATGGGTTTTTTTCAAATTGCACAATTCAGTGTCCTGGCATTTACTTGTATGGAATTTGCTGCAAGTTTACTAAGAATCATCTTCATAGGTACGTACGAAGATTCTTTATTGATGTATTTATTTTAAATATCTCTCTCTTTCTCTCTCTCTCTCTCTCACTCACTCACATTCCCTACCGACGCTTTGATCTTTTCTCTTTTACTTTTTCTTATAATCTCTATTTCACTCTTAAAATATTTCTCTCTTCCCTCGCTTTCATCTTCTCTTTTCTTTTTCTTATATTCTTTATTTCACTCTCAAACGATTTTTCTTTCTTTCTTCTCAATCTTTCATTTTACTTTTTCTTTCGCTTACATTCTCTCTCTCTCTTTCTCTTCCTACGCTTACTCTTTCTTCCTACGCTTTCTTCTTTTCTCTTTTTCTTTCTCTTATATTCACTATTTCATTCTTAAAATCTTTCTCTCTCTCTCTCTCTTCCTACGCTTTCTACTTTTTTCTTTTTCTTTATCTTATATTCTCTGTTTCAATGTAAAATGTTTTCTCTCACTCACTTCCCACGCTCTCATTTTCTCTTTTCCTTTCTCTTATACTGTTTATTTCACTCTTACACGTTTCTCTCTTTCTCTCTCTCTCTCTCTCACTTCACACGCTTACGTATTTTCTCTTTTTATTTCTTTTATACACTCTACTTCTATCTATCTATCTATCAATACCGATCTAAGTTTGTTCAAATGTATCTTTGTCAGATTTCTATATTACGAGTTATCTATGTCTATTCAAATATGTCTCTAGTTATCGACTGATCTAAGCCTATTCAGATGTGCCTGTTCAAATCTGTTTATATCTTTGTCAACATCAAGTATATATTCAGATCTATCTATCTATCTATCGATCTATCTATCTATCTATCTATCTATCTATCTATCTATCTATCTATCTATCTATCTTATTCATTATCTAGTAAATAGAAATAAAGCTTAGTAAATATTTCCCCGTGCGCCTTTTATAGACGGACTAGCAGCATAGCCCGGCGTTGCCCGTGCTTGATTCAAAAATCGTACGACTCATACAGCAATCGCTATCACTTGACTTAAAATATTTTTGCCCTTCCTTGCCTTTAAAGGAGTGCCCTTTGCCGTGCTGATGTTGCTACATGCCTTACTTCTTGCCTATCTCACACTGCGAATTTTTTTCTAAGCTCTATACTAAACATTAAATCTGTTACGAAAAGGGACTAAACAAAATGAACACAAAACCATCAGCTTTAAAAAAGAACTCGTAACTGGAAAAACCGAATGAAAAAGGAATGTTAACAACAAATACTTTTTCACACCAACCCAGTTTGGCGGAATCAGAATCAACGTTGAGTTTAAGCAAGCGAATGGGCCAATTGGAGTAAAGTGCCATGGAGATTTAAATTTTCCCCACTTGTGACGAATGCAGCTATCGATTTTTTGTATGCTAGTTAATATTCGTGTCAGTCAGCTGTTGGCTCTCACGCTGGCCAATAGAATCTTTCTGCCTATTCGTGGCAACCAGCTATAGGCTCTCACTCTGGCCAGTAGAAAATGGCCACAAACTACATAAAAAGTGCCGTAGAAGCATGAAAAAAAATCGATTATTTCCACTATCGATAGGAGTTGGGAAATGCAAAGTCGGTCTTGGCCTTCTCGCTAACTTGGTGCAAATCCGTCGAAAATTGCGGCCGTGCATTCGTTACACACACATACACACACACACACACACACACACATCCTGCTTTTATAGATAGAGATTAACCTTGAATATCTAATAAATAAATAATGTTTAATATTTTTGTTTAAAAGTTTCAAGAACGAATAATAATGTATAAATTCGCTTTCATTATATGTTTAAGTTTTATTACAATTCTAATGATAGCTTTTTAAAACATTGCCGAGGAGTGAAGGTAGTTAAATTAAGATCGGTATCAATGGAAAAACCGTCATTTTGACTCTTCATTTTTACGGGCATTGAGGTCCAAATTTACCGATCTTTGTTTGTACAGAGAATTTGATTCACACCGAGTGACATATTATCGTAGTTCTGTCTAAGATTAATTTATCTTTTTATCCATAACAGTTTATCGATATCAGTTGAAGGCACAGATATGAAAAAATGTAATTTGAATGGAATTCATATGAGACTATGAAAATAGTCAGGTAGATGGATGCAATTTTGTAATCTTGTGGGGTTTACTCACAATATCCTGTAAAACCCAAATTATCTAAGCGTAGATTAGATGTAACATAAATCTTAAAGTATGGGGTCTCCAGTGAGGATCGAACTCACTGTTCTGACCATTACGCCACGTCGAAGTGCAGCAAGTTCCCTGATCGGGATGTTTTGAGGAGTGTGAACCTACCTCTTAATTATTGTTGTTCCCATAGCTAACCTGACCCGGGGTGGTAGCATCTGTTAGTGTCCCAGATATAGGTAAATAATGATCCCCCAAAACAAAAGAAAAACACTATGAAAGTATAAAAATACATTTTCGTAGTAAAAAATTACCAGCAATACATTAAAAAAAAAAAATGCTCCCAAGAAAATTCAATTTCAGCATTAAATGACCCATAAGATGTTGATATGCCGATAAACGAATAAACAAACGTCGAAATGCCCCTGTTGTGTTCTTTATGTGCTGTCTTGTCTTTTTGAAGACCGTATTCAATTTCATCTCATCAATTAACCTATTTTACTCATATTTACCGATCTTTGCGACTCGAAATAAGCAATGGTTAGCTTGGCCATAATAACGAAATAGCAGATTCGATCATCATGGGATGTTCACAAAGAAAATTCGATATTAAATAACTTAACAAAAAAGGCATGGCGTAAAATAACAGCCCACCCCGAAAAAAAAAAAAAATGAAACACAAGAGAGTAAATATTCAAAAATATGATTAATCATTTTTTTCTATCTGAATTTATATTAATTACAACGGAACTGTTATCTTCATCGTTGTTGTTGATATCATAACGTTTCGACCGTTGTGCCTCTGGACTTCATCAGGTTCTTGCAGATCTTGTTTTTTTCGTGATGCTCTTACTAATGACAGCAAGGTATCGCAAGGCAAACATGTTTTGTCAAAGATTAACTAGCATCATTCCAAATTTTTTCACATTATTAAAGCTAGGATTTTTGAGGGTGTCTCTGCCAAACGACACAGTCAACTTAATCTTCTAACCTTTTACTAATGCCGCGAACCTTTATATCATTTCTTTCATGTGTAGGTTTCTTCTTTATCGTTCGAAAAGAAACACTCATTGCTGACAAATATCTGTCTATATTTCTGAGATCAGGTATTATGTACACTATTTACATTATTCGGACTATTGTCCTCATGTTTGTCACCATATTTATTACAACGTTTCGGCCCTTCATTATCTGTCTATATTTCTGAGATGAGCTATTATGTACAATATTTACATTATTCGGACTATTGTCCTCGCCATATTTTTTACAATATTTCGGCCATTGTACGCTCTGGCCTTCTTCAGGCGGTTGGAATGGCGAACGGAACCCCTTATTTCTCTCACTGGGGTAGACTGTTCTGGTTCCACATTCTAATGGATGTCAGTGGATAAAAGCGTAATATCATTCAATATATGGTGAGATTTGTAAAGAGAATCACTATTCACCGGCGATTTCATCTTCGACTGTACCTCCTATTCTTTTCATATCATTTATTTCACGTGTAGGTTTCTTCTTTTATCATTCGAAAAGAAACAATCATTTCTGACAAATATTTGTCTATATTTCTGAGATGAGGTATTATGTACACTATTTACATTATTCGGACTATTTTCCTCATCTTTTTCGCCATATTTATTACAACGTTTCGACTGTTGTACGCCCCGGCCTTCTTCACGTGTCAGTGGATAAAGACATTAGTCAGATCCAGTGACAAGACCCAAAGAGTGTGAGTTGAATACCTGGTTAAGGAGTTGGAGAACTTGGAGAGGCGAATTAAACAGAAGATTGATAACTGACATCCATTATATGAACTATACATGAACTACGTCTTATTTTATCGAGGTTTATAAACTGCAGGTTTCTTTTTTTACAGGTATTCTTCCCGAAGTGAAATGTGCAGTGATGAACGAAACCCAACTGTTAGAATACGGTTATGAAGACAACTCTAGTTTCGAAATTAAATACGAAAAATGTCACATCGAAATACAAAGCATAAATGGAACTTTCAATCAAACTCTGCCATGCGTAAATGGCTACAGTTACGTCCCTGAACGATCGAGATCTTTTGTGTCGGAGGTAACATTACTTACATTTATCCTTTCTGAAGCTTTTAACTCGAAATTCCGACTGCAGATTGCTTTCATTTTAAACATTTTTTTTTTTAAATTTTAAGTGAAATATTTTGCCTCAGTATCAAGTTACGCAAAAAATACTTTTTCAATTAAGTCAGAGCGGTTAATTTAACGATATCTCAAGTCTTCTAAATTCGGACTAATAACTTCAACTTGTGATCTGTTGTCACGATCACAGCGTTTTAATCGTTTTGACCTCTGATATTCAGGTATTTGTCGATTTGGAGAATCTTGAATGGCCCAAGAAAAGAAACGCGCTCGCAAAGAACCCAACTGCATGTTGACAGGCATTGATCGACGGTCTCATAGTCACTAGATTTGATCAATTATTAAATATCGAATATGAAATTATTTATATGTGTATGACACAAGGCCCCAAAATGTGGAGGTGCGTAAAGATGGTCACCACTGACCTATCATTAAACCTTGCTAGTCTCAATCACTGACCCATTCATATCAAAATAGCCTTCTGTAACAGAGAATCGGGTCAGATCGATAAAAGACTCCGATTTAGTTGTATGTGGTGCTATAAGCATCAGGAGTTACGTCCCCTTCCACAATAGGCTGTTGAGAGAAGACCTTCTACTTAGAGTAGGTGGCGCTGATTAATTGTGTATGAACGATACTGGGCAGGTATTAGCCAATAGCCAGCATGGGTCTGAGACTGGGAGAGCTATATAACACCAGTGTTTTTCTCAGTCGAGAGAGGCGCTCTCAACGTAGAGAGGCTCTGCTTGTCGACCTCTCTGTCTCCGAACGGAGAGGAATTGAACGAGGCTATGCCGAAGGGCAGAGTCTCGTCCAGGAAGGTAGACAGCTGCTCGACACCGTGTATTCGAGGTCTACGGGCAATTTTGGCTCAGAATTCCCCACATAAAAATTGGCTTTGTGCTACATCCTGCCTTTTGGGGAGGTGGGTAAATACCGAGGTGTTCTCAATGTGCGGAAACCAGTCAAGACGAACACATCTTCCTCTTAGCAAAATTTTACATTTACAATTCAACCACCATGATGCTATGATTTCATCATGATGGCCTAACTAGTTCAATATGTAGAATTCTTTTTTGTCTGAATTTCTGGAATGAGGAGTTATCAATATCTACTTTATTTACAGGAAGGCTATTGCTTTCAGGTTTCTTTTTGTTATTCGAAATGTTAACTCGACAAAGATAACAGTGCGAGATGAGATAATAGTATTAAATCACCGACAGCAACACACATTCATGCAGATATAATGAAAAATACGTAACAAAACGGTCAATTCGAAAGAAATCACGCATCTTATATAAAACTGAAACCTCCGTCACTTAAATTGGGAAGACGGACGGCTATTAAAACTATAGAAAATGGGCCTAGAACAAAAGATCCGACTGTCAACACGGATTGGGTTAACATATGAAACAATTCAGAGTTCCCAAATCTTTCCTAATCGAAATCAATGCCTTTCAATCGGTCAAAGAGGGTAACAATAAACCAAACTTCACTTCTTTCCCTCATAATTTCCACTATAAGCTTTATGCTTGATAAGATAAAGCACAAAACAAATAGGAAACGTTTATCAAACTAACTTGTTTTGCTTTTATTAAAGAGAATGAAATATGGAGAAAAATAAGAAAGAAATTCTGATATTTTAACTTTTGTGTTTGATTCTCATTGGTTAATCAGATTTCACTTGCATTCGCCTTAATAAACAAACGTTAGTATAATTTGTAGTGATTCGGAAGTAACAGCTTTTCTACAAGTGTACATGATTCTCGAGAGGAAAAGATAAACTTCTCGATTCCATAAAATACTTTCTATCGTGTCGACCAAATCAAAAACTCTCAAAATGCCGAGTAAGTAAAGAATCACAAGTATATTATACATTGTTCTTAAGTATACTGCATTTTTCAAAGAGAACTAGCATCGGGGAGAACTTTCGAGCCAGTATGCAAACTCCGGGGTTAGAATGTTCCACTCTAGGGATATCTTCTCTTTCTTATTTTTATTGAGTAAAAAAAAAAAAAAAAAATAAGAGACAATATTTTTATTTTATTTTTCATTTTCATTTTTTTTTAATTTTTCTAATTCTATTTTATTTCATTTTTTTTTATTTGTCGTAACGTGGCCGATGGTTAGAACGTCCGCATTCTCACCATGAGACCCGGGTTCGAATCTCACCATGGACAAAGGGGTGATACCGGTGTATCATTTGACAAACTATACTACCGGTTGACCCAAGCCTTGTGAGTGAAAATGGGGAGACGGAACCCCAGAACACAAACTCACAAGTCATCGTGGCCGAGGGCTTGAGTTGGCCTTGTTCAAATTGTGGATCACGCGATATAACATGCTCTTCGAACCAGAAACTATAACTCAGCATAGTTGCAGTAAAAACCACAGGTGGGCTCTGTGCGTGTTGAATAAACACAAATGCGTCAGAGCAATTGTTTTCATCAGGTCAAAATTCGATCAGGATAACAGACAGGGAATACCGAACTGACCCTTTTAAGTAAATTAAAAATAAAAATTTAATTTAATAATAATAACAAAAATTAGGGCAACAATCCGAATATAAATAGTGTAAAGGATGAAAACTCCTCATCCCAGAAATTCAGACAGAAGGTGATCAGGTGATAATAACAACGAAGATAAGGACAATAATCCGAACATAAATAGTGTACAGGATGATAACTCCTCATCCCAGAAATTCAGAGAGAAGGCGATCAGATGATAATAACAACTAAGATGAAGACAATAGTACAAATATAAATAGTGTAAATAATGATAACTCCTTATCCCAGAAATTCAGACAGAAGGCGATCAGATGATAATAACAACAAAGATGAGGACAATAGTCCAAATATAAGTAGTGTAAATAATGATAACTCCCCGTCACAGAAATTCAGACAGAAGGCGATCAGATGATAATAACAACAAAGATGAGGAAAATAGTCTCAATATAAAATAAATAGTGTAAATAATGATAACTCCTCGTCCCAGAAATTAAACAGATGGCAGCCAGGTGATAATAACAACAAAGATGAAGACAATAGAACGAATATAAATAGTGTAAATAGTCATAACTCCTCGTCCCAGAAATTCAGACAGAAGGCGATCAAACGATAATAACAAAACAGATGAGGACAATAGTCCGAATATAAGTAGTGTAAATAATGATAACTCCTCATCCCAGAAATTCAGACAGAAGGCGATCAGATGATAATAACAACTATGATGAAGACAATAGTCCGAATATAAATAGTGTAAATAGTAACTTCTCGTCCCAGAAATTCAGACAGAAGGTGATCTGATGATAATAACAACAAAGATGAGGACAATAGTCCGAATATAAGTAGTCTAAATAATGATAACTCCCCATCTCAGAAATTCAGACAGAAGCTGATCCGGTGATAATAACAACAAAGATGAAGACAATAATCCGAATATAAATAGTGTAAAGGATGATAACTCCTCATCCCAGAAATTCAGACAAAAGGCGATCAGATGATAATAACAACAAAGATAAGGACAATAGTCCGAATATAAATAGTGTAAATAATGATAACTCCTCATCCCAGAAATTCAGACAGAAGGCGATCAGACGATAATAACAACAAAGTTGAGGTCAATAGTCCGAATATAAATAGTGTAAATAATAACTTCTCCTCCCAGAAATGCAGACAGAAGGCGATCAAATGATAATAACAACAAAGATGAAGACAATAGTCCGAATATAAACAGTGTAAATAATGATAACTCCTCGTTCCAGAAATTCAAACAGATGGCAGTCAGTTGATAATAACAACAAAGATGAAGACAATAGTCCGAATATAAGTAGTCTAAATAATGATAACTCCCCATCTCAGAAATTCAGACAGAAGCTGATCCGGTGATAATAACAACAAAAATGAAGACAATAATCCGAATATAAATAGTGTAAAGGATGATAACTCCTCATCCCAGAAATTCAGACAAAAGGCGATCAGATGATAATAACAACAAAGATAAGGACAATAGTCCGAATATAAATAGTGTAAATAATGATAACTCCTCATCCCAGAAATTCAGACAGAAGGCGATCAGACGATAATAACAACAAAGTTGAGGTCAATAGTCCGAATATAAATAGTGTAAATAATAACTTCTCCTCCCAGAAATGCAGACAGAAGGCGATCAAATGATAATAACAACAAAGATGAAGACAATAGTCCGAATATAAACAGTGTAAATAATGATAACTCCTCATCCCAGAAATTCAGACAGAAGGCGATCAGACGATAATAACAACAAAGATGAGGACAATAGTCCGAATATAAATAGTGTAAATAATAACTCCTCGTCCCAGAAATTCAGACAGATGGCGATCAGATGATAATAACACCAATATGAGGACAATAGTCCGAATATATATAGTGTAAATAATGCTAACTCCTCATCCCAGAAATTCAGACAGAAGGCGATCAAACGATAATAACAAAACAGATGAGGACAATAGTCCGAATATAAGTAGTGTAAATAATGATAACTCCTCATCCCAGAAATTCAGACAGAAGGCGATCAGACGATAATAACAACAAAGTTGAGGTCAATAGTCCGAATATAAATAGTGTAAATAATAACTTCTCCTCTCAGAAATTCAGACAGAAGGCGATCAAATGATAATAACAACAAAGATGAAGACAATAGTCCGAATATAAATAGTGTAAATAGTAACTTCTCGTCCCAGAAATTCAGACAGAAGGTGATCTGATGATAATAACCACAAAGATGAGGACAATAGTCCGAATATAAGTAGTCTAAATAATGATAACTCCCCATCTCAGAAATTCAGACAGAAGCTGATGCGGTGATAATAACAACAAAGATGAAGACAATAATCCGAATATAAATAGTGTAAAGGATGATAACTCCTCATCCCAGAAATTCAGACAAAAGGCGATCAGATGATAATAGCAACAAAGATAAGGACAATAGTCCGAATATAAATAGTGTAAATAATGATAACTCCTCATCCCAGAAATTCAGACAGAAGGCGATCAGACGATAATAACAACAAAGATGAGGACAATAGTCCGAATATAAGTAGTGTAAATAATGATAACTCCTCATCCCAGAAATGCAGACAGAAGGCGATCAGATGATAATAACAACAAAGATGAGGACAATAGTCTGAATATAAATAGTGTAAATAATAACTTCTCGTCCCAGAAATTCAGACAGAAGGCGATCAGACGATAATAACAACAAAGATGAGGACAGTAGTCCGAATATAAGTAGTGTAAATAATGATAACTCCTCATCCCAGAAATTCAGACATAAGGCGATCAGATGATAATAACAACAAAGATGAGGACAATAGTCCGAATATAAATAGTGTAAATAATAACTCCTCGTCCCAGAAATTCAGACAGATGGCGATCAGATGATAATAACACCAATATGAGGACAATAGTCCGAATATATATAGTGTAAATAATGCTAACTCCTCATCCAAGAAATTCAGACAGAAGGCGATCAAACGATAATAACAAAACAGATGAGGACAATAGTCCGAATATAAGTAGTGTAAATAATGATAACTCCTCATCCCAGAAATTCAGACATAAGGCGATCAGATGATAATAACAACAAAGATGAGGACAATAGTCCGAATATAAATAGTGTAAATAATAACTCCTCATCCCAGAAATTCAGACAGAAGGCGATCAGACGATAATAACAACAAAGTTGAGGTCAATAGTCCGAATATAAATAGTGTAAATAATAACTTCTCCTCTCAGAAATTCAGACAGAAGGCGATCAAATGATAATAACAACAAAGATGAAGACAATAGTCCGAATATAAAAAGTGTAAATAATGATAACTCCTCGTTCCAGAAATTCAAACAGATGGCAGTCAGTTGATAATAACAACAAAGATGAAGACAATAGTCCGAATATAAATAGTGTAAATAGTCATAACTCCCCGTCACAGAAATTCAGACAGAAGGCGATCAGACGATAATAACAACAAAGATGAGGACAGTAGTCCGAATATAAGTAGTGTAAATAATGATAACTCCTCATCCCAGAAAATCAGACAGAAGGCGATCAAACGATAATAACAAAAAAGATGAGGACAATAGTCCGAATATAAGTAGTGTAAATTATGATAACTCCTCATCCCAGAAATTCAGACAGAAGGCGATCAGACGATAATAACAACAAAGATGAGGACAATAGTCCGAATATAAATAGTGTAAATAATAACTCCTCGTCCCAGAAATTCAGACAGATGGCGATCAGATGATAATAACACCAATATGAGGACAATAGTCCGAATATATATAGTGTAAATAATGCTAACTCCCCATCTCAGAAATTCAGACAGAAGCTGATGCGGTGATAATAACAACAAAGATGAAGACAATAATCCGAATATAAATAGTGTAAAGGATGATAACTCCTCATCCCAGAAATTCAGACAAAAGGCGATCAGATGATAATAGCAACAAAGATAAGGACAATAGTCCGAATATAAATAGTGTAAATAATGATAACTCCTCATCCCAGAAATTCAGACAGAAGGCGATCAGACGATAATAACAACAAAGATGAGGACAATAGTCCGAATATAAGTAGTGTAAATAATGATAACTCCTCATCCCAGAAATGCAGACAGAAGGCGATCAGATGATAATAACAACAAAGATGAGGACAATAGTCTGAATATAAATAGTGTAAATAATAACTTCTCGTCCCAGAAATTCAGACAGAAGGCGATCAGACGATAATAACAACAAAGATGAGGACAGTAGTCCGAATATAAGTAGTGTAAATAATGATAACTCCTCATCCCAGAAATTCAGACATAAGGCGATCAGATGATAATAACAACAAAGATGAGGACAATAGTCCGAATATAAATAGTGTAAATAATAACTCCTCGTCCCAGAAATTCAGACAGATGGCGATCAGATGATAATAACACCAATATGAGGACAATAGTCCGAATATATATAGTGTAAATAATGCTAACTCCTCATCCAAGAAATTCAGACAGAAGGCGATCAAACGATAATAACAAAACAGATGAGGACAATAGTCCGAATATAAGTAGTGTAAATAATGATAACTCCTCATCCCAGAAATTCAGACATAAGGCGATCAGATGATAATAACAACAAAGATGAGGACAATAGTCCGAATATAAATAGTGTAAATAATAACTCCTCATCCCAGAAATTCAGACAGAAGGCGATCAGACGATAATAACAACAAAGTTGAGGTCAATAGTCCGAATATAAATAGTGTAAATAATAACTTCTCCTCTCAGAAATTCAGACAGAAGGCGATCAAATGATAATAACAACAAAGATGAAGACAATAGTCCGAATATAAAAAGTGTAAATAATGATAACTCCTCGTTCCAGAAATTCAAACAGATGGCAGTCAGTTGATAATAACAACAAAGATGAAGACAATAGTCCGAATATAAATAGTGTAAATAGTCATAACTCCCCGTCACAGAAATTCAGACAGAAGGCGATCAGACGATAATAACAACAAAGATGAGGACAGTAGTCCGAATATAAGTAGTGTAAATAATGATAACTCCTCATCCCAGAAAATCAGACAGAAGGCGATCAAACGATAATAACAAAAAAGATGAGGACAATAGTCCGAATATAAGTAGTGTAAATTATGATAACTCCTCATCCCAGAAATTCAGACAGAAGGCGATCAGACGATAATAACAACAAAGATGAGGTCAATAGTCCGAATATAAGTAGTGTAAATAATGATAACTCCTCATCCCAGAAATTCAGACAGAAGGCGATCAGATGATAATAACAACTATGATGAAGACAATAGTCCGAATATACATAGTGTAAATAGTAACTTCTCGTCCCAGAAATTCAGACAGATGGCGATCAGATGATGATAACAACAAAGATGAGGACAATAGTCCGAATATAACTAGTCTAAATAATGATAACTCCCCATCTCAGAAATTCAGACAGAAGCTGATCCGGTGATAATAACAACAAAGATGAAGACAATAATCCGAATATAAATAGTGTAAAGGATGATAACTCCTCATCCCAGAAATTCAGACAAAAGGCGATCAGACGATAATAACAACAAAGATGAGGACAATAGTCCGAATATAAGTAGTGTAAATAATGATAACTCCTCATCCCAGAAATTCAGACAGAAGGCGATCAGATGATAATAACAACTAAGATGAAGACAATAGTCCGAATATAAATAGTGTAAATAATAACTTCTCGTCCCAGAAATTCAGACAGAAGGTGATCAGATGATAATAACAACAAAGATGAGGACAATAGTCTGAATATAAATAGTGTAAATAATGATAACTCCTCGTCCCAGAAATTCAGACATATGGCAATCAGGTGATAATAACAACGAAGATGAAGACAATAGTCCGAATATAAATAGTGTAAATAATGATAACTCCTCGTCCCAGAAATTCAGACAGGAGGTGATCAGATGATAATAACAACAAAGATGAAGACAATAATCCGAATATAAATATTGTAAATAATGATAACTCCTCATCCCAGAAATTCAGACAGAAGGCGATCGGGGGATAATAACAACAAAGATGAGGGCAATAGTCCGAATATAACTAGTCTAAATAATGATAACTCCCCATCTCAGAAATTCAGACAGAAGCTGATCCGGTGATAATAACAACAAAGATGAAGACAATAATCCGAATATAAATAGTGTAAAGGATGATAACTCCTCATCCCAGAAATTCAGACAAAAGGCGATCAGACGATAATAACAACAAAGATGAGGACAATAGTCCGAATATAAGTAGTGTAAATAATGATAACTCCTCATCCCAGAAATTCAGACAGAAGGCGATCAGATGATAATAACAACTAAGATGAAGACAATAGTCCGAATATAAATAGTGTAAATAATAACTTCTCGTCCCAGAAATTCAGACAGAAGGTGATCAGATGATAATAACAACAAAGATGAGGACAATAGTCTGAATATAAATAGTGTAAATAATGATAACTCCTCGTCCCAGAAATTCAGACATATGGCAATCAGGTGATAATAACAACGAAGATGAAGACAATAGTCCGAATATAAATAGTGTAAATAATGATAACTCCTCGTCCCAGAAATTCAGACAGGAGGTGATCAGATGATAATAACAACAAAGATGAAGACAATAATCCGAATATAAATATTGTAAATAATGATAACTCCTCATCCCAGAAATTCATACAGAAGGCGATCGGGGGATAATAACAACAAAGATGAGGGCAATAGTCCGAATATAAATAGTGTAAATAATGATAACACCTCATCCCAGAAATTCAGACAGATGGCGATCAGGTGATAATAACGACAAAGATGAAGACAATAGTCCGAATATAAATAGTGTAAATAATGATGACTCCTCGTCCCAGAAATTCAGACAGGAGGTGATCAGATGATAATAACAACAAATATGAGGACAATAGTCCGAATATAAATAGTGTAAATAATGATAACTCCCCGTCCCAGAAATTCAGACAGGAGGCGACCAGGTTATAACAACAACAAAAATGAGGATAATAGTCTAAATATTCGTCCTTTTGATCATATATTGATTATTCCAGTCTGGTATCGTCATCTTGTTCTTATTTTATCGAAAAACCTTCGTACACTTTCTGATGATCATGGAACCATTTTTTAGGTTTATTTTTATTTTTCTTATCATGGTTTTTATCAAAAGCCTTTTTTGATACGGTCTTATGATCATAAAACTGTTAATACAATGTCGTATTATCATTTTTTGTTTATCGAAACGTGTTTGGACCCGATCTTATGATCATTCAATGATTACTTCAGTCTTGTATCCATATCTTGTATTTATTTTATCCAAGCATTTTTGGACGCGGTCTTATCATCATATAACGATTATTTCACTATCGCGTCCTTTGTTTTATTTTATTGAAACATTTTTGAACACGGTCTTATCATCAAACAACGAGAATATCACTGTCGTATCCTTATCCTGTTTTATTTTTTTCGAAACACTTTTGGACCCAGTCTTATACCACAATTATTTCAATCTTCCCCCTTTTTCTTTCCTTGTTTTAATCGAAGACGTTTTTAGAAACAAATTCGTATGGCCATACTGCAATTATTTTTGACTTGTCTCCTTACATTGGTTCTTTTCTTTCATTATATCTTGTAGACCAGAGTTGCATTTATCATAAAATTATTCTTTTGTCCGGATGTTTTAGTTTGTATATAGAGCAACATTTGCTAGAAACTTTTTTTGTCATTTTTATAATATTCCCACAAGATTTATATCCTCATCATTTCTATAGGACGAATGTTGTTATTACTGTATAATGATCATTTCTAATAGGTCACCTCTTTTTTATTTTGTTGGTGTTTTTATCACATGACTTTTTTTTCCCCGGAGTATGTGCTTTTATTACAATAAAATGTTTTTTTTTCAGACTTGCATTTTCATGTTGCTTGTTTTGATCATATCCACACAGTGGCGCACTTTCCGATTTTTTTGTGATAAATTAACACCGATGAGAATATACAGATTAGATAGTTCATTGTATATAGTTTTGTGATTGCTATATACTTTTTCTTTTCTTTTTTCCAGTTCGACTTGGTATGCGACAAAGAAGGATTTTCCGAATTGACGCAGACATTGTATTCTGTCGGTTGTCTGGTATCGTCCTTCATCATTCCAATAATCACCGATAAATATGGCCGGAAACCTGTACACATTATCCTCTCGTTGCTCTTACTGGGCACAGGAATCGGTCTTTCATTTTCACCAAATTACTGGACATTCGTTGCTCTCAGATCAGTAGAAGGATTTATGAACCAGGTAAGCTTCCATTTTATTGGCATACTATTAGGCTTCGGCCGCTCGCTATCACTTCGAAAAGTAAGATATATTCACTACTTGAAATCTTTGAAACAAAAATTTTAATTAAGGAAAGTTTTAAAAATTATAGATGCCAACTATTGAAGGTCAAGTAAAATGCAAATTTCGAACACTTTTCTGCACTATATAAGACAATATCCCAAAACAGAACTATATTTGATATGAAAATCAAAACAATCCTCGAATAAAATAACAGAATGAAGGAAAGTTAATTAATGAAATATACTTTTTTAAAATCAATATGCAAATTAGTTCAACCTGAAAAGTGATATTGCCTAGAAGTCGATAATATATAATACAGATATTGAGCTCAACAGTTCCTCCGTAAGTTAATTTGGGGTTCTTTTTAAAAAATTGTTATTTTATGACCCTCCCCCCACAGACAATTTTTGTACATAAGGGGACTAGTTAGGACTTCATAGAGAATTTGAGGTATTATGGTGGACGTAGTAAGAAAGGTAGGAGTGAATGTGTTGTTTTGGTGATTGGAATATTGTTAGTTTGTTTGGGTCCGTGTCTGGTACTAGCTAAGTTTAGATTTAAGACAGAAGAAGACCGTCATTCCCCATCCCCCTTTTAGGCCTTGTGCCACATTTTATACACATTGTATAAATAAATATCGTTCCTCCGTAAGTTACTCTGAAGTAGAATTGGGGCCTTTTAGCCCTATAATTAAACTTTCTAATTTTTTTCTATTATGCTGTATTGATATCAATTTAAAATTCAATGATTATACCCTGTATATTAGACTAAAACACACTTTACATTGCATAGAGATTAAACGAAACGGACTCAGAATTGTAACATTTTACCTATATTTAATTCAATAAATTTTAATAGAAACATGTTACTGTACTGTACAGTAATGTACATATTACTGTACATAAATTTTTACACATTAATTTTGTTACACTTACCCTAATATAATCACAAATATGCGTACGCTACAAATGGATATTCGTTACTCTCAGATCAGTAGAAGGATTTAGGAACCAGGTAAGCTTCCATTTTATAAGCATATGAAATCTGTCTGCAACTCTTGACTATTACAGACTCGAAGCCAGCAGTTTTCATTCCTTCTGTAACACTCTAAAGCCACACTACATCTTTTAAGATGCCGCCATACTATGATACGCTTAAGGATTGAACTCACGTAGCATATATTTAAATATTGAAGTTAATGTATAACCGATAATATGATGACTAATTAAGTCTTTTCCTTATTTATTTATTTATCTCTCTCTCTCTCTCTCTTTATATATATATATATATATATATATATATATATATATATATATATATATATATATATATATATATATATATATATATATATATATATATATATTATTTTATATGCGCAGTACGTAGTGGAAAGCACTCAATATCAGTGATAGAGCTAACATATTCAGTGTGGATGTGTTTTGTGGGAACTAAAATGCGTACACTTGTATGTATGTGTGTCTATGCGTATAAGAGTGTCACCCTAAATAAAGAAGTAGACCCCCCTTCTACCACCAAACATAGTCAAACAAGCATAAACTGATCCAATTTTAAAAAACAAAAAACCTACAAGCATAAATTCATGTACACTTAACTACAAGAGCGAATGCCCATATTACTACAAAATAGCAATTATAAAGAATCTAATACATCGTGTAGAAAGTAATTCATTCACAAAACAGATTTTTTACAGTGAACTAAAGAATATAAAACAGACACTTATTAATAATAGCTTTCCAAACTATATAGTTGATGAACAAATAAGATGCTTTCTTAGAAATCTCAATACTAAGCAAATTGTACATAATACTGCTTCTACTGATCTCAAACATGTTAATCTCTTATATCGTAATCAAATGCGTACTAATTATATACAAGATGAAAATATACTAAAAAATTTAGTAAATTCTAATATATCAACTACAGATCCTAGCAAAAAAATTAAATTAATCTTATACTACACTAAATCTAGTATATCCAACTTAATTCTTTGCAATGATTCTTCTCCCCCAGTTAGCGATTTGCAAAAAACCAACATAGTTTATAAATTCAAGTGCCCTTTGGGAGAGTGTATCTCCAACGAATTAAATAATATTTATGTTGGTCACACCACAAACTCGATTTCACGATGCTTGACACTACATTTGAATGAAAACTCTAAAACTGTTAGGCATTTAAAACAACATACCTACCCGCACACACAATTCCGTAAAATACTTGTCGAAAACACAATTATACTTCGACACGAAAACAATAGACAAAAACTAAAAATCCTTGAAGCATTATACATCAAACAGTTGAAACCCAACCTAAAAAAATCAATTATGGAATCTCTACAAATATCCTTAAATGTCTATCATTGGTAACAGAAGCCATTGGGTTATACCATGGCTTCCCACACTTCATACTTGTCCAATTCACTCTCGTGTGGTCATGTGTGACGTCATGAGATGCAGTGCGATTTTCGCTTCTAGCGTCTTATATGCACGTGTTTATCGTTGCTTAGAAATCATCTATGTAAACAATGACAGACTATCAACACTGTCTTGTCCGTATATTGCTAATATGTTGTAATTGACATCTTTGATAATGGCTTGTGTAAGCCGAAAGCTTAGATTGTATTAAAAAATATGGATCGATACTGTGAATTTTTTTCTCCGTTCAACGATAATGTTATTAAACTTATCAGACGTTATGAAAGAAAATTACATAAAATAAATAGACAACACTTGTCTATATTATTTAATGAAATGTGTATGAATGAAAAGATGCTGCCTAAATACACACAATTTAAATTACATGATCCAGCAGCCCACAATACTATCAATACTTGGAATTACAAATGTAGCCTTGTGAAAAGGCAAATTGAAATAGCAAAAGAAAAATTGAACAACCTTAACAGCAACAGGACATTTACGATAAACTACAGGATATAACTACCCCGGACCAACTGGAGGAAATTACGCATAGACTCATGGAAATTACCAATAAATCTGAAGCTCAACACCGATTTAAAATTATAAAATAAAACTGAATACATTATACAAAGGTAATATCACTCTTCCTAACAAAACTGATAAATACATTAACCTTTCCAACTATGAACTAAGCACCAAAAAGAATTACTTAACCTTGGACCTAACTGCCATATATACCGTAAGTACAATCGACTTTAAAAAAAATAGAAATTGAGATCCTATATCAAAACATCGTTAAACTCCAGGATGAACAACTAATAGAAACTAAACTAGAATTTAAAGACTTACTTAAGGCCGAGGAATTCAAAGATCGGCATGATAAAAGCAGAAACTCCTCAAAAATACTTTCTAAACAACTGAAAATTGCCGCACAAGAACTACGCAACCACCCTGACATTATCGTAAAAAAAGCTGATAAGACCAACATTTTTGTCATCCTAAACAAATTGGATTACAACAAAAAACTTGGCCACATACTCCATGATCACATAAAGTTTAAAAAACTTAACAAGAACCCGACCAACCAAGTAAAATCAAAGCTTAATAAACTTCTTAATGCTGATAATGCTGACCAGAACTCTTTAAAACTCCCTAAAATTGTTGGTGATTATAGACCTGGTTAGATATACGGCACTATAAAAACACATAAACCTAACTATCCTCTCCGTCTTATCATATCGCAAATTCCAACTCCTGTATATCATCTAACAAAATACATTAACCAACTTATTACTCCCTATCTTCCTAGTAAATATAGGTATGTCCATTATTTCGGTATAAATTTTCTACATTTAAGTTTAAAATGAATTTTTTACAACGAAAAAACATTCTTGAAGATTTCATTTTAGCTTTAATTGAAAGTTTAATAATTAAATTTATTATTTCTATTAATTAAACAATTCTGGTGTATTTCAGATAGAAACTATATACATTTGATTGTCAAATTTAATTTCAAATTTTCTTAAAATCGGCCATTTTCTTAATTTTAAGAAATTTGTAAAACAAACACAAATTTATCGATTTTGAAAATATTTAAAATAATTTCTGACACGTTATTTTAGTAAAATTTAAAAAATTAAAGTTAAAGTAATCTGATTTGAAAGAAATCTTTCTTACTTATAGCATAAAAAATTAATATACAACCAATTATTAACGATCGATCCTGTTCATCTGATCCAACTATTGATGGATTGTTGAATGACGAATCGATGACAGCTACTACGGATGACCATAAATGACATAATTTTTAAAAGCCTGAGTTTTTAAAAAAATTAATCTATTTGAGTATGACCCACACTAATGGAAATACAATACATAAAATAAAAATATTTAGTGAAATAGTAAATGAAAAAAAGAAAAATTACTTTAAAATTTAAAGTTTAAATTTTACACTTTTAAAGTTGAACGGAAAATACAACCTGTTAGAAAGCAACTAAGAAACGAAATGTTATGAAAAGGCCACGTAAAGGGACAAAACTCTTAGATCACGTGACCTTGTTATAATACTGGCAATTTCAGTATATCATACATGGAAATAAGGAATGGATTAAGTAAAAAAATACAACATAAAAAATTATTTTTTCAAAAAATAGCGCAACTAAATTTATTAAACTTGGCAATTTTGGACTCGTAAATTTTTTTTCCACTTAATTACTACATAACTTCGAGGAACCAGCCTAATACAGAGCTTTACACGATTTTAAACTATTATAAAATTATAATTAAAATTTCTTAAAAAACGAAAAAATTCTTGTAAAAATTAATTATTCATCAGAAAAAAATTATTTCTTCAGACAATAATGTCCTTAATATTACTTATTTACAAAAGCAATTAAAAGCTTTTCTAATTAAGTAATATAGTTTTATTGGATTCATTATTTTTCAATTCAGAGCAGATTTTTAGTTAGATAGCTCAAATTTGAAAAAAAAAAGGTGGGTTATTTACCATCTCCAAAGACTCCTACTTTTAATAGAAAAAGAATTTCAGGAACCAGAAAGGTTTGGGGCGAAATTTCATGAAATTAAGTAAGTGGGGGGTGACATTTAAAAAAATATTTCTAAAAAAAAAATACTTAAAAAATAATTTCATTCATTTGTGAATAAGTCCTGAAAATTTCATTAAAATCGGACAATTACTTGAATTTTACAAGAATTTCCAAATCAATATGTTTTCAACAGAAAAAAATCTCAAAAAAAAAAAACAATGTTATTTTCTATGACGCCGCGATGACGTAAACAAAAGGAGAATTTAACCAAAATTTCGAACGTGTTAGAAAATATTTAAAAAACTCAAAAAATAATAAAATAATACTTTGGTCTTTCATCTTAATAATAACATAAGCATTTTGACGATAAAACTTTATTTTAGTTAAGTTTGTGCCATTTTTCATTACGCTATGCTGTTTTCCCGCGAAAACAGTGAACGAGGCTAAAATATAGTGTTAAGTCAACATTAGAAGTAATCCAAATCCTGAAAAGTGAAAAACCCGACAATGAAATCATGGCTTCACTTGGTGTTGAAAACTTATTTACCAATGTCCCTGTTAGTGAAACTATTGACATAATTATAAGAAATACATACAGTAACTCATCTTTACCCCCACTTAAAATTAATCCTAATATATTAAGAAAACTACTATTAGCTTGTACTACTGAAGTCCCATTCTTCGATCATAATAAATAACAATATATACAGTGTAACCCGGATATAAGAGACCCGGATATAAGAGAAACACGGATATAAGAGAGATTTTCTCTGGTCCCAAATTAGAGCCTGTGTTAATGTATATATAATAGACCAAACCCGGATATAAGAGAAACCCGGATATAAGAGACATCCTCTCCGGTCCCGACAACTCTCTTATATCCGGGTTACACTGTATATACAACGTGATGGTGTCTCCATGGGTTCAGTACTCGGTCCGACATTTAGCAATTTCTACATGTTGAACTTCGAAAATAAGATATTTACAGATTTTAAAAAACCATCAATCTACCTAAGATACGTTGAGGATATTCTTATGTTAGTTAAAAATACAGATGAAATAATTCAACTTCAAAAACGTTTCCAAAATAATTCTGTCCTTAAATTCACATATGAACTCAATACTAATAATAAAATCCCCTTCCTTGACATATTGATAAACACAAATAATAACAAATTTACTATTTCGCCATACAAAAAAACTACAAGCATAAATTCATGCCCATATTACTACAAAATAGCAATTAGAAAGAATCTAATACATCGTGCAGAAATAATTCATCCGCAAAACAGATTTTTTTTACAGTGAACTAAAGAATATGAAACAGACACTTAATAATAGCTTTCCAACCCATATAGTTTATGAACAAATAAAATGCTTTCGTAGAAATCTCAATACTAGGCAAATTGTACATAATACTGCTTTTACTGATCTCAAACATATTAATCTCCTATATCGTAATCAAATGCATACTAATTATAAACAAGATGAAAATATACTAAAAAATTTATATTTAATATAATTAAAATATTATTTAATGAAACGTGTATGAATGAAAAGATGCTGCCTAAATATATATATATATATATATATATATATATATATATATATATATATATATGTTTCATTAAATAATATATACAAGTGTTGTCTATTTATTTTATGTTAATTCTTTTCATAACGTCTGATAAGCTTAATAAAATTATCATTAAACGAAGAAAGGAAATCACAATATTGATACATATTTTTTTAATCCTGTCTAAGCTTTCGGCTTACATAAGCCATTATCAAAGATGACAATTACATTACAATATATTAAGCAATACACGGACAAGACAGTGATGATAGTCTGTTTCTGTTTACATGGATGATTTCCAAGCAACGACAAACTGGTGCATATAAGACGCTGGAAGCGAAAATTGCACCGCAGCTTATGACGTCAATTCGAGAAGTATTAAGTATGGGATGCTGTTGGTATAAACCAATGGCTTCTGTTTACATAAAATAAATAGACAACACTGTTTACAACTGTTTACATAAAATAAATAGACAACACTTGTCTATATTATTTAATGAAACAATGCTGCCTAAATACACACACACGCGCACACACACGCACACACATATATTACACATGGAAAACCGTTTCACTGAAATTAGATTTGATTTGGCGTTTCGACCTTCATTAGATAAAAATAAATAAATATGTGTGTGTTCATTTGTGTGTATGCTCAAAATCATTAGCACTTTTTCCTCTATATGAATCTTTTGCATTCGAGCCATTTTGAAAAGATTTACCTTACATTCAATGCAGCAAAGATTCGCTGTCTATTTGGGTATTTATTTTATTATCCTGTCAGATATATATATATATATATATATATATATATATATATATATATATATATATATATATATTTGGTTGGATAGTTTGTGACACTTGGTTTCACGCTTTAGCGATCGTCAGATATATATATATATATATATATATATATATATACATATATATATATATATATATATATATATAGAGAGAGAGAGAGAGAGAGAGAGAGAGAGAAAGAGAGAGAGAATTTGGTTATTCATATATTCATATATATTTGCGTATTTATTTTATCATCCTGTTATATATATATATATGAAGAAATATAGTTTAAGGTGTGCTATATTTATGGAATAAAGTGCTCAATATCAGAGATAGAGCGTGTGTAAATATAAAAGTGAACAAAGAAGTCAACACTTAGAGGCGACAGTCTGTTTCATGCTATATGCAATCGTCAGGCCACGTGTGCTGTTTTTTTTCTCGGCTATTTATATATATACGGGTCAGCGGTGCATTGTGGGTAGTCTATTATGGCGGTTATTTTACCGGAAGTCGTTTGTTTATTTATTTGGGTTAAATTATATTGCTTGTTTTTTATTTTTATTTTTTGTTTCTTATTTTATTTTTATTTTTATTTTTTTTAATCGGTGTTTTTATTAACGTAGTAAAACTTTGTTTATATCACTTATTTAATAGTTTTGTTTTGGTCTGAGAATTTAATTAAAGCTATTTGTTCGGTTTTAATGTTGATTGTTGTAGTTTATTCTAACTATTATTTTGGCGGGAACAGTTTTTAATTTGTGTTTATTTGGGTTGATTATCTTTATTTGTTTTTTCTAACAGTAACTTTATCGGGATTGGTTTGTTTATTTATTTACTTGGATGAATTTAGGTCAATTTATTTTAGTTGTATATTTTCTCTTTTCGGTTTTCGATTTTTAAGTAACGTAGTGTTTATTTTTTATTTTTATATTTTTATCGTTATATAACAGTTATAGCTATTTCATGTTTTTTTTTTTTTTTTTTTTTTTCGTCCGATTTTTAGGTTTGATTTTTTAGTCTAACTAATATTTTGGTCATAATGGTTTGCTAATTTATTTATTACTTACTTTATTTATTTGCGTTCGTTTTTTGTTTTTTTTTTGTTATTATTATTATTATTATTATTATTCTATTTCGTCTATTCTAACAGGTGTGATTTGGTAATTTGTTTGGATTAATTAATTTTGCTTATTTTTATTGTTATTTTGTTTATTTATTTGTTTTTATTTTATTTTTTCCGTTTTCAATTTTTAAGTAACGTAGTAAAAATTTGTTTTCAAGTCTGCATTTTGAGATGAACTCTGATCTTTTATTTAATAATTTATTTTGGTCTGGGAAAGTAATGATAGCTTTTTTTTCCTCCAAGCAAAGTTTGCAAGTTTTTGATTGGTTGTTGTAGGCTGATGAACTTTTCCTTATCTTCCAAGATATTTTTGGTGTGATGTGCGTTTTGTTTTTAATTTCCGAGATATACTTAGAAAGCATTGTACTGTTCGCATATTTACTATTTGTGAAAGATGTTTTGTGTGTATAATTTCTTTTTTTCCAGGGTCCTTCAGTTACTCCGATGTATACTTTTTCTTGATTATCATCAAGCGAAATTTTTTTTGGAAAAAAAAATTTTGCTTGAAGATGGAACAGAGCTTACTTTAACTCAATTTAATTCAAATAATTATATTGAAGTTTTCGGCTCTTGTCTTAAAACATGAGACCTCTTATGTAGCGTGTTGGAATCATATCTTAAATAAATAATTATATTTATGCTCTACTTTTGTATCGAGCACTATTTTTTAAAAATAATAACAAAAATACTAAGGAACTTTGGATTATGTACCTAACCAGTTCTTTCCTATTTTCTATATATTTTCACAAAAACACACACACACACACACACACACACACACACACACACACACACACACATATATATATATATATATATATATATATATATATATATATATATTTACGTATTCATATATTCATATATATTTGTGCATTTATTTTATAATCCTGTTAGATTATATATATATAATTATATATATATAATTATAATATATATATTAGGTTTTATATATATAATTTGCTTATTCATATATTCATATATATTTGTGTATTTATATTATCATCCTGTTAGATATATATATATATATATATATATATATATATATATATATATAGAGAGAGAGAGAGAGAGAGAGAATTTGCTTATTTATATATTCATATATATTTGTGTATTTATTTTATTATCCTGTCACATATATATATAGAATTAGTTTTTAAAACATTTCGCTTTTAAACTTGCCTTGATAAAGTTGAATTTATAAAATGCGTCGGCAGTAAGTAAGAAATATATATCTTCTTTTTATCCATATTCTCTTATCTCCAGAATTATTCTGAGAAATTTAACAATATAGTATTTATATATCTATAATATTTATAGAAAAGACATAGGGCTTCAACATTATGGCGTTAGGAAAGTGACAGAACTGAGACGACAGGATAGCACCAATAATATTGCTGATTTTTCTTTGGATTTTATCAAGAAATTCTAAATATATAGCTGGAGCACCAGACTACATCTGACAGCAATATTCAAAGCATGGGCGAATGGTAGATTTATAGATATGTAGGATACATTCAGGAGAGAAAAAATTGTCTTGCACAAAACAGTGAATCAACTTTGATCTGGCGATAGACTCAATATATTCTTTCCACTTCATGTCAGCTGAGAATGTTAGCTGAAGGTCAGCATCAGCCATTATGATGGAAGACAGAGAATGGTCTCTCAGATGATTATCTATCTATCTATCTATCTATCTATCTATCTATCTATCTATCTCATTTTGCTCATATCTATCTATCTATGAAGAAAGAAAGAAAGAAAAGATAATCATTTAATATTACTGTAAAATGACAAGGTCGAAGGTTTAAATCAATTTTGAGTGAGGGATTTATACCATTAAGGGCCGTGATAAACTTCCTTGAAAATAAGCCATCGATATTCGACATAGAGACTTTCACCTGAGATTTGATATCAAAATCTTGTAAGCCATCTCACACACACACAGATACGAACTCTATATACACTGAGAGTCATTGAAAAAAAAATGGAATCAATTATCAAACTTATACTTTGAGAAACGTTTGCAATGAATACTAAAAATTTGTGCTTCAGTAATCAAGGCTAAAGGAGGACATTTTGACGAGAGCAAAATTTAACCATAAAATACTTTGCAACAGTAAACTTTCTAATAAAAACAATCATGTCTCACTTTTTAAAACCATTTATAATAATTTAAAGTACAAAACACCTACCTTTTGTGCTAATTTAAATAATGGCCTCAAATTTTTGAGCTGTAGTGTATATATATATATATATATATATATATATATATATATATATGCGAGCAAGTGGTCTAACCATTACCAAAAAATTGACCAAATATTAGAGTATGGGGAAAGTGTTTCAACACCCATTTGTATATAAGAAGTAATAGAACATGTCATTTCTTTCTCGTACTCAGGGTATGATTGGACCATCGTTCACGATGATGCTGGAGCTCATTCCTGCTAAACAAAGGACAGTTTTGGCAGCGTCCACTGGCATAATATGGGGAGTTGGCGTTGTTTCCCTGGCACCGTTGGCCTACATCTTCCATATGTTCAGCTGGAGGATAAACTCTTTGGCCTTCACTGCGTTGGCTGGAATTGTATTTTTCGAAATATGGTAAGAAAGAAAGAAACAAAATAAAAATAGCCCCCGTGATTTTTGAATCCTTGTATTACATTCCCCTCCATCTGGGTTGTTTCTCAAATCAAACCATTGTAAAGAGTCACATAAAATTTGTCAGCCATCGTAAAGATTGCAGAGCCGTTCCAACAGAATGTACTAAAAAAAGCATTGACTGCGTTTAGATTGCGGTACGATGTTAATAGTCAAACTGACTCAGTAGACTGAATATCGATGAGTGTTGATTGAGCGCGCATTTACGTTGGACCGTACGATCATAGCACACACAGGCCGGGAACTTCCCAGTATCTCCTCATATCATGAACTCACTTCAGAACTAAAGTAGTCATGTATTTCTTATTGTCCTCCCGTGTTTCGGGGTAAAAACTGTAATTCTGAATGCAGATTTTCAAGATAGGCAAGCTTTACAGTTGTAAATCTTCTTTCCTTCCCGCTGATCTTGTGTTTTATTAAACTAAGCTTAAGTAGATATGATTAGGGTGGCACAGTAGAGTAATGGATAGCAGCTCGGATTGAGGAATCCAACTTCGAATTCCAGTCGAATCCATTACTTTCACTTACGTGCTAATAACATTGGGAGAAGTATGTTCCTTTTCTCCCCCCCCCCCTCAGCTATGGGTAAATGGAAGAACAGACCAGGTTCTATAGACTTGAATGCTAACTGGTCTACCGCAGAAACAAATGGCAACCTACTGCGGGAAAAAATCTGTCTCGTCGGTCATGTATCGAAAGATACATGATCGTCTAAGCGTGTATCACGCATGGCACAAAACTAACCGACTCTTGAAAAAGGTATAAATCCTCTTCTTCTCCCCCTAGCTATGGATAAATAGTAGGACAGACCGGATTCTATAGCCGTGGATGGTAACTGGTATACCGTAGAACAAAATGGCAACCTACCGCGGAAAAAAAATCTGCCTCGTCAGTCATGTATCGAAAGATACATGATCGCCTAAGCGTGATTCACGTATGGCACGTAACTGACTGATTGATGAGAAACTTCGAATTCATATAAAACCCCGTATCTCAATTTTAGACAAAGGAAAATTAAGGGTATATTGTTAGAGAAACAGCAGCATAACACAATATCGATATTAATTCCAGTGCTTTCGCCCATTCTCTGGTTATCCCCAGAAAAAAAAAAAAAAAAGGAATTATTTCAGTTTGAATTTATGGGATGAGGAGTTATTTACGCTGTTTAGTGGGTAATGACTTCCACTCTGCAATCTCTTTCCCACGCATGCGCGATTTTGCAAGCCTACTCTGTCGCTCTCTTTTCATGGCAAATGTTCACAAGAACCGCATTATTTAATGTCGCCAGTTCAGATCTTTACAGTCACTGAAGTAAAAAGCAATAGAATATAATGTAGGAAAGTTGGTTTCTCAAATGTGGTGATACAATTAAGTGGTTTTCCCGTTTAAACGGCATATTAAATCTGTCAGTTACTTAATGTTGGATAACTTATTTATTATACAGACAACGACGAAATTATTCGTACACCCATCAATTTTAAATATTTTTTCATCCATTTCTCAGGATCTAATGCCCGTATGGTGCCAGTGTTTTTATATGTTAATAAACACAAAAACGGAATATAAAACTCAATTGTCAGAACAATAGATTAAATACAGTTTTGACAGACGAATTATGCAAAATAGGAAAAGACAAAATTATTCGTACAGTGTGAAAAAATAGAAAAGAATTAACAATTTTCAAAATATTAATAGTCAATAGCATGGCCACTCATCTTTATAACTCACTGCAATCGTTTTCTGAAGTCTTTGATGAAGTTTGAACTAGTATTTTGTGGAATTTTTTTTTCCATTCTTCAATTGTAACTCATAAAGGTTTTTGATGATTATTCAAACTTTCAATTCTTGCCAGAGAATTTCAATAGGATCCAAGTCAGGACTTATTCAAAGTTATGACAGAACTGTAATCTTCTTTTTCTGAAGCCACGCAGTTACTGATTTAGATGCATGTTTGGGATCATTATCTTGCTGGATAGTAAATCGCCGACCTAGATGAAGATTTGGCGCTGATACTTGTAGATTTTCGACCAGAATTTTTATATAATCTGCAGATTTCATTATTCCTCTTATTGCAATTAATTGTCTAGTCCTCCTTAAGTTAAAACAACCCCAAAACATCAATGAGCCGCCGCCGTGTTTTAATGTTGCCACTGTGTTCTTTAGGAGGAAAGACTCACCTTTTTTGTTTCAAATCTTCTGTTCACCATTATATCCAAAAAGCTCAATTTTTGTTTCATCACTCCATAGTACTTGTTCTCAAAAGTAATTTTCTTTGTCCAAATAACATTTTGGCAAAATTAAACCGAGCAACAACGTGACATTGTTTATGAAAAGGGGTTCGTTGTGGTAGGTTTCCATACAACACATTTGTATTTAAACAACGTTGTATTGTGCGAGTACTTAGGCTGATATCGTATCCAAATTTTTGGCGATGTCTTTCAAAACAACTCTTGGTTTTTTATTAACCTCACGACGCAGTTTTCGTACAGTTCTCAGTAACAATTTTGTTTTTCTTCCACGCCAAGGCAAATTCTCTGTCGTTCCAAACTGTTTAAACTTCTTTATAACGGAATGTATCGTAGATCTAGGGAAAGCTAACCGGTTTGAAAGAGTGCTGTAACTATTTCCTGACTTGTTGAAAGTCTCCATCTCAAGTAAGCGCTAAGCTCCTTTGTCTTCCCCATCGTGTTGTTAACGTAAGAATAACAATGGTGACACTCTATACGCCACGTGATGTTCTTTGCTAGAATTATCACAAATATTCTACTGAATAAATAGTCTAAAAGGCTTCATCGATAAAATAATTATGTAAATTACTTATGCTTACACGAATCAATCAATTTAAAATGATATTTTCTACCGTACGAATAATTTTGTCTTTTCCTAGTTTACATAATTCGCCTGTCAAATTTTTTGTATTTAACCTATTGTCCTGAAGAGTGAGCTTTTTGTAGCTAATAACATATAAAAACACTGGCACCATATTTTTGAGAAATGGATAAAAATATTCAAAATTGATGAATGTATAAATAATTTCTTCGTTGTGTGTATATTTATATGACTTGTAAGCAATCCTTTGGTTTGTTGGTTCCGTCACTCTGCAGTTATGATTTTAGAAAGGAGTTATTTAGCGCTGTAATTTGTGGTATTGACCAACCTCCTGCAAGTAAGTTAGAATACACTATCTTCTTGGAAAGGTCCTCTCGGAGAGTCATGTCATAAAATCGTTGACGTATAGGGACAAGTTCACTAACGTCGGTTAGAATATGTTTTACATTATATGCCTCCTGACATTCTGCGTATTCAAGAGGATGCTCATTTTTAGGAAAAACAAGTGAGGAATCTAGTCGTGTCTTATCCTGATTCTTGAGAGGACAACCTTTTATTCTTCCGAGAAAGTCTGAGATCATGATGTAATTCTGTGAGAAAAGGATTTCAGAATTCAAACCTAGTTGACCTATTCAGATTAAACAATACACTCCCAAAATGTCCTCTTGGATAATACTATGATTCTTCACCTATACATTAAATTGCAGGGTAGACTGTACACCCTAGCTTTGACTGGCAGTCAAACTATGAGAAGGACAACTCTGAATTCAAAATTGTATAGAAAACGAAAAAATGCACCATCATTCTCAAAATGTCAAGAAAGGAATCTGTGGAGAGCCATGAACGCTTGTCATGAACGGACATGTCTGTTCAAAAAGATAGAGGGATAATGACGTGGCTTTTGACAACCAATATACTTTGTTGAAACAATTACCGTCCTATAAAGTTTTTGTTTTCATAATAGTTGTTAGATTTTGTAAATAAAAACAAAATAAAAAGTGAAATCGGTAAATTAATAATTTGGAGTATCATTCAAACAATTTGAAGTCATATTGAAACATTTTGGCATTTTAATTTTTCTTTTTTTTTAAATGGAGTTCACCCCATGCAAGGCAGTAAAGCCCCTAAGACACGTGTAAGAATTAGAAAGAAAAACATTACTAATGACCTACAACAAAAAGAGTTAATCAGGAGCACAGTAGATAGCGATTGACATTGCATTTAAATTTCTGAAGATTAAAATTGGCTGAGAAGCATAATGCTGCGAGGGAGTTTCACAAACGAGAAGTACCATTCGAACAATTACCATGAAAGTATTTATAGAAAAGGCATAGGGCAGCAGCTTTAAGACTGTGGGAAAGTGACTGAAGCAGAGATGCCAGATCAGGACCAATAATATTGCTGATTCTTTTCTGAATTGCTTTATATTATTTTATCAGTATTTAGAGTTGTCCTTTCTCTAATATGGTTGCCGACCAGTGCTATAGAGTCCTGTTTGCCCTGCTTTTTACCTTTATCAGTTGAGAGAAGAGATCGATTCATATATTTTAAAGATATAAATCGGAAGCAAGCACAACGACTTCGTTTGGAATTTGAACCCCGGCCCACCAATTCCAATCTCGTGCTGATAACCCCTAGGCTACACACATATCCAATATCATTATTTTATAGTATTATTTTATATGTTGTTATATTTAAGAATTTTTGGCATTTCAAACCATTTTGGTAGCCTATAAATGTTTCCTTATAAGGAAACGGCTAACATTACCATTTTTACATATAAGTTTGTCTTTATTCATATATCTAATTTTATAGGAATTCGAATATCATTTGTAATTTGGTGATTTCTCTTAAGTGATCTTCAATATACTACCTATGTATTACCTGGTAAAATATTTAATCACAGAATCATTTTGAAAATCTGATTGACTTTTGTAAATTCAGTTCAATATTGTTCTTGTTACTTTTTTAAATTTCTATTTTCGGGTTTAAACAAAGAAGCTGGAAGTTGCATCTGAACTATATAAACGTAATCTTTGATAGCTGTTAACAGTACCCCCCCCCCCAAAAAAAAAATAGACAAATTTAGCAACGTTTACGGGACACAGGTAGTATTTAGTTTCATTCGATGTCTATATTTTTCTACTTTTTTCTTTCAGGTATATTGAAGAATCACTTCGTTGGCTGCTTACAAATGGCAAAATCGAAAAAAGCAAACGCATTATCCGTCGAGCGGCTAAAGAAAATCGCGTAAATTTTGACGACGTTTGGTGCAAGTGTATTGAACCGTCAATCGCTTTACTTCCGGTGGAAAAAGATGGCTGCATAGAGGAGGAGAAAGAACAGGAAGTTATACCGCAAGTGTCTAATGTAGGAATCACAACTCTCTTCAAAGACAGGACTGCTAGGAAAATTAGTATCGTTGTATTAATTAATGGGTAAATAATATTTTTCTTCAACGAACTAAACTTTCCCCTGTGTGAGTTTATGTGTGTGTGTATGTGTGTGTGTGTGCGCGCGTGCGTGCGTGCTTGTATGCAGGTTTGTATGTGGGTATGCGTGCATGGGTGGTTTGAACGTACACCTTCTGACCATGAGTCACGGGTTCGAATCTCATTATGGTCGATTTGTCAGGAAGGAGATTTCCTGATGTTATTGGAATGCATCGAGATCGATCCCAGGGTGCAGCAACTTTGGAAAGCGCTTGAAAACCATACCACGGGTTGACCCAGGGCTTGTGAGTGAAACTGGGTAGACGTAACTCTTTGGAGGCAGTCGATAGCTGTGCTGGCACAAAGTCACAAGTTATCGTGGGTGTCCTCGAATACTAATGGCCAGCTATTATGTGCGTATATGTCGAATGTCGTGGTTATTTTTCCTTTCTATTATTTTCTTTTCTCCTTATCCTCTCACTCTCTCTCTCTCTCTCTCTCTCTCTCTCTCTCTCTATCTCGATTGCTTTTACTTCTTTTTCTCTCTTTTGGCTTTGACTATCAAACAGAAAGTAACAATGTCACTTCCAGTATAACAGATAGACCCTTTCGGGTATTTACGGTAATTCCTTTTCTTGAATATTCTGTGTTTTGAAAAATATAGGTATATTCGTTTTTTCTTTTCTTTCTTTATTTATTTATTGTTAATATAATTAATGTTTAAATAGCAAAGTAAATAATTGTTCATATGGCTTCACCTACCCATTATTTCATTTTTCTTATTTAGTAATCAATAATTTGCTTTTTACCTCGCTTATGTATTACGGTATTAATTATGGACTTATAACTGTTTTTTTGTTGTTGTTGTTTCAATATATATATATATATATATATATATATATATATATATATATATATATATATAAATAAATAATATTAGTGTTCAATATATATATATATATATATATATATATATATATATATATATATTCCGAGGAGGATAGAATCCAGGTAGAACTCAATGTCCAGGACAGAGTAAGAATATAATATAAAAGGCTTAAACACTAATATTCCATGGTTATAATTTATTACATTGGAATCGTAATCACGATCCAAATCATTAGACCTACAAATTCAAAAAGAATTTGTAGATCTGAATGGAATATTAGTGTTTGAGCCTTATATATATATATATATATATATATATATATATATATATATATATATATATATTCTATGAAAATTTCTCGGACATTCAGGCCGGTAAATGTTATTTAATACTGTTTATTATAAACAGAGCATTTACTTAAATACTTGTATCTATAAAAAGAACGTTAAAAAAAAATGTCTTTAATAAATAAATTGTCGGACTTTGTCCATTTCGTAATATATATATATATATATATATATATATATATATATATATATATATATATATATATATATATGATGTGTAACAGCAAAATTGGCCAAATAGTGTAACATCATAATAGTCCATCCCACAAAATGTTTAATATCTAAAAACACAAAACTAATTGAGTTTCTGTTTTCCAGATTTTCAGATAATACATTTAACCATCTTGGCACCATTTGTCGTAAGAGTTACTGAAAAACCCGTTGAGTTATTCGTCTAGAAAGAGAACAGGTTAAAATCGTTTTGTGTCAGCCTCACTCTCTTCCCAGATGAGCAATGGTGAGGGGAAAAATTTAAATTTAAGAACACTCATAAATATTCTTCAGGTTAACTGTGAAAGTCACGGTAAACTATAGAGGATGCTAAATGGGTGTGTGTGTATGTGCGCGCACGCGCGTGTGTGCATATGGGTAAAACTTAAACAGAATTTGCAGCCGATTCAAATCCTGTTTAATTTTTACCCTTATGTATACACACATACACGCATTTAGAATTCTCTATAGTTTACCTTGACTTTCACAGTTAACCTGAAGAATATTTATGTGCTTCCTTAAATTTAAAATTTTGAAAACCTAACGATATTTTGTATTCACATTGCTCTTATGAAAGGCATGAGTTCATCTCTTCTTCAATGAGTCTTAGAGAAATACCAACCAATTTTGGAGAAAAAACTTTGCATTCAAAAGTGTTGAAGAACAAGAGGAAATCACGATACCCTCTTTCCCAAGAAGAATTATGACAATACATCTCTCATAGGCTTTAAAAATACAGAAGCTGCGGAGGGCCATGAGTTAAGTCAATTAAAAACGTTTCTCTATTTTATTTTCAGATTCATTCCAAAAGATTTGCAATTAATTGAATTCTTTCTGATTGCATTCTTCCAGATTAATGCATCTTTTACAGATTTTAAAATAGTGAAGCTGTGGAGAGCCATGAGTTTTAATTGAATTCTTTCGTTCCAGATTAATGAACAGCCTGACGTACAACATGATTTACATGACAGCGGCGCAACTGTCAGGAAATTATTATTTAAACTACTTTCTCACGGCCTTAATGGAAATCGTGGCAAACGTCATCATGTTTTTTATGCTTATGAGGTACGTAGCTGATCTTTCTTCTTATCATTAAACCAGTTTTAAAAGATTATAAATTATTTTCTTTTATATTGTAGATTTAGATGACTACGTTTGAGGGCCAGTATACGAAATTTAGTCTGAAATTAGTAAATACTAATAAAAAATAGTATACCTAACGTTACCGAAAGGAAATGGAATATCATGTTACTAGATTCACTGGAACGCGAAAATGGTAATAATAATGTTAATATTATCCGTTTTCTTTTTTTCAATCCGTATCAAACCATGCAAGGCATTAAAGCCACTAAGACGCAAGGGGGTTTACAAGGTATGGAAGAATTAAGAACAGAAACATTAATAATGAGCGGAAAGAGGAAAGATTAATAAGTAGGACAGTAGATAACGATTGACATTGCATTTAAATTTTTGCTGATTAAAGTTGGCTGGAAAGCATGGAGCCAGAAGGGAGTTCCACAAGCGAGAAGTACGAGAAAAGAAAACATAGAATTTACGGCTACATCTAGCCAGCTTAACTGTACATTGATGATACCTTGTCGCCAGTCTAGGACTGCGCTTAAATTCAAAAAGTCTAGGTACCATAGTGAAGAACTCATACGAACAATTACCATGGAAGCATTTATAGAAAAGATAGAGCGAGGCAACCTTACGCTGGTCATAACGTCACTGAATCCGAGCCGCCAGATCAGGACTTATAATATTGCTGATTCTTCTTTGGATTTTATCAAGAAGTTCAAGGTAAATAGGGGCATCGGACCATATGTGGCAGTAATATTCTAAGCATGGGCGAATGGTAGATTTATAGATATTTAAGATAGATTCTAGAGAGAAAAATTGTCTTACACGACACAGTGAACCAACTTCCTTAGCCGCTGACATAGCAGTGGATTCAGTACAGTCTGTCTTGCTGTCGGTTGAAATTGATAAAACTTTCAGGAAAATAGGTTTCTCATGTTCAGTAGCTGTTATCTCTCTTTCAAGTAGTGATGGGAGTTTCGTTCCTAAACTTTTGTTTGAAGTAGCGTAGAATGTCAACGTCTTGATTACGGCATCATTTTGTCTTCGAGTTACATGTGATATCCATTTTAGTTTAATAATAAATTCAATCAATTTTATAAAACCGGTTGAAACTATCTTAACATTTAACCCAAGATTTGTTTTGACAAACGATTTTCAAAGAGAATTCTAGTTATTGACGTTCCTGTGATTTGCATATCATCTTCAGGCGGACTGTAAATAGGCTGGGACTCCTTTTCGTGCTCTTGATGAGGTTTTAAATAAAGCGAGGAAACGCTCCAACGTCCGACATCTATCTATCTATCTATCTATCTATCTATCTATCTATCTATCTATCTATCTATCTACACATACACTTACACACCGACAAACACACACACACACACACACACACACATATATATATATATATGGTATCAAAAGATAATTGGAAAAAATCTTACATTTTGCCGACGCGTTTCGTCTTCCGACTTTTTCAAGGCAAAATGAAATCCAAATGTTTTTATTGTTATAGTTGCATTAAAAATCCAAATTTAAAAAAGATAGACATTTCTGTCTAAGCCTTTTTTTCTGGTTAATGTAAATTACCTTCATAGTAACGGATTATTATTATTATTATTATTATTATTATTATTATTATTATTATTTTCCATGTCGACAATATAGTTAAATTCCCAGATGAATTCTGTGGATAAGACAGATTGGTATCAAAAGACAATCGGAAAAAATCTTACATTTTGCCGACGCGTTTCCGACTTTTTCAAGGCAAAAATGAAATTTTTTTTAGATACCAATCTGTCTTGTACCACAGAATTCATCTGGGAATTTAACTCTATATATATATATTTATTAAAGACATTTTATGTTTAACGTTCTTTTTATAGATACAAGTATTTAAGCAAATGCTCTGTTTATAATAAACAGCATTAAATAACATTTACCGGCCTGAATGTCCGAGAAATTTTCATAGAAAATATTCGTCCTTTGACAGGATTCGAACCTGCATCCTATACGGAACCGTCATTTATCTTGACGTGCCTAACCACTCGGCCACAAAGGATCGTTCGGTTGGCAAGCTCGAATTTACTGCTTATAAACTTCAATCTTCCATGAATCTCGTACATTCATAACTGCTCATGGCGTATCAAATGTAAACAAATGACGTCATACATTAAGAAATGAAATTTTATTATGAACAAAGCATTTACTTAAATACTTGTATCTATAAAAAGAACGTTAAACATAAAATGTCTTTAATAAATAAATTGTCGGACTTTGTCCATTTCTTAATATATATATATATATATATATATATATATATATATATATATATATATATATATATGAGGCTAGGATGGGGTTTCAAGCAATGAATGTACACCTTCCTAGAGATGATGTCTGGATAAAAATACTCGGTGTGCTTGGACTACTGTGAGTGTCTGGTTTGGGTGCCAGGAAAAACATCCAGCTTTGTAAAATATTGCCTCAAATCTTTATAACAAATAATTTGGTAGGTAGGACACGTCTTGCTTGGGTGAGGTTCATCCACGTCCTCCATCAACAGAATAACAAAAAAAAAAAACCCAAAAAAAACATGGCTATGTATATGTGTTTACGCAAGGACAATATAGCTATATGGTGGAAATTGACATTGTCATTAGATAACCTCCACTACATACCATAGACATAATGCTATCATGCCTTGAACTTATTTACGTACCACAACTACATTTACATCTATAGCTGTCACACAATCGGCTGCATTTAAAAACTCGAAGGAATGACGGCAAAAAAAAAAAAAAAAAAAATGAAATACAATTTGGCAAACATAAATAAATTCTTCCGGCTGCTGCATTTAAATTTGTTAACTCTCAGTTAGTCACCTTAGATTTCAGCAAATGTAGACTCCCTAGGCCTCTGCCTCCCACGACAACTGAACTACAACTGCATCACACCGTATGCTACACACACTCACTGAGTAAAGAGAGACGTGGTGGGAGGAAGCAAAATAAAGACCTTGCAAACTAGGAATTACGAATATCTGTCTATATTTCTGAGGTGAGGTATTATGTACACTATTTACATTATTCGGACTATTGTCCTCATCTTTGTCGCCATATTTATTACAACGTTTCGGCCCTTCAGTATTTGTCTATATTTCTGAGATGAGGTATTATGTACACTATTTACATTATTCGGACTATTGTCCTCATCTTTGTTGCCATATTTATTACAACGTTTCGGCCCTTCAGTATCTGTCTATATTTCTGAGATGAGGTATTATGTACACTATTTACATTATTCGGATTATTGTCCTCATCTTTGTTGCCATATTTATTACAACGTTTCGGCCCTTCAATATCTGTCTATATTTCTGAGATGAGGTATTATGTACACTATTTACATTATTCGGACTATTGTCCTCATCTTTGTCGCCATATTTATTACAACGTTTCGGCCCTTCAATATCTGTCTATATTTCTGAGATGAGGTATTATGCACACTATTTACATTATTCGGACTATTGTCCTCATCTTTGTCGCCATATTTATTACAACGTTTCGGCCCTTCAGTATCTGTCTATATTTCTGAGATGATGTATTATGTACACTATTTACATTATTCGGATTATTGTCCTCATCTTTGTCGCCATATTTATTACAACGTTTCGGCCCTTCAGTATCTGTCTATATTTCTGAGATGATGTATTATGTACACTATTTACATTATTCGGACTACTGTCCTCATCTTTGTCGCCATATTTATTAAAAAGATAATAATGATAACAGCAAAAATCGCAATATGAGCACTGGTAAAAAAAGGTTGCTTACGACATTAGGTTTATAATACCCAGAAATTCATACACAGATGTCCTCAAGGACACATGGCACTGTGGATAATCGTTAGTTAGATCTAGTGACAGGATCCAAAGAGTATGAGTTCAATGCAATGGAGAACTTGGAGAGGGGAATTAACAGGAGATAACTGACAACTGACATCCATTAAACATGGCACATGGAACTAGAACAGTCCAGCCCAGTGAGCGAAATAAAGGGTTAGTTCGACATTCCAACCACCTGAAGAATGCCGGAGCGTACAACGACCGAAACGTTGTAATAAATGTGGCGACAAAGATGAGGACAATAGTCCGAATAATGTAAATAGCGTAGGAATTACGAATATTATAAGCAAAACACCACATGTAATTAACTCAAGGTTAAGATAACTTCCGGTAGATTTTTATTGTTACATTTCGAATATCATATTCCATAACCGAGTAAGGGACACATCTGCTGAATCGAAATCACGAAGCACAAAAAAAAGAAAAAGAAAAGAGTCTGAAGAGACCAAGTGATTTCAATCGAAAAAAAAAAACGCTTATTTTCACCATTTTATTTGGTCTTTTTGCATCCACTACAATAAATGAAGTCAGGCTAATAAATACGTCCAAATAATTTCTGTAGTTACAAATAATTTACGCCATTTTTATTTAGTAAACATGTAAATCGCAAAAATTTAATAAGTTCTTTTTATATATACACTGTTCTTTAAATAAATACCAAAAAACAGTAAGACAGTCTCCATAGTATCATAAGTGTACATAGCATTCTAAATTATAAAATTTTATGTATTTCGAAAACGTTTTAAAAAGTTTTTTGTTTTTTTTCTTACAGATTTGAACGAAGGACGACAATGGTGTTTTTTCAGTTTTTGTCTGGCGTTGCTCTGGTCTTGGCAGTCATTATTAATTTGGTGCTAAGTAAGTTGTCTCCCTTGAATTTTCTCATTGGCTTAATAAAATCTTGTGTAAATTCCTTTATGTAAAACCATATGCAAAATCACTATATTCTGGGTAAAATGTAAAACAAATAATGTCTAAAATTTAAGAAATAATAAATTAGAAGTCTAAGTGTTGTTTGGTCCAGTAGCCTCAGTCAGTCAGTAAAAACGCCATACATAATACACGCTTGGGCGATCATGTCGCTTTTCATTCATGACTGAGTAGCAGAAGATTTTCTCGCAGTATGTAGCCTTTTCTTTCTGCTGTAGACTGGATGTCAACCAAAGCTCTAGGACCTATTCTGTTCTGCTATTCAACCCCTAGCTGGGGGAGTAGAGATGGATTTATACATTTCTCAAAGACATTTGCGCGTAAGTGAACGTAACAAACCCGACTGGGATTTGAACTCTGTTCTCTGATTTCTCAACTTTGTCAAAAAGAATACGAATATAGCAACTCTTAGGATAAATAAAATGTCCTTGAATTTCTATGTGATATCATCCACCGATATAGCAATGAATGCTGGAAAATCTCCTCGCTGATGAAAAGGAGAATCAAGGAAAAAGTGATGTTGTTCTACAGTTTTAAGGAAAATAGAAACAAAAAGGATACTTAATCCTAAAATCAAATAGACACAATCGAACTCTGCAAAATGCATAATGAGGAAAAGAAGAGTTAGAGAATTTGATACGCACAAGATATACTCAAGGTAAAAGTGACGTGGAAGAAAATATCGAATAATCTACCTAACAAGGATCTACGAACAGGAACTAGGAGAGATAGCTAGGAGAGACATATTGCTTAGAGCTGCAAAATGTAGAAAGTTAAGGGTAGTTGTGGTCGCTCAAGTTTTCAAGGGACACGGCACATCGTAAACGTAATGTGAGAAATAATTGTATTCATATACAGAATTTTAAATGCTTAGGAAGAACAATGAGCGCATTGATTGATGTAGTTATAATAACAACCAACAAAGAAAAGAAATGAACAAAAATTTTCAGACACTGATGAAGGCATAAGAGTATATCAGTTGAAACGTTGTTGCCAAACTAAAGATGCACATTACACATGGGATAATGATAATGTCTCAGCTCCGAATTTCAGTTAATATTGATACAGTGCTTATTTTGGTATTTTGTGTGACATAAATTACATTTTTTATTTACTGATAGTTCACCCAATACAAGGCCCAATCGCCACTCAAGGTAGAGTGTTAATGACTGAAATTGTTGGAATTGAGAAACGCTTATTATAAGGACGTAGGATAGATATCGGTTTATCCAGGTCTTGAGGAGACCAAAACTGTAATTAACAGGGAAGCAGGCTCCCAGCTGTCTGTTCCGCAAAGCAACAGTTCTGTGAAAGAAGCTGCCTGAGTGGATCACGAAAGGGAATGGGAATGGTTTGCCACCGGGAACATGGCATGTCGTGTTCTAGGTGTGAAAATCTGAACTGGTCAAAAGAAAGAGATGTAATTCGTCCAAACATTTACTATAGTAATAGAGCAGTGAGAGGCTATCAATGTTTCGTCTGAGGGATAAGAGCTACACGGTAGAAAATAATTTATCACCCACAAGGCCGGGTAAACACTTTTGAACAACACCAGGCCAGATATAAAAGCAATACTCCATCTTTATCTGATCTACTGATGGGGCATGGCAGCAGGAGTTTGGTATTTTCTGGAGCGATCCAGGGAACCGGTCATTCCTCCAACATCTCTAATGATGCTACGAATATATACGTTTCATTTGAGTTTCGGGAGTAAACTTTAGCCCTAGAAGGATTGGTAGAGGTTTAGGGTCTGCTCCGTGGTGATGAAATGCTTCTCGTTTTTTACACTATATACATTGTTCAGACTGTTGACCTCATCTTTATTGTCATATTCACGACGTATCGGTCGCTATACGCCCCGGCCTTCTTCTGGACCTGTCTATATTTCTGAGATGAGGTATTACAACTATTTGCACTATTCACATTGTTCAGACAAATGTCCTCATCTTTGTGTCATATTCACGACGTTTCGGCGGATATACACTCCGGCTTTCTTCTGGATCTGTCTATATTTCTGAGATGAGGTACTGTAACTATTTAAACTATTCACATTGTTCAGACACTTTTCGTCATCTTTGATGTCATATACATGACGTTTGGGTGGCTATACGCTCCGGCCTTCTTCTGGATATCTCCATATTTCTGAGATGAGCTATTGTAACTATTTGCATTGTTCAGGCAGTTGCCCTCATCTTTATTGCCATATTCACAACGATTCGATCGCTATAAGCTCCGGCCTTCTTCAGGATCTGTCTATATTTCTGAGATGAAGTATTGTAACTATTTTCAGTTTTCAGACTGTTGTCCTCATCTTTATTGTCATATTCACGACGATTCGATCGCTATACGCTCCGGCCATCTTCAGGATTTGTCTATATTTCTTAGATGAGGTATTGTAAATAAAATATTTAGATTTCGGCATCTAATAACTCATAGAGGTGTTGACATGCCGCTAAACAACATCAACCAACCAACCAATCAAAGTAACAGTTCTGAGGAAGAAACTTATCAAAGGAACACGGAAGGAATGGGAATGGTTTGCTGCCGGAAACATGACATGTTGGGTCCTAGGTCTGGGCTGGTGGAAAGAAGGAATGAAACTTGTTCGAACATCTGTCATAATAATAGCGATAGATCAGTCAGAGACTAGCAATTTTTCGTCTTTGTTGGTTACGAGAGAATAACGATCAGAAAAAATGGTGGGAGAAAAGTAAAAAGAATAAGAATTTATTACGCTGAGTGATAAATAATTTCTGTTTTTATTTATCCAATTTATTCTTTAAAAAATATGGAGATTGTTTTGCTGTGGTTTTAGTATTTTTGACAAAAGGGGGTATATGTAAAAAGAATTTAGGGAATTGATTCGATTGATATTTTTCAACATAAAATAGGCGCAAAATATATTATCCAATTATATATTCGCCATTATTTGCAATGATTCATTGCTGCTCATCCGGCAGCTCTTCCATAACACTAGAGTCTGGTTTTCATATATATATATATATATATATATATATATATATATATGAGATGATGTATTGTAACTATTCACATTGTTCATACAGTTGTCCTCATCTTTGTTGTCATATTCACCGCGTTTCGGCGGCTATACGCTCCGGCCTTCTTCAGGATCTGTCTATATTTCTGAGATGAGCTATTGTAACTATTTACATTGTTCAGACTGTTGCCCTCATCTTTGTTGTCATATCCACGACGTTTCGATCGCTATACGCTCCGGCCTTCTTCAGGGTCTGTATTCTGAGATGAGGTATTGTAACTATTTACACTATTCACATTGTTCAGACACTTTTCCTCATCTGTTTGTTGTCACATACACAAAGTTTTGGCCGATATACGCTCCAGCCTTTTTCTGTATCTGCCTATATTTCTGAGATTAGGTATATATATATATATATATATATATATATATATATATATATATATATATATTAAAAAGAAGAGAGGAACCGCAAACCTTTTTGGTTGTAATGTGGATTTAAAAGAAAAACATTATGCTTTATTTTTCATAATTAAATTATGGAAAATAAAGCATAATATTTTTTCTTCTTTTTAATATACACACTTTTTTCTCGTTGGAACTACTATAACCTGTTCCTTTATATATATATATATATATATATATATATATATATATATATATATATATCGACCGGTTCACATTGCTTCCCCGTCTATTGCAAGTTTCCTCTTTAGGATTATGTTTCCGGTTCCTCTAAATTTTTCTCGTTCTCTTTCACTCGTAATAACCCCGTGCGTCTTAGTGACATTGTCGCCTTTCTTGGGGTGAAAAATTTATATCCATTGCTTACCATTTTTTGCAGAAGATGCCAGTGCAAGTGCTACAGCAAAAGTTATTCTTACTCTCATTGGGATGTTTGGAATAAGTGCTTCGTACTGTGTCATCTGGCTATACGTACCAGAAATCTATCCAACCAACTTAAGGTAAGTCAGCTAAAAAATGGCACAAGATGCACTCAAGGTAGAGGGTTACTGAATAAATTGTTTTATGAACGCAAGAGGTGAAAGTAAAGGTTTTAGATTATGAAGATATATTGGTCAGATAAATGTTAACCTTCGATTGGAATAGACTAAGATTATAGTATCCGAGGAAGCATTATCTCAGGAGTCTGTTTCAAAAAGTAGCGTCTCTTGGAAAGAAGATGTCCAAATAGAGTTGCTTTCCTAACAATGGAATACGAAGGAAATGAAGATAATTCGTCCCTGTGTATATGACTTGAAGAATCTCGGTTGTAAAGATCTAAACCATTAGAACTGGTGAAATGTAGATCGTCGGAACATTTCTTGTCATGGAATTAGCGATAGAGCAGCGACATTTTGTCTGTGGGAGAGGGTTTGTAGTGTGGAAAATAATTCATCACCCACAAGGCCGCGCAGATGCTTTTGAATTTTGTCAATGCTGGAAATTGAATATTGGACAGCGCCATCACAGATATGGCAGCAATACTTTTCGTATAGAATTGCTGTTTAATGATTAAGCTAAAGTCTCTCAACGTATAAGTTCCCCCTCTCCACAAAAAAATACAAATCCCGCTCGGCACTATTTCCGTGATCAGACCAAACCTAGTTAAGCATTGAAGATTATGAGGATGTGTTGGTTAGATAATGGCTGACACTAGATTTGAAGAGGTTGTTCGAAAGGAACTTCCTTCTTACAAATGGAATACAGAGAAAATGAGATTGATTCGACTTTGTGTATGTAACATGGTGGCTCTTTGCTGTGAAGATCACATTTGATGGATCTAAGGAAAGGTTTTCGCCAGAACATATTTCATGGAATTAGCGATAGAATAGCGATTGTTTTGAGACCTTTCGTCTATGGGAAAGTGTTTTTAGGGTGGAAAATACTACATCACCGACAAGATCACTCAGATCTATTTGAACTCTCTCAAGGCTGGAAAAATGATGATTGGGCAGCTTCAGTCCAATTATGAGAGCAATACTTTTCCATATGGAAATGTTGTTTAATAAGTAAGCTAAGTTTCTTATTTGGAGATATCTTCGACGACGAAAGAGAACAACCGGAAATACACAGAAATACCGACGGGGCGGAAATACTATAAACGAATGTGGAAACTGCACTGGCCAAATTGAACAGAAACAAAGCGGCAGGGCCAGACGGAATCTTTCCGAAGCTTAGAGTGCCTGCTGTTGACGTACATATACGTTTTAATGTCAGTCTATTAGTTTTATTAAATTCAGAAATACCAGTTAGGGAAAGAAATCGAGAAATTTCTGAAAGAAAAATATGTTTGTATTTTACTAACAATTCTTCCAAAAACATGATATTGACTTTTGCAGAAATATTGGTATTGGTATGTTGGGAATTTCTGGAGCCGTTGGGAATATGATCTCGCCATTTTCCCGTGTTGTTGTAAGTAATTTCATATTTTTAATAAATAATGATTAATGATTTAACCACATACACACACACACACACGCGCGCGCGCGCACACACGCACTCACGCACGCACACACACACATATATATAATTTTATAGTTTCTGCTCACTAATTTTCAACTTAACTCTGTCTTAACTATTTCAACCTCTCTCTCTCTCTCTCTCTCTATCTATCTATCTATCTATATATATGTGTGTGTACATATATATATATATATATATATATATATATATATATATATATATATATGCATATAAAAGTAAACATTGAAGTCAACACTTAGAGGCGACAGACTGTTTCATGCTAGACGCAATCGTCAAGCCTGACGATTGCGTCTAGCATGAAACAGCTTGTCGCCTCAAAGTGTTGACTTCAATGCTCACTTTTACACACGCTCTATCTCAGACACTGAGCACTTTATCCCATAAATGTAGCACGCCATATGAGTATATTTCTTCTTATATATATATATATATATATATATATATATATATATATATGTATGTATATTGAGACAGATTTCGTTAAATAATTTAGAGACGTTTTGTCTACTTATTTTCGATAACCACACACACGCACACATACGCACGCACACAGACACATACACACACACACCAATAATTTCTGCTAATTTTCAACTTAACTCTGTCTTAACTATTTCTGTGGCGTGGTCGGTGCCGCGGCCTGCTGTCTTTGGTCAGGATCGATCCTGGTATCGGAGAACAAACCGTCAGCCCACACTCATTGGTCATTGGTGGCGTTTGACACTGCAGCTGGTCTTTAAGTTGACCTCTTCAACAATTACCTCTCTTGCCCACGTTGTCATTTTTGATCTTAAGAGGGTCAAGCTGAATTATCACTAGGGTATTTCAACCAAGCTAAACCAAGGAGTTGAATACGCGCACACAAAATTGAAATTAAAACAAGCGACGCCCAAATAAGTCACTAGATGATATTTATATCAAAATAAAAAAAAAAATATTTACAGTTTTATTTTTTCTTTCTTTTCCCAACCGGTTTCTATTAGGTTGGTGCAAAAATAATGACGTAATAATGTCGTTTTTTGACGTTAAAAAATACGTCAAAAAACGACATTATTACGTCATTATTTTTGCACCAACCTAATAATATTTGGCGACGGAACGAAAATTTCGGCTAACTCCTTTAAGGATGGCCAGACTTGACAACTGGATTTAACTTCAAGTATTGTTGATTGTACTTTCAAGGACAGCACAAGGATATCGTCGGAGTTCTGCAAGAGATAATTATTATTATTATTATTATTATTATTATTATTATTATTATTATTATTATTATTATTATTATTATTATTATTAGGTCGGCAAAACAGCGTAATGGCAAAAATCTCTTAACTCCCCGTTCGCGTAACTCGCTGCAACTCCGGACCGAAACTCCAATTCCAGCTACTTTAGTCCCCGTGGGCATTTATGGGTGTCCATTGCAACTGGTATGGCGAGGGCGCATAAGCTGGGTGGGGTATGCAAATATCCTAAAATTCAACCAGTCTCCTTCTTTCATTCTCTGTTTCACACTTCCAATTTTGGAAGATCCCCCTTCCTCCAGGAGGGGCCATTATATGACGCCAGTCTTCCTGGTGTCTCCTTCTTTCATTCTCTGTTTCACACTTCCAATTTTGGGAGATCCCCTCTCCTACGGGAGGAGCCATTATATGACGTCAGTCTTCCTGACGTCTCCTTCAATTGCTTACTCTTCACAATTATAATTTTCTTTCTCAGAGAAATTTTGATTAATAATTTTCCTAGTACGTAGACATTGACACTTTTCAAATAAGAAATACTATACTACATTTATGTTCAATTAGCGAGAAACATTAACTATCTTGTCTCCTTTAATGCCACGTCCATTATACACGCATATTAATATAGGAATTTTTCTTTGTCTTTAATTCAGGTATTATATGTTCCTTGGTTGCCATCCACTGTTTTTGGCGCTGGAAGCATACTGAGCAGTTTATTGATCTTCACATTACCAGAGTCACGTGGTCAGCAGATGCCAACGACAATGGACGATATCCGATCGTGGAAGGAGAAGCGTAAAGAAAAGAGACTGAAAAACAGCCAGAAAAATGGCAGTGTCACACTTCATTGACATTCTCATAATCGCAATGAATCAAAAATGATCCAATCTTTTCTCAATCGTTCGTTGAATTCTTCATTTCCTGTCTTTTGATTTATCTGCTTAATTCTCGCTACTGAACTATGTGTATATGTTCGTGTAAATACTATTGTGTATATATATATATATATATATATATATATATATATATATATATATATATATATATATATATATATATATTCATGTGTTGTTAAAAACTACGGATCTTTTCCGTTTAATAATCTTTTTCTCTGTTTTTTTTTTTTTTTTTTTTTTTGCTAACTCGTTAGTTTTTTAACATTTGGGTTTAAGTTGTTTAAATATGATCCTAGTCGATGGTGTTTTGCCGAGCGCTTTTGGTTATCGTCAACCGTCATCATGGCTGTATGTTTTGCTTTAAAATAGGTTGCTTAGTTTTATAGATAATATTTTGGGTATTTAGACAATGTTGATGGATTTGTTCTTTATTAATAAGGAGGGGGCCGGTTATTTATTTATTTTATTTTTTTTTTTTGGAGGATTAGTTATTAAATATGTTTACGATATTTCTGCCAGTATTAAATGCTATTTTATTTATGTTAGCTACCCTAATTAAAAACCAACAAAAATAAAAGCGATCGGCATAACGCCTTGGACTAGATCATATTTGGATCATATTTCAACAATTTACACCCAAATATTAACAAACTTGCGAGAAAGCAAAAAAAAAAAAAACTGAAAGATCATTAAACAGAAAAGTTTCGTAGTCTTTAACAACACATACCTTAATAACGACATGCTGCCAATATATATATATATATATATATATATATATATATATATATATATATATATATATATATATATAGTTAAGTAATGAAAATCTTGGTATGGATAATCCCAAGGAGGATGAAATCCTGAGAGCTCAATGTTAAGTCAGAGCGAATAATTTAATTTAAAGAAAAACGGACCAATTTAAAGCTCCATAATTTATGTTGCCAGAGAATTTTATTTTTCTCTGGATCTTTAGACTTCACTATGAAAAGGTGAAACGAAAAATGAATTTAAAATTTACACTTTTGACGGGCAGTATTAAGCTTACATAAGTTGACATAGAAGTTGATGAGTAATAATGTGAGAAACATGGTCAAGTTTATGGTGGGGTCTGGCGCTCCAAAGTAATATCTCATATTTTATTGCTTTGGCCAATGATGTCAGAGGCGTATGCTGATGATATGGCTGAAGTTCAACATTCCCATCCGTCAATAATCCATGATTTGTTACAGAAAGCAGCTGAGAAAGTGTGTATGAAGCGAAGGTGTGTCAATGAATTCCTCCATACATAAAAAACGCACCCATTGGTATTTATCGAGATTTACTGAACATTTACGGATATGAAATAGGAGATTTAAGCACAGTTAGTTGTTGATGAATGCATTTCAACAATCGATGCTGGGGAAAGGAGGGCCTACTATTATGAGAGCAGCATGCAGACAAAAATGCCCAACCAATGTCGAAAAATTGTTTTGTAGTTGAAAATTTCATTTATCCAACGATTTCGCGGATCTACCTTTATTTATTATAGATTCCATGGAAATAAATAAGAGGCATTACATTCGGAGCGTCCTTGGGCGGATGCTGGAAAATTCTCCGGTTGGACCATTTTCCAACATCTAACAGAAATTCCCACACGTCAGAATGATTTTGCTCGCCCTTCTTGGTCGTGTCAAACATTTTTCAGCGCCCCCTTGCATGTATGTGTATGCATAGATGTGTATCTATGTGCATATATCTATGTATGGATGTGCATATAGATGTGTGTATGTATGTGCTTCCCAGATAGAATTCTCATTCTTTTCGCCTATTTCATTTTTCATCTTTTTTAAACCATTGTTGCTCATTGCAATCATAAAATTGAAAATAAAAACCTGTTTATAATTATAAATTTCTAAAAAAAAAAAAAAATCCTGTATTAATTACAGTATTTTTTTTTTTTTTTTTGGGAAATACACTATTAATTATTGGCTTCTGCCTATCAACCATTAATAATCGCCGTTCCATATTTAGGGACCGTGGACTTTAATGTGTTAATATTTAATTATAGTTTTTTTCATAAGCAGATATTAATTATAGTTTTCTACTCAGTCGCATAGGTTGTTCTACTGAGCTGTGACTTGTCGCAGCTGATGTCTAATTCTCTGCCTTTGGGAAGAGAGGAACACGGACAAGGCTCTGCCGAAGGGCAAAGTTTCGTCCGGGGCGGGAGACAGACTCTGAATCCGTTTATACGGCTTCTAAGGGAATATTTTTGCCCGAGCCTACGGGCTCAGAGAACCCACGGTAAAACTCGGCTTTGTGCCACATACAACCGTCGTATCTGTTAAATATAATAGTTTTCTACTCATTAATGCCGGCTGTCCTATGGGCGAATATTTAATGATATTTTTTAAAATCCGTTATTAATTATAAGTTTACTGATACTTTTAACCTTCAAACTGAAAATTGTGCCACTGAGGTTTCCTCTTGGATCAAAGCCGGTGTGGATGTTTTCATTTCTTCTCAGAAATACCAGGTGAAACCTCAATCCTCTCCATGGCGCACACCAGCATTCTCTGCCGCTATAGCCCACAGGAACCACTATTTCCAGCTATACCAGCGTGACCATCGCAACAGAAGACTATTCGGGGCGGCACGTAATAAATTAAAACGTGTCCTCGAGGGGATAAAGTCTCTGTTTACTGTGAGAACGACGCACTGTATTGCATTTAACAACTTTGACACTCGGGATTACTGGCGGCTCTGTAATAAGACTGAGTTTTATATTCCTCCTCTTTTCAATCAGTTTGTGGTGTTAATATATTCTGTTGATAATAGTTCGTCCGTAATTTTTCCTTAAAATCTGGTCAGGAATTGAGTTATGATTTCTTTGCTTAATCTTGTAATAGAAAAACACATTGAAAATTTGAAAGAAGGGAATTGTTATAATATAAGCTTTTCTAACAAGAAAACTCTTTGAACTGATATTTTTAAACCTAACTGAGAATTTCGCCACTGGTATTTCCACTTGGGTCAAAGCCGGCGCTGCCGCTTGTTTTCCAAATTGTACCATATTTTGGGGACGTGACCATTAATAAGTTAAAATCTTCTTCTTCTTCTTCTATGGGCCGTGTCCCTTCAGAATGTTGATGATCATGGTTCTCCACGATTTCCTCTCTTTTGTAGCTCTTAATAAATTTTGTCTTTTTTATCTCTCCTGAACCTTACTCAAGCTCTCTAGGTAGTTTATGCGTTCTTTTCGTCTCTCTTGCCATCACTCTATCCTGTGAGTATCAAATTTTCCAAGCCCTCTCTCATTCCTCATCATATGTCCTAGAAATGTCAACGGTTTCTTCCTGATGTTAAGAATAAGTGTCTTATAGTTTTCCATTTTCCCTAAGACTTCGTCGTTGCTCACATGTTCGATCAAAAGTATTCTCAGCATCCTACTGCAGAACCACATTTCTGCTGGTTCAAGTGTCTTCTTCAGATGCGAGGAGAGTGTCCAGCATTCACTGTCATATACGAGGACTGATATTACGTAACATTTCACTACTCTTTGTTGTGTTTCTATCGAAATGTTTCTTTCCTAATGGGTTAAAATAGCGGCTAAAAACAATATTCATTATTTTCAGCTAATTTTGTTTGACCCAAATCTACCACCAAGAAAGATTTAGTCTAAGGGCGGCGATGAAAATTCATATAGCCTTAACGGCCATTTACTAGAATTGGGCAGACTGAACTCCATAGCTATGTATGCAGCCAGTGCAGTGATCACACGGTGTCGTTGGCCTGAGGGCTTCGATGTCGACGAGGTTTCAAGAAAACATCAGCTGTGTCTCAACCTGGAGAGGGATGGGCTTTGCCAGGTCTATGTTTGTCTTAAACCTCATTCTAACCATTACTGCAACGACATTGATGCCACACTGCATCGGTCGAGGCATCTTCAGATGTATATGTATATATAAATGTATGTGTAAACGTGTTTACATGTGTGTATATATTTTTGTGTATATATCTATGTGTAAAAATGTCTAAGATTGTTTTTCTGTGTACATATATATGTGTAAGTACATATGTATGTAAGTGCGTGTATATAGGCCTATACATTTGCGCATATCTGCATGTGTATATATGTATATGCATTTGTAAAATAAACAATATTGCTTTGCCATCTTGTGTAGGAAGATAAACTAAATCCTCATCTGTAGCTCCTGTCTTTATATTCTAAGCTGGTTAGGTTTAAACGATTAAAAACAATGCAATGTACTCGAGTTTATGAACAGTCTTTACCGTAGACATCAGCGTGTTCTTGACCCTACCTTAATAGGGGATGTTAGCATTTTTTTGCAGATAGCAGAGGCGGTCTATAAATTAATGACACTGTAATTCAAGTCAACTTTGTTGAAACTTTTACACTTTAAGCATGAGTGAACAGTAAAGTATCCTATCAATGCAGAGATCATCAAGGCGAAAATTTGAATCTTCAAAAATCCAGCCAAAACAGTGCTCGTCTGATACGCGGACATTATGCTGTTCAGAGTGTCACCAATAGCAACAATCAGCAATGCAACCTGCTCGTATAAGTCCGAAAGTAATGTCAGTGCAAGTATCGTTTTACTATTTGTAATCAAATGAAACTAAATCCGAATGCCCATTAAGATAGCGAAAGATGCCTTCTAAAGCTGAGCAAAGTATTAAGAAACAGGAAAAATTCGTTAGAAACAAAACAAAGAGTACTACAATGTTAAGTAATATCAGTTTTCTTATATGAAAGTTAATGCTGGACAATTTCCTCACAGATGAAAAAGAGACTTAAAGCAACAGAAATGTGGTTCTACAGGAGGATGCTGAGAATACAATTGACTGGACATATGAGCAACGACGAAGTTTAAAAAAAAATAGAAGTAAAAAGGACACATAATTAACACCAGAAATTTCTATGGCACATAAAGAGAAAAGAGGGCTTAGAAAATTTGATACTCTCAGAACAGACTCATGGCCAGAAGAAAAACAACGCATAGCCTACCTAAAGAGCCTGAGTAAATGGATGGCAAAATAGGGTTTAGGGGAGATAACAAAATACAAAATTTATTAAAGGACAGGAAGTTGTGGAGATCCATGATCACCAACGTTCTGAATGGACTCAGTTTGGTTTGGTTTGGTTTGTTTTACGTCATATCAACCTCAATGGGTTATTTAATGCCGAGAAAATTTATATTGCTGCTAATATTTTGTTTTGTCAAAAATCTATTTCTGGTAATAGTTTTCCTTCAAAAATGTATTGCTGGTAATTTTTTATTTTTCAAAAATGTATTAATAGTAATATTTATTTTTTAAAAACATTGTTGGTAATATTTTTTTTCAAAAATGTATTGCTAGTATTTTTAAAGTATTTCTGTTATTAAACCTTATTTTTACACTTTCATGGTGTTTTTACCCCAGTTTCGGGGTTAACTATTTGCCCATAGCTGGGACCCTAACAGGTGATATCCCCCCCCCCGGGTGACGGTGGACCTGGGAACACCAGCAATTAAGAGGTGGTTCCACGCTCCTCAAAGCCTTCTGATCAGAGGCCTTCACTCCTGGTCGAGGCATCTTCAGATGTATGTGTATATATAAATGTATTTGTAAACGTGTTTACATGCATGTATACATGTATTTGTGTATATGTATGTGTAAATATGTGTATGGTTGTTTCGCTGTGTACATATATATGTGTAAGTACATATGTATGTATGTGCGTGTACATAATTGCGGATATCTGTATGTGTACATGTGTATATGCATTTTTAAGTTAGGTTTAAAAATATACAAAAAGAAAAGGAAGCAATGATCGAAAAAAGAGACATACAAATATATTTCAAGACATTTTTATGTTTATACATTCTTTTTATAGATACAAATATTTAAGTAAATGCTTTATTTTTATAATAAACAGTATTAATGCATTTACCGGCCTGAATGTCCGCGAAATTTTCACAGAAAATATTCGTCCTCCGACAGGAATCGAACCTGTATTCTATACGAAACCGTCATTTAGCCTGACGTGCCTTAACCGATCGAGCCACGGAGAATTTTTTAATGTGTGACGTCATTTGTTTACATTTGGATACGTTTTGAAAAGATATGAATATACTTGAGAGATTCATGGAAGTTTAAAAGCAGTAAAATCGACCTTGCCAATCGAACGATTCTCGGTTAAGACACGTCAGGTTAATAATTGTCGAACTTTGTCCATTTCATAATGTGATATATATATATATATATATATATATATATATATATATATATATATATATATATATATATATATATATATATATATATATAAGAAAAGAAGGATGGAAGGAGGTACGGTGGAATAATGGATTGTGGTGCGGGTGCGGCTGGGATTCAGGAATCGGAGAACCAAGTTCGAATTCCAGTCGAGTTCATTATAGTCACTTACAGGACTACTTGGGTGTCAACCGGTCTAGGAGAAGGTAACTCTGAATTCAAAACCGAGGGTTGAGCTCCGTCAGGCTATCTTGCCCAAGAAACACAATTTCTGATGCAGCTGCACTACAGGTGGTGCACCTACGACCCTAATGGATCACGCGATTCACGCGCGCGAAATACATATATATATATATATATATATATATATATATATATATGTGTGTGTGTGTGTGTGTGTGTGTGTGAATATATAAAATAGATAGGTTAGTTAATAAAACAAGAACAAACGAAATGGTACCAATATAATCGGTACGAAAAACATTTATTAAATATTAATTATGAACTATATGACAGAAATGAAGCACGGAGAGAAAGGATTTAAGTTCGGAATTTTTGGACACGCCTGTGTCCTTCATCAATGGAGTGAGAAATAAACAGAGACATTACCAACCGACTGATGTTTTTTGTGGACGGTGTATTTTTTGATGGAGATCATATTATTAGCAAAAACCCGGTCTCCGTCTGGTTCCTTGCTGTGCAAAACCTTTTATGAAAATAAACTTAAATTTAAAATTTTCATCGGTGTAAAAGCATTAGACCGGTCTATTCTTATTAGTGGGGGGAGTGGGAGAGTAAGATTGTGAACATAGACGAAGAAACAATTTATACAATGAATTAAATAGCAATGTTAATGTGATTAATGGCGAAATCCCCTCGCTAATAGAACTTAATCAGACATTAACTTACTATCAATTCCTTGAATAATGAGATCCTTAGATTCGAGTTATATTTCGCTATTAGTCACATTAACATTGCTATTTAAGTCTTTGTATAAATTGTTTCTTTATGATATAAAATATAAACTGAACACTGTAATCTATTTACAACATCAGATCCGCAGCAGCGTAATAATCAGAATCTTAAATTCATTGGAAAACTACAAAGATATTTTTATTCGACTAATTGGATTATACTAAATCCATATCACTTTAATTGATAAACACGTATAACAAGGACATTTTGTGTTTTTATAACTTTTCAAAATTCATGCAAAATTCTCACTTGATTGATTTGAACAAGAAATCTAGCATGGCGGCATCGCACGCCCCAAATCAATATATTCAACAGTCAATAAATAGCATAATTTAAAAAAAAAATCTTTCATTTTACCCATACTTCGTCTTAGGGTTTGCCTATGTACGGGACAATTGCGACCTGAAGACGACAATTTGAAATTGTCGAAAGTATTTGACATGTGTCTTCCATCTGACAGCAACTTGAATCTAAGGATCTTATTATTCAAGGAATTGATATTAAGTTAATGTCTCATTAAGTCCTGTTAGCGAAGTGATTTCGCCATTAATCACATTAATATTGCTATTTAATTCTTAGTATAAATTGTTTCTTTATGATATAAAATATAAGATATAAGCTACACACTATAATATATATATATATATATATATATATATATATATATATATATATATATATATATATATATATATATAGGGTTTGTAATATGTGACTATTACGGCTAATAATGCATGACGTTTCGGTAAATCGAATCAAGTTCTCTCAGTCACTGTGTGTTTATCTAAAAATAAAATCGATTAAATTCACCTTCTTCACTGCCGTGCGTAAAATCTCCGACTGACGCAAATTCAGCCGGGTCGATCCTAGCTAGAGGCAACTGGATGTTCAGCCACACTGGTGAGCTCTGTGATACAGCGAAACAGTCTGTCTGTGGATGACAATATATATATATATATATATATATATATATATATATATATATATATATATATATATATATGAAATGGCGACCATTAGACACCGGTAATGGATCCTACTGAAATTCTAACTCGACTCTCTGATTCCTCAATCTGAGGTTGCCTCTCTGCGCTTTTTCTATGAATACATTCATGGCAATTGTTCGGATGAGCTCTTCTTGCCTAGACTTGAATTTGAAAATTGAAAGGACTGATGTCGTGATCTCATCAAATGAGAGATCAGCTGCCTATATGTAGCCGTAAGTTCTATGCTAAAAGGTTCTTTTATCACACATCTCGCTTGTTGAACTCCCTTCCGGCTCCATGCTTTCCAGCCAACTTTAATCTGTAAAATTTTAAACGCAATGTCAATCGCTATATAAACTCCTCCTGATTATTCTTTTCCCTTTGCAATCATTATTAACGTTTGTGTTCCTAATTCATCGACATAAATTAACACCTTAATTAACACATTAATATATTAATCAGCATCACCCCATTCAAAACATAGTGGCTTTGCTGTCTTGAATGGGGTGATGCTGATTAATATATATATATATATATATATATATATATATATATATATATATGTGTGTGTGTGTGTGTGTGTGTGTGTGTGTTTGTGTGTGTCTCTCTCTCTCACTCTGTGTGTGTGTGTGTGTGTGTATCCTCAATCCCTCTTCTATTCAGTTCGTATGAAGCTGAATGCTTTGCCCGGAAATTCTCGTCTCAACCTCTTTAAGATGAACAGTATTGCTTTGCCATCGTGGGTAAGACGATAAACTAAATCCTCTTCTGTAGCTCCTGTCTTTACATTCTAATCCCTCGAATTATCATCCTAATCATCTCTTACCTCTTTTTGACAAACTATTAGACGCTCTAATCAACTCTGAATTGGTTAAGCATATCGCTTCACAAATTCTTTCTATAAGTTAAACAATATGTCTTTGGCTTCACTAGGTCAACCGCCGGTATTTTAACACAAAATTTGAATCTGAATTTTCCTATCAAGATTTAGATAAGAACGGCGAGGCTTGGTATGTAGCTTTAAATATCTTGACGGCTTTCAACAGGCTCTGTCAGGCTGGCCTTTTTCACAAATTATGGTGTCTCTTGTCGAATATTTGACTTCATCCGATTGTTCTTATCAAATTGTGTTATGAAGGTAATTTTGAACGGCCACGCTTCTAAATCATGTCACATTAATGTGTGCCTTTCCAATACTGTAACCTACTTTATTTCTTATCTTCATCAACAGCCTTCCGGAAGTCATCAGTTCCAAACTACGTACTTATACTGACGAAACAACTATTTACTCTTATCTCAATATCAAAATAGTTCCGACAAAATAAAAGTGGCAGCTGCTCTCGAAAACCATCTCAAATTATTTGTTTACTCGGGTAAGCAATGGCTTGTAAATTTTAAAACCTCTAAAATGAAATTACTATCTTTTAATCATCTTAGAGAACAATTTTTGACCTTCATGAGCATGGCTGATACTAAACTCCAGGAGTAAAACTTATTGCAGTTTCTTAGGCTCACGTTTTCTACTGGCATGAAGTGGAAGGATTATATTGGATCAACTGCTAGATCAGCTGCTAGGAAAAGTGGGTCACTGTTTCCTGCCAGTCAATTCTTCTTGTCAGAATCTATTTCGCACGTTTATAAATCTACCATTCGTCTGGTGCTTCGGCTATATATCATGAGAGTTTCGATAAAATATAACGAAGGGTCTGTAATGTTGTCGGTCCTGACCTGGCATCTCAACTTCAGTCACTTTCCCACCACCATGACGTGGATTCTCTTTATCTCTCCTAGAAATATTTTCATGGTAATTGTTCTAAGGAGATTTCCTCCTTGGTCCTTCGACCGCGTGTATATCAGCATACTACTAGATTGGCAGATAGGTATCATTGTTTTACTGTTGAAATAGATGTAACAGGATAGAAGTAGCCGCATAATTTAATAGTTACTCTTCTTACACTTCTCACCTGTGGAAATCCCGATTTCTTTCTTCTCTGTCGCCTACAATCTTCAAATATTTAAATGCAACGTCATTCGCAATCTTCTGTCTTTCTGAAATCTGTTCTTTTAATCTTTCTCCTCTCTAAAGTTTTTTTTTTCATTCTCTTTCACTCTAAATAACCGCTTGCATCTTAGTGGCATTAACACCTTGCTTGGGGTGAAATGATTTTAAAAAATTGGTGCTTGCCTAATTAAAAAAAAAAGCACTATTTTCTTTCAGATTTAAAAGAGGAAAACTCTGCAATGAATTATGATGCAACGAATATGCATACACCTGGGTTCCCCATCACAGTAATATGATTTGCCGGTGTCAGCCATAAATACAGACTGATGTGGAGGTACAAGAATGACGCTTATTGTCTTTGCCTATTGCCTACCACTACGACGGGGACCAGTCCATTACGGTTACCTGCTAGATTGTCCTACTCGGTTACAGTATTCCAAAACCACTTTGCTACTTCGAACAAATATATCCCTTTCCAGGACATATCAAATAATAAATTTACTTCTAATTTTTCCGTGCGATTTTGAAATTCTTGCAGTTGCTAATGCCAAGAGAGATCTTTGTTTTATTAAATAAAGATGTATTTGAAGAATAAAAAAAAAAATATTTTAATGCCATTTTCGCATCAGAAATATAATTTTAATATTTAAAAAAAAATTCTATTTTATTTATTATTTTTTGTATGGAAGATCAAATAGGGAATAATTTAAAAAAATTGAATTGATTATATAAGGTTAAAGTAATTATATTTAATGTTCGGACGTGTCTAGAATATTTTATGACATTGGTAGCTACAAGAAAATAAAGTGAAAATGAACATTAAATTTTTATCAATATTTCCCAGTTTTTTTTTTCTTTTATCGCCGCACGTTTTTCTTACAAATACTTAAAAAAAATAATTTAATCCAGTTAAATATTTCCGGAAATCAAATACTTAAAAAAAATCGCTGAATAAAAGCCAAATAGTTAAAAAAATAAAATAAATGCAATGAATAAAAATTATAACTACATTTTATCATTTTATTAAATATTTTACTACGCCTATTAATTAAAAATATTCTACTAAGTTTCATTAAGAAATCATTTTAATTATAAAATGAAAACGTATTAATAATAGAACGTTAAAAATGATTATTTTTAAACATAATCGAAACTAGTTTCTGTATTTTGACTGTTTTAGGCTTTCATATTTAATTAATGCCTGGCAGTTTTTTGTTCAATTAGGTGTTGTAGGAAATTAGTTCTTTTGTTTAATCTGTTAAATTTTCGACAGTTGGTATATACCGTGTTGTGTTCAAATATTTTTTTCATTATATTTTAAGCGCACAACAAGTAAAGATTTTTCTCGATTTCTGCTAATTAATACTTAACTTTAATAAGTTTTGATTTTTAAGAGTTTTTAAAGAGTTTTAAATTTTTGTCATCATTTTTCAACTAAAATGATAAATTGACGTAAGAACGTTTTTTAAAGCCTTACTGAAATGCGTAAAATAATTTTTCTTTTTTTATAGATTAGCTTTCGGCTATTATGCTTCAAGCAGAATCAAATATTTACGAGGCATTTAGATTATTTTAAATGGCCTTTTCATTGCTTAGCTCAAAATTTGGCGGTATTTCATAATTACGTCTGTTAATAAATACGATGTGATTTTTTTGGTTGGGATATCAGCAGTAATTGACGCGACCGTGATGCTCTCTTTGGCCGAGCGGACGAGAACACTGAGAATTCAAACGAAGGGTGAAACAGTTCAAACCCAACCAAAAGAGTACATTTTCATTATTAACTTTTTTCAAATGCGTATGTCGGCAGGTATTACACACACGATTTAAAAAAAAACAAAAAAAAAACAGGGCGTCTGCTCAAACATAATTATCCACTAAAAATATTTGAAGTAATAAAATATATACAGGCATTCCTCGATTAGTCCGCTATTAGGTTGGTGCAAAAATAATGTCGTTTTCTCACATGTGAGAAAACGACATTATTTTTGCACCAACCTAATAAAATTTCTATTTTATAAAAATTCGATTACTGTATGCTCGATTAGTATTATACTCGATTAGTGCGGTAAAACATTCTCCAGTTTAACCATAGTAATCGAAAATTGATTTTTTTTTAATAGTTACCGGTGTACACATTAGCTGCACTAATCGAGGGTTTTCTATATGTATATATTTGGATTAAAAGCAGGAAAATTAAATATGTACATAAATAACTTTAATTCACTAAGAAATCGGCCGATCATTGAGTATAAAAGTATCCATGAAGCTCAGTTCGGCTTCATACATTTTATTAAAAATTCCTTTTTTTCTTTAGGCGCCATGTGTGATGAACATTTGGGCGATCGAGCTTCCTTTTCGATTTATAATTGACTTGGCAGAAGAATTCCCGCAGTAGGCTGCCGTTACTTTCTGCGGTAGACTGGTTGCCAACCAAAGCTATAAGACCCAGTCTATTCTGCTATTTAACCCACAACTGGAGTAGAGAAAAATGGCTTCATATCTTTTCCAAGTGGATTTTTGTGCAAGTAAATGTAACGAACTTGACTAGAATTCGAACTCGGCTCTCCAATTTCGCATTCTGAGCTGTTATTTAATTTTTAAACATAATTTGAAGAAGACAAACATATTGCTGAAATATTATCAGGCATTGTTAAACGCTGCCTTTCCTTTTCTTTTCCTTTCCTAACATCGCTCTCATATCTAATTATTATTATTATTATTATTATTATTATTATTATCTTTGATTTATGTTGTATACTCATTTCCTTCCGGGTCCCAACCAGAGACCTAAGGTCAGAAATGGCTTCATGACATTTTCCACTGAGCATTTTTGTAAAAAAAAAATACCTAAGATGACACACCTTTTTCATAGATAAAGGCTTTCCTTCGCAAGGTGTGGACTGTACTTGTTAGAACAATTTGTGTATTTCTTTAAGGCTTGGGCTACCGGGAATCTCTTCAATGGTTCTACTGGAATCTTTTCCAATCAATCCGAGGGCTTCAACGACAACTAGAATTATTGATATCCTCATGTGCCACATTTGATATTTCCACCTCAAGATTCTTGTATTTTGATATTTTTTTAGTTATTATTATTATTATTATTATTATTATTATTAATATTATTATTATTATTATTATTATTATCAAACAAAATGATTGACGTAACTCTTCCAATATTTTTCAACACTTAGAGAAGATCCCGATTTAAGAAAAGGAAATTTTTTCTGTTGACACCGTTATTATTTTAACTACCTTTACTCGTCAACAATGTTTATTGTTTTAAAAAAGCGATGATTAGAATTGTAATAAAACTTAAACATCTGAAAGTGAATTTATACATTTTCTTTGTTACTGAGAATTGACAAAAATATTAAACACTATTTATTCGGTTGTTTATTTACAAGAATAATTTTATATTTACAACATTCTAAAAACTAATACAATTGTATTAAAACTAATGCAATATTTATTATTTACCAATTTATAAATAAATAAATGTGAAAACAATTTTTATTCATAAATTTATGAACATTTATTAAATTAAAATATATGAACCAACTACAAGGGAATCGTTATTATTTACCATTTTATTAAGTTCGAATCCATTGGCAATTCGTCAATGTTTTGCCAATTATTCAAATAAACAATCTAATAAATAAATAGTGTAAATAAACAATCTAATAAATAGTGTTTATTATTTTTGTTGTAAATTCTCAAGAATAAAACAATGTATAAATTCACTTTTACCATATGTTTAGTTTTCATTACAATTCTAATCATCACTTTTTAAAACAATAAACATTGCCAAGGACGGAAGGCTGTCAATAGAAAAATTGCCATTTTAACACGTCTTTTACTAGTACGAAGATCCAAGTTAGCCAGATTTTATTTTTTTAACAAAAAAAATTTCTTTTCTCAAACCGCGCCCTTCGCTAAGTGTTTATTATTATTATTATTATTATTATTATTATTATTATTATTATTATTATTATCTTCATTGTCTTATCATGTCCAGAGTGCTGGTATAGAAAGAAGCAACAATAAGATGACATAAAATTAAGAATAAATTTTGATTTATCGGCTTACGACCATATCACGTTAAAACAATGTTTCTCGTACGATCATCAAAGTTAATACCAGTTAACACCAAGTGCTCTAAGCTTGGATGTGCAGGCGGTGTAATGGATAATGGCTCAGAATGTTAATCGGAGAGCGGAGTTCCAATTCCAGTTGGGTTCGCTATGTTCACTTACGCGCAAATACTCTTTAGAAAGGAATATTGGAATAATATATATATATATATATATATATATATATATATATATATATATATGTAAGCAAATATATGGATATAGATCCGACAGTATGAAGAAAAATATACGGAAAAAACAAACAAAAATCCTTATATGCAATTTCACAGCGTCGCCCACGTGACGACAACGTGACCATGTTTAAAACGGAACGCTGATCATATAAAACTTTCAGTTATCTGTTTGGATAAGTCTTGTTCTTATGTCCATCGTCTTTGTCATGTTCAATTGATAATGTTAATTATATTTTATGAATATGTCCTGAAGATGGTTTATTAGACCGAAACGTCCGACGTTGACATTATATTAACATTAAAACAGCATAATTGCATATAAGGATTTTTGTTTGTTTTTTCCGTATATTTTTCTTCATATATATATATATATATATATATATATATATATATATATATATATATATATATATATATATATCGCAGTAACAAGATAATAACGAATCTCGCCTGTGCATTTTAGTGATTTACTAAATCTATACTAGTGTATAAGTCGACTTCACGTATTGTACGAACCCTGAATTTTTTGCATAAATTTTAACCCCTCCAAAAAAACTACCTGTCTACAGTGCAACCGGACACAGAAAATTCATGATTTTGGGTTTGATTTTGGTTTGTTTTGTTTTACGCCATATCAACACCTCAATGGGTTATTTAATGCCGACAAGATTTTTATTGCTGGGAATATTTTTTTCAAAAAAGGTAAAACTGGTAATTTTTTTCTTTCAAAAATGTATAGTTTGATTTGGCTTGTTTTGTTGCATATCAACACCTCAATGGGTTCTTTAATGCCGACAAGATTTTTATTGCTGGTAATTTTTTTACAAAATGTGTAGCTCGTAATATTCTTTTTCCAAAAATGTATTGTTGGTAATAATCTATTGCTGACAATATCTTTTCCTTCAAAAATGTATTGTTGGTAATATTTATTTTCTTAAAAAATGTATTGCTGGTAATAATTTTACCTCCAAAAAATTATTGCCGGTATTAAAACCTATTTTTACACTTTCATAATGTTTTGACCCCAGTTTAGGGGTTAACTATTTGGCCATATTTGCCTAATAGGTGCTACAACCCCGGGTCAGGCTGCATCTAGGAACACAATTAAGAGGTGGTTCCACGCTTCTCAAAACCTCCTGAAGAGCGGCCTTGCTGTCCGATGTAGTTTATCGTGTTACTCAGGATGCAAATGTAGTTTATTGTCATACACAGGACGGTTCATGGTTTTAACCTCTTCAAAATATTACCTATGCATAGTACGATCCCGTATTTTTGCCTTAAAAATACTGCTAACACGTACTCGCAATGTATTCGAGTATATACTGTACAATAATTGTCACCCTTTTTACTTGAAAAGTTTTCACGGATGTTGAAAAATGTTTATGTAACTACCTAACGAATTTGATAACATTGTCTCCGCTCTTCAGTTTCGTATCGGGTTAGTTTTCACCTTTTGGTCCTTCTCGATTTCTGACAGCCAATTTTATGTTCAAGTTTTGCCAGAATTTGATATCCCTGTGATAATAATACTTCATCTTGAGTTTTGTTTGTTGGCTAGTTTTAAAGAAGTCTTTTATTAGACTCTATTTGTCAGCGATCTTCCCTGTCAAGCAAAACTAGCAAATTCGCCTTGTCATTGTTTGAGCTCGGACGAAATCCAGCTCTGGTTTATCACTTAAAAAATGTTTTTGTACAGCACTGGATTAAATGGTGGAAAAAAGATCGGATCTTTTAGAGGCTATGTTTGTGAGCGTGCCACCGATGATGGGCGGGATTAAAATACCTTAAAGAATGAATTAAACATGAAAAAGATAGAAATAAAATATCACTATCTTTTTTTCTTCTGTCTTACATAACTTGTTTTCCGAACCAAACTTGCGAGTAAAAACAAAATGTTGAGCTTTAAATATGCCGACATTTTGCCTAAAGATGGCTCCCTAATGAGTTACGATAATTCTAGATGTCTATACGGGATTTTATTTGATATCAAATTGTGTCTTGGATTAACGATATAACATTTAGGATTTCATTTATACTAATTTCATATATTATTATTTCAGTTATACTACAGCGATTGGCATATTCCTTTAGCTTAAAACAAAACTCATTTGTATGCGTACTTATAGCTCTTTAACGGACGGAGTTTTTCTCTGACCATAAGTATGTTGTATCCTGTGTGGCTTCAATTTAATAAAATAATACCTGTGTAACGTGTGTCCGAATTTTCGAGACAAAGAATCATTATTATACGTCTTTATATTCACACCATATCAACTCATTTTGGTTGTCTTACTCACAACGTTTCGGTCCTGCCCACTGGCCTTTTTCAGTTGTTTGTCGTAATTTTTATTCAGTCCACGGAGAAGGTAGTCTTCAATGAAGCAAACATTCTGAAATTATTACTAATGCTAGTTCAAAAGAACTAGGAATCCTACCAGGATTTCTTATTATAAAATTTTTGTGATGGCCCAGACCTCTCCCGAAGAGTTGTGAACAGGAGTCACAGAGGAGTATGAGTGGTGGATGCGGCTGAGCAAGTCGGGTCCTCCTGGCGGAACGTCACAGATCCTCTTCATGCTGACGATTGGACACGAAAGTCTCGGTACCCCCTCGGATGGTCCTACGTCACGAAGACTGATCTGCAGTAACGGTTTCCCAGGTCTCAGGGTCGATTTTAATTTGTATAAGGGATGTCTTCAACTAATCCTTTAAACGTCATTTTGGATCTCTGCGTAGTTTCTTGCCGCTAACCGGTTCTCCAAATAGGATAATACGTGGGTGTCGAGTGGGACGCATTTCTGGACACGTGACCCGACCAGCGGAGACGATGTTGGAGGATGGTAGCCTCGAAGCTGGGCAAAGATGTCCGCGATAGGAACTCGTTTTTGGTGATATTATTTGAGATTAGGTACCAGACACAAGATCTGGGAAATAGCCATGTTATTCGTGTTCAAAGTCTGCAACGAGCTAGAAGCCTGTGACTGGATGCGCCATTCGTAACCAAAAAAAAAAAAAAAGGTTTCATTCTAAGCGGTCAGATATAGTAACGAGCGCCGAGATTGTCCAGAAGATCCAGGACATCATCAAACACGACGCCAAAAAAAAATGATAAGTAGTTCAATGTACAGAGTCCATTATCAAGCGTGTGGTACGCAAAGACGATAGGTTAATATACTATGAGTTGAAGATAAAGAGGTTTCCATGACAAGACCCGGAAGAACCGTGTGATTCGATCGAAAAGCTTGCTGAACAATCTCAAACACCTCAAAGAGCCTCTTACCCTTTGCAAGTTCCACAAAAAGAATGAAAAGTAGGAGTCGAGTGGGACGTATCTCTGGACACGTGAGCCGCCCAGCGGAGATGATGTTAAAGAACGGTAGCCTCGATCCTTGGGAGAGCTGTTCGAGAGAGAACCTCGTTGTTGGTGATGCTATTCTCTCGATTGATGCAAGGGATTCTTCAGTGCTTCGTTTGCTGGAACCGCCCCAGAATTGAGTAGGTACACAAAGGCAGAAAAAAGCGTAATATAACGATGTATCTTCTCCTAGAGAAGATATTAAAGGAAAGTAAGAAGAAAGGACTAACTATCAATTGTAAGAAGGCAGATAGGGAGAAAGAAAAACAATCCCAGAGTGTGAGCTGTGAAATGGAGATGTGAAAATCAGCAAATATAAAAACTGAAATATCTTGGAAATGTTTTAAAAGATGACGGAAAATATCATACTAAAATTTGAAGGTGCCTTAGAATAAGGAAAGGTACATTCCAAAAGCTAAGCAAAGTATTAAGAAACAGAAATAATTGTTATAAACAAAGAAAATCGTACTGAATTGATACGTAATATCAACCCTTTTATATGGCAGTGAATGTTGAGCAATCTTGCTACAAATGAAAGGATATAAAGGATGTTCCAATAACTTGGACCGATTTTAAATGTTAATTAAGTTTTAGCGTCTAATGATTTTTTTTCTTTTTCTTTCAGATTTAACAACTTAAATCTTTGGTAATTTCAACCATGAAAACATTAACAATCAAACAACGTGTTAAAGTTTTAAGAGTGCAATTGCAAAAATTGTTCGTAAATTCAAACAAACTGGGTCGGTGGCAGATGTGAAAAAAACTATTGCGTGCTCATTAACGCCGTTCAGCTGAAAACATTAGTGCAGCGCACTAGAGTGTGGCCGAAAATCCAGACGCCTCTATTCGTCATCGTGCGCAGGAATTGATTCTCTCCACAACAACGTTACGTCGTTTCCAATTCCGGTTGGTCGCGAAGTGCGCGAAATGCATTTCTATTTGAACGTCCATTTTCGTAATAGGCTTCGAGAACTTGTTGTTTGATTGTTAATCTTTTCATGGTTGAAATTTCCAGAGACTTAACTTGTTAAATCTGAAAGAAAAAGAAAAAAAAATCATTAGACGCTTAAATGTTCAAGGTGGGGTCAGGATAGAATAATTTGACAAAGCTTCCATCCTAAATCGCCGACTTGGACATTTTCATACATCTTTCAGTATAAGGAGCGTAAGAAGGCATTTCGAGATTATCCGCCTCTCCTAAAAACCAAACAAGTCTATTTGGATGTGGCACTATAACCACGCGAAGTTATGGAGGCAGATAAAATCTTGCAAAGCAGTTGTCGATGTCAACAATTGGAAATTATAGCGATTATGTTCTGTAAGAAACGTTACGCAAAGTTTGTGTCATGTATTAGTATCAGCGCAAAAATTCTCATCTCGCCACAGGCAAAAAATGCTGACCAAAAAATTGTCTGAACGTTCATTTTCATAATAGGCTTCGGTAACTTTAAAACTTTGTTCGAGTGTTAATTTTTCCGTGCTTGAAACTGCCAAAGACTTAAGTTGCTGAATCTGAAAGAAAAAAAAAGTCATTAGACGCTTAAACTAAATTCACATTTAAAATCGGTGCAATTTATTGGAACACCATTTACGGTGGAATTTCGAATCGAATCCTTTATTTCGTCCACAGGGGTAGATTGTTCTTGTTCCACGTGCCATGCCTTTTTCTGGATATCTCAGTTTCAGTTATTTCCTTTCATAACTCAACTCTTCAAATTTTTTGTTCACCTCTGCTATGGCTAGGTATTGAACTCACAACTATTTGGGTCAAGTCACTAGATTACTTCAGCAAATGCTTTTATCCACTAGGTCATGTATCCTTAGTAGAATAAAGGTTTCGAATTTCCAACGTATATCACCTAAAGAAGGCCGGAGCGTACTACGGTCTAATCGTCGTGAATATGACAATAAAGATGAGGACAATAGTCCGAACAATGTAAATAGTGTAAGTAGTTAAAATAACACATCTCAAAAATATAGACAGATAATGAAGAAGAGATTTGAGACAACAGAGATGTGGTTCTACAGAAGGATACTGAGAATGCCATGGGTGTTAGGAACGAGAAAGTTTTAAGGAAAATGGAAGCAAAAAGAAAACTTATACTTAGAATGAGACAGTTGAAATTTCTGGGACACATAATGAGAACAGAGGGCTAGGAGAATTTGATACACATAGGGCTCACGTAGGCAAGAGGGACAGAGGAAAACTGTAAGAATCCTATCTAAAAAGCTTAAATAAAAAGATATTAGAAAAGCGAGTGGAAGGGATATAAAAATTGCTAAGAGTTATTAGGTTGGTGCAAAAATAATATTACGTCAAAAACGATATTATTTTTGCACCAACCTAATACAAATGATAGAAAATGATAGAATCGTGATCTCTCACGTCCTGAAGGGATACAGCGCATAAAGAAAGAGGTTTAGTCTGTCTCAAAGCTAACAGTTTAGAGCAACAGTTGGAAGTATGACAATAAGTTGCTAAATTATCCAATTAAACTTTATTTCATACTATATCGAATCAATTGTTATATCCGATACAAGGAAATGTTGTTTCACTCTGACGTGCCAAAATCCATCATCGGCAAAATCAATCTTGCACATAAATCTACCATTCGTCCGTGTATTGACTAATATTTTTGTAATATCTTGTATGGTGCTCCTCCTGTGCTTTTCGAGATTCCTGAAAATATTAAGAGAAGGGTAAACAATACAATCATTCCTGACATGGCATCTTGTCTCCAATCACTTTCTCACTGACGTGACATGGCTGCCCTCTGTTCTAGAAATATTTTCATGGTAACTGCTTGATTTTCCTGGTTCCCAGAAGTGTTCTACTAGATTAGCAACTAGGTCTCACCGTTTTTACTGTTGAACTAGCTATATGTTAACCTCACTTCTATTTCTAACAGTTTTTTTTTCTCGATCTACCCACCTGTGGAACACCATTCCTATTTCATGCTTCCCCGACAACTACAAACTTTAAAAGTTTAAATGCAACGTCAGTCGCCATCTTCTGCCTTTTTTTAACCCGGTTCCTTTTTTGCCCTTTCCCCCAATCTCCTCATTTTCAATCTTCTCATTCTCATTCACTTTCACTCCCTGCACCCCGCACTGTGTTTTAATGGCAGTGTACCATGAGTTGGGGTTAAACGATTAAAAACAATGTAATGTACCCGAGTTTAAGATCAGTCTTTACCGTAGACATCAGCGTGTTCTTGGCCCAACCTTAATAGCGAGAGTTGGCATTTTTTAGCAGATAGCAGAGGCGGTCTATAGATTAATGACACTGTAATTCAAGTCAACTTTGTTGAAGCTTTTACACTTTAAGCATGAGTGAACAGTAAAGTATCCTATCAATGCAGAGATCATCAAGGCAAAAATTTGAATCTTCAAAAATCCAGCCAAAACAGTGCTCGTCTGATACGCGGATATTATGCTGTTCAGAGTGTCACCAATAGCAACAATCAGCAATGCAACCTGCTCGTATAAGTCCGAAAGTAATGCCAGTGCAAGTATCGTTTTACTATTTGTAATCAAATGAAACTAAATCCGAAGGCCCATTAGGATAGCGAAAGATGCCTTCTAAAGTTGAGCAATGTATTAAAAAACAGGAAAAATTCGTTAGAAACAAAACAAAGAGTGCTACAATGTTAAGTAATATCAGTCTTCTTATATGAAAGTTAATGCTGGACAATTTCCTCACAGATGAAAAAGAGACTTAAAGCAACAGAAATGTGGTTCTACAGGAGGATGCTGAGAATACAATTGACTGAACATATGAGCAACGACGAAGTTTTAAAGAAAACAGAAACAAAAAGGACACATAATAAAATCATTATTACGCAATAAAAGTATTCTTTCTAGAGTTACTACACTATGTCAGATTTTATTAACTAAGTCAATGGTTTCATAATAAAATTGTTATTACGCAATGAATTGATTATCTCTATAGTAACTACACTATATCAGATTTTATTAAGTAAGTCAATGGTTTCATAATAAAATTATTACGCAATAAAAGTATTCTTTCTAGAGTTACTACACTTTGTCAGATTTTATTAAGCAAGTCAATGGTTTCATAATAAAATTGTTATTACGCAATGAATTGATTATCTCTATAGTTACTACACTATGTCAGATGTTATTAACTAAGTTCAATGGATTCATAATAAAATTGTTATTACGCAATGAATTGATTATCTCTATAGTTACTACACTATGTCAGATTTTATTAAGTAAGTCAATGGTTTCATAATAAAATTGTTATTACGCAATAAAAGTATTCTTTCTAGAGTTACTACACTTTGTCAGATTTTATTCAGTAAGTCAATGGTTTCATAATAAAATTGTTATTACGCAATGAATTGATTATCTCTATAGTTACTACACTATATCAGATTTTATTAAGTAAGTCAATGGTTTCATAATAAAATTGTTATTACGCAATAAAAGTATTCTTTCTAGAGTTACTACACTTTGTCAGATTTTATTAAGTAAGTCAATGGTTTCATAATGAAATTGTTATTACGCAATGAATTGATTATCTCTATAGTTACTACACTATATCAGATTTTATTAAGTAAGTCAATGGTTTCATAATAAAATTGTTATTACGCAATGAATTGATTATCTCTATAGTTACTACACTATATCAGATTTTATTAAGTAAGTCAATGGTTTCATAATGAAATTGTTATTACGCAATGAATTGATTATCTCTATAGTTACTACACTATATCAGATTTTATTAAGTCAATGGTTTCATAATAAAATCGTTATTACGCAATAAAAGTATTCTTTCTAGAGTTACTACACTTTGTCAGATTTTATTAAATAAGTCAATGTTTTCATAATAATATTGTTATTACGCAATGAAATGATTCTCTGTAGAGTTACTACACTATGTCAGATTGTATTAACTAAGTCAATGGTTTCCTAATAAAATTGTTATTACGCAATGAATTGATTATCTCTATAGTTACTACACTTTGTCAGATTTTATTTAGTAAGTCAATCGTTTCATAATAAAATTGTTCCATCAGTTGGGAAAACATTATTGTATGATAAATATAATACGGGAATTTCTGCTGTCGAATTAGCTGTATATATATATATATATATATATATATATATATATATATATATATATATATATATAGACAGAGAAACAGCGAGAGAGATAGAGAGAGGTCCTATTTTGCCTACCATCAGCAAAAGAAAATTTGTCATTTAATTGATTGATGATATATAAAATCCCACACATTGATTGTTCGTGCTAATAAAACATTGCTCGTTGTATAATCTTAAAGTTAAAAGTTATAAACTTTTTTCCTTACCGGTAGCATAACACTGACATTCATCCACGAAATATAGTTTGTAATTGTGAATCGCTGCTTAAAAACAATACTAAAGTTTTTCAATCAGCACCTGATGATTGCACTGCGCATGAAACTCAGAGTTGCGAAAAAAAACATAAATTAACTGTTTAGAAATTACATTGTTTAAGATTCTTTTACGAACAGTTATGGATTTCGATAGATTCGAACAAGAGAGGTGCATTTCTGAAATAGGGTCTATTAACCTGTGCATGGCTGTGAAAGCTCTCCATAACAGGGCGTTTTAAAAGCACTCCGAGATTTCTCCTTGCACGTTGGAACTTTGGAGAGAAGCAAAATTTCATTGTAATTTTATAATCCTATAAAAGTGGGATTGCTGCCTAAATACACAAATTACATAATCCGGCACCCAACAAGAAAAATAAATATCTTCTCAGTAATGTTCAATGAAATTTGTATACGGAAATGGATTGTTAACAAAAATACAATTATTAAATTTTATGGGACAAGGAAAATAAATTGCAGTACCTATTCATTCGTCTTCAATGAAACTTGTATAAAAGTGGGGATTTTTGCCTATATGCACAATTATTAAATTGCATGTCACAGCAAATAGAAGAAAAATAAATCGCAGTACCTTGTCAATTGTCTGTAATTAAATTTAAATTTTTGTGTATATGCAAAATTTATACACACCCTGCCTGCATATATATTTACTCTGGATATAAATACCCCATATTTATAGAACACTTCAGAGTTATTTTAGACTCGTTATCCGATTAAATGACCGAATCATGTTTGCATTTCATGCTTTCCGTGTCGTTATATAATCTTTGTGTTTTATCACTGTTTTCATGTGTAACAGCTAGTAACCTACTTAATATCCCGAAGGACAAAGATGAGGGGAGGGTCGGTTTTACTTCTACCAACAAATGACAGGAAGTTTCTTAAAGCCATGATCGTCCAAATCCTGCATAATCATAACACCTGAACATAGACTCAAGTCATTGATAAGCTGAAAGAAAATTAATAGAAAATCGAAAACGTTTTTTTTCAATTTGTCTTTTATTCTGAAAGTTCATGACTTATTTCTCAAACGTGTCATTTATTACAGAATTACCTCTTTATGATAATCGTAAATATGTTTATATTTCTGAGATGAGGTATTATATACACTATTTACATTATTCGAGAGTATTGTCCTCATCTTTGACAGCATATTTATTACAACGTTTCGGCCCTTCAGTATCTGTCTATATTTCTGAGATCAGGTATTATGCACACTATTTATATTATTCGGACTATTCTCCTCATATTTGTTGCCATACTTATTACAACGAGTCGGCCCTTCAGTATCTGTCTATATTTCAGAGATGAGGTATTATGTACACTATTTACATTATTCAGACAATTGTCCTCATTTTTTTCGACATATTTATTACAACGTTTCGGCTCTTCCTTATAAGACTATATTTCTGAGATGAGGTATTATGTACACTATTTACATTATTCGGACTATTGTCCTCATCTTTGTCGCGATACTTATTACAACGTTTCGGCCCTTTAGTATCTGTCTATATTTCTGAGATGAGGTATTATGTACACTATTTACATTATTCGGACTATTGTCCGTATCTTTGTAGCGATATTTATTACAGCGTTTCGGCCTTTCAGTATCTGTCTATATTTCTGAGATGAGGTATTATATACACTATTTAGATTATTCAGACTATTGTCCTCATCTTTGTCACCAAAGTTATTACAGCGTTTTGGCCCTTTAGTATCTGTCTATATTTCTGAGATGAGGTATTATGTACACTATTTACATTATTCAGATTATTGTCCTCATCTTTGTTACCATATTTATTACAACGTTTCGGATCGCCAATATCTGACTATATTTCTGAGATGAGGTATTATGTACACTATTTATATTATTCAGACTATTGTCCTCATCTTTATCACCATATTTATTACAATGTTTCCTGCATCTCAGTATATGTCTATATTTCTGAGATGAAGTATTATCTATACTATTTACATTATTCAGATCATTGTCCTCATCTTTGTCACCATACTTATTACAAAATTTCGGCCATCAGTATCTGTCTATATTTCTGAGATGAAGTATTATATATACTATTTACATTATTCAGATCATTGTCCTCATCTTTGTCACAATATTTATTACAACGTTTCGGCCCTTCAGTATCTGTCTATATTTCTGAGATGAGGTATTATATACACTATTTACATTATTCAGACTATTGTCCTCATCTTTGTCACCATATTTATTACAACGTTTTGGCCCTTTAGTATCTGTCTATATTTCTCAGATGAGAGATTATGTACACTATTTACATTATTCGGACTATTGTCCTCATCTTTGCCACCATACTTATTACAACGTTTCAGCCTTTGTGTATCTGTCTATATTTCTGAGATAAGATATTATGTACACTATTTAAATTATTTGAACTATTGTCCTCATCTTTGTAGCTATATTTATTACAACGTTTCGGCCATTCCGTATCTGTCTATATTGCTAAGATGAGGTATTATCTACACTATTTACATTATTCAGACTATTGTCCTCATCTTTGTCACCATACTTATTACAAAGTTTCGGCCCTTCAGTATCTGTCTATATTTCTAAGATGAAGTGTTATCTACACTATTTACATTATTCAGACCATTGTCCTAATCTTTGTCGTCATATTTATTACAACGTTTCCGCCCTTCAGTACCTGTCTATATTAAAGAGATGAGGTATTATGTATACTATTTACATTATTCAGACTATTGTCCTCATCTTTGTCACCATATTTATTACAACGTTTCGGCCCTTTAGTATCTGTCTATATTTCTTAGATGAGGTATCATGTACATTATTTACATTGTTCTGACTATTGATCTCATCTTTGTCGCCATATTTATTACAACGTTTCGGCCCTCCAGTACCTGTCTATATTTCCGAGATGAGGTATTATGTACACTATTTACATTATTTAATTTTCATAGTACCCAGAAATTCATACAAGGACGTTATCAAGAACACATGGCACAGTGGATAAACTCGTTAGTTAGATCCAGTGTCAGGACCCAAAGAGTGTGAGTTCAATACCCGGTTAATGCAGAGGAGTACTTTCTCAATTAACGGGCTGTTTCCAACGATCTGGTCGCTAAACGAGATAGACGTTAAATAGGTTAGCCGCTAAACGAGATGGTCGTTACGTCAAAAGTTGTAAATGACCGCCATTTCAGACATTTTACCCGTGTAACAGATTGGTGTCAGCCAGATTCAGATAGGTTACATGTAAGTTTTACACTATCTGTAACGGGTTTAATTTTTTTCTAACTGTTTGTACAGTCATGTAATGAATAGTAAACTTAATAAAAACATTCGAAAATCAGCTGTATCATCGGTACTTTGGTCTGTGTACTGAACATTAAACGTAATAAAAAATTAAAATATCAGGTCTGAATTGTATATATTACTTAGGTTTCTAGACTGTTGTATAATAAACAGTAAACGTAAAAACAAATAGAAAATTCAGCTCTATATTCTGTACAGTAAACGTAATAACCAAATTCGAAAATTACCTCTATGTTCTGGACATTACTTCGGTTTGTATACTGCTGTGTATTGAACAGTAAACGTAATAACCAAATTCGAAATTCACCTCTATGTTCTGGACATTACTTCGCTTTGTATACTGTTGTGTATTGAACAGTAAACGTAATAACCAAATTCGAAAATCACCTCTATGTCCTGGACATTACTTCGGTTTGTATACTGTTGTGTATTGAACAGTAAACGTAATAACCAAATTCGAAAATCACCTCTATGTGCTGGACATTACTTCGGTTTGTATACTGTTGTGTATTGAACAGTAAACGTAATAACCAAATTCGAAAATCACCTCTATGTTCTGGACATTACTTCGGTTTGTATACTGTTGTGTATTGAACAGTAAACGTAATAACCAAATTCGAAAATCACCTCTATGTTCTGGACATTACTTCGGTTTGTATACTGTTGTGTATTGAACAGTAAACGTAATAACCAAATTCGAAAATCACCTCTATGTTCTGGACATTACTTCGGTTTGTATACTGTTGTGTATTGAACAGTAAACGTAATAACCAAATTCGAAAATCACCTCTATGTCCTGGACATTACTTCGGTTTGTATACTGTTGTGTATTGAACAGTAAACGTAATAACCAAATTCGAAAATCACCTCTATGTCCTGGACATTACTTCGGTTTGTATACTGTTGTGTATTGAACAGTAAACGTAATAACCAAATTCGAAAATCACCTCTATGTTCTGGACATTACTTCGGTTTGTATACTGTTGTGTATTGAACAGTAAACGTAATAACCAAATTCGAAAATCACCTCTATGTTCTGGACATTACTTCGGTTTGTATACTGTTGTGTATTGAACAGTAAACGTAATAACCAAATTCGAAAATCACCTCTATGTTCTGGACATTACTTCGGTTTGTATACTGTTGTGTATTGAACAGTAAACGTAATAACCAATTTCGAAAATCAACTCTATATTCTGGACATTATTTCGGTTTGTATACTGTTGTGTCTTGAACAGTAAACGTAATAAGCAAATTCGAAAATCAACCCTATATTCTAGATATTACTTCGGTTTGTATACTTTTGTGTATTGAACAGTATACGTAATAACTAAATTCGAAAATCACCTGTATGTTCTGGACATAGCTTCGGTTTATATACTGTTGTGTATTGAACAGTAAGCGTAATAACCAAATTCGAAAATAGACACTACATTCCGGACATTACTTCGGTTTGTATACAATTGTGTTTTGAACTGAAAACTTAATAACCAAATTCGAAAATCCTCTCTTGTGCATTGAACAGTAAACGTAATAACTAAATTCGAAAACTCCTCTACATTCTGGACATTACTTCTGTTTGTATACTATTGTATACTGAACAGTAAACGTAATAACCAAATTCGAGTATCACGTCTTGTGTATTGAACAGGAAACGTAATAACCAAATTCGAAAATCAACTCCATATTCTGGACATTACTTCGGTTTGTATACTGTTGTGTATTGAACAGTAAACGTAATAACCAAATTCAAAAATCAACTCTATATTCCGGACATTACTTCGGTTTGTATACTGTTGTGTTTTGAACAGTAAACGTAATAACGAAATTCGAAAATCAACACTATATTCTGTACCTAACTTCGGTTTGTATACTGTTGTGTATTGAACAGTAAACGTAATTACCAAATTGGAATATCAATTCTATATTCTGGACATTACTTCGGTTTGTATACTATTGTGTACTGAACAGTAAACGTAATAACCAAATTCGAAAATCAACTCTATATTCTGGACATTACTTCGGTTTTTATACTGTTGTGTGTTGAACTGTAAACGTAATAAGCAAATTCGAAAATCATCTCTATATTTTGGACATTACCTCGGTTTGTTTACTGTTGTGTATTGAACTGTAAACGTAATAACCAAATTCGAAAATCACCTCTATATTCTGGAAATAGCTTCGGTTTGTATACTGTATTGTATTGAACAGTAAACGTTATAACCAAATTCGAAAATCAACTCTATTAGCTGGACATTACTTCGGTTTGTATACTGTTGTGTAATGAACAGTAAACGTAATAACCAAATCCGAAATTCAACTCTATATTCTGGACATTACTTCGGTTTGTATACTGTTGTGTATTGAACAGTAAACGTAATAAGCAAATTTGAAAATCACCTCTATATTCTGGACATTATTTTGGTTCGTATACTCTTGTGTATTGAACAGTAAACGTAATAACCAAATTCGAAAATCAACTCTATATTCTGGACATTACTTCGGTTTGTATACTATTGTGTACTGAGCAGTAAACGTAATAACCATATTCGAAAATCACCTCTTGTGTATTGAACAGTAAATGTAATATCCAATTTCGAAAATCAACTCTATATTCTGGACATTACTTCGGTTTGTATACTGTTGTGTACTGAACAGTATACGTAATAAACAAAATCGAAAATCACCTATATATTCTGGAAATTACTTTGGTTTGTATATTGTAGTGTTCTGAACAGTAAATGTCATAAACAAATTCTAACATTAAGTCTGTATTCTGTACATTTCATCGGTGTATAGTGTAGTGAACAGAAAACTTAATTAACATATTTGTAAATCACTTCTATATTCTGTACATTTCATCGGTTTATAAACTGTAATGAACTGAACAGTAAACATAATAAATTCGAAAATCACTTGTGCATTCTGTATATTTCTTTGGTTTATACCCTGTAGTGTAATGAAATGTAAAGTTAATACAGATAATCGAAAATCACTTCTACATTCTATGCATTACTCTACAGTTCAGGTGCATTTTTATCTATCCCTCAAATTATTTGTTTTATTTAATTTGCATTATGATAAAGCGATCACACTCAAAATTCTCGTACAATATATAATATCGAGTGTTTAGGTATTTTAAAATGTTTTATTCCATAAGATATTCTAGCTGGTCTTAAGGCCGTGGGCCTGGGGGCTGCGTTCAACAAATAATTCGTTTAATGAGTAGTGTAATATTTCGCATCTCATTTAAAAGACAATCAGAACTAGGGAATTCGGCTACATTTTCACTTTTAATAAACTAGCCAACGAATATTAAACACTCATGCATCAGGTTGCTAAATACTTACGTGTGAATTATATCAGAGATTATTAGCCCACCCCTACCACATGTATAAATATGTCGGTTGTAAGGAAATCGGATTTGAATTCGGCCACCAATCCTGTTTCGCTTTCAATGTCGACAAATAATATTTCATGGGAAAATAGTTAACGAGATCATCTCATCATTACATTGTTTATGTCCAAAGTGTAGTCGGCCTTTCTGCTGCGAAAAGCAGGTTTTCCCACCGCTACTCGTCGTTGGTGTTGCAATAGAGTATAATTCCTTCCAGAAGCTAAGCAAAGTATTAAGAAACGGGAAATGTTGTTTAGAAAGAAAGAAAACAGTTCTAAAATGTAATGTAATATCTTTATGGCTGTGAATGTTGGGCACTCTCCTCACAGAGGAAGACGAAACTCGCGTAAAAAGGAATATAGTTCTACTGAGGGATGATGAGAATACTATGGACAGAGCACATGATTAAGGAGGAAAACTTGAGAGAAATGGAAGCACAAAGGAAATACTTAGAATCAGGTGACAGTTAGGATACATAATAAGGAAAGAAGTCTTGGAGAATTTAACACACATATGACATAATGAAAGCATGAGAACAAGGGAAAACATGCAATGCCTTACCTAGTAAGCTTGTGTAAATGGATGGAAGAACAGAGAGTAGAAGAGATAATAAAAAGACAAATCTAATAGTTAAAAAGATAGGAAATTGTGGAGAGCCGTGATAGCCCACATTCCCAGAAACGGTACATAGAAGAAGAAGAATAAGTCCCCATCTGTCGACTTCTGTGAAAGTTTTTGTGTTTACTTGGAGCTAAAATAACTTCATGTACACACATTTTCACAGAATGTGCGACATGTCAATGGCTATGTGATAGATGGAAAGTCCAGAATATTTTACAATTTCAAATTTACTTATTAATTTAGACCATTATATTAAAATAAGCTGTTCTGTATTAAGCCGAGGCATAAGTAATTTCCGTTTTTTTTTGTTTTTTTTTAAATAAACGTAAGAACCTACCGTAGCTTTTCTGCGCCTTTTTTATGAACGCTTTTATGTTAAATCTTCTGGTGAACTTTCTTCAATGGTACCTATACACTATGAATTTAAGCGCAGTACTAGATTGGCGGCAAGGTCTCATTATTTTACAGTTGAAATGGCCAGACGCAACCGTAAGTTCTATGCTAACAGTTTCTTTTATCGCACTTCTTGCATTTGGAAGTTCCTTCTGGCTTCTTTTTTCCCAGTCAACTTTAATCTTCAAAAATTTAAATGTAACATCAATTATCTTCTATCTTCATAAGTCTTGTTCTTTTATTGTCCTCTCTCTTCAATAGTGTTTTTCTCACATTCTCTAAGTCTTTTAGTAACCTCTTACGTCTTAGTGGTTTTATTGCCTTTGATCTGCAGGAATTTAAATGCAATGTCAATCGTTATCTTCTATCTTCTTAAATCTTGTTCTTTTATTGTCCTCTCTCTTCAATAGTGTTTTTCTCATATTCTCTAAGTCTTTTAGTAACCTCTTACGTCTTAGTGGTTTTATTGCCTTTGATCTGCAGGAATTTAAATGCAATGTCAATCGTTATCTTCTATCTTCTTAAATCTTGTTCTTTTATTGTCCTCTCTCTTCAATAGTGTTTTTCTCACATTCTCCAAGTCTTTTAGTAACCTCTTACGTCTTAGTGGTTTTATTGCCTTTGATCTGCAGGAATTTAAATGCAATGTCAATCGTTATCTTCTATCTTCTTAAATCTTGTTCTTTTATTGTCCTCTCTCTTCAATAGTGTTTTTCTCATATTCTCTAAGTCTTTTAGTAACCTCTTACGTCTTAGTGGTTTTATTGCCTTTGATCTGCAGGAATTTAAATGCAATGTCAATCGTTATCTTCTATCTTCTTAAATCTTGTTCTTTTATTGTCCTCTCTCTTCAATAGTGTTTTTCTCACATTCTCCAAGTCTTTTAGTAACCTCTTACGTCTTAGTGGTTTTATTGCCTTTGATCTGCAGGAATTTAAATGCAATGTCAATCGTTATCTTCTATCTTCTTAAATCTTGTTCTTTTATTGTCCTCTCTCTTCAATAGTGTTTTTCTCATATTCTCTAAGTCTTTTAGTAACCTCTTACGTCTTAGTGGTTTTATTGCCTTTGATCTGCAGGAATTTAAATGCAATGTCAATCGTTATCTTCTATCTTCTTAAATCTTGTTCTTTTATTGTCCTCTCTCTTCAATAGTGTTTTTCTCACATTCTCTAAGTCTTTTAGTAACCTCTTACGTCTTAGTGGTTTTATTGCCTTTGATCTGCAGGAATTTAAATGCAATGTCAATCGTTATCTTCTATCTTCTTAAATCTTGTTCTTTTATTGTCCTCTCTCTTCAATAGTGTTTTTCTCATATTCTCTAAGTCTTTTAGTAACCTCTTACGTCTTAGTGGTTTTATTGCCTTTGATCTGCAGGAATTTAAATGCAATGTCAATCGTTATCTTCTATCTTCTTAAATCTTGTTCTTTTATTGTCCTCTCTCTTCAATAGTGTTTTTCTCACATTCTCCAAGTCTTTTAGTAACCTCTTACGTCTTAGTGGTTTTATTGCCTTTGATCTGCAGGAATTTAAATGCAATGTCAATCGTTATCTTCTATCTTCTTAAATCTTGTTCTTTTATTGTCCTCTCTCTTCAATAGTGTTTTTCTCATATTCTCTAAGTCTTTTAGTAACCTCTTACGTCTTAGTGGTTTTATTGCCTTTGATCTGCAGGAATTTAAATGCAATGTCAATCGTTATCTTCTATCTTCTTAAATCTTGTTCTTTTATTGTCCTCTCTCTTCAATAGTGTTTTTCTCATATTCTCCAAGTCTTTTAGTAACCTCTTACGTCTTAGTGGTTTTATTGCCTTTGATCTGCAGGAATTTAAATGCAATGTCAATCGTTATCTTCTATCTTCTTAAATCTTGTTCTTTTATTGTCCTCTCTCTTCAATAGTGTTTTTCTCACATTCTCCAAGTCTTTTAGTAACCTCTTACGTCTTAGTGGTTTTATTGCCTTTGATCTGCAGGAATTTAAATGCAATGTCAATCGTTATCTTCTATCTTCTTAAATCTTGTTCTTTTATTGTCCTCTCTCTTCAATAGTGTTTTTCTCACATTCTCCAAGTCTTTTAGTAACCTCTTACGTCTTAGTGGTTTTATTGCCTTTGATCTGCAGGAATTTAAATGCAATGTCAATCGTTATCTTCTATCTTCTTAAATCTTGTTCTTTTATTGTCCTCTCTCTTCAATAGTGTTTTTCTCATATTCTCTAAGTCTTTTAGTAACCTCTTACGTCTTAGTGGTTTTATTGCCTTTGATCTGCAGGAATTTAAATGCAATGTCAATCGTTATCTTCTATCTTCTTAAATCTTGTTCTTTTATTGTCCTCTCTCTTCAATAGTGTTTTTCTCATATTCTCTAAGTCTTTTAGTAACCTCTTACGTCTTAGTGGTTTTATTGCCTTTGATCTGCAGGAATTTAAATGCAATGTCAATCGTTATCTTCTATCTTCTTAAATCTTGTTCTTTTATTGTCCTCTCTCTTCAATAGTGTTTTTCTCACATTCTCCAAGTCTTTTAGTAACCTCTTACGTCTTAGTGGTTTTATTGCCTTTGATCTGCAGGAATTTAAATGCAATGTCAATCGTTATCTTCTATCTTCTTAAATCTTGTTCTTTTATTGTCCTCTCTCTTCAATAGTGTTTTTCTCACATTCTCTAAGTCTTTTAGTAACCTCTTACGTCTTAGTGGTTTTATTGCCTTTGATCTGCAGGAATTTAAATGCAATGTCAATCGTTATCTTCTATCTTCTTAAATCTTGTTCTTTTATTGTCCTCTCTCTTCAATAGTGTTTTTCTCACATTCTCCAAGTCTTTTAGTAACCTCTTACGTCTTAGTGGTTTTATTGCCTTTGATCTGCAGGAATTTAAATGCAATGTCAATCGTTATCTTCTATCTTCTTAAATCTTGTTCTTTTATTGTCCTCTCTCTTCAATAGTGTTTTTCTCATATTCTCTAAGTCTTTTAGTAACCTCTTACGTCTTAGTGGTTTTATTGCCTTTGATCTGCAGGAATTTAAATGCAATGTCAATCGTTATCTTCTATCTTCTTAAATCTTGTTCTTTTATTGTCCTCTCTCTTCAATAGTGTTTTTCTCACATTCTCTAAGTCTTTTAGTAACCTCTTACGTCTTAGTGGTTTTATTGCCTTTGATCTGCAGGAATTTAAATGCAATGTCAATCGTTATCTTCTATCTTCTTAAATCTTGTTCTTTTATTGTCCTCTCTCTTCAATAGTGTTTTTCTCATATTCTCTAAGTCTTTTAGTAACCTCTTACGTCTTAGTGGTTTTATTGCCTTTGATCTGCAGGAATTTAAATGCAATGTCAATCGTTATCTTCTATCTTCTTAAATCTTGTTCTTTTATTGTCCTCTCTCTTCAATAGTGTTTTGGCGGCTTTCTGTGGGGATTCCTTCTTGTTAATCCACTGCCTTTTGCATTGAAATCAAAGTTGTGTTCAAATTTCACTAATACCAGCCTAATTAAAAAGAAATCTTTAAAGAGAAAATACTTTGAAAACTTAATAATATTATTATGAACGTTAAACACGCGCCTAACACATAAAATTATATCGCCATCTTTCTTTGAATCCATTCTTAAAGAATCTAACTTGTATCTAATACAAAGAATACATTCTTAAAGAGGTCAGCAATAAATTAGAATCATGTGACACCCTGCTGTGCTGGCTGACCGCACAAAGGGGAAGACATTAAAACTCCAACTAGACATACACACATACACAATTACAAATACACATTACCATCGGATACCCACTTAGACATACAAGAATCTTCACAAACTTACATACATATAGAATTATCTTCTGTTTTAATGCATCTGACGTGTGTCTGACCAGTGAGAACTGACCCAAACAAAATTGAAAATACTAGAGTTTCTGTCTTTTTACCTGTTTTCTGTCAGTCTCTGACAAAGCTTTAATAAAAATGTAACATGTTTGATTGATATAAATTTCTTATTTGTTCTTTATTTTATCTTCCTGTCAGATTCAAATCTGCATTTGACCTTTAACTCATACACATGTATGTAGATGAATAATCAATTTATACAGAGGTTTTGGTTCTACAATTTTATGTAGTGACCAGGAATTTTGCAGCAAATCTCCTCGTAAATAATTCATTTTAAACCTTAAGTATCGAAAATTCCGTGGAGGTGCCTAACATATCTACAGTTTTAAGGCACATGACACGTATCTGACCAATGACAATTGGCCCAAACATAACTGAAAATAGCAGTGCTTTCTGTCTTTTTGTCTGTTTTCTCTCAATCTCTGATATAGCTTTAATAAAAATGTAGCATGCTTGATTGATATACATTTTCTATTTGTTCTATATGATTTATATATATATTGTTTTGATTCACACATATATATATACATACACACATATATATATATATATATGATTCATATATAGTTTTAATTCATATATATTTTTGATTCATATATATATATATTGTTTTGATTCATATATATATGTATTGTTTTGATGCATATATATATGTATGAATTATATATTGTTTTGATTTATATATATGTATATATATATACACGATTTATATATATGTTTTGTTTTGATTCATATATATACATGATTTATATTTATAGATATTGTTTTGATTCATATATATGTATGATCAGAATGCTTTCTAAACGCTCATATATATATATATATTATATATATTATTATATTATATTATATATATATATATATATATATATATATATATATGTGTGTGTATTATTATATTATTATTATCATATAGGCATCCACATACAAGACTGTTTCACTGTATCTTATTATTATATAATATAATAATATTATTATAATATAATATAATATATATATATATATGCATATATATATATATATATATGTGTGTATATATATATATATATGTATTATTATATTATTATTATCATATAGGCATCCACATACAAGACTGTTTCACTGTATCTTATTATTATATAATATAATAATATTATTATAATATAATATATATATATATATATATATGCATATATATATATATATATATATATATATATATATATATTATCATTATTATTATTATTTTGTTATAAGATATTACAGCAAAAACAATAGCTTTCTTATTTAGGCACTATATTGTGCCTCTTCAGGCGATGGTAAGTGACTGGTGATTAAATATATTTTTTTTTTTTGTAAATTTCAAAACAAAGTGCTACCACTTTTCCGGGGTGGGTAAGAATACACCAGGTTAAAATAAAAATAGACTTGTGGCATTGTTCTTTCCCTCATCTGGATCTGAATATATATATATATATATATATATATATATATATATATATATGTCTATTTTCTGAGATTATGCATTGTAACTATTTATATTATTCGGACTGCTGTCCTCATGTTTGTTTTCATATTCACGACGCTCCGGTTGTTTCAGGTTATTGAAATTTCGAACTGAAGCCTTTAAGTCGTCCACTAGAGTAGATTGTTCTAGTTCCATGTGCCATGCCTCTTCCAGATAAGCGTTGATTGAAGTAATCCAGTGACCTGACCCAAAGAGTTGTGAATTCAATATCTTGCCCCAGCTGAGGTGAACAAAAACTTGGAGAGTTGAGTTTTTAAAGGGAGATGGGTGAGTTGAGTTTAAAGGGAGATGAGTGAAGGATAGTGAAAATTCCATGAACGGAACGAGTAAGCAAGGAAGTCTTAAAGAAAATGGCAACAGCAAGAATACTTTTGCTCAGAAATCAGCAAAAGACAGCTGAAAATCCTTGGGCACATAATAAGGAAAGAGGGCTGGGAAAACTAAGCTCTCACAGAGTAAGAGAGATAATGGAAGGCAGCGCGCTACTTAGCTGACGCGCTTGTGTAAATGGATAGCGGAAGAGGGTCGGGAGCCTTAACAAGGGAGAAAAACTGCTAAGAACCATACCATAAGAAGTTATGGAGAGCCATTACGCAAAAAAAAGTTGACGAGTATGTCTTTTGTCCTGTTAATTGTCTTACTTGTCTGTGCATGTATCTTTTGTTGTTAGTAGTCAATCTTTCTTTTCGTTTACGCCTGTACCGACGGACCTGGAATTCAGAAAACCTAAGTAAAAGTCGCACTGGCCAAATTGGAGAGCTGGACCAGACGGAATTGTAAAGGAAATACTGACAGCCTTAGACAAGATCACCGAAATAACAAATGAAATCAACAACAGCGGCCATATACCGAAAGAGCTCAGCAGATCTATCTCCATACCAATGCCTAAGAAACCAGGCGCAAACGAATCCGAACAATAAGCCTAATGAACCACGTGACAAAATTCCTCACCCGTATTCTGTTGAATAGAGAACGCAGCAGAATCAGGCCAGAAATAGGACAAGAATAGTGCGGGTTCATTAAGGATACCAGAACAAGGAAGGCAATATTCATGCTCAGAATGTTACCAGAAAGAGCAATACAAATGCAGAAGGACGTGTACCTATGTTTCATAGACTACGCAAAGACCATCGACAACGTACGCCACAAGGATCTCATTACATTGCTCGGCAACATTGATATATTCGTGAAAGATATCACAATAATCAAGAACCTATACTGTCAGAAAACAGCATGCATGCGCATAGGGAACGAGTTCAGTGAATATACAAAAGTTGAAAGGGGCGTAAGACAAGGATGCGTCTTCTCACCCGACCTGTTCAACCAGTACAACGAGGTAATCCGGGATTTAGCATTGGCGTCCACAATCTTCACGACATAAGATACGCAGATAGAAGACATGAATATGAAATTACAAAATCTCCTACAGAAGTTAGCGACAAAGAGTGAGAAGAAGGGACTAAGTATAAACTACAAGAAAACGGTGTGCATGGTTGTCAGTAAGGGGATGAGAACGGAATACGATCTGAAGGTCGGGAACATTAGAATCAACCAGACGTGGAAGTTTAAATACCTGGGAAACGTCTTGACAAAGGACGATAAGTGAGACACTGAGATCTGCAGGCGTATCGAGATGGAGAAGTACTCATACTAAAAGTTGGACGATTTTCTCAAAAGTGAAGAAGAGACTCGAGGTGATGGAGATGTGGTTCTTCGGAAGGATACTAAGTATATCATGGACCGAGCGTATGAGCAACGATGAGATCTTAGAGAGGCTACAAACAAGGAGGAGGCTTATACTTAATATCAGGAAGAGGCAGCTGAAGTTTCTGGACACATAATGAGGAAGGAGGACCTGGAGAATCTGATACTCACGGGTCGGATAGAAGAAAAGAGCGACAAGGGAAAACAATGCGTAACATACCTGGCGGACTTAAGCAAGTGAATGACAGAAGGTGGTCTGGGGTGGGGAAGCATAGGGAAGGAACTTGTTGAGAGCTGCAAGGGATAGAGGGAGGTGGAGAGCCATGATCGCCTACGTCCTGAAAGGACATGGCACATAAAAAGAAAAGAAAGAATTCTTTATCACACCCCTTGAAATTCAGCATTATTTTAAGGATCATTGGGCTAAGAAGAAAACGCTTAATTATAATAATCACGCAACTTATTCGAATACTTACCTTTTATATATGCGTGTGTGTTTGTGTGCGTTACTGATCCAGCTGCTGCTTCTTTTTCCGCTGCAGCTGCTTTTGTTATTGCTGCTGCTTTTGTTGCTACTGCTGTTTTTGTTACTGCTGCTGTTTTTGTCACTGTTTATAATACTAAGAAATAAAAATAGCAGTTTTATTACCAATTAAATATTGAAAATGAAATGGTGATACATTTTAACGAAACTCTGTGATTCTTTTTCTTTGTCTTTCAGTATCTTTTCTTTCTTACTTTCTTTTTTCTTTTTTCTATCCTTGTTTATTTCTGTCTTTCTGTTTGTTCTTCTATTCTGTTTATCTTTTTCTTTCTTTCTTGTTTTCTTTCTTTTTCTGTTTTTCTTTCTTTTTCTTTCTTTTACAGTTCTCCTTTTTCTTCTTTCTTTTTTTCTTTCTTTCTATTTTTGTTTTTCTCTTTATCGTTTTCTTTCTTTGTTTGCTTCTTTCTTTCTTTTCATGCTTTTCTTTCTTCCTTTCTTTCTTTTGTAATTATCTTCATATGGGAGGACAAAATAAAATCCTTTCTGTCTCACCTACAGATAAGCTAGCGTTGGGAAAACACCGTCTGTGCCAAGGTTGTTCGGATTATTAAACTCATTCATTTTGTTGCTATTGTTATTACTAACAAAATTTCAGCCGATTTCTTCTACGGCCTTTTTCGTTTATTACTATGTGTAGAAAAAAATTAAGAAAAAAATTTAATGTCTAGAAAACCAGAAAACGGTAGTCAATTAAAACCAACCTTTGAACAATACAAATCGGGTCAAAGGTCACATTTCGAAATTGCTAAAAGTTGCTTTGACAGTCAACACGTTTTATGTCGTCAAATAAAATATGTAAGCAACCCAAATATTTTGTTAAACAAAAAGACACTGCTTTGAAAAATTCAAACTCAGTTTACTCAGTTTAGTTAAAGACTACAGTAATCTCAAATGTTTTATATTTAAAGAAAGAAAGTATTTCGTCTATTTGTTAAAAGACTATGAAAGTCTACTTGAAGATCTGGTTACGCCCAATATTAGACAGAAGTCAATGCGTAAAAGATTTGCAGTTAGCATTTATATTTGCTAAGAAAAAGTAGGTTGAATGAAATTTATATGAAATCTCTTTTTTAAATCATGTTTTATCAGTGTAATCCAGTATGACAACGAATATTTAATGAAAATCATTGAAATGCAGGAAAAAGTTAAATCAAATTTAGATAACGTATGTTTTCTGGAATGGAATATTAACAATGTAATTCAACTGTTATACTATTTGTCTGTCTGGCATGAAGGCACAGTAATGGAACATTTAGGCAAATTTTAAATGGGTATATGCTGCCATTTCATTAGAGTTCAATTAGCGACGTCCTAAATCTATTTGAGGCATTATTTCTGGTGTTGTCGTATTAACAGGACTACCATGATGAGTCTTATGTTCACAAATCTTATCAAACTAAAGATCGATGAACTAACATTTTTGGATATGCGTCTCTTAAGGAACCTGCATTTAATGAGTATGGGATTTGAGCCAATGTCAATTGCCTGTTTCCACAGATAATTCCACCTAAACGCCTTAATCATTAAGGACCCGTGGTCTGCCACTGGCCACGATAATTAAGCACCTGTAGTTGGCCGTGGTGGTAATACCTTCAATTTGTCAATTCCGAGACACACTTGAAGGAGTGAATATGGGTACAAAGATGAGGACAACAGTCGGAACAATGTAAATAGTGTAAATAATTACAATACCTCATCTCAGAAATACAGACAGATACTGAAGGTGTGATGATAAAATTTCAAAAACTGAAGGACACATTATTCCTATCATACAATATATGTTAACTGTATAGATCAGAGATCGGCAACCTAAGGCACGTGTGCCACACGTGGCACGCCATGCAATTTCAAATGCCACGCAACCGCAAAAGAAATCACGAAGTCCGAACCAATAACTATTAAAATGCAAAGAAGATATTTAGCTGTTTTAATTTTAATATATATTAGGTTGGTGCACAAATAATGACGTAATAATGTCGTTTTTTAACGTTAAAAAATACGTCAAAAAACGACATTATTACGTCATTATTTTTGCACCAACCTAATACTAAAGTGTATATATTACTATATAAAATATACTGTAGAATAGGTATATTGATCTTGCCTTGTATAAAAATACGTATGCTGTTGGCACACGGAATGATTTTAAAACCCTAAGTCAGCACATAGCAAAAGGTTGCCGAATCCTGCATTATAGCATTGAGGTTTCAAAGTACTTATATTTAGCTGTTTCAATTTTAATATATACTAAAGTATATATACTATATATTCCTATATGAAATATATTGTAGAACAGGTATATTGACCATGACTTGTATAAAAATATGTATACTGCTGGCACACTGAATGATTTTAAAACCCTAAGTTGGCACATAGCCAGCAAAAGGTTGACAACCCCTGCTATAGATATTTAACAGAATGCCCATCCATTCCGAATGTAGCGCAAGACATTTTTAACGTATGGGTCCCAGAATCAAAAAAAGTCTCTTTTTTTTTTTTAGTAGTTAATATACTTACGATGATTTTAGAGTATTCATACAAAAAATATAACAAAGTCAACTGAAAAATATCGCTGTCTTTTTATAGCAATTCTGTTAGCATTCTTTAAATATTTCTTTTACTTCCTTATTCACATGAAACAAGGGAATTAATTGTACAGATTCTATGAATATCTGCTAATGGGCGGGAGCAATGAGAGAGCATCAAAGCTGAGTAGAGAAAGGGTTGTTATTTTGAATTTTTTAAGCAGTCGAGGCAAATTAGGAGTCACATCTAGTAAAACGGAAATACTCTTAATAAGAGACTTTCTAAGCGGACAGGTTACCCGAGAGGAAAGTAATTCTATCTGGGCGCTACCTACAGGGTTATGTTCTGATTTTATTAAAACCTGTTACTATATCGTGCACATTTGGTTGGTTGTCACGACGGGTAGATTGAGTTTCATATATTAACACCCCAGTATCACTTTGTTAGGGGTGCTGCCCTCTCAGTCAATAGTAATAAACAGAAGGATTGATATGGCGCTTCTATTATTTGGTAAAACTTTCAGAAGAGTGCGATTTCCAGATAAGAAACCGAAAACAAAAGAGACAGTGTCCGTCTCTATTTCTGAGATGAGGTATTGTAATTATTTACACAATTTACACTGTCTGGACTGTTGTACTCATCTTTATTGTTATATTCACAACATTTCGGTCGTTGTACGTTCCGGACTTCTTCAGGATCTGTCTATATATCTGACATGAGTTATTGTAATTATGTACATTGTTCGGACTGTTTTCCTCATCTTTGTTGCTATATTCACGAGATTTCAGCCGTTGTACATACCGGTCTTCTTCCGGATCTATATTTATGAGATGATGTATTATAATTATTTACATTGTTCGGAATGTTTTCCTTCTTATCTTTGATGCCATATTTACGACGTTTCGGCCTACTTCAGGATCTGTCTATTGTAAATATTTACACTATTTACATTGTTCGGACTGTTGTCCTCATCTTTATTGGCATATTTCGGCCTTCTTCATGGTTTTTCTATATTTCCAATATAAGTTATTGTTATTATTTACTATATTTACATTGCTTGGGTTGTTGTCCTCATCTTTGTTTCCATATTTACGACGTTTCGACCGTTGTACGTTCCGGCCTTCTTTATGATCTGTCTATATTTCTGTGATCAGGTAGTGTTGTTATTTACATTATTTACATTGTTCGGGCTGTTGTTATTATCTTTAATGCCATCATCCGGACGTCTCAGCCGTTCTACGTTTTGGTCTTCTTCCGGATCTACATATATTTTGTTCTCGTCTTTTTGCCATATTCAATACCTTGCTTCAGTAGTTGAGAACAAAAAATTGGAGAATTTAGTGAAAACGAAACGTCGTGAATATAACAAAAATATTAGCCCAACAATCCGAACAATGTAAATAATGTAAATAATTGCAATACCTTATCTCAGAAATATAGACACATCCTGAAGAAGGCCGGGACGTATAATGGCCGAAAGCTACTGAAGATGGCAACAAGGTGAGGACAATAATCTGAACAATGTAAATAGTGTAAATAAAAACACGGTGTTTAAAAACTTTAGTCTGCAAAAATTTAAATGCAATGTTAATCGTTATCTACTGTCTTCTTGATTACCCTTTTTTTTGTTATTGCTCTTTAGCAATGTTTCTGTTTCTTATTCTTTTACACCCACTTTTAGTCTGCAAGTAATTATAGACCTGTAACATGACTGCTTCTTAAGTAGAAAATCCTAAGTACATTCACAAGTGAGATGATTAGTTTCAAAACCAATGATTTCTAACTGAGGAGCAAAATAGACGCCCAAATTAAACTACATGAACAAATTATTTACTATTATTGATCAAAATATCTTGAGAAAATTTACAAAATATTTTGAGAAAAAGTTCTCGAGCCGACTGTATAAAATGTGAATAGTATTTAGACACTCAAATTGGAAAGATTCTTGTTTTATATTTATTATATTATTTAGTTTTTTGTGTTTTTTCCAGGTCACCGGAAAGGGAGGAATTTTTCTCCGGGCTGTCATGAAGTTTTTGTTCCAACAATAAAAGAACCCCCACAAAGCATCTAACAGTAACAATTGACCATAATAATTAACTCTTAAGTAATGATCAATGTGGAGATTTTGACACTTAAGTTGCAGCATAGTCTGGGAGGCCGTTGACATCGTTGGCGGTTAAAATTGTTTATCATACTCATGACTTAAAAGAATCGAGATATTCAAGGTAAATTTTGGATTTATAATTCACGAGCAGCTGT
>OZ010610.1:20605505-20623005 GCA_963932145.1 Acanthosepion lycidas
GTTATATCTGGCCTAAAATGGACTGCTGTTGCCATATTTGGGGATGAGCTGCCAAGACCCCACTTTCGAGTCTTGATAGACTTCAAAAGCGTCACAGAGTCCAACCCCCCCTCTCTCTCTATCTCTCTCTCTCTCTATCTCACACACACACACACACACACAGACGGGATGTGTCGAGTCTCTTACTGGTCTATCATTACGATGGAAAGTGCTCGCACAGACTGCATCTCCTGGTTTCACGAGGTTTGACCTTCAAACCACCCCCACTTCCCCCCACCCCGTATTCAGTCGGTGAGAAATAAGTTCCACTCAAACAGCTTCTTCCTGCGAACCTCTGCCCTGTGGAACAGACTAGAATCTTTCCTCGATCACAACAATCTTAACCGGTTCAAGTGTAGATTTAACCGTTATCTTCCCCTCCAAACTATATAAACTGCCTCCCCCCGGGACTTGTACAAAGTGAACATTACTGTAAAAAAAAAACAAAAAAAAACACGTCTTTAATGTACGAACAAAGAAAAAGAAAGCGTATGCGTGTATAAAAAAATATCTTTAGGAATTGAGCACTTCTCTGCTTTGTGCGTCCTGGGTATGACGATAAACTGTATCCGCGTCCTAGGTGAGACGATAAACTATGTCCAACAACAAGGCCTCTGATCAGGAGGTTTTGAGGAGCGTGAAACCACCTCTTAATTGTTCCCAGGTCCACCCTGTCCCGGGGTGGTAGCACCTGTTAGGGTCCCAGCTATGGGCAAATAGTTGACCGCACAACCTGACTCAAAATACTATGAAAGTGTAAAAATAGATTTTAATACCAGAAATACTTTTTAAAAATTTAGTATCAGCAATAAATATTTGAAAAATAAAATATTACAAGAAATAAAAATCTTGTCAGCATTTAAATAACCCATTGAGGTGTTGATATGCCACAAAACAAAACAAAACAAACTATACATGTTTTGAAAAAAAATATTACCAGTTATACATTTTCTTAAAAATTACCACCTATACAATTTTTTAAATAAAAAAAAAGAAATTTTGTAGGCATTAAATAACCCATTGTGGTTGATATGCCGTAAAACCAAACCAAAACAAAACAAACTTCCAGTTATTTGTATTTCTCTTCTTATTAGTATAAATAAACCGGTTTTCTTTATTCTCAGACCTTTATTTAACCAAGACTACTAAAGAATGTACATACACTGAAGCACTTTCCGTTTTTAACGTTTCAGTCATCTGATATACATTTTTAAATAAAAGATCCTGTAATTTTCACCCCTTTTTTCTATGAGGTCAAAAGAACCATAGCTATATTGAAGCGATTGCCACCCTAATACTCAATGGGTTTAATCGAGTGTAACATGTGTTTAAGCATTTGGGGCCTTAAGATCCTTTTCATTGGAAAAGATTTATATTGTCCAATATACTAACCTGATCAAGTCTAGAGTCAACCGTTATCTTCCCCAATATCTATATAAACTACCCCTTGTCGTAACCATCTACCATTTACCTGCCTGTATGTCCGAGTACTTTCATGCGGAGGACGCATATTTTATATGAAAATTTCACGGACATTCAAGCCGGTAAATGTTGTTAATACTGTTTATTGTAAAACAGAGCATTTACTTAAATATTTGTATATATAAAAAGAACGTATAAACATAAATGTCTTAAATAATTGTTGGACTTCATCCATTTCATAATATATATATATATATATATATATATATATATATATATATGTATTTATATATATATATATATATATATATATGTGTCTGTGTGTGTGTACGTGAATGTGAACTAAATAACCAGATACTAGCAACTGTATAAAAAATCCCTGTAATAAGCAGTTCAATTGCCAATATGTGCCTGACGACTTGGGAAATCATGAAACTTTAAGTTGCACTACAAACGTATATGTGTATTATATATATATATATATATATATGTGTGTGCGTCTGTCTGTCTGAGTTTGTGTGTGCGCGCGCATGTGCGTGTGCGTGTGTGTGTGTGTGTGTGTGTGTGTGTGTGTGTGTGTGTGTGTGTGTGTGTGTGTGTGTGTGTATTGGAGACTATGATGATCATAATCTCCAATACACACACACATAAGGGTACAGGGCAAGTGAACATTGCCAACTGAACACCGCCGACTGAGCGCCAGGACAACTCAGGACCGAGACAACTCAGCACCAAAAAAAAAAAACATTGTTTTTATAACCGAATAAAATTAATTTATTAAGGATTAAACCTTAATTAGTGAATATTTTCTTCACATTTCTTTACGATTTACTTTATTAAAAATAATTTTAAAAATATTCCCTAATTAAGGTTTTAATAAAATTCTTAATAAATTACCCTTTATTCGTTTATAAAAAGTTTTTTGTTTTTTTTGGTGCTGAGTTGTCTCGGTCCTGAGTTGTCACGGCGCTCTGTCGACAGTGTTCAGTGTTTTATTGACTAGTGGTTCTTATAAAAGCCGAACATTTAATGCAGAATACAATACTAACTTCACTAACTTATACCGAATAAAAGAGGCAATTAAAGAAAAACGGTAGAGGATGTTGCGAATTTATTCTCCTTCTTGTAGGACGATACGCCTACCCAATAGGGTGCAAGGACGATGAATGTTTTGAAGAATTGAGAGCTTAAGTACATAGACGTTATGCTCTTCTCACCAGCTCTCGCCTCCATCTATTTCATCTTTTAAAATATGACAGAGAATGTGACACCAAAATCTGAAGGAGAACTAGAATAGCAAAAGTTGTCTTACAAAAGCTAAGTAAAATATTAAGATAATGGAAATTTTCGTTAGACACAAAGAAAAGAATGTTGGACTGTTATTTAATATAGCAGTGAATGCTGGACAATTTCATCGCAGATGACGAAGAAACTAGAGGAAACGCAGACATCGTGGACATGCAAGCGAACATTTACCATTTTTGGAACTTTTCATGATAGCTTGTCTGATATTAGACAAAATTAAAATTTGTGAACTGCTTTAACTTTCTCCTAATTCGAGATATTTATCAAATTATGATCGTTTAAATTTAATTAAAACTCGCAAGTTTTATTATTTTTTTAATGATCACTTATGCATTGTGGCTTTTCTGGTTCTTTTTGCTAAGAAAGTCATTTGAACCTTGAAATAAATAAGTGATAGACTGGTTGAACTTGATGTTATTTTAAAAACCCGACTTATGTCCAAAGGATTTTGAGGGCGCTACAACACAAATTTCACACAAATTAACATTTTTTTTTTTTTTTTTAGATTTTTTGTGATTGACATCTAAGCTCCGAATAAAACTAAAAAATATATCCCAAAATATGAAAGCAATTTAAATTAGCAAAAGGTAAGAAATTTTGTTGGGATGATATTTAAAACGTATTCAGTTCTTTTTATTGGTTAAACTGAGCATTACCAACTTTTGGCACTATACGTCGGGCACAAATTACAAATTTTGTGACAACCTCCAAAATCGACGGGTTATAAGTAAGAAGAGAAGTGTAGAAAATTATATATATATATATACATACAAAATTTAGTACAGAATCAATGCAACTGGAGATATTTATGAAATATAATAGTCTGAAAATCTGTTTAACTGCAAAGAAGAAATATTCGTAATCATTTGAATCAGAAATCTTTTCAAATAAAAAATACGCCGATTTAAAAAATATAAAAAAATCAAGTAATTATGTTATTTTTAAAAATAGTATTTATTTCGAAAAGTTAGAAGAACAGTTGGAGTTTTAACATCATTATTACTATCACATTGGTATAATCTGTGTATATATATATATATATATGTATATATATATATATATATATATATATATATATATATGCACGCACACACACACATATATATATATATATATATATATATATATATATATATATATATATCGAAAGAGAGAGAGAGATTAATGAATATATATTATCCTTCACCAATACCACGACTCGGAGCTATCGTTGAGGGATAACTTGTATATTTATTAATATATACTTCATAGTTCTGTTGTATTACATTTAGGACTATTTTATTAACGCCAGCACTATATGTGTGATATATTATATATATATATATATATATATATATATATATATATATATATATATATATATATATATAGCTTCATACTAACGAATCTACGCATGCAACTTTTCTCTTTCATTTTTTCTAATATGAAAATAGTGTGAAGTGATTTTAGTAATAAAGGAAGAGAGAATAATAATAATAATAATAATATGATGATGATGATGATGATGATGATGATGAAAGCAACTAAAATATACTACTACTACTACTACTACTACTACTACTATATAAAATAAAAACTTTCTCCCTTTGCTGTTTTTCTCTATCTTTTTATTTATTTCTCTCTTCCCCCTCTCCCTCCCTCCCTCCCGCCCTCCCTCTCTCTCTCTCTCTCTCTCTCTCTCTCTCTCTCTCTCTCTATCTATCTATCTATCTACCTTTCAATTCCTTTCATTCCATTTCTTTCTCATATTATTTTCTTTGATGAGTAAATTTCTCTCTTTCTCTTTTTGTTCCTTTCACGCTCACGTTCTCTCTTTTTCTTCTGTTTTTCTGTCTTTTTATTTGTTTCTCTCTCTTCCTTCTTCTCTTTCACTACCCCCTCTCTCTCTCTATCTCTATCTCTCTCTCTATCTCTATCTCTCTCTCTCTCTCTCTCTCTCTCTCAATTCCATTTTCTTCCTTATATTATTGTGGATTTCGTCATACAAATATTCATTAATAACATGAGACACAAGGAAGTGATCAATCTTGAGTTGTTTTGAAATGGTAGAATTGCTCTTACAAAAAATTGACATCTGTAAATTGCCATAATAATTTTTTTAAAGAATGAAAAAAATATTCTAAAGAATCGATTCTAAAGTTTTCCTTTCTTCTTCTTCTTAAAAGCGCGAACATCATCCATTGTGGTCGGCATCTGGGTGTTTTTCGATTCCGGTAAAGTTAACAGCAAAAGACTTCCAAGAACATTTCCAATTCCAAAGATCGTCGAGGGGAGCCAGGCTATATGCCTTGCCTGAATAATAATAATAATAATAATAATAATAATAATAATAATAATAATAATAATAATGAAGCGGTATCTTGAACAAACTTATCCGATGGCGGTTAAGGATAAAACCAAAAAAAATCTGTTTACAAAAACTCCTACCGGATCAGTCGTTACACGAATAAACAAGGGCTGCACCCCTCAGGGAGTAACAGTCTGGGGTCGAAATATCTGTCATTGGCACAAACTCTTCCACCAACAATGAGACACCTGGTCACCAAAACCGGAATAACTGGGCCTGGTGACTTAATGTCAAATCAATTAATAAAAAGAAAGCGAACGAAATGGAATCGTGAAGAGTATTAACAAGACATGACATCTTTTTTTTTTTTTTTTTTTTTAAAATATACAAAATAACCTCATCGATCAGACATACCAAATATGGAGAGATATGGTAGGAACTAAAATAATTCCCTATCTTGACCTAAATATGTTTGCCAATGTCCACAGGGACATCAAGCGAAATAAACACAGATCTTCATCTAGTCTTCTGCTTTTTCAGGTATCTTTGAAGACCGATTGTTGCGCGTTTGTAAGTCAGTTCTAGTTGAACTAATCCTCTTCCTCCTTCGGATCTGGACACATACAGACGATCAACATCAGCCATAGAATGATGCATGCTGTAGCAAGTGATAAGCTTTCTCGTTTTGACATCCCTGTAAAATGTTTCAGTGACAACCTCGGTGCGGATTTCGGATTAGATAAATGGGAAAAAGTAACATTCAAGAATGAGAAAACACACTCAATAGATCTAGATTTTGTCACAAAGATTAAGGAACCCTAACAAGAAGAAGCCTATAAATACCTAGGAGTCAGCAAAAGAGATGGAATACAGCATACCCAAATAAAGGAGGAAGTAAGAAATGAATCCTACAAGCGTGTGGATTTGGTGTTAAATACCGCGCTAAATTCACGAAACATAATATCAGCCACAAACAGCCCAGATCCGAAGGAGGAAGAGGATTAGTTCAACTAGAACTGACTTACAAACGCGCAACAATCGGTCTTCAAAGATACCTGAAAAAGCAGAAGACTAGATGAAGATCTGTGTCAAGGTGGACGAAAAAGTGCAAATAAACCATAATAAACATACTGCAGAGGCAAAGAACCAAAATGAAACCAAAAGTAAATGCAATGCATCAAATGCAGAAACGATGACAAGATAGATCTCTTCGTGGTCAATACTCTGCCTGTACCAAACAAACTGATGTAGACAAACCCCGTACCAAACAGTGGTTATGTAGTGCATCGTTAAAAGCTAAAATTGAAGAGTGAATTATCGACATTTTAGTGAACATCACGACCCACATGAACACTTTGAATCTTTATCTTCAAGGAAAGGACAAGACTAGATTTGAATTGTTTGGTCAAATTACAGCTTTTGAAAAAAAAAAAACTTCGACTGTAGGAATCACAACTTCAGAATGGAAACTCATTTTCCAAATCTCTAAAATCACAAGAGACCATGTAATACCAGACATCTTTGTGAACTTTATTCGGGATTTGGGAAGCGAGTTTTCTTCCTGTTTCGCTGAATTTCGGCAACATGGAAATCAATTTTCACTTCTCGCCTCTGGAACTCCATCCCCATTTCTTGTTTCCCTGACAGCTATAATCTCCAACTATTCAAATGTAATGTCAATCGACGTCTCCAAATGCCTTGATCTATCCCCTATCCTTCTTTTCATCCTTTCCTCTGTCACTCCTCTTTGCTCTCGCTTTAACTCTCTGTAACCCCTTGCGTGCTAGTAGCTTCCCGCCTTGCTTGGGGCGAAATGCTTAAACACACACACACACACACACACACACACACACACACACACACACACACACACACACACATATATATATATATATATATATATATATATATATATATATATATATATGGATCAATTAGCAGAAAAATATCAGTTGGAGTTAATCGATTTACAATCCTAACAATTTTTAAATGAAAATTTAATTCCGAATCCACTGCTGATTTCTACAAGAAATGTTTTACCAAGCGGAAAATATAAAATCCTCTTGAATAATACGAAAATGATGGCATCAATATTTGGAAGTACATATACTTGGGAACAATTATTTTCGAAAATGAAATCTACTCAAAGTCATTTAAGAACACAAGGCTGGGTGATGACCACCTAGATAATGTTTTGCTCCTGTCATCGACAAATATTTCACCTGATGTGGAGAAGTTATCGAACAATAAGCAGAAACAATTGCCCTATTAAATAATTTGCCATTTCTACCTGTACTTCACTTGTATTAAAGAAATTTTCATTTTTTTGTTAATTGTATTGTTATCCTGTTATTCTTGCAGTAAAATAAGGAACCTTGTTTAAATAATCAAACATTAACATCGTTTTTTTTTTCTTCAAACCTCCAGACCAAGGCTGCCTTCTGGACGGAGCAGTCTGAAGCCGAGACAATTTATTATAAAACATTTGATATCATAGCCTTCGTTCGAGACACTGTATATGAATAATGGGAGCGACTAGAATCCCCCCAAAGGAGCTAGATATCTTATGGCAGATGTCGGCAAACCCCGGCCTCCGGGCTACATCCTGAACGCGAAGGAGTTTTTGTCCGGCCCGCCAAATTAACACTAATTATCTAATTAATTTGCTGAGCAAGTGGCAGAAAAAAATATCAGTTGGAGTTAACTGACTTACAATGCGACGATTTTTTTAAAATCAAAATTTAATTCCGAATCCACTGCTGACTTTTACAAGAAATGTGTTTTACCAAGCGGAAAATATAAAATCCTCTTGAATAATGCGAAAATGCTGATATTAATTATTCGGAAGTACATATGCTTGTGAACAACTTTTTTTCGAAAATGAAATCTACTCAAAGTCATTTAAGAACACAAGGTTGGGTGATGAACACCTGGATGATATTTTGTTTCTGTCATCGACAAATATTTCACCTGATGTGGAGAAGTTATCGAACAATAAGCTTGAAACAAGTGTCCCATTAAATAATTTGCCATTTCTAACTGTATTTCGTTTGCAGTAAGAAATTTGCATTTTTTTGTTAATTGTATTGTTATCCTGTATTCCTTTGTTTAAATAATCAAACATTAACTTCGTGTTTTTGTTTCTTTTTTAAAACCTCCACATCAATGCAGCATTTTAGACGGAGAAGTCGAGACAGTTTATTATATTTGATATCATGGCTCACGTTGAGACATTGCCTAGTTTTTGGCCCGCTCTTTGCAAAAGATTGCCGACATCTGCTCTAGTTTATTGGTCATGATCCGACATGAAATAAATAATAAGAAACTGTATAGCGTCAAAACACTTAAAGTTTAAAGGAGGTTCTATCTCTTAAAAATTAATCAATTTTTACTTATTATATTTGAAAGCAGTTAGTGAAAGGAAATTCCCTACTAGCAATATTATATCATTTTATGATTAGCCCATGAAATGAGTGACAATGGGAGTCAGAGTGCCTTTAAAAAAACGCTGGGACAAATATGCTTCTCCATTTACGATTCAGAACCATAGGCATTGTACAAAGCTGGCGGACTATGTTTGGAAGTTAAAAGAAAAAAAACGATAACAGTCTGCGAATACGCTGGAGTATATTGAGAATGGTCAAATCTGGTCAGACTAGCAGTAGTAGCTGTAAATTGTGCCTGGAGGAGAAGTTGGAGATTTTAACGCATCCAGATCGTGCAAAGTTGTTAAATAAACAATCGGAAACAATGTGGAAATGCCGATATATTAACAAGTACATCCTCGGCTTCTACAAACCCTGTTGGATGTGAATAAAGAATTTATTTCACACCTCCTCTCCTTATTGATTTCGGGTAAAATGTCGTTAAAAAGAAAATTGCGATATGTTGAAGAATACAATTTGCCTTGCTACCTGATAAGAAGTCGTGTAGCCAGACCCTAGAAAAGAAAAACGGTGACTTGTTGGTGGGGGTTGTTGGATGATTTAGTATTGTTCATTTCTTCTTTCTTTTCTTGCCTCCCCTTCTGTATGCTCAGACAGGAGAGAGAGAGAGAGAGAGAAAGACCACGTGAGCACAAAGAGCGGGAAAGACGAAAAAAAACTAGGTGTTGCGGTTGTGCTGTCGAGATGAGAAGGTGGACGACATTTTGGATCCCGCCTTAATGTTGTAATTTGTGAAATCCAAAAGATGAAGACTGCTGTTTGAATATCGGTATAAAAAAAAGAGAAGAGAACGGGTGAAAATTATGGATACGATTTTGTTGTCGAATTAGCAGAATTCAATAGAATTAAAGTTTGAATGTTAGAGAGAAAGACAGACGAAACCGTGGGTCTGTTCTCATTTTTGTATTAACATTGAATCAATAGAATTCAATGGATTTGCAGCCTAAATATTGAGGGAAAAGACAGACACAATCGTGGGCCTGTACTTATTTTGTATCTATAAAATCTGATAGTTAGGACTATCGTTAAGGAAGCGAAAAGAGGAAAAAACCAAGATTACCAAACTTCACTAGTGTTTGAAAACCCCAAAATAATTGGAGATTAGGAGAAATCGGGATTATCACATCAGGAAGCAAGTGAAAAGAAAAACGAGGATATCTTTATGCATGAAAGGATTATTTATCAGTCCATCCCAAGAATAGAATAATACAGCCAAGGACATTCCTTTTGCAAAAGGACATTTTGTAAGAACTTCACACGGGTGTTATATATAGGTACCTCCATGAAATCACTAAAGAAAAAAAGAGCATAGCGTGATGAAAAAGACGTCAAACTTGACGAAAACAAAATTTTATCGTCTAAATGTTTATGTTATTATTAAGAGGAAAGAACAATTTAATTATTTTTTAAAAATTTTCCTTCTTTTTAGAACATTCTAACTTTTGATTACAAAGAATCTTGTTTCTCTTTGTATCACCGGAACTACTACATAACATAATATTTTAGCACTTTTGTTTTTGTATGACAGACATTAATTTGGAAAATCTTGCAAAAATAAATATAATTGTCGGATGTTAATGAAACTTTCAGAAACAGTTCACAAATGGATGGAAAATACTATAAATATGCTTTATCTTTTTAAAGTCATGGCAAAAATATTTCTTTTTATAGTTATTACCCCCCCTCCATGCGTTTTCATCATGCTATGCTCTTTTTTGGAGATCTCATGGAGGTACCTGTATATATATAAAGAAAAACAAAAACAAAATATATAAAGGAAAGGCAAAGATAAGGACATTTTGATTGAATTGAATTTGTTTCGTTTTATAATAATATATAATTTATATTTGTTCATTGGATAATTTGTCTCAGCCCCTCCACTATAATAGTTGAACAGCATTTTTTATTGTTAAATTTTTATATTGTTATATGTATATTTGTTGTAAATAAATGTTTTATTAAATTGAATACCCTCGTCTTGTGTTTGTTTATCGTTGGTTTCATTGCATCGTTTGGATTCCCTGAGTGTGTGCTGAGAAAGAAGACCCACTTTAGAGGACTTCGGTTCGCCTATATGTTACCCTTTCATAGCAATATATATAGCGAAACTGTCTGTTTGTGGATGACTATATATGCTCCCGGAAATCCAGTTGAGCTCTCTTTAAAGAAGCGGCTCCTACTGCTATTAAGCATTACTCTTCAAGTTGAGTTCTCCGAACCACTGACGTATTTCGTATAGAGAAAAACGTTAAAATTCCCTTCCTTTCTACCGTGCGACGATGGCCTAGGGGGAAGATATCTGACTGATGTCAAATCAGTTGGGTTTCGATCCCGGCTTAAAGCAATAGGACTTCTTGCCACACTGAGGAGAAACGGTCTGCCTAAATGTCGACATAAAAACGAATTCAAATTTTCACGAAATAGTTTTGCCTTAATTAGCTACCCTAAATCACTCCCCAACTCCCGTCTCCTCTAACTTTTCATATGTCGACATAATAAACCCAAAACTAATTCTAATTCCCATAGTTGAATTCCAGTCAAATCAGCTACATTCACTTATGTACTAATACCCTTGGGAAAGGTATGAATCCTCTTCTTCTCCCAGCTATGGATAAGTAGCAGGACAGACCGGGTTCTATAGTTTTGGATGGCAACTGGTCTACCGCAGAAAGAAATGGCAACCTACTGCGGGAGAAAGAAATTTGCAAAGCAAACCTCTACCTCGAGTGACTAACGAGCCTTTTATTGGATGATATACTTACAGTGTATCTGGAAAATGGAGAAATCATGTTGCCGAAAGCTGATCCCATGCCCATCAAGCCTAAACCGCTGTTCCTGAATGAAAAATAAATCCATTTTAATTAGATAGTCTCATGATAATTCTTATGTTATGTCATGGAAAACAGAATAGACTCAGGTTTGAGAGAGAGCCGACACGAAACGTGACCGATGTTTATTAGGTACCAGAAGAAAGAGGAAGAGAAATGGGGTTGGAAGATAAGGGGCGTATCAGGAAGCTAGAACCACGTTCTTTAACGTCGATTAGGGAGCGTACATTAAACTTTAATGTACGCTCCCTAATCGAGGAAGTATATATTAAACAATAATGTAACAGTAATGACAAGGAAATATTAAAATTCGGATTATTTAATGTAAAATGTGAAAAAAAGAAAGAAAAAGCTTAAATTTTTGTCTGAATTTCTGAAACGAGATATTACGATCATACAATCTTTTATTTGAATTATATATTGTCTTATATATATATATATATATATATATATATATATATATATATATATATATATATATATAGCCCCTTCTGTTTGCCTCGGGTTCTTGATAAGATCCAGAGACGGATATGCAATATAATTGGTCCTGATCTGGCATCTCGTCTGCAGTCGCTCTCCCACAGACGGGCTGTCGCCTCTCTCTGTATTTTTTACAAATACTTTCATGGTAATTGCTCCGATGATTTGTTTTCGCTGGTTCCAAGACTTCTCGAATTCAAGCGTCCTACGAGGCTGGCATCCCGCTCTCACCCTTTCACTGTTGAAACTGTTAAATGTTGCCGTCTCTTCTACTCCAATAGCTTCATATCTCACACCTCTCGTCTGTGGAACTCCCTTCCCTACTCCTGTTTCTCTGATAGCTTTAATCTCCAACTATTCAAATGTAATGTCAATCGACATCTCCTCTATCATTACTATCTGCTCTCGCTCCAAATCCTCTGTAACCCCTTGCGTACTAGTGGCTTCCCGCCTTGCTAGGGGTGAAATGCTTATATATATATATATATATATATATATATATATATATATATATATATATATATATATATATATATATAATAGATGGGAAAAGGCAATATTTAGAAGGCATTTTTAAAAGCAAAAGCTAAAATAAAAACAACCGGTTTCGTCCCAGGACTTATCAAGTTTATTTATTCTGGGAATTTAAAAGCGTGTAAATTAATTTTAATTAACGAATGTAATCGAATGGGGAAAAAAAACTATGAATTTCAAGAGACTAGAGTCCAATAATATTCAGACCCAGCAAACATTCCCTCTGTTTACAAAGGGAAGGCTCACGAGATCTGATATACAAGGACTCTAGGACCTTGAGGTGAAATGTGGAGTGGGACCAAGATAAAATTATAAATCGGTCACCACTAAAATTTTCCACACATTTCCTTCTATTTATTAAATGTTCAGCAATAGCAGAACCAGAACTGCTATATATATATATATATATATATATATATATATATATATATATACTGTAAGGTAAAAATTCGTTTGTATATCTAAAAAGAGAGCCGGTTAAAATCGTTTTATGTCAACCCCACTATGTCTTCCCAACTGAGCAATTGCGAGAGGAAGAAGATCGTTCAGGCCTTCAGTAATGGTACCAACATTCATACTCTGCACTTGTCACAAAATTTCGGCGCATTTACACTTTCGCAACTCCAGCAGTCAGTATGGAGCGCATTGCTTGCAACAGACATTGTCGGGAAGAGTTAAAGCTTACCAGAAGACAGTAAGCATTCGGAAAAGGCCGATGAACAGCTGTGGAAACACTAAGAAAGGATTTAGAAATCTCCAGCCCAAACACTTTAGTTGACTGAAATCAGTTTTGCCGTGATATGTGAGTTGAGTATTTCATTAACCACCATTTAAAATCGGTCCAATTGTCCGCATCAAGAATACTATCCCCATTGCTTGCCTTTCCATACATTAGATAAAATCACCCGTGATTACAATGTTTTTTGTTGTGTTTTTTTTTTACCCGTCAGACTTAGAAGAAAATAAAAGAAATTTTGAAAATAAATAAGTCTTAAATGCTTACCTGAGATTGGTTGGATAGACTTCGGGTGCGTACAGCCATAAAACGCAGAAAGAAGCACTGATGCCAAACATACCAAGAAGTGTAAAGATTTTACCGGCTACGACAGTTGCTGCATTGGATTCTGGGGAGAAGAAAGAAGTACTAATAAAAATACTATGTCAAAGACAAGGGACTCTAAATGTGAGACCCCATAAAATATGCAAATCAGTTAATCGTGCCAATTAATCATAATGATGTTGTTTGTGCGTATGTATGGTGTGTGTTCATGTTACAAAGGATATTTATGAACAAGAACCATAAATTTTGGCGCGGCTTAAGTATGTGATGTACGTGCACTATTCTTCTAAAATCCGTGATCTGCCTTAACGAAAATTGTCTACATGCGCAACTTCACTTAAGTAGCACCTAAATAGCCCATAGTGTATGTAAACCTGCGGTGAATTTAATATATAAATCAAAGATAATTATGCGATCCAATGCCCAAAATTTATTTACTGCATTTCTGAATGATGCAAAAAGTGTTTACAGACAAGGAGATTATTAGTTAAAATAATAATTTCCTTTATTAATTCTTTTTTATCATATGGTGTTATTTGTCTAGAGTCGACCTTTAATCAGGATCATCGAGTCAATACGAATGATCTTTTCCTTAGCTGCATAGTTTTTTGTGCATCAAAAGAGCTACATGCAGACTTGAATTCAGAGTTTTCCTTCTCCTAGGCCAGTTGCCACCCAAGGCTATAGAACCCAGTCTGTCTTAGTATTTACCCATAACTAGGGGTTTAAGAGTTGGAGTCATACCTTTCCCAAGTGTATTAGCACGGAAGTGAATATAATGAACTCGAATGGAATTTGAACTTGGCTCTCCTATTCCTAAATCTGTGCCTTGTTTAGCATATTTTTATAGTATACTAAATAAAGATACTTCTTTTTTTTTATGTATATTTTAATAATTTTCTCAACTCGTAGTCACGTGCTTCAGTGATGTATTTTCCGTGTAAATCATTCTAGGAAGTTAGCACCGAAATTTTGTCAACGCAATATTGAGGAATTTTATGACAAAATTCTGAATAACGAAAGAGGGTTCAAGAATTCCAAATAGGAAGAATTTTAAGTGCTAATTTAAAAAGAAGTTGTGTAGAATTTCAAAAAAAATTTTTTTTTTTTAAATGAAGACAGTGTCCAATTTATTTGTTCCGAGGTAAGTTCTTCGACTTGCTGCTGTTTTTCTTTGAGGTTCAAATCCTTATTCTTTGTTGCCATAGTTCATTCAATCAGATTTCAGGAAGCAAAAAATTCCACATGGTCGAAAATAAATGAACAGAGTGTTCCATTTTCACTTTGACCAATGAGTGTCACAACTATTTTCAATACAGCAAATGTCCAACACAGTATATATCGGAAAAAGAAATGACGTCAACAATTTAAGGATTTTGGCAATAAATACGACTTAAGAGAAATTGATATATTAAGGCCTGAAAAAATTCTTATTTCCTATTTCCTATTTTAATTAAAATATAATTTAAACTACCATTTTTACTTCACAAGTCCAGCGAGTTTTACCTGAAACCACCGGGAAATTTGGGAGGGAATAAATAACTTCTTCTAAGCGCCGTGTCCCTTCAGGACGTAGGCGTTAATAGCTCTCCACGATTGTCCAGCATTTATTACCATATAGGAGGACTTATACAGGTTGCGATGGGTAAATTGTCGTATTTTATTTGTTTTATTTCTCGAATGAGTATTGTTTGCTTTTTGATTTTGTCGACTGCACAGTAAGGTAGGATCAGTTGGGCACCCATTGTGAGAAAAAGAGCACCATGATGCAATTTCACTCCGCCAGAAGTTTTGAAACGGCAAGCTATACTGCTTGGCATTCGCGCCGGAAGCTCCAATACGAACATTTCAGTGTGTTTTGATGTCAATCTGAGGACAGTGCAGAGGATTCGGAAAGTGTTCGATGAGTTTAAGTGTACTTAAGAAGACTCGGTAGATCGGGAAGCACACTCTGATCATTCTGGTAGGAAAATAAATTTCGAATTTCTTTCGTCAAGGCCTCAGACTCAATACGGAAGCCTACATCAAATGCCCCGAGGAAGTAGTGCTTCCCTGTGTCAAGATGGTGCCAGCTGGAAGACCCTATGTCTGGCCACAGAACCCTGCACCATGCCACACAAGCAGGAGAACGCAGTCATTGCTATTAGATAATTTCTGCGTCCCCTTTGATTATTATGTGTAGCGTGCAGTTGAGCAAGAATCCAACAAAGACGAACTGAAGGCAAGGATTGTAGCAGCATTCACCAACTTAAACAAGGAGACTGCCCAGAAGAGATTCAGGAGATCCCGAATTCGTCTGGAGGCCGTGGTTGAAGCCAATGGTGATTTTATTGAATAAATCTATCTTTAGTATTTCAAGATATTTTGTGTAATTTTGGTAAAGATATCTGTTAAAATGGGATGTCAGTGTTATTTTCATTTTTACGTCATTTAGACGACAATTTATCCATCGCACACTGTATTACTTTCAAAAGCTAAGCAAAGTATTATAAATATGAACAATTTCGTTAGATTGATTTAAAGCGACGAAAATTTGGTCCTAACGAAGGTGCTGAAAATAGCATGTTTCAAACATGAGAGAAACGACGAGGTTTTATAGAAAATGGAAACAAGAACGAACATCAGGAAGTGACGGTTGAAATTTCTAGGGCACATAGTGAAGAAAGAGGGTTTGGAAAATTTGATACTCACAAGACAGATTGAAGACAAGAGGGGCAGAGGAAAACAACGCATAACGCACCCAGCGAGCTTGAGTAAATGGATGGCGGAACAAGGTTTAGGAGAGATAACAAAAAGATCAAATTTATTAAGGGCAATATTGGACGGGAAGAGACGGTTGAAATTTCTAGGGCACATAATGAGGAAAGAGGACTTGGAAAATTTGATACTCACATGAAAGATTGAAGACAAGAGGGGCAGAGGAAAACAACGCATAACGCACCCAGCGAGCTTGAGTAAATGGATGGCGGAACAAGGTTTAACAGAGATAACAAAAAGATCAAATTTATTAAGGGCTATATTGGACGGGAAGAGATGGTTGAAATTTCTAGGGCACATAGTGAGGAAAGAGGACTTGGAAAATTTGATACTCACAGGAAAGATTGAAGACAAGAGGGGCAGAGGAAAACAATGCATAACCCACCCAGCGATCTTTAGTAAATGGATGGCGGAACAAGGTTTAGGAGAGATAACAAAAAGACAGTGTTTATTAAGGACTACAAAGAATATGAACGCCATGATCGACACAGTCCTGAAGTGAGACGGTATATTAAATCAACATAGAAGTGATTGTACAAGTATCTAATATGGAAGTAGCGAGAAATGCACATTTATATCAGAAAGTGACAATTGAAATTTCTGGAACATATAACGAGGAAAGATGACTTGGAGAATTTGATACTCACATGATAGATGTAGGAGAGACGTAGGAAAACAAAGAGTGCCCTGCCTGGCAAGGTAGTGTAAATGATGTCAGATCAGGGAGTTGGAAGTATAGCAAAAACGAAAACAACTGCCAAGAACTACAAAGGATAGGAAGTGGTAGAGAGTCATAATCTTCCACTTTCTGAATGGAAACGACACATGAAAAAAAAAACAATTTATTCGACTGATTTTGCAACTATCTTCTACAACAGACTTCTTCATACATTTGGTAGAAAAACCTGATGGAGGATATAGACCGAACCAATGAAGAGTGTCATTTCTTACGGACTAATGATCAGTCTTCGAAAGTTTTATTAGTTCTAATACATTTGGGTAACCTCTTGAATAGTACTAGGATAATAAGTTGAAATGAAAACACAAGAAATACGGTCCAAAAATGATGAAGAAAAAAATCAGCTTACCGACTGAAAAGTTGATAATCACAGATATTAACAATGAAATCCCAGAAAATATTTGAAAGAATAACATAGTTGTTTTTCTTTTAAGCCTGTAAAACAAACGTGACAGGTAAACAGATTATTACATAGATAGATAGATAGATAGATAGATAGATAGATAGATAGATAGATAGATAGATAGATAGAAACAGACCAACATAGATAGAAAAGAACAGACAGATATATAGATAGATAAGTACAGATAGTTATAAACAAAC
>OZ010610.1:20625505-20855505 GCA_963932145.1 Acanthosepion lycidas
TTAACTTTATTCCACTTCGTCTTCTTTAATCTTCTGACTTTCTGTCCTGGAGTAACAACATATCTCACATGATTTCATTTTCAAGTTTTTTTCACTTCTCTTTGGACTGTCATAGCTGAAATTTCCCCCCCCCTCTCACTTGCCAAACGGATTGAGGTGTCTCTTTTCTAATTGATAAACTTTAGCTCTGAGATGAAAAGATGATCCCTCTTCCTGTTGTCACCTTCTGGTCCAGTTTTCCTCTCCACTGTTTCCTCTTTTTTTTTTTTTTAAATTATTTACTGTTATCTTGATGGTTCTTGAATGAAATTTGAAGATGGAAGCCAGAGTATGAATGTTGCAACCATTACCGAAGGCCAAATTATCTTTATTCCTCTCACCTTTGCCCAGTCGGGAAGACAGTGTGTCCCACACAAAACAATTTTAACCTGCTCTCTTTTTATCTGAATAATTCAAACGATTTTTCAGTGATTCTTTTTACATATTAAACATTTATTCGATGGATAACTATGCTCTTACACGATTTGGATAGTTTTGCTGTTACACCCGGTAATATATAAACCCTGTGAATGTAACCTGTACTCAAGTGAATCACTCAATAATACACGGATCCGCCATGTACAGGTCCTGTTCACCAAACAGTGATGGCGGTTTCACACTGACGTCATATCGACATCGCTAAATCCATTCCGTACCATTATTATAATTTTACATAATATAAGATGTTGAAGACTTTATTATAATAAGCAAGGATTTTCCAACAATATGTCGCACGTATATAGTAAATTTACGAATATAAAATTAAACAAAAATTACTTTAAAATGCATTATCCTATTTATTACTATTTCTCGCGGAACCCTACCGCCATATTGCGGAACGCTAGATTTCCGGGGAACACTGACTGAGAAACAGTGCTGTACAGGTTGAATAAATCTGGAGAGAAGATATACCTTTGTCTTACGCCCATGACGTACTATATTCCAATTAATATAGACATAATATATATAATATAGATATAATATTATAGTTATTGCCAATTCGTTTTTTAATAACAAACATAAACATATAAAGATTGCTATGTCATAAGTTATAACCTCAAAAGAGGAAAAATAGAAAATTATTGTTTAATGAGAACACAACCTTGAAAATTGTGAAATAGTTGAACATTAAAAGGAAAAAAAAAAACAAATTAAAAATGCTGTGAAGATAAGAACAAGAAAATAACTGGATGTAGTAATTTTCTTTTTATTCATTTCACGCCAAGCAGGTCCACGAAGACGCAAGGTGTTACTGAGTGTGAGAGAATAGGATCTGGTTCTAACCAACGTCTTTATCCACTTGGCCATGTGTCCTCAAAGACGTTGGTTAGATCCAGTCACTAGACCTAAAGAGTTGTGAGTTCAATACCAGGCCTCAGCAGTGGTGAACCAAAACTTGGAGAGTTGAGTTAAAGGGAAATAACTGAGACATCCAGAAGAGGCATGGCACGTGGAACTAGAACAATCTACCCCGGTGGGCGAAATAAAGGGTTCGGTTCGAAATTCGAATCAGCTGAAGAAGGCCGGAGCGTACAACGGCCGAAACGTTGTGAATATGGCATTGGATAACAGTCCGAATAATGTAAATAATGTCAGTAAACATAATACCGCATCTCAGAGATATAGACAGATATAGAAATTTACACGATATATTTACTCATATAATTATATCCTGAAAATGCTATTAGGTTGGTGCAAAAATAATGACGTGATAATGTCGTTTTTTTTTACGTTAAAAATAGGTCAAAAAACGACATTATTGCCTCATTATTTTTGCACCAACCTAATAAAAGCCTCAGTTGGTTAATAAAAAAATAACCGTGAAAATATTGACTTGCATAATGAAATCTGATATAAACTAGATAGAGCAAAAGGATTGTTGTTAAATAGATTAGGATAACACTTACTTTGTAAGCATAAAAAGCATAAAAACGTTGCCTAAAATTTCCATTAATGACGTAAGAAATAGGTTGAGGTAATAATTGCCAGCCAATTGCGTAGACGTCATATAAATTCCGTAGTATGTGAAACTGTTCATGAGTCTGTAACGAAATCAAAATAATTGTGTATCAATAAGAGTAACAAACAAATTGTTTGACAATGCACAGGAAGCTATACAGGATGCGATCGGTAAACTGTCGCCATTTTATACATTTTTTTTTATTTCGCACATGCGCGTTGTTGTTTTTGATTTCGTTAACTACATTGTGGGGTCATTCGGGCACCTGTCTGTGAGAAAATGGGCACCATGAAGTAATTTCACTCTGCCAGAAATTTGGAAACGACATGCGGTTCTGCTTGATATACGCACCGGAAAATCCAGTACGAACGTTTCGGAGTGTCTGGGTGTCAATCTGAGGACAGTGCAGAGGATTCGGAAAGAGTTGGATGAGTCTAATGGTGATTACGAATGTACGATAGCTCAGAAAACTCACTCTGATCGTTCTGATAAGAAAAGAAATCCCGAATTTGATGGTGAGGAAGTAGTGCTGCCCTGCGTCAAGTAGGTGGCTATAAATAAAAGTTGAATGAGATAGGCTAACATCAAATCTGGATAGAGAAGACTTCAAAATTTGAATTTCAAAATTCGGCGTCTCTATATCTTGAATTTTCCCCTGTAAATTGTAATCACCACTGCGTTGTATTTTACTATTTTACGGCCATCAAGAAAACTGTTATTAGCCTGATTACGTTCCTTCTCGGACGGGACGAAACGCGTGATATATTTAACACATACATGCACGTACGCACAGATACACGTATTTATATATATATATATATATATATATATATATATATATATATATATATATATATCCCCCACACACACATATATATATATATATATATATATATATATATATTATACATATATATGGTAAACTTAAATATATAAATGTATATATCTATATATATATGTATAGTTATATATGTAAAGTTATATATACATATGGTAAAATATATATATGGTAAAGTTAACAAATTAAATTGGAACTTAGTAATGTAAAATTTTAAAACTGATCCACAAAAAGAGTTCCATGTATTTATTATTACAGAGCAAATAATAAATAATAAAATCCCAAATCACCTCATATGGGGAATAGCCTATTTCGGTAGACGAAGATATCGGTCGTCTGTCCAATATATATACATATATATGTACATACATATATATATATATATATATATTACTACAAAATTGCATATTTTGTTTCGACGTTTAACACGTATCATATAGTAATTAACAATGATGGTAATAAATGATTTTATTTAAAATTACAATTTATGAAAGATCACTTTTTTACATTTTTTGAAAATTTTCCATAAAAGGCAAAAAAAATACCTTTTCCCTTATTTGTTGTTTGTTCCTCCATTTTCTTCTTAATTTTCTATCCTTTTTTATTTTTAATTAAAAAAAAAAGGTTGCGATTCATCTTTTATCCAACGATTTAGTATTGTCAAGCTCCAGGGAATTTATCCCGAGGAGCGAAATAACGATAAAAATGGGGTACATTTGAATTTCATTTATATGCAATCGATTTCTATGCTCTATAATAAGTACATTGAGCTCTCTTTTGTGGGTCTATATATATATATATATATATATATATATATATATATATGAAGAAAAATATACGGAAAAAACAAACAAAAATCTTAATATGCAATTATGCTGTTTTAATGCTAATATAATTTCAACGTCTGACGTTTCGATCTAGTAGATCATCTTCAGGACATATTCATAAAACAATTAACATTAGACTATATTTAATTCAACATGAAAAGACGATGGACATAAGAGTACGACTAATCAAAACAGATAACTGAAATTTTTTTAAGATCAGCGTTCCGTTTCAATATGATCACTTTGGCGTCACGTATATTTTTCTTCATACTGTCGGATCTATAGCCATATATATATATATATATATATATATATATATATATATATATATATATATATGAACCTACCGAAAATAACTACTAATTTAACTTTCGCTATTACTACTGTTGTTATCACTTTATGAACAATCACTTCATAACAATCTGTACCACCATTAGTACTGTTTATTATTGTTATTATTATTATTATTATTATTATTATTGTTGTTGTTGTTGTTGTCGTTGTTGTCGTTGTTGTTGTTATTACCATTATCATCATCATGATAGTGATTTTTTTACAACGGAAAAACATGTACCATATAAACTTTAGCTTGCATAATTCTTTCTTTTTTTTTTTGCTTTTTTTTTTCCCAATATCTCCTTTCCTACACTCTATATTTTGAATTTACACACCAATAATATATTTATGTTTATATTAAATTTCAGCTTTGAATCTGCGTATAATTTAGCGTTCCTCCCATGAGATCTAGTATTTAAAAAGAAAACAACTGTATTAAGTGGTTCATTTGCCATTTATACCTGGCCAGTTGGGAAACCATGAAATCTTAAGTTGCACTACAAACATAGGTATATGCATATTTATTAATATATACTTCATAGCTCTGTTTAACTACAATGAGCACTGTCTTGCTTGCACCTTAAAATAAATTAAATATTTTTTGCTTTTCTACGTATGAATTTTATTTTATTTTTCCCTGAATGTATGCATTGTTTATGTACGTATCTAGAGTTATAGCGATGTTTTATTTTCCAAACACGGTCAGCACATTGTGGCCGTGTTCATACTTGATATTATTGAATGTTGGCTTTTTCTTTCTTGTTAATAATGCTTTTTGTGATAATTGCATTTTTGTAGATGTGTATGATACCTTTATATTTGTATTATCAACGAGTATGTTACGGATAGAGTTGCATAGGTTGCCATGTGTATTTTAATGAGACCTAATTGAGCTATTGTCAGAGTGATGTAACGTAAGTCTTCTTGTTAAACATGTCGTAGTATATCCAATATAATTATTTGCAAATTTGGATTGTTCAAGAACACAGCTCCTTAAGGGACATCATGCAAATTTGTAAATGATATTGGTTCGTTTTAAATAAGATCTTGAAGGTGAATTATTATTTTTTTTATTCATGAGGTTAGTGGCTTTAAATTTTTTGTATTAATTTAATTTTCTCGTTTTTGTCAACTGGAGTTGTGAATTTATTTATGGTGTTTCTAAATCAAAATATATTATGTATGTATATATAAAGGCTTCATGGTCAGACAGGGAATTTTTCTGCACCCCGTCGTATATGCTGTCGCGTAAATAATTGTGTTTGTGCATGTGTTTGTGTCTGTGTGTGTGTGTATGTGTCTGTATGTGTGGGTGTGCGCGTGTGTGTGTGTGTCTCTCTCTTTCTATATATATATCTGCGCATATCCGTGTTTGTGTGTGTGCGTGTGTGTGTCTCTCTCTCTTTCTCTTTCTCTTTCTGTGCATATCCGTGTGAATGTGTGCGTGTGTGCGTATGTGCGTGTGTGTCTCTCTCTCTCTATCTGTCTCTGTGCATATCTTTCTGTATGCGTGTGTGTTTGTGTGTGCACGCGCGTGTGTGTCTGTGTGTGTCTGTGTGTGTGCCTCTCTCTCTTTCTTTGTGCATATCCGTGTGTGTATGTGAGCGTGTGTGTCGCTCTGTTTATCTCACTCTGTGCATATCCATGTGTGTGTGCGTGTCTCTCACTCTCTATCTCTCTCTGTGCATATCCGTATGTGTGTGTGCGTGTGTGTGTCTCTCTCTCTCTATCTCTCTCTGTGCATATCCGTATGTGTGTGTGTCTCACTCTCTATATATCTCTCTCTGTGCATATCCGTATGTGTGTGTGCGTGTGTGTGTGTGTCTCTCTCTCTCACTCTCTCTCTGTGCATATCCGTGTGTGTGTGTGTCTCACTCTCTATCTCTCTCTGTGCATATCCGTATGTGTGTTTCTCTCTCTATCTCTCTCTGTGCATATCCGTATGTGTATGTGTGTGCCTCTCTCCATCTCTCTCTGTGCATATCCGTATGTGTGTGTGTCCGTCTCTCTCTCTCTCTATCTATCTATCTATCTATCTCTGTGCATATTCGTGTGTGTGTGTGCGTGCGTGTGCGTGTGTGTGTGTGTCACTCTCTCTATCTCTCTCTGTGCATATCCGTATGTGTGTGCGCGTGTCACTCTCTATCTATCTCTCTCTGTGTGCATATCCGTATGTGTGTGTGCGTGTCTCTCTCTATCTCTCTGTGTGCATATCCGTATGTGTGTGCGTGTTTGTCTCTCTCTATATCTCTCTGTGTGCATATCCGTATGTGTGTGTGTGTCTCTCTCTATCTCAATCTCTCTATGTGAATATCCGTATGTGTGTGTGCGCGTGTCTCTCTCTCTGTGCATATCCGTATGTTTGTGTGTGTGTCTCTATCTCTATCTCTCTCTGTGCATATCCGTATGTGTGTGTGCGTGTCTCTCTCTCTCTCTCTCTGTCTATCTATCTCTCTCTCTGTGCATATCCGTATGTGGGTGTGCGTGTCTCTCTCTATCTCTCTGTGTGCATATCCGTATGTGTGAGTGCGTGACTCTCTCTCTCTCTCTCTCTCTCTCTCTCTCTCTCTCTGTGCATATCCGTATGTGTGTGTGTGTGTCTCTCTCTATCTCTATCTCTCTCTGTGCATATCCGTATGTCTGTGTGCGTCTCTCTCTCTCTCTCTCTCTCTCTCTCTGTGCATATCCGTATGTGTGAGTGTATCTCTCTATCTCTATCTCTCTCTTTGCATATCCCTATGTGTGTGTGCGTGTCTCTCTCTCTTTCTCTCTCTCTGTGCATATCCGTATGTGTGTGTGCGTGTGTGTCTCTCTCTCTATCTCTCTCTGTGCATATCCGTAAGTGTGTCTATCTCTATCTCTCTCTGTGCATATGCGTATATGTGTGTGCGTGTGTGTCTTTTTCCCGATCTCTCTGTGCATATCCGTATGTGTGTCTGTGTGTCTCTCTCTCTATCTCTCTCTGTGCATATCTGTATGTGTGTCTGTGTGCGTCTCTCTCTCTCTATCTCTCTCTGCGCATATACATATGTGTGTGTGCGTGTCTCTCTCTATCTCTCTCTATGCATATCCATATGTGTGTGTGCGTGAGTGTGCTTCTCTCTATCTCTCTGTGCATATACGTATGTGTGTGTGTCTCTCTCTATCTCTCTGTGCATATCCGTATGTGTGTGTGCGTGTGTGTCTCTCTCTCTATCTCTCTCTGTGCATATCCGTATGTGTGTGTGTGCGTGTCTCTCTCTCTATCTTTCTCTGTGCATATTCGTGTTTGTGTGAGTGTGCGTATGTCTCTCTCTATCTCTCTGTGTGCATATCCGTATGTGTGTGTGCGTGTCTCTCTCTCTCTCTCTCTCTCTATCTATCTATCTATCTATCTCTCTCTCTGTGCATATCCGTATGTGTGTGTGCGTGTCTCTCTCTATCTCTCTCTGTGCATATCCGTATGTGTGTGTGCGTGTGTGTTGCTCTCTCTATCTCTCTCTGTGCATATCCGTATGTGTGTGTGTCTCTCTCTCTATCTCTCTCTGTGCATATCCGTATGTGTGTCTCTCTCTGTATGTATCTCTCTCTGTTCATATCCGTATGTGTGTGTGTACGTCTCTCTCTCTCTCTCTCTCTGTGCATATCCGTATGTGCGTGTGTGTGTGTGTGTGTGCGCGTGTGTGTGCGCACACGTCGGACTAAGTAAAGAAATTACTTACGCATTAAACACCAAAACCAGACTTATCATTCTAGCGAGTGGGTCTTTGACGAGGGTCATAACGCCTAAATCTACCTCGGACCTTTCTGTTTTCATTTTCATTTCGTCGTCTGTGTTCATTTCTGTCGTCGGCACCAGCGAAATACACGACTCTACGCAATTCTGCCAAACCTCTTCGAAGTTCACGCCATTCTCTTTCGCTGCTCTTTTGACAATTTTCTTGCTTGCCTTCATCTTGTTATTTGTCAACAGCCAACGAAGCGATTCCTCAACGAACCTAGAAAAGTGAACGAAAAATAATTAAAATTATTATTTTATCTATTTATTTTATTTTGTTTTATTTATCTATTTTATTTTATTTTTTTTTTTTACAGAAAATGTCTTCAGGAAATTATGTTTTTATTTTTGATTGGTTGGTTACTTGATTCTGGTTAGTCGTATATTAAACTCTAAGTAAAATTTAATGACGAAATCTAAATATTTTGAACACAGTTTTATAGTTACAATTGCGTTCAAAACCTTTTTAGTCGAAGCCATAAAACTATGTTCAAAATATTTAGATTTTGGCATTGAGCAACTCGTAGATGTTGATATGCCACTAATAATGTCGACCAATCAAGCAACAAACATGAAATAACTCTTTCATGACATGAATCCAGTTAATATCCTACAATATCTTAAAGAAATCAAAATGTATTTCAAAATATAACTTCAACAACTCTAAAACCTAAAAGAGACATATCTCCGCCTCTAGTAATCATGTCCACAGAAATTTGTATATAGACAAAAGTTGAGTATCGCCTACTATGTATTCAATTGTAAAGCACAATAACATATATCATATTTTTATTACTTCAAAGCTCTCAAGAAAATTAAATTTCGACCCATAAATTAAATGACCCATAAGAAGCTGATATTCCCTTAAATAAACAAAGCAGTCAATCTTATGTAGTCTGATGGCCCGCTAATGAAAATTATTCATTCTGTTATTGCCTGTGTTCACAAGTGCCAGATAATGGCGCATTAATACATACAAGAAAACGTGGTTCAGTGGATTTGTTGTTATGATAATTGATTGGAGAGTGAAAGAAAATGTTCTTTCAAATGATTATTGGTTATAATTTGACAATTAGAAAGAGAATGATGTGAGAGGAAAGAGAGAAAGACTTCAAAAGATGCCGGGAAGAAGTAGAAAGAAAAGAGAAAAACGGGAAAGAGGAAGACCTTGAAAGATACTCAGAAAGAGAAAGAGAAGACGAAAAGTTAAATAGGAAAAAGAAAAACTTTCAATGATGAAGAGAAAAAGATAAAAATCAATGAAGACAATCCTAGAAAGAAAAAACATTTTGTCAAGAAGAAAAGGATGAAGAGAAAAAAAGCAAGAAAATAGAAATAAGGCGAGGAGAAAAAAAAACGAGAGCGAGAGAGAGAGGGGGGCCAGAAAAGAAAAGGGAAAGAAGGCAAGAAAAGGAAAGAGAAAAAAAAGAAAGGAAAGAAGACAATAAAGGTAAGGGATAAAACAGGAAAGGAAAAAGGAAATAAGGCAAGAAAAGAAAACGTTTAAATGCAAGAAATAAGGGAAGAAAGGCAAGAAAAGAAAAGGGACAGAAGGCAAGAAAAGAAAAGGAAGTAAGGCAAAAAAAGAAAACGTTTAAATGCAAGAAATAAGGGAAGAAAGGCAAGAAAAGAAAAGAAAAGGGACAGAAGGCAAGAAAAGAAAAGGGACAGAAGGCAAGAAAAGAAAAGGGAAAGAAGGCAAGAAAGAAAGGGGACAGAAGGCAAGAAAAGAAAAGGGACAGAAGGCAAGAAAAGAAAAGGGACAGAAGGCAAGAAAAGTAAAGGGACAGAAGTCAAGAAAAGAAAAGGGACAGAAGGCAAGGAAAGTAAAGGGACAGAAGGGAAGAAAAGAAAAGGGACAGAAGGCAAGAAAATTAAAGGGACAGAAGGCAAGAAAAGAAAGGGGAAAGAAGGCAAGAAAAGAAAAGGGACAGAAGGCAAGAAAAGTAAAGGGACAGAAGTCAAGAAAAGAAAGGGGACAGAAGTCAAGGAAAGCAATGGGACAAAAGGCAAGAAAAGAAAAGGGATAGAAGGCAAGAAAAGAAAAGGAACAGAAGGCAAGAAAAGAAAAGGAAATAAGGCAAGAAAAGAAAACATTTAAATGCAAGAAATAAGGGAAGAAAGGCAAGAAAAGAAAAGGGACAGAAGGCAAGAAAAGAAAAGGAAATAAGGCAAGAAAAGAAAACGTTTAAATGCAAGAAATAAGGGAAGAAAGGCAAGAAAAGAAAAGGGACAGAAGGCAAGAAAAGAAAAGGGACAGAAGGCAAGAAAAGAAAAGGGAAAGAAGGCAAGAAAGAAAGGTGACAGAAGGCAAGAAAAGAAAAGGGACAGAAGGCAAGAAAAGAAAAGGGACAGAAGGCAAGAAAAGTAAAGGGACAGAAGTCAAGAAAAGAAAAGGGACAGAAGGCAAGGAAAGTAAAGGGACAGAAGGCAAGAAAAGAAAAGGAACAGAAGGCAAGAAAATTAAAGGGACAGAAGGCAAGAAAAGAAAGGGGAAAGAAGGCAAGAAAAGAAAAGGGACAGAAGGCAAGAAAAGTAAAGGGACAGAAGTCAAGAAAAGAAAGGGGACAGAAGTCAAGGAAAGCAATGGGACAAAAGGCAAGAAAAGAAAAGGGATAGAAGGCAAGAAAAGAAAAGGGACAGAAGGCAAGAAAAGAAAAGGAAATAAGGCAAGAAAAGAAAACATTTAAATGCAAGAAATAAGGGAAGAAAGGCAAGAAAAGAAAAGGGACAGAAGGCAAGAAAAGAAAAGGGACAGAAGGCAAGAAAAGAAAAGGGAAAGAAGGCAAGAAAGAAAGGTGACAGAAGGCAAGAAAAGAAAAGGGACAGAAGGCAAGAAAAGAAAAGGGACAGAAGGCAAGAAAAGTAAAGGGACAGAAGTCAAGAAAAGAAAAGGGACAGAAGGCAAGGAAAGTAAAGGGACAGAAGGCAAGAAAAGAAAAGGAACAGAAGGCAAGAAAATTAAAGGGACAGAAGGCAAGAAAAGAAAGGGGAAAGAAGGCAAGAAAAGAAAAGGGACAGAAGGCAAGAAAAGTAAAGGGACAGAAGTCAAGAAAAGAAAGGGGACAGAAGTCAAGGAAAGCAATGGGACAAAAGGCAAGAAAAGAAAAGGGATAGAAGGCAAGAAAAGAAAAGGGACAGAAGGCAAGAAAAGAAAAGGAAATAAGGCAAGAAAAGAAAACATTTAAATGCAAGAAATAAGGGAAGAAAGGCAAGAAAAGAAAAGGGACAGAAGGCAAGAAAAGAAAAGGAAATAAGGCAAGAAAAGAAAACGTTTAAATGCAAGAAATAAGGGAAGAAAGGCAAGAAAAGAAAAGGGACAGAAGGCAAGAAAAGTAAAGGGACAGAAGGCAAGAAAAGAAAGGGGACAGAAGGCAAGAAAAGAAAAGGGACAGAAGGTAAGAAAAGAAAAGGGACAGAAGGTAAGAAAAGTAAAGGGACAGAAGGCAAGAAAAGAAAGGGGACAGAAGGCAAGAAAAGTAAAGGGACAGAAGGCAAGAAAAGAAAAGGGACAGAAGGCAAGAAAATTAAAGGGACAGAAGACAAAAAAAGAAAAGGGACAGAAGGCAAGAAAAGTAAAGGGACAGAAGGCAAGAAAAGTAAAGGGACAGAAGGCAAGAAAAGAAAGGGGACAGAAGTCAAGGAAAGTAATGGGACAGAAGGCAAGAAAAGAAAAGGGATAGAAGGCAAGAAAAGAAAAGGGATAGAAGGCAAGAAAAGAAAAGGGACAGAAGGCAAGAAAAGAAAAGGAAATAAGGCAAAAAAAGAAAACGTTTAAATGCAAGAAATAAGGGAAGAAAGGCAATAAAAGAAAAGGGACAGAAGGCAAGAAAAGTAAAGGGACAGAAGGCAAGAAAAGAAAAGGGACAAAAGGTAAGAAAAGTAAAGGGACAGAAGGCAAGAAAAGAAAGGGGACAGAAGGCTAGAAAATTAAAGGGACAGAAGGCAAGAAAAGGAAGGGGAAAGAAGGCAAGAAAAGAAAAGAAAAGAAAAGGGACAGAAGGCAAGAAAAGTAAAGGGACAGAAGGCAAGAAAAGAAAGGGGACAGAAGTCAAGGAAAGTAATGGGACAGAAGGCAAGAAAAGAAAAGGGATAGAAGGCAAGAAAAGAAAAGGGATAGAAGGCAAGAAAAGAAAAGGAAATAAGGCAAAAAAAGAAAACGTTTAAATGCAAGAAAAAAGGGAAGAAAGGCAAGAAAAGAAAAGGGACAGAAGGCAAGAAAAGAAAAGGGACAGAAGGCAAGAAAATTAATGTGACAGAAGGCAAGAAAATTAAAGGGACAGAAGGCAAGAAAAGAAAAGGGACAGAAGGCAAGAAAAGTAAAGTGACAGAAAGCAAGAAAAGAAAAGGGAAAGAAGGCAAGAAAAGAAAAGGGACAGAAGGCAAGAAAAGTAAAGGGACAGAAGTCAAGAAAAGAAAAGGAAAAGAAGGCAAGAAAAAAAAGGGACAGAAGGCAAGAAAAGTAAATGGACAGAAGGCAAGAAAAGTAAATGGACAGAAGTCAAGAAAAGAAAAGGGACAGAAGACAAGAAAAGAAAGGGGAAAGAAGGCAAGAAAAGAAAAGGGACAGAAGGCAAGAAAAGAAAAGGGACAGAAGACAAGAAAAGAAAGGGGAAAGAAAGCAAGAAATGTAAAGGGACAGAAGGCAAGAAAAGAAAAGGGACAGAAGGCAAGAAAAGTAAAGGGACAGAAGGCAAGAAAAGAAAAGGGAAAGAAGGCAAGTCAAGAAAAGGGGAAGAAGGGAAGAAAATTAAAGGAAAAAGGAAAGAAAGGAACACGGAACAAGGTGAGAAAAGAAAAGGGAAAAGGGGAGAAAAGAAAATGAATAGAATTCAAGAAAAGAAAAGTTAAAAGAAGACAAGAAAAAAATGGAAGAAAGGCAAGACGAAAAAAGAAAGAGGGTAGGAAATAACAATAAGGAAGGCAAGAAAAGAAAAAAGAGGGCAAGAAAAGAAAAAGGAAATAAGCCAAGAAAAGAAAAGGGAAAAAAGGCAAGAAAAGAAAAGGGAAAAAATGCAAGAAAAGAAAAGGGAAAGAAGGCAAGAAAAGAAAAAGGGGAAAAGGCAAGAAAAGTAAAGGGAAAGAAGGCAAGAAAGGAAAAGGGAAATAAGGCAAGAAAACAAAAGGGAAAGAGGCAAGAAAAGTAAAGGGACAGGAGGCAAGAAAAGAAAAGAGACAGAAGGCAAGAAAAGTAAAGAGAAAGAAGGCAAGAAATGAAAAGGGACAGAAGGCCAGAAAAGTAAAGGGACAGTTAGGCAAGAAAAGAAAAGGGACAGAAGGCAAGAAAATTAAAGGGACAGAAGGCAAGAAAAGAAATGGGGAAGAAGGCAAGTAAAGAAAAGGGACAGAAGGCAAGAAAAGTAAAGGGACAGAAGGCAAGAAAAGAAAATGGAAAGAATGCAATAAAAGAAAAAGGACAGAAGGCAAGAAAAATAAAGGGACAGAAGGCAAGAAAAGAAAAGGGAAAGAAGGCAAAGAAAGAAAAGGTGAAGAAGGGAAGAAAATTAAAGGAAAAAAGAAAAGAAAGGAACAGGGGACAAGGTGAGAAAAGAAAAGGGAAAAGAGAAGAAAAGAAAATGAATAGAAGTCAAGAAAAGAAAAGTTAAAAGAAGACAAGAAAAAAATGGAAGAAAGGCAAGACGAAAAGAGAAAGAAGCTAGGAAATAACAATAAAGAAGGCAAGAAAAGAAAAAAGAAGACAAGAAAAGAAAAAAGAAGGCAAGAAAAGAAAAAGGGGAAAAAGGCAAGAAAAGAAAAGAAAAAGGGAACAAGGCAAGAAAATAATTAAAAGTCAAAAGAATAAATCTTTTCACCAGTATTCGAAAAATAAAGTCGCCGACACAGCCCCAAAAGAAATGCATGTTATTCGCCATGTTGCATAACGGCTCACGTAAGCTAATGGCGTCATAAGAAGCATGCTGGTACCCCAGAGGACTCCGGTCAGTGCAGAGAAGACAGTTCGAGTTGAACCTGGAAAAAGTTCTAGCATGATGGAATAGGCAGGCATTACCATACCCTGAAAAATAAAATTATCTCAATGTTAAGAAAAGAATTTAATCAAAAATCAAAAATGATTTACTGCGAATCGGCATAAATAATGACTGGCCTTGAAAATGAATCACAAAAGATTTCATAAATATCTCAAGTGAGGATGAGTTGAGGCAAATTGAATTAAATTACCAATCGAGATATAAGGAAGCATGTAAAGGAAATTATTGCCATGCATATCGACAGATTTCCGGCAAGAATGCGTTGCAAATGTTTCCCTATAGGAATGAATTGCAAATGATTTAAAGTAGAAATGTATATCGACCGATTTCCGACAGGAATGCCTTGTAAATGATTTACTGTAGAAATGCATTGCAAATGGTTTACTGTAGAAATGCATTGCAAATGATTCCCTGTAGAAATTCATTGCAAATGATTCACTGTAGAAATGCATTGCAAATGATTCACTATAGAAATGTTTATCGACGGATTTAGTGCAGGAATGCATTGCAAATGTTTCGCTGTAGAAATGCATTGCAAATGGTTTACTATAGAAATGCATTGCAAATGATTCACTGTAGAAATGGTTATCGACGGATTTACTGTAGAAATCCATTGCAAACAGTTTATTTTAGCGACGTACTTCAAATGATCTATTGTAGAAATATATAACAAATTATTCACTGTGGAAATTTATTTCAAACGTTTTTTATGTTGTAGAACTCCACTGCAAATGATCCCTTGTAGAAATATAATGAAAACGTTTCATTATAGTAATACGTAGAAGTTTTATTGTAGACATAAATAGAAAATTCCACTAATCCATCGATTCGTGCGGCTAATGTGTACATTAAAAAATACACACTAATCGAAAACGCATTAATCGAATATAATAACTGATAGGAAATGATGTAATTTATACCTCAAATTTTAGTCTCGTTCACAATTAATTTCTAGTTTGCGTACTTTTTAATTAAAATATAGGTACGATGAAGATACGATGAAAATACTATGAATTTATATTTATAAATCTGATTTTTTATGAAAAATTTATTTAAGGTGGTTTGCCGCATAGTTTTCTATTGTTCTTCATATAATTAGCATACAAAATTAAATTTTTATTGATGTTATTCCAAATATCTATAATTTCTTCATTAATCGATATCTTTAAAGATATTGCCTTCCATTTTTGTTTTCATTAAATTCCACATATTTTCAATAGGGTTTAAATCGAGGGACTTTGGCACCCAGTCTAACAGTTTTAATTTATTTAAAAAAAAAAAAAAAAAAACCCTATGTTATGTATATTTTCTATTTTGGGAAATTTAAAAAAAATGTCATAGTCATTTTTAACCTGAAAAATTTTATTTATAAAACTTTCCAAAGAAAATGCACACATCTTTTATATAATATTTCGATATTTTTTAAATAAATGTAAATTTCTCTATCTAATTAAATCGTCCAATTTTCTTTAACGAAAATCAGAAATTTCCTTTTAAGATCTTCAAAATAAACATGAAAAAAATCAAAATATTCCAAATATTCCAATAAAGACAAATATTCAAATATATATTTTTATTATCGGCTTATGTTATAAAATTTATCTATTAGGTTGGTGCAAAAATAATGACGTAATAATGTCGTTTTTTGACGTTAAAAAATACGTCAAAAAACGACATTATTACGTCATTATTTTTGCACCAACCTAATAGATAAAATCGTCCATTTTTAATTCACTTAGATGACGTAATACTTGACAAAAAATAGTTAACCATTTTCCACTTTTAAATTTTTGTATTAATTCTAGAAAATGTATTGTAAACAATTTATTATAGAAATACATTGCAAATCACCGATTGTAGACATGTATCGGAAAGATTTTATTATAGAAATTCCTTGAAAATAGATAAAGATGGGTTGCTTGTGAATGATTCACTTTAGCTATACGTTGCAAATGATTTATCACAGATTTTATTGCAAATGATCTGCTTTAGATTATATTATGCACTTAGAATAATCTTTTTTTATCGTTTCACCCCAAGCAAGGCAATAAACCACTAAGACACAAGGGGTTACAATGTGTGAGAGAATATGAGGAAAAGAAAAACTTTATTAAGGAGGAAGAATAATGCAAGAACAGGAATTAAGAAGACTTCATATTTAAATTTTTGAAGATTAAAGTTGACTGGAAAGTAAAGACTGGAAGATAGTTCCACAAGCGAGAAGTGCGAGAGAAGAAAATGTTAGCATAGAACTTGCGGTTACATCTAGCCAATTCAATTTATTTTTTATATATGTGCATTTTCAAATAATTCTTAACTCTGCCCTCTTGGTAACTGTGATCATGCGGTAGTATCTGTTAACATCTCCTTCAAATCCATCCCCTGCAAAGACCCTCCTACCACTAGAACTTCGTTCTACCATCAACGAGCTGACTGGGATGCGTTCCATGATTTCCTCCGCGATGTCCCCTGGGATGTTGTCTTTACGCTCCCCGTCCAAGAATGTGCTTCTGAGGTCTCATCCTGGGTTAAAGCTGGAATCGACGCTTTCATCCCCTCAAGGAAATATAGGGTCAAGTCGCGCTGCTCCCCTTGGTTCTCCGCTGCTTGCTCAGCCGCCATCACCCATAGGAACCACTTCTTTCACCTATTCTGTAGGGACATGTCTGACTGCAATAGACGTCTCTTTGCCTCCGCCTGTAACGAGTGTAAGCGTGTCCTCAACGATGCTAAGTCACTATTTGCTGCTCGAATGAAGAAACGTATTGCATCTCGCAAATTTGGCTCCAAGGATTATTGGCGTCTCTGCAAGAGCGTATTAAACAATTGCAAACCCTCTATACCTCCTTTGTTCAACCAGTCCGAAGTCCTGACCTCCTCTGCCGACAAGGCTGAATGCTTTGCTCGGAAATTTTCATTCAACTCAACGCTCGACTCTTCCGGTGTACCCATACCCGACTTCCCTCTTGGAACTGAGGCCCTATTGAGTGGGTTACACATAACCCCGTCTTTGGTATTGGGCATTATCTCCAATTTAGACCCCAACAAACTATATAACTACTGCCTCAAGGAATCTTGTTTTCCTGACTGCTGGAAGTCTTCTTCGATTGCTCCTGTCTTCAAAAACTCTGGAGACCCCTCTGATCCTTCTAACTACCGTCCTATCAGTCTCTTACCCCTCTTCGGCAAAGTCTTCGGAGCCTTAATCAATACCGAGGTGGTTAACCACCTCACATCTCATGATCTGCTCTCACACAAGCAATATGGCTTCCGCTTTGCCCGATCTACAGCTGATGTGCTTACGGCCATCACTGAAACTGTCTACCAAGCTCTTCAAAATAACGGGGAAGCTCGTGCCGTGGCCCTAGACATCTCCAAAGCGTTTGATAGGGTTTGGCATGACGGCCTTCTTCGCAAGCTCCAGGGTTATGGCATTACGGGTCGATTGTTTGACCTAATACAATAATTCCTGTCAAACCGTGAATTGAAGGTCGTTCTCAACGGATTCTCCTCCAGTTCCTATCCCACGAACGCAGGTGCTCCTCAAGGTTCCATCCTAGGCCCCACTCTATTCCTTATCTACATAAATGGCCTTCCTGACGCCATAAATTCCCAAGTTGGCATCTACGCGGATGACACCACAATTTATTCCTGCCTCAAAAACAAATCTAGTCTCACTGACAAAAATAACCTGGCCGTGCGTCTCGAAAAGGACCTCCAATCGGTTGTGAACTGGGGCAGGAATTGGCTGCTCAACTTTAAGGTTTAAAAAACAAAACTGCTCTCTATTAATCATCACAGATCCTTCCCTGCCCTCCATTAGAATGTCTGACGCTCAACTTCTCGAGAGCACCTCTCTGCGGCTGCTCGGTCTCTCGTTGTCTGCTGACCTGAGATGGAACAAATACATCGAGTCAATTGCTTTGTCCACCGCAAGGAAAGTTGGCTCCCTATGCCGCGCCAGGAAATTTTTATCCCCGGAATCGATCCTCCAGATCTACAAATCAACAATTCGCATGGAGTATTGCTGCCATATATGGTCTGGAGTCCGTTCTGTTTGCCTCGGGGTTCTTGATAGGCTCCAGAGGTAGATATGCAATATAATTGGCCCTGCTTTGGCATCTCGTCTACAGTCACTTTCTCATAGACGCGCCGTCGCTTCTCTCTGTCTGTTTTACAAATACTTTCATGGCAATTGCTTCGAGGACTTCATGAGTTCAAGCGCCCTACGAGGCTGACATCCCGCTCTCACCCTTTCACTGTCGAAACTCCTAAATGTAGCCGTCTCTTCTACTCCAATAGCTTCATGTCTCGCACATCTCGCCTGTGGAACTCCCTTCCCTATTCCAGTTTCCCTGAGAGCTATAATCTCCAGCTATTCAAATGTAATGTCAATCTACATCTCCAATTGCCTTGATCTATCCACTACCGTTCTCCTCATCTTTTCTTCTATCACTCCTATCTGGTCTTGCTCCAAATTTTCTGTAACCCCTTGCGTCCTAGTGGCTTCTCGCCTTGCTTGGGGCGAAACGCTTAAAAAAATTAAAAAAATAAATAAATAAATTGACTAAAATGGAAGTGATTTGACGTCGAGCCTAAGGACCGCCTTCAAAAGCATTTAATGAACATTAAGATTTTTATTAATCATTTGCCCGTCCCAAACAAGGCGATAAAGCCACTAAACCGCAACTGGATGAGGTTACTGAGTGTGAGATATTAAGAGAAAAAGAAAACAATTTTAAGGGGAGAAAATAATGCAAGAACAGCAATTAAGAAGACAGACGATAACGATTGACATTGTATTTAAACTTTTGAGCGTCAAGTTGATTGAAAAGTAAGAAACCGGAAGTGCGAAAAGATTTTACGTTGACTCATTCTTTGTGAAATTTTAGTCATTTTCATCCCCTTCCACAAATTAATTCTTCCTGCTTTTAAAACTTAAATCAACTACCTTAAATAGACAAGTTAAAGACTTCGTGCTTTGTACAATCTACATTTGATTATGTAACATCAGAGATTTGTATGCTTATCTTAATCTGGGATTATATTAATCCTGAACGGTGTCTAATTGCTCACAACCAGCAGCGGATATACCTATGGGCTTAGAAGACTGAAGCCTAAGGCCTCAAAATTTAGATGACCTCGAGCCAATATGTATAATATTGTTGACACTGTCATAGGCCTTTCTTACACATACTGTTATAACGTATTGTAGACTGTAAACAACCCTTCAGTAATTTTCCCCACATTTCATTACAGAATAATCCTGTCTTTAGCAGATAACTCTATGCTAGCATTGACTTCTTTAAAGATTTGTTTTAATTTTAACATTCACGTATTTTCAATCACATACTGTATTTAATAATAACATCTCATGTCCTTTAAGGAAGGAATTGTCAACTGTGGAATTTTAGACACCCGTCATCATCCTCGGCTTTACTTTGCTTAATTTAACACTCATTTTCCTCTACTCGTGAGAATGAAGGATTTTGGAGAGGGCCTCACACGTGGAATAGTCTTGGACTTCTCTTCAGCTAAATCCGGTCTTGCTCATAATATTTACATGCTTTTTTTTATATTACGATGCGTTCAGGTCTGCGTTTATCTTGTGTTATTATGTTTAAAAGACACGTCATCATCCTCGGCTTTCTCAAACTGTTTACTTAAACACTCTTCCGTTTTCCTCGTGAGACTAGGGTAGTTTGGAGAGGTCTCACAAGTGGAATCTAGCTGGAATCTTTTCCAGCTGTGTTGATCGAACTCACTGTCTTTGGACGAGGCTATGCCGAAGGGCAGGGTCTCGTCCGGGGAGGTAGACAAAAACGATACCGTTTATGCGTGGTCTACGGGAATTTTTTGCCCGAGCCTACGGGCTCGGGAACACCACATTAAATTTGGCCTTGTGCCACATGTGACTGCGTGAGGCAGTTTCTAGATACCATCTCACAAGTGGAATAGTCTTGGACCTCAGTTTATCTAAAACCGGTCTCACTCATAATATTAACATGCTTTTTTTTTTTTAAGATTCTTTCAGTTTTTTAATCACATAACTGTATTTAGCAATAACATCTGATGACATTTAAAGGAGGAATTGTCAACTGTGGAATTTTAGACACCCGTCATCATCCTCAGCTTTACTTTGCTTAATTTAACACTCTTTCATTTTCCTCTACTCGTGAGAATGAAGGATTTTGGAGGGGGCCTCACACGTGGAATAGTCTTGGACTTCTCTTCAGCTAAATCCGGTCTTGCTCATAATATTTACATGCTTTTTTTATATTACGATGCGTTCAGGTCTGCGTTTATCTTGTGTTATTATGTTTAAAAGACACGTCATCATCCTCGGCTTTCTCAAACTGTTTACTTAAACACTCTTCCGTTTTCCTCGTGAGACTGGGGTATTTTGGAAAGGTCTCACAAGTGGAATCTAGCTGGAATCTTTTCCAGCTTTGCTGGTCGACTCTCTGCCTTCGGGTAGGGAGGAACCCGGACGAGGCTATGCCGAAGGGCAGATTCTCGTCCGGGGAGGTAGACAAACCCGTTACCGTTTATGCGTGGTCTACGGGGATTTTTTGGTCGAGCCTACGGGCTCGGGAACCCCATATTAAATTCGGCCTTGTGCCACATGTGACTGCGTGAGACAGTTGCTAGATTCCGTCTCACAGGTGGAATACTCTAGGACCTCAATTCATCTAAAACCGGTCCTGCTCATAATATTTACATGCGCTTTTTTTTTTTAATATTACGATACGTTCAGGTCTGCGTTTATCTCGTGTTATTATGTTGCCATGAGTATAACAGCTTGTATTATAGTCCTAAAATACTGCAGAATGCATACCTGGATACTTGCAGCTTCTTATTCAGTATTAAGCAAATTGATTATTTTTTTTTTTTTTACCTCGGTCTTACATGTTGCCATTGTATCTTTATTAATTACAGGACACTTTACTTCAGAAATGAATAACAAGAAATACATTTGAAACTTGAAAGTAAGAACAGCATTCTTCTTCTATATGCCGTGTCCTTTCATTTCGTGGGCGATCGTAGCTCTCCACAACTTCCTTTTCTTTTTTAGCTCTTAATGATTTCTATCTTTTTGTTATCTCTCCTAAACCTTGTTCCATCATTCTTTTATTCAATCTTGCCAAGCAAGACTGCTTTTCTCTACCCCTCTTGCCTTCATCCGGTCCTGCGAGTATCAAATTTTCCAAGCCGTCTTTCTTCAGTATGTGCCCAACTGTTACTTTCTGATGTTAAGAAAAATTATTCTTTTTGTTTCCATTTTTTTCTGAAAAATCGTCGTTGCTTACATGTTCGGTCCATAGTATTCTCAGCATCCTTCTGTAGAACCAAATTTCTGTTACTTCAAGTTACTTCTTCAGCTGTGAGGAAACTGTCCACCATTCACTGCTACATAGGAGGACCGATACTTTCTACCTGAATTTCTGGGATGAGGAGTTATCATTATTTACACTATTTATATTCGAACTATCGTCCTCATCTTTGTTGTTATTATCTCCTGATCGCCTTGTGTCTGAATTTCTGGGATGAGGAGTTATCATTATTTACATTCTTTATATTCGAACTATTCTCCTCATCATTGTTGTTATTATCCCCAGATCGCCTTCTGTCTGAATTTCTGGGACGAGGAGTTATCATTATTTACACTATTTATATTCGAACTATTGTCCTCATCTTTGTTGTTATTATCTCCTGATCGCCTTGTGTCTGAATTTCTGGGATGAGGAGTTATCATTATTTACACCATTTATATTCACTTCATCTCTGTTGTTATCATAACGTTTCGGTCGTAGTGCCCCCGGTCTTTTTCAGGTGTATATTAATCTGGTTAACTTACAGGGAATTCCTAACTGAACCTTTTATTTAATCTACATGTTTAGACTGTTTAGGTTCCCCTGTCCATGTCTAGGGATATCACGTCTAGTTCTTCTTATTATTTACTACTCGTCAGTTATTGCTCGCCCGTTTACACTGAGTGTAAGTACACACTGCCTGACACTTAAATCTAAAATTCGAATTACTAAGGCTTAAAGACAAACTTGCATAAATCTATCGTTTAAACAGAAGAAAATTTAGACTTTAATCTTTTCACTCCAGGCAAGGCAATAAGGCCACTAAGACGCAAGGTGTTTCTTAGTGTTATAGAATATAAGAAAAATATACTATTAAGGAGAGAAAACATTAAAAGAAAAAGGACAGAAGATATTACGTTGTGTGGCCTCTGGGTCCCACGTTACTAAATAAAATGGTAACAACCGAAATGAGCATTTCTTTTCTCATTCGTTTTATTAAGAGAGCGTGGCGGCAGCTTGGATTCTAAGAGGCAGTGGGAGGACTGACGTAACAGGAACGCATGTCGTACGTTGGCTCAGCATTCCTACGCGGGTGGTCTTAGCCGAACGCTAACCTGGATGTGGAAGGCGTATCGACGCTTCAGAATTCTTGCGACTCTCTGTTGAATTCGTGCCGTTATGGACTTATATCGAAAACCCAGAGAATGGCAATCCATCACTGTCAGCGTGTCTCGCATTCTGTAACAAAGATAATTTTTTAAATTTTTGAAGATCAAACATGACTGGAAAAAAGACGCCGGAAGAGAGTTCCACAAGTGCGATAGATAAAACTGTTAGCTTAAGGTTACATCTAGCCATTTCAACTGTAAAATGATGAGACCTTGCCGCCAATCTAGTACTGCGCTTAAATTCATAAAGTCTAGAGAAAAGTTCATCAAAACAATTAACATGAAAGTATATTTTTAAAAAAGCACAATACGGAGATAAGAAAGTGTTATATAGGAATAAAGTGTCACTGCTGATACTGGAGTTTGAACACAGATCACCAGAGAGCAAACACTGGCGATCCCATGTTGAATAAGTAGATCACGTGATAGTAAAGGAAATGTATACATGGGAATTAGCGTGGCGTCTAAGTGATCACTATATAGATTACTATTTGGATAACTATTAGGTGGTAACTTTTCGAGCGAGTATTATCGAACAAGTACTATTAGTCTGACACCAGTATTGTTCAACGGCGTTACTAAAGTTGTGTCTGCGATTACAAAGTCTCTATTACAACTAGCATTACGAAAGTGACAACGAATATTCGTTGACATTACAAAAGTGGCAACGAGTGTTCGTTGACATCCCAAAAGAAAGTGACTGAAGCCGAGATGCCAGATCAGGACCAATAACATTGCAGTTTCTTTGAATTTTATCAAGAATCTCTAAATATATAGCAAGAGCACCAGACCAGATGTGGCAGCAGGACTTACGTTTTATGTTTTAAAGACAGACTTTCATATATCTAAGGTTTAAGCAAAGACACTAAAGTACACTAATCTAGGGTTTTGAGAAGGAGAAACAAAACTTTTATAAATACAGTGTAACCTGGATATAAGATAGTTGTCGGGACCGGAGAAGAAGTATCTTATATCCGGGTTTCTCTTATATCCGGGTTTGGTCTATTTTTTTTAGGTAAGTATGGCTCTAATTTGGGACCAGAGAAAATCACTCTTATATCCGGATTTCTCTTATATCCGGGTCTCTTATATCCGGGTTACACTGTATAGTGTTTTTAGGTTGGTTTGTTTTGTTTTGCGGCATATCAACCTCAATCGGTTATTTAATGCCAACAATTTTTTTAAGCTGGTAGTGTTTTTCTTCAAAAATCTATTTCTGGGAATATTTTTCTTTGAAGAAATCTATATCTAGTCATATCCTTTCCAAAAAATGTATAGCTGTTTGTATTGCTGGTATTTTTTGAAGTATTGCTGATAATAATTTTTCCTTCAAAAATTATTGCTGGTAATAATTTTTTTATTACAAAGTATTTCTGGTATAAAAACCTATTTTTACATAAGTTTGGGTGTTAATTATTTGCCCATTGCTGAGACCGTAACAGGTGCTATCATCCCGGGTCAGAGTGGACCTGGGAACACCAGCAATTAACAGGTTTTTCCACACTCCTCAAAACCTCCTGATCATAGGCCTTACTGTTGGACGTAGTTTATCGTCTTACCCAGGACGCGGATGTAGTTTATCGTCATACCCAGGATGGGTGTTTTTTTAGACGGACGAAATTTACACTTACATAATTGAGGGCTCCTTCAGTTGTTCTAAGTAAAGCAAAAAGCCAATAACTCCTAACGGCAGCCAGAACCATCTCGTTGATCAAAAGAAGTAAGAAACAAATAAAATGAGCTGGTTTCCGACCATATTTGTCGGAAAAAATTGGAATAACGAAAGCTCCGACGAAGCATCCAAGTGCATATAGCGTCTGTGTAAGTTCCGCGAGAGCTTCATTATCACATAGAAGATCCCACTGAAAAAAAAGAAAAGAAATTAAAGCTGTTTTGTGACGAATATATGAATTGGTTTATCAGATAAAGTAATATACAAGATAAAAATAAAAATGAATTCCAAGATGATAAAAATAAAGGAACGAATAAAGAAACAATTTTGGTTAGGTTAGAGTGGTTAATTTAGGAAAAATGAGGAAAGAGGGCTCGGAAAATTTGATACTCACAGGACAGATTGAAGGCAAGAATGACAGAGGAAAACAATCAATAACATACATAGTAACCTTGAATAAATGAATGGCGGGACAGGGTTTTGGAGAGATAACAAAAAGTCAAAATTTATTAAGAGCTACAAAGAATAGGAACATTATATTATGTACATTATTCGGACTATTGTCCTCATCTTTGTCGCCATATTTATTAAAACGTTTCGGACGTTGTAGGCTCCAGCCTACTTCAGGTGGTTGGAATGTCAAACTGAACCATTTATTTCGCTCACTGGGGTAGACTGTTCTAGTTCCACGTGCCATCTTCAATGGATGTCAGTTATCAGTTATCTCATGTTAATTCCCTTCGGGTATTGAACTCACACTCTTTGGGTCCTGTCACTGGATCTAACTAATGATCATTCCCTGTGCCATGTGTCTTTGAAAATAAAGGCGTTGGTTAGATCCAGTGACAAAGAATGTGAGTTCAATACCGAGTCTGCAAGCAAAACCGCCAGGAAGGATGGTACATAATTTTAAGGTTGGTGCCTTACTTCTTTGAGGAGAATGATAGATTTGAACAGACCGAGATAGATAGATAGATAGATAGATAGATAGATAGATACATAGATAGATAGATAGATACATAGATAGATAGATAGATACATAGATAGATAGATAGATACATAGATACATAGATAGATAGATAGATACATAGATAGATAGATAGATAGATAGATACATAGATAGATACATAGATAGATACATAGATAGATACATAGATAGATAGATAGATAGATAGATAGATAGATAGATAGATAGATAGATAGATAGATAGATACATAGATAGATAGATAGATAGATACATAGATAGATAGATACATAGATAGATAGATACATAGATACATAGATAGATAGATACATAGATACATAGATAGATAGATACATAGATACATAGATAGATAGATACATAGATAGATAGATACATAGATAGATACATAGATACATAGATAGAATCACGAATTTCTTATCTGAATTTAAATGAGGTAATTTTGTCACTGTAGGCTGGATAGGATAACATGACAGATTTTAATGCAATTCAATATTTTCACAATAAACTTAATATTAATCAATCGTGGTTGTTAAGACCAAGATTTTTTTTATATTTCTACGACAAATATAGGATGTGGTTTCAGCTTCGAATATCGATGGTTATTTAAAAATATTGATAGCTTGTTTTAGGCTTGTTCCTTTTAATCACGCATAGTATGAGGCAAATGTTTCTTCATAAATACATCCCAAAGATTTTAAAGGAAGATTACGGCCATGTCCCGTATTTATGCGTCATTCAACTTCAGAACGTGGCTTCTCGTGACTTTTTGCATCTTTTTTTTCTTTAATAACTTTTGAATTGCCATGACCCCTTGGGAAATATCGTGGTGAGTTGTTTCCCGTAGTTTTCTCAATTCAGTGTTATCCATTTCCTAGTCTGTGTCCTGCCGGAACAAAAGAGCCATGTCGGTTCGACTATTTACTCATAGCTAGTGAAAGAAGAGATGGATTCAAGCCTTTTGTGAACACAAGAATCCTCGGCCTGCCCATGTCTATTTTCGCACACATCCTAAAATCACATATACCTTAATAAATATTGTTACTTTATTATTTTTCATGAGTTTCTTGATATTCTCGAACTTTCATCGGTCTTTCAACTATGGATTCGGCTATTTTTCTACTGTTTCGAATTTAGTATCGTTTGAAACAGTAAAAACCCACAGGATATATATATATATATATATATATATATATATATATATATATATATATATATATATATAGTAAAAACCCACAGGATATATATATATATATATATAGTAAAAGCCCACAGGATATATATATATATATAGTAAAAGCCCACAGGATATATATATATATATATATATATATATATATATATATATATATAGTAAAAGCCCACAGGATATATATATATATATATATATATATATATATATATATATATATATATATAACCACCTGGTGTACGTCGTAGTCGCAAGTAAGAAGTGTAGATCAATGGCGTAGTCCAATGGGCGTCGTTATAGACTTAGCTCTCAGACTAAGGTTCGACTACACGTCCATCGGTATTTATGACGGACACCAGCCAATCATATTCCAGTGAAGGGGAACACAGGTGTACGCATATTCCATTGTATCACCTCCCCCGGAGCTAAATTCTCCCGTGAATTTTAGCTTTAATACTTCCTTTTTTTTTTTTTTTTTTTTTTTTTTTTATTAACCTCGACAACCCATCGGCGTGACCTAGCTTTTTTGAAGGCACATATTCCATTCTGAAATTGTAATTCAATAGAATTATATCCCAACGCTGTAGTCGATTTGCCTTGTGAGTTGGTATACCTTTTTTGAACCAAAAATTGTTAACAGCGGTTTGTGGTCTGTTTGCAGAGTAAATTGTCTTCCATATATGAACCTGTGAAATTTCTTTATAGCGAAGATTATTGCCAAACTCTCTTTTTCAATTTGGCTATAATTTCGTTCTGCGGGCAGTAACGTTCTCGAGGCATGTGCTACTGGCTTCGTAGATCCTTCCTCGAGTTTATGTAGCAATACAGCGCCTAGCCCGTCATTACTAGCATCTGCTGCTATAATCATTTTCTTCTTCGGGTCGAAATGCGCCAACGATACGTCTGCTAATAAACGGTTTTTTTTTAAATTCTTTTAAAAGCATCCTCGCATTCTTTCGACCATATCCACTTCGTGTCCTTTTTCACCAAATTGTTTAAAGGGGCTCTCATTTCATATATTTTTGGGATATAAATACTATAGTAGCTTACCAATCCCCAAAATGCCTGGAGTTTAGCCACATTATCAGGTGCTGGCATATTTTTTATAGCCTCAGCTCTTTCTGGTTCCGGTTTTCTTCCTTTATTGTCAATTATCTGCCCTAAATATTTTATCTTCTTTAGGAAGAACTCACATTTTCAGCACTCAACTTGAACCCGTATTTCCTAATTCTCTGAAATACTGCTCTAATATGCGTTTTTTATTGGGCTTCGTTTTCACTTCTAATCAAAATGTCTAAGTATGCGACCGCATAATCCATACCAGCCAACATTGTGTCCATTATTTGCTGGAATAGGCTTGGAGCTACCTTCAATCCAAAAGGGAGACGATTTAATTTAAAAATTCCTTTATGAGTATTTATTGTCAGGTACTTTGAACATTCTTCACTGACTTTAACCTGAAGGTAAGCCTCCGACAAGTCCAATTTTGAAAACACTGTCCCTCCGTTCAATTTAGTAAATATATCCTCCGGAAACGGTAGAGGGTATGCATGGTCTTTTAAACAATCGTTCAGGCCTGTCGAGAAATCAGCACACACTCTGATTTTTCGGTTTTTTCTTTTTTATATAAACGGTTGGAGACGCCCAATCCGAGCAATCCACTTTTGAAATTACGCCAATTTTTTCCAAACTTTCTAACTCCTCATTTATTGAGTCTAGTGCCGAAAATGGAACTTTTTTTTTCGGTTTAAAAATTAATTTCACATTTTCTTTCAACTAAATGTTGACTTCTGTTTTTGTGCACAGACCTAGTTCTTCTGAAGAAAAAAAACACGAGGGAATTCATTTTTCAACTCTGTAATAAATTTTTCTGTTTGCTTTGTCTTATAATTTTCTCTGGCGTTCACTTGGTTACAGGAAGAATTTACTGGTAATTCCCACAAATTCAATAATACTATCCAGTCTGTAACAAAGAGGTTTACTGAACCAGGGAGCACATATACTTTCGATTTGTGAATTTTCCCATGAACAAAATGTTACATTTTAATTCACCTCGAAATCTGAGTCTTTTTCCAGACACTCCTCTGGCAATTTTGTCTGTCTTCGTCAACGGTGAGTAACCAATTCTTTTCCATGTTAGCTCGTTTATCACAGAGATATTACTTCCTGAATCGAGTAATAATTTTACGGTCTGCCCATTTATTTTTACATTTAGGTATTTTCTTCTTTGACCCTCCTCAATTTCGTGTTTAGACAAAACTACGTTCGCTTTTGCCTGAGACTTTGTTTTTTCATTTCTCTGTTTTGACCGACAATGTGAACTTTTATGGCCTACACGCCCACAATTGTAATATTTTTTATCCCTAAAGTAGCAATCCTTCTTGAAATGCTGTCCTCCACAGGCACTGCATATTATTTTTCTTTCTTTTTGTATCCACTTCTTTTGTCGTACAGTTTGTATTCGCGAAATGTTCTTCTCCTCAATCCGAGTTGTGACTTTTTTTTACGTTTATCATTCTTCTTTACGTTGACATTCTTCAGTTACTTTTTGTAACGTAATCTTTGGATCTCTTTCCATGATCGAAAGGATTCTTGCTCTAATTTCTTTGTCGCTTGGTGTCGTTAGACTTTGCACAAAAATTAGACACTTGAACATGTCGCTTGACAACTCTTTCAACTTAAACGCCTCACACTGTGCGTTAACCATACCTGCGTATGTAACAAAATCATCAGCATCATCATCTTGTTTAACGATATTCAGATACTTGTATCGAGTATGAAACAGGCTCATTTATCGAAAATTTTCGACAAAATTTCCACTGTTTCGCCGAATGTCATTTATTCTGGGAGGATTAAATTTGTGTATTTCGTATTTTCTTCTGTTCCCAACTTCTGCAACAATAAAGTAATTTTTTCCTCGTCGGACCATTGTTCGCACCTTTTCGTAAATATTATTTCAAACCTACGAAAATAAACCGGAAACGTTGAACCTCTGTCAGGGTCGTATTTAAATTCCGAGAGTGAATTTGAAATTCCTTCAGCTGAAAACAATATAGAGCTCGGTTCCTTTGTTGTCCTAGATAATACGTGTTCGAATAACTTTTCAAACCTTTGTTGCTGTTATTGTTGTTTTTGTAGTTGTTTGTTGGAATTGTTGTTGTAAAGTGTCTTGTAACACCTTAGCTAATTCCGCCATTTGTTCAATTTTGCCAACGTATTCACCAGAAAACAAGTCCGCTCCAATTATTAGGTTGGTGCAAAAATAATGACGTAATAATGTCGTTTTTTGACGTATTTTTTAACGTCAAAAAACGATATTGTTACGTCATTATTTTGCACCTAATAAACAATAAAATTCGTATTCCAAACAAGAGGGGTCAAGCGTTTCACAAGTTTTTCTAACGTCCCTCGTCAATAAGCGTTAAAACAAACATAAGTGAAAAATTACTTACTTTTTGTAAACGTCGAACAAGTTTTTCTAACGTTCCTCGTTAGTACACGTTGTCGACTGTATCTTTTCTTTTGTTTTAACTTGTAAGGTCGTTACGAATCTCGTCGCCAAATGATATGTCCCGGAAAAGGATATATTTGAACGAAGTAGCTAAGTGGTTTTGGTTACCAAGTAGAATATGGTAGCAGTAATCGACTGGTACGCATCGTAGTCGTAGGTAAGAAGTGTAGATCAATGGCATAGTCCAATGGGCGTCGTTATAGACTTAGCTCTCAGACTAAGGCTCTTGACTCTCCTGCACGTCCGTCGGCATTTATAATGGACACCAGCCAATCATATTCCAGTGGGGGGGGGACACAGGTATACGCATATTCCATTATATCACCTCACCCGGAGCTAAATTCTCTTCCTCTTTTTAGGGTTTGGACATAAACGATTAACTTTTTTCCTAAGCCTTTTTCGCCTCAATCCTCCTTGCAGTGGTGGCGTTTGACACGCTGGTACCTCTGGCCTTGAGATCGGGGATACCTCCATCGGCGAATGTTGACTCACTGGCACGGGAATATCAAAGGCTTCATATAAGACTTCCACTGAAATATCTTCGGCATTTTCTGCGACCTCTGTAGTATGTCTGGGTCTTAACGGATTCCAATGTCTTTTACAAGAGAATTTTTCTCTTTTTATGTCGTACATGATTTGACCAATTCTTTTGGTTATTACATTTTCTTCCCAATACGCTTTTCCACTCTGTCGTACCTACACGTCCGTCGGTATTTATGACGGACACCAGCCAATATATATATATATATATATATATATATATATATATATATATATATATTATAATTTTATCATATAGACAAACAGTTTGCTCACTACAAGGATGCAACTTCGTTTCGGTGCATTTCGCTGTTGCTAATTTATACATTATTTTCGTTCTCATTACATCGGATATATATATATATATATATCGTTCGCAGGCAGTACTGTTTCGCTGTATCACAGTTCTTCAGTGCGACGAGACATCCTAATGCCTCAAGCCAGGATTGAAACCCAACCGATTCAGTGTCACTCAGAGTTTCTGTCACTGAGCTATCTTCACTCGACAGAATAAGGCAGCTAAATCTAGCGTATTGTTTTTACAAATGTAAACAAATGTCAAACGGAGTGCTGCATTCATTTTATTGAAGAGCTTCGCATTAACGCAGGTGGCGGTTGTTTGTAGAATTAGCTTGTCATTCAACAGTGTTCAATTGAAATATATTTTCAAGAGATCCAATTATAGGATTGGTGCGGATGGAATAAATTCCAATAACCAAAAATACTAGTGCTCAATACAGAGTAGAGCAAATATTATTTATTCAAAAATTATAACATAAATATGTCATAACATCACTATAAATATGGCCATTTTGTTTGTATTTTGTTTAATAGCCATTTTGTTTCTGGCGTCTTATCAAGTGATGATGTTGAATGTTGAATAAAGAGGTTTAAAGGGTTTAAATCAACCAAACACCCTTCAATAGAAGAAACGCTGTTACAAAAGTTACAATTACCAATCAAAATGTAAGTATATGAAAATTCAAAATAATTGACAACGAACCTTGGTTATTAATGCCTTAATATTTAGTGTTAGACTAAAATAGAAATCATTCTAACTGATTAATATAAAAATTTTACTATAAAATTGAAAATAAAAATTTACCAATTTTGAATTTAACCTGTATTAAGTTTAAAATATTATAAAATTATTTCATGGAGGAACCGAGGAAAAAATACATATATTTTATTATTTATTTTGTTTTAATCGAAAAACTAAAATATAGTAAAATTTAAAATTAATCAGAATGACTTCTATTTTATTAAATTCAAAATATTCGCCTTAGCGACCGAATTTACCTCAGAAACGAAGGATTTTTCTCTATTAAAGCTGTAATTGTATCCATTAATGCATGGAATTGTCTCATTTCGGCTCGTATTGTTATTGTAGATCTCGATTTGACAATATTTGTACACAATTCTGTCAGATGATTCATTATTATAACCAAAACCGGCCAGTTGCGAATCGCTCAATTCTGAGCAAGGCGCTTGGGGGACGTAAGCTGTAATGAATAAATCAATCAATCAGACAATCAATCAATATATCAATTGTTCTTGCTATATAAGGCGCAGTTATTTTTAAATAATAATTTTTATTGTATTTTTTATTTATAATCAGAATTTAATTATTTATAACTATGTATTGCATTCTGGGGTTATCAAAGAACAAGTGGACTACACTGGAGTCTGTTTTTTTTTTTTCTTATGTATTTAAAATTAGTAAATTTTGATGACAAACCAAGATAATGTTTTGATTTGTAATCATAATTTCATCTTTTATAGTCATCTTGAATCATCAGGCTACTAGAGTGCCAATTAGGAGGTTTTTATATTTAAACATTAATTTTCATTATTTACATTATTCGGACTATAGTCCTCACATTTGTTGCCATATTTATTACAGCGTTTCGGCCATTGTACGCTCAGGCGTTTGGAATGTCGAACTGAACCTTTTATTTCGCTCACTGTGGTAGACTGTTCTAGTTCCAGGTGCCATCTTTCATGGATGTCAGTTATCTCCTGTTAATTTCCCTCTGAAAGTTCTCCACTCATTGAACTCACATTTGGGTCACTTTGGGTCCTGTCACTGTCGACAACTAACGCCTTTATCCACTGTGCCATGTGTCCTTGAGGACATCTGGATATGAATTTCTGGGTATTATAAACCTAATGTCTTCAGCAACCAGAAATTCGGGAGTCATCAGGAGATTTCTTTTTATATTTTAGCATTTCTTTACACTTTAATCATAATTTAATAATGCATAAATATTATTATTATTAATAATAATAATATTTAATAATTATTATTATATAGTATTTAATAATAATAGTTTTTGAAACTGTAAATAAGATATCTTACTCAAGGCAAAAGAAACATGAGAAATATGAGGAAAATTATTTGATAGTGTATTAACTTCAAGTATCAAATGAAATGTCCAGCAGGACACAGAATACACTTTCAGAAGCCCAATGAAATTCCTTGAGCTTTTAGACAACTATATATATATATATATATATATATATATATATATATATATATATAAAAGATCCAGAGACGGATATGCAATGTAATTGGCCCTGATCTGGCATCTCGTCTGCAGTTCGCTATTTGTAACACGAAAGATGAACTGAAGGCAGGGATTATGGCAGCATTCACCAACTTAAACAAGGATACCGATCTGAGGAGATGCAGAAGATTCCGAAGTCGTCTGGAGGCTGTGGCTGAAGCTAATGCCAATTTTATTGAATAAATTCAATCTTTAGTATTTCGATAGTTTTGCGTAATTTTGGCAAATATATCTGTTAAAATGAGTTGTCAGTGTTATTTTCATTTTTGCGTAATTTAGACGACAATTTATCCATCGCACCCAGTATATCTGTTAGAATGAAATGTCAGTGTTATTTGGCGTCATTTAGACGACAATTTATCCATCGCAGGCAGCATATCTGTTAAAATGAGATGTCAGCGTTATTTTCATTTTTGCGTAATTTAGACGACAATTTATCCATCGTACCCTACAGTTCCTTCTAACCCTGCTATGGTAGCATTTCACAAAATTAAATTGGTATTTTCCCATGAAGGTAAATTGTCACATATTGCTTTAGGCAGAAAGTTGTGTTTGGTGTTCGACACCTCTACCATTGCAGACATGAAGCAAATAATGGATGACCCATAGAAACCAGTTTCTTTTCTTTTTTCTCCAGAAAACTGTCACCAGCAGAAGCGTAGTAGAGAACATTATGATGTGAGCTCCTTGCAGCTTATTAAGTTATACGCTATTTTTGACATTTGTTGGAAGGGAGAAGTTTCAGCATACTCACAGGTAACAAACCCTTGCTAGTTGCTTTCCTAGTCAACGTCACTACGTAAAACCAGGCCATTTCGATTACTCAATGCAGTTGTTTATGCCAACTATAAATTTTAGTCAAAGAAACCGAAAACATCCTCGCAGGCACCATATACCGTAGTATTAATCCTTTTCTGTTGAACCCATGCAAGAACCAGTCAAAGAACTATCAGCTGTTGGACTAGTCAAGAACCGTCAAAGAACCAACAGCTCTATAACCTTCTTCAGGATAACTAGAAGATCCGTGTCCCCCGACACTGATTTTGAAATTGTCTGTGACATCAGCACCGGAAGATTACGTCCCAAATATTGCATCGGACATTCTTCTTCCCTGCGCATAACTTGTATGATCCTGATGCTAATGCCTCAATCAAGCTAGATTTTTGTGAACTCTTATGAAGGCGTGGTCAAAGATCTGCCTGCCATGGCAAAAGACAAAATTCGGAAGACATACTCGTCCAAAACCTGCCTTCTTTCCATCTCTAGATGAGCGGTTTTCTCGTGTATATACAGAAATAACCAGTCCTTTCCCGTTCTTTCTGTGTTAGGTGGCGGCATACTTATGCGCTTTATGGTAGCATTACTTCATTTTCGGCTTGACCTGGGTTTTGTAAACGTAGAGGATAGCAGGAGGTGCAAGATACTTGCTAGACGGTACAGTAAACCAACCATTTTCCAAGTATTTTTAGTTATGGATCGTATGTACGAGTTCCACTTGGGTTGAGTTTAACTCTCAATAGGCACTCAAGGTACGGGACCTCCCTGAGAGGACACCAATACATTGAAATTCAAGGTCCGCCCAGGAATATTTGAACGTCAGTAATTTGGTTTTCGTGACATTCAATGTGAGCAGCCAGTTTATCCCCCACTGAGCTGTTAAAGATGAGAGATCATCTGTCAGATTTATGATTTTATTTTCCACCGCTTCCAGTGTTTCAGGGATCGTAAGGAATTCATTTTCCTTAAACGACCCTTCAAAAGTCTCTCTTTGAGCTGCGTAATATTCGGTATCTTTTTTCTTTTTCGGCCTATTCTCAGACCAGGCCGAATTTACGTTCGTAGTAGATTATGCAAAAGCATTTCTTTGTGACGTAATAAATTACGTCACAAAGAACTGTTGCGTAACCTTTACATATTTTGGAAGATTATTAGAATAATCAAGAACCTGGAAGCCAATTCCGTTTGTGCCAATGTGGTTCCGTCGATGTTGAGGGGTCAGCACTATGTGCTCTTGTGTCTGCTCGGCATTATGCGAATGGTGGTGTGGACGACTAGACAGAAGGAGTTTCATGCAGGTGAGAAGTTTTCCTCTTTGCAACTGGTCTCTTTCTATAGGCATCAGCTTATGGTTAAGATCAGGGCGGAGAGGGTGCGTCTCTCCTCGTCGAAATTAAGCAAAAGGTGGGTGAAAGTTTCGCGCTTCGTGCGAGTGAGAGGTGCTGACCTGGAGTGGTTGTTGGATGCAACTTAAGCGAGAGAATTTTGGGACTCGAACCGAAACATCAGTCATCCCAGCCCTTTTAAGGTAAGATAGGACATATTCATTTTCAGTTTTGGCCACCTCAGGGCTAAGTATTTTCCTTTCAACATAGCTAGAGCATGCAAGTACATAAGTCCCGCCTTTTTGTCCTCCGTTTTAGTTACTTGTCTCCACCCCACCCACTTTTTAGGTGACAGATGTCTCTGTTCTATAGATTTGTTTCAACCCAGTTAATCGAGATTTCTGTCGCATTTTTCGGAATGGTCCTACTACTAATATTGTTTAATTTCTTTTACAAACATAGTTTTCATTGTATATAATCATTAGTTTTTTGATTTTTCTCCATCCCTCGATAATTGTGTAAATAAAAATTCATGTTAAGGTTTTTCATAGAGAAAATGTGGTATTTTGGTGATTGTGGTGTAACAGCCAAGAGTAAATGAGTTGTTATGGTGAAAGGAAAATTGTAAAGTACGAATTGGTCAACGAATGAGACTAGTTAGTTTTGATGTAGGACTAGAGAAGACCAGTCTTTTCCCCACCCCGACTTTTAAGTCCTTGTGGCATATTTTGTATCTGTTATGGTAAATGAATATTAAGAACCCTTACTGACAGCAAACCAATTCCGTACGAACGGAAAACGACTACAGTAAATATGCAAAAACAGGAAGGGGTGTAAGACAAGGAAGCGTCGTCTCACAGGACTTTTTCAACCTGTACAGTAAAGCGATTCTGAGAGAATTAGAGATCCTACCAGGATTTGTTATTAGCGGACACAATCTTAACAAAATAAGATAAGCAGGTGAAACTAAGTTGAAAGCAAACACAGAAAATATGCTACAAGAATAGCCACAGAAGGTAGTGAATGAAAGCAAGAAGAAAGGACAAACGGTGATTTGCAAGAAGACTGAATAGATGTTTGGTAAAAGAGAACAGTCATGCAAATTAACGAATGGTCATAGCAAAATCAAACAAGTAAAATAATTTAAAAATCTAGGCAGTGTTTTAAAAGAGGACGACACTGAAATCTAAAGGCGCATTGAGATAGCAAAGAGTGTCTACTAAAAGCTAGGCAGAGCACAAAAAAACAGATATATTTTGTTTGAAACAAATAAAAGACAACACTGAAATTTAAAGGTATATTGTGATAGAGAGCAGTACCTACTAAAAGCCAGGCAGGGCACTAAGAAACAGATATATTTTGTTTAAAACATATAAAAGACAACACTGAATTCTAAAGATGCATTGAGATAGCGAACAGTGTCGACTAAAAGCTAAGCAGAGCACCAAGAAACAGATATATTTTGTTTAAAACATATAAAAGACAACACTGATATCTAACGGCACATTGTTGTAGATAAGAGTGCCTACTAAAAGCTAAGCAGAGCCTTAAGAAACAGATATATTTTGTTTAAAAGACAACACTGAAATCTAAAGGTGCATTGTGATAGAGAGAAGTACCTACTAAAAGCTAAGTAGAGGACTAAGAAACAGATATAGTTTTTTAAAACATATAAAAGACAACACTGAAATCTAAAGGCACATTGAGATAGATAACAGTGCCTACTAAAAGCTAAGCAGAGCACTAAGAAAAAGTGATATTTTGTTTGAAACAAATAAAACACAACACTGAAATCTAAAGGCGCATTTGGTTAGAGAATAGTGCCTACTAAAAGCTAAGCAGAGCACTAAGAAACAGATATATTTTGTTTGAAACAAATAAAAGAGAACACTGAAATCTAAAGGCGCATTGAGATAGAGAACAGTGCCTACTAAAAGCTTAGCAGAACACTAAGAAACAGATATATTTTGTTTGAAACAAAGAAATACAACACTGAAATCTAAAAGCACATTGAGATAGATAACAGTGCCTACTAAAAGCTAAGCAGACCACTAAGAAACAGATATATGTTATTTGAAACAAGTAAAAGTCTACTGAGCTACTTATGTAATATTAGTCTTCCTATATAGCAGGGAATCATGGACCAATTCCTCACAGATCAAGAAGATACTTGAAGCAACATGTTCCACTGAAGAATGCTGAGAATACCATGGACAAATCACGTAAGCAATTGGTCTAGAGGCAATAGAAACAAAAACGACGCTTATATTTAACATCAGGAAGAATAATTTAAGTTTTTAGAGCACATTACAAGGAAAGAAGCCTTCGAAATTTTGATACTCCCATGGCAGATTGAAAGTAATCAGGAATGAGGCAAAAATTCCCTACCCTCCCTGGTGGGCTTCAGTGAATGGACGGCGGAGAGATATAGCCAAAACCCCAAATTTATTAAGAGCTACAAAGGACAGGAATTTGTGGGGAGCCTTGAACGACAACTTTAACATAATGTATATATTAGTATAGCACTGAATCTTCGATCACCGTACCTGTAATGTATGTCTCAGTGAAATCGGAATGTCACGCGATCGGCTTTTGTAGGCAAATAAATGATTACGTTTCGTTTCCTTTGTTTTACGACATATCAACACCTCAATGGGTTATTTAATGCCGACACGATTTTTATTGCTGGTAATATTTTTCCAGAAATGTATTGCTGGTAATATTTTTTCCTTCAAAAATGTATTGCTGATAATATTTTTCTCAAAAATGTATGGCTGGTAATATTTTTTCTCAAAAATGCATGGCTGGTGATATTTTTTTTTCAAAAATGTATTACAGGTAATAATATATTGCTGTTAATATTTTTTCTTCAAAATCCATTGCTGGTAATGATTTTTACAATAATATATTGCTGGTATTAAAACATATTTTTACACTTTCATGGTGTTTTGACCCCAGTTAAATGGTTAAGTATTTGCCCATGGGAGTCTAACACGTGCTACCATCCCAGGTCATGGTGGACCTGGAAACACCTGCAATTAAGAGTTGGTTCACACTCCTCAAAACCTCCTGATCAGAAACCTTGCTGTTGGACGTAGTTTATCGTCTTACTCAGGACGCGAATGCAGTTTATCGTCTTATTCAAGACTCAGATGTAGTTTATCGTTTTATCCAAGACTTAGATGTAGTTTATCGTCTTATCCAAGACTCAGATGTAGTTTATCGTCTTATTTAAGACTCAGATGTAGTTTATCGTCTTATTCAAGACTCAGGTACAGTTTATCGTCTTATTCAAGACTCAGATGTAGTTTATCGTTTTATCCAAGACGCAGGTGTAGTTTATCGTCTTATTCAAGACTCGGGTGCAGCTTATCGTCTTATTCAAGATTCAGATGTAGTTTATTGTCTTATCCAAGACTCAGATGTCGTTTATCGTCTTATTCAAGACTCAGGTGCAGTTTATCGTCTTATCCAAGACTCAGATGTAGTTTATCGTCTTATTCAAGTCTCAGGTGCAATTTATCGTCTTATCCAAGACTCGGATGTAGTTTATCGTCAATTAAATTATTAGGTTTTGAGTGTTCTTTTCCAATCTCTCTCACATTCACCTGTGCACTCTACTGAGATTTCAAAATGTATTCTTCCTGCCACTTATTTTCAAACAATAAAGACTTGACAATATGTTCAACAACATAGCTCTTAATGGAGTTGAAATGAAATGGAAAAGGAAGAATGTGGACAAAAACGCACTTAAATGAAAATAGATAAATAAAAGTCAAATGATAAAATTTAAATGACGTATCGTCACGTTCATATACACACACATGTGTGCGCTCACGATCGTCAGAAGCACAACCACACACGTATCCCACTCATACAATCACCATCTTGAACACACACTCATAAATACACACTCGTACTCACCCACCCATGCACACACTCACGAAACTCAGTTAATGGAGGTTAAATGTTAACGTGACAGTTTAGTAGAACAGTAATTGTACCAAACCAATTTTAAATTCACGCTGCTTGTATAATAACAATTACTACTAATAAGTACTGCTACTAACACGATTCATGTACATATTCAAAAATAACAACTAAAATATCAAATACAGCGCTGAACGATCGTCAACGAATAAAATGTTAGAGTTCACCATTTGCTATCCGTAAAAGTTCTTGTAGCCCAATCGGTAGAACAGATGTTACGGTTAAGTATGCTTTCCATGGTAAAGGAATGCAAAGATCTTGCAGGGGCATATTCTTTATTTCCGACGACGTTATTTTTATTGATACCCATGGTTTAGGTGTCTGAATAATTGCAATGAAAATCAGCTAAAAATTAAAAATAAACAAATACTAGTGAAATAATATTGCTTCTGCTAAAAATGAAAATACTAATAAAGTACTTACTTGTGTTCATTTGATACTAATATAGAAAAGCACAAATCTACTTATCTATAACATTTATCTCATCTCTGTCTATCTTGATAGCAATTTTGTTTCTGAAGAGTCAGCCGTTTGCTTCACGGAAAAAAAAAAGAACGTGATAAAGTAGGTCATTTAAAAAATACAGCTTTTATCGCTAAGCGTCAAGTGCAAACAAACGCGAGCTCCATCGAAGAATCAGGCCAATGAGCCTTATAACAAAACTTATCATGAGAATTTTGCAGAATAAGACCGAACATAGGACAAGAACACTACCGGTTCTTTAAAGAAACTAGAACAAGGAATGCAATATCTATATTCAAAATAATATTAGAAAGAGCAATGCCAGTGCAAAAGGATGTGTACCTGTGTTTTATAGATTATACAAAAGCGTTTGATAATGTATTTAACAAAGAGCTGTTAAAACTGCTTATAAACCTTGACATATTTGAGAAAGATAATAAAATATGGGTACCGCAAAGATAATAAAATAGAAAGGGATGTAAGGCAATGATGAGTCTTCTCGCTGGACTTATTCAATGAGACGATTCTGAGAGATTTTCAAGTCCTACCAGGATTCATTATTGACGGTCACAATCTTTAAAAATATATGCAGATGACACAGTGTAGATAACCAACACAGAAAGGGAACTACAAGAACTACATCAGGTAATGAAAGAAAGTGAGAAGAAATGACTAAATTGAAAGTAGACTGAATGCATGGCTGTTAGCAAAAAGAACATCTATGAAACATATGAAATGGTGCTACAAACATGTACAAGAATTTAAATATCTGGGGAGTGTTTTAACAGAAGTCGTAAAGTGTGACACTGAAATCCGAAGGCGTATTGGGATAGACAAGGAAACTGATCTACCGCAGAAAGAAATGGCAACCGACTGCGGGAAAAAATCTGCCTCGTCAGTCATGTATTCAAAGATACATGATCGCCTAAGCGTGTATAACGCATTGCACATAACTGACTGAACATAAGCTATGCAGATGACACAATGTTGATAGCAGATACAGAAAGAACGCTACAGAAGGCAGTGAAGGATTTGGTTTAGTTCGGTTTGGTTTGGTTCGGTTTGGTTTGGTTCGGTTTGGTTTGGTTCGGTTTGGTTTGGTTTTTGTTTTACGGTATATCAACCTCAATGGGTTATTTAATGCCGCCAAAATTTTTATTGCCGGTAATATGTTTTTCTTCAAAAATCTATTTCTGGGAATATTTTTCCTTGAAGAAATCTATAGCTGATCATATTTTTTTCAAAGAATGTATAACTGTTTATATTGCTAGTATTTTTTTAAGTATTACTGATAATAATTTTTCCTTCAAAAATTATTGCTGGTAATAATTTTTTATTACAAAGTATTTCTGGGATTAAAACCTATTTTTACACAAGTTTGGGTGTTAACTATTTGCCCATGGCTGGGACCCTAACAGGTGATACCACCCCGAGTCAGGGTGGATCTGGCAACACCAACAATTAAGAGGTGGTTCCATGCTCCTCAAAACCTTCTGTTGGACCTAGTTTATCATCTTACTCATGACGCGGATGTAGTTTATCGTCATACCCAGGACGAAGGCAGTGAAAGAAACCGAGAAGAAAGGATTAAATATCAACTACAAGAAGACAGAATGCAGGGTTGTTAGCAAAAGGATGAGTCCAAAATGCGAATTGCAAATCGGAGATACTAAAATCAAATAAATGCGGAAAATTTAAATATCTGGGAAATGTTTTAACAGAGGAAGGAAAGTTCGACATTGAAATCCGAAGGCGCACTGGGATAGCGAAAGATGTCTTCCAAAAGTTAAGCAGATTATTAAGAAACAGAAAAAAAAATCTTTGAAATAAAAACCGAACTGTTATGTAATATCAAGCAGGGAATATATAGCAGGGAATATATAGCAGGGAATACTGGACCATTTCCTCACAGATGAAGAGGATACTTGAAGCAATAGAAATGGGGTCCTACAGAAGGATGCTGAGAATAACATGGACGGAACATGTAAACAACGACGAAGTATTAGAAACAATAGACTCTTATAAATAACAACAGGAAGAGAGAGTTGAAATTTCTAGAAGATATGATGACGAATTTATTTTTAATAAAGTAAATTGATATATAGAATAATTCAATAAAATGTTTTCAATTGTTTTTAATAAAGTAAATCGAAAAATGTAAAACAAAATGAAATAGTTTTTTGTTTTTAATTATTTTTAATAAAATGAATCGGAATGCAATTTATCTCTATCTATAAAAGGCAGGATGTGTGTGTATAACGAATGCACGGCCGCAATTTTCGACGGTTTTGCACCAAAATTTACATGCACATGCTCCAAGTTAGCGGGAAGGCCAAGACCGACTTTGCATTTCCCAAATCCCATCCATAGTCGAAATAATCGATTTTTTCATGCTTCTACGGCAGTTTTCATGTAGTTTGCGGCCATTTTCTACTGGCCAGAGTGAGGGCCTATAGCTGGCTGCCACGAATAGGCAGGAAGATTCTTTTGGCCAGCGTGAGAGCCAACAGCTGACTGACACGAATGTTAACTAGCATTCTAACATGCAAAAAAATTCGATAACTGCATTCATCACAAGTGGGAAAAATTTAAATCTGCATGGCACTTTACTCCAATTGGCTCATTCGCTTGCTTAAACTCAGCGTTGATTATGATTCCGCAGAACTGGGTTTGGTGTGAAAAAGTATTTGTTATTAACATTCTTTTTTCATTCGGTTTTTCCAGTTACGAGTCCTTTTTTAAAGCTGATCGTTTTGTGTTCATTTTGTTTAGTTCTTTTTTCGTAACAGATTTAATGTTTAGTATAGAGCTTAGAAAAAATTCGCAGTGTGAGATAGGCAAGAAGTAAGGCATGTAGCAACATCAGCACGGCAAAGGGCACTCCTTTAAATATATATATGAGAAAAAACAAACCCGTTGATGGAACAAATGGAAAACATAAAACTCTTATCCTGATAAAGTCTCGAATAAAAACGATAATACTGCAAAAAAAAAAAAGGCCTAAAGGCCAACCCACTTACTCAGTAAAATGCTCGATACCTACACTGCGTAGACAGACTAAATAAAAACGGAAAATTCTATGAAAGGATGGCCCTAGTTGTAACACGAGTTACGCGTTCATTAGACGACTTGAACGCAAGTGGGGACTGGTTTCGTATAGCCCGTGACCATAAACCACCCTAAAGCATCATGGGAAAAAAATAATACAAAATAATTTTATTTAAAAACACGGTGTATAACACCTTCACAGAGGAAAAAGCAAATGGACAATGAAAAAATCCCTAATCCCTAATGGTCGTACTGTAGGTTCGGGTTCAGTGGAGAAAACACACACACTCACCGGTACGCTAGTTATGTGGCAAGTGATACAATAAGTGTCTACACCTCACCTGGTAATTCACTTGTTTTTTGGGGGTCTTTTTAATTTTTTTTTTTTTGTTTTCATTATTAACTATCCTGTTATCATTGCTTAAACTTAATATCACAAATTTTTATTCCAAGCAAAGTTTATATCTATCACTCGCATTTTAACATGTACTATTTTTATAAGCTGACAACCTTGTGGCGTTTTCAAATGTAAAAATTTAAAACTTTAAAATTCGAATTTAAAAATTTAAAACTTAATTTATGATTATTAAACCTGACCCCACAGTAGGACTATTGCTTATGTTTTATGTTTAGTTTTTAACAGAGTCTTCTTCTGTAGTCATTTTTTAATTCTGTTTTTACACTCCGAAATTTATGTAAAAATGCTATTATTTGCTATGTAAAGTTAACTTAATATTTTCTTTGTCATATAACAATATGATTGGGGAAATATATAAAAGAGCAAATTTACTGATGATAAAATTTATTTTTTATGAGTTACTTCTGTTTTGTTTTTTTTCAAAAATGTATTTTTTAAAGTACGCTGAATTTTGGTTTAGTTTTCCCTTAGAAACATAAAATAGAAACAAACTCAAAATTTTATACAACAAAATTAACGAAAAATCATTTATCAAGAACGTTGTTATGAAAAGTTAATGGCATAATTAAATTCAATAAATTTAATGTGACATTTTTAGATATTGTAAACCAAGTATACAAATCCTTAACCATAACCCTGTTACTAAACCAATTTTAAATGTTAATTCTTTTATTACTTTTTTACTTCTTTAATCATAGAAATTATATTTATAACAAAATACCTCAGCAAAAAATAGTTACCGTTTTTGACGGCATATAAGACGCACGGGTATATAAGATGCACCCCAATTTCAGCAGGGCAAATCAAGAAAAATTAGTAAGTAGTAAAATTAGCAAAATTATTAGTAAATGGTAAAGCCTAGGCTATATTTATGGGTTATTATTTTGGTTAAACAAGTCATGAATACAATTAAATGAAAAATAATAGGAAAAAAAAAAAAAACACGAGCCTATAAAAACTTTATTATATCCAAAGGTAAGAAAACAAAATAAAAATCAAGCAACGATTACAATTGAGCAAAACAGTACAGTTACTTATAAAATTTTATTTATCTTCAAATCCATTAAATTCTTCGTTATCAAAGCTCTGATATTCATTTTCAATACTACAGTGTAACCCGGATATAAGAGACCCTGATATAAGAGAAACCCGGATATAAGAGAGATTTTATTTGGTTCCAAATTAGAGCCATACTTACCTAAACGAAATAGACCAAACCCGGATATAAGAGACTTATCCGGTCCCGACAAGTCTCTTATATCCGGGTTACACTGTACTATCATCGTCGTTAAATAACGTGTCATCTAATTTCGGCAGATTATCGTGGATTTTAAACCTACATATGGAATATAATACTCAGGGGAATTTAAAAAAATATTTTCAGTAAAAAAAAGTGCGCCTTATATACCGTCAAATACGTTTAGTTCTAAACAATAAAATAAATAAATAAATAAGTTACTTTCATGGTTATTTTGTTTTATGTATGTTATATTTTTATTCCAGAATTCATAGTTCCAAGATGTTATTTACATCATTTAAAACTGTTTCAATGAGGATAATCAATTCAAATATTGAATGCATATAACATTTTGAACACTCTTTAGCGGAGTGAGAAGTGATGGATCCGTAATGCCGCCAAATTATATATTAATTGTAATTAGTCCTTAGTAAAGAAAAATATACCAAGATAAAAAGAGCTGACCTTTCCAGCCAAAATACTTCTACATTTTTCTTTAAATTTTTAAGCCGACTACAGAAACGAACAACCACAAAACCGAAACGAAACTAGAAAATATTCCAGTGGAACGACCAAATTTGGGATACGACTCCAGTTCTGGACGTGAGCTGCATTATGACTTGGCTATAAGCAAAAAAAAAAAAAACACCGGGGCTCTTTTATATAGAGAGACGATAACGAAATATGACATTCTTTGTTTTATATATATATATGAAAATTATATATATATATGAAAATTTATATATATATATATATATATATATATATATATATATATATATATATATATATATATATATATATATATATATGTATATATATGAAAATTTCTCAGAGTTAACCTGTAGAAAAGACAATATTTATAAATATAAATGACAATAGGAAAACTGACGTAGTAGCTGCTGGCGCGTTTTTTGCTTTGAGAAAGTCCACATTGGACGAAACGCGTTAGCAACTACTACAGTTTTTCTATTGTCATTTATATATATATATATATATATATATATATATATATATATATATATATATATATATATATATGCATATGTATATATACATACACATATATACATATATATATATACACACATATATATAGACATATATATATATACAAATATATATATACACATATATCTATATACATATATATATATATATATATACATATATTAATATATATATACATATATATACATATATATATTCATATATATATATACATATATATACACACATATATATATATATATATATATATATATATATACAAACACACACACACATACACACACACACACACACACATATATATATATATATATATATATATATATATATATATATATATATATATATATATATAGTGAACAGAGACAAATACGCAAGTTAACAATTCAGGTACTGGGAATTAATAAAAAATATACATTTTTGTAAATTTAAAATGATTTCTTTTTGTTTGTCTCTTTATGCGATTTAATTGTTTAAGAATATTTGAAAATATCTTAATGTTTTTCTTCCTTAGAGTTAAAAATTTCGGAAAATGTTTTAACAGTGGATGATTCTTAATTTAAAAAGAAATAAGTTATACGAACCAATAAAAACCATTTTTATGAAGCTCGCTGCACAGGCAACAAAGGAACTGCTTAGCAAGAAATATTGTGTTAATTGGTATCGTCCCTTCGGTCTGAGATTCATCAACAAATTGTCCACGTCGATTCTGTTGACGCTTTTCTTTTTGTCTTCATTCATTTTGATATTTTCTTCCTCAGTTTTCCCTAACAATAATTAGTTTGCACCGTGATATTTATAAAAAGAATTTCATAAGATTTTAATGTAAGGTCATCTACATACGTCTCTTATCTAAAAATGCTAATTCAACTCTGAAAAATGAAGAAACTGTAAAACCAGGAAGAAAACGAGAGTAAAATAGAGGAACAGTTTGAAGCCGTCCGCCACTCGTAAGGTTTATATTTTACTGCTCAGATCTTTCTCTATGATTGTAGTTTCACCTTATCTTACACTGTTTTTATTTTGTATTTATTTAGGTTAAAAAAAGTAACAAATAAAAATAAAAATAACGTAAAATTTCGCCCAAACATTGATATTTTCATGACTCGTCAACGACAACCCGCTTCGTTGGTTATCGAGTGTTTCCGTGGGATTTACTCCGCCTGTATCGATATTATCTAACCACCTAGTTAAAAACTTGACACTTCATTTGACACCTCCCTTGTTCAGTTTTGTGACCAATCAAAACGAAGAAAAGGGCAGCCCATTATAGAAGAATAAGATCGATTACTTTTACAGAATGATAATAAACGCTGGTGCGTACTACCTCCGAACCACCTGACTGGAGGAAACCTGATTGGGGGCCCCGGGCAGTGCTTTTACACCACGTCGAAATGCGCAAATTATTTTCTAAGCTGTCGGCTCTACGACGTGATGTAATCGTTAGCAACCTTGTCTCACTAGATCATTTACGACTGAATAGTGAGTTCAATCCTCACTGGGCGACCCATACTTTAGGCCTTGTGCTATATATAAGCTACGCTTAGAAAATCAACATTACCGTTTTGTTAGAGCAACAGTTATTGCTCGTCTGGTAAACACAGAATTGAACATGATAATGTCACAGTCGCGTCGTTTGTCAGAAACAGGACGCCATTCACATTTTCCTGTCGCCAAACCCTTAATCAAGAACAAACAAATAGCTCGATGATCCGTTTTAAATGTGTGCCGCGTGTAATTAGAAAGAACGTATGCGGTCGTGGATCTCCACAACTTCATGTATTTTGTAGCTATCAGTTGCGTTTGTCTTTTTGTTAACTCCTAAATTCTTAATCATTCGCTACAGATCCGCTAAAAAATGAGAATACATTGTGAAAAATGCTCCAAACTTTTAAAAAAACAAAGTTTTATCGTCAAAATTCTTGTTATTATTAAGAGGAAAGACCGGCGGATTTTTTGATAATTAAATTATATCTTTTTAATCTTTTTAGAACCTTCGAAATTTTAGTTAATTTTTTTATTTATTTATTTTTTTTTTTTTTTTCAGCGGGGAACCAAAGATTAGTATAGGAAATTTTAGCGTCTTTTTTTTTTTGAAAAACATTGATTTGGAAATTCTTGCAAGATTCAAATAATTGCTGAATTTTAATGAAACTTTCGGCACTTATTCATAAATGAATGAAATTATTTTAGAAACATTTCTTTTTTTTAGAATATCTTGGTAAAAATATCTTTTAAATCTGTTACACGACCCCACCTCCATTTTTTTTAATTTTATGAAATTTCAAGGAATTTATTTTTGTACCGTTTAATGCTTATGTTAGTTATACGCAAAACACCCTGGAAAATTTAATTCATCGTCCCGAGTTACCGAAAATTTGCTCTGAATCGTAAAATAAAAAAAATGTAATAAAATCAAGACATTATTTAATTAGAAAAGATTTTAATTTATTTTATGAATAAGATATATTATTGCGTGACTTCCTGCGTTATTTGTGGTGATGTCGTCATATACTGTTACAGATTATACATAAAGCAGTTACAGCGTGTTAAACATTTGCGAAAGCCAACTTTGAATTTAGCTGATATTTTTTTATAAAATTAGGGTAGGTACCTCTTAAGAAAAAAAAATTTTTTGATGAATAATGAATTTTTACTAAAATTGTTTTCATTTTTTTAAAAATTTTAATTAGAATTTCAAATCTTTTAAAATTCTGTATTAATTTATACAGGTTATATGATGCTGTTATTAAGTAAAAATAATATTTAATAATCATAAATGGAAAAGCTTACTACAATTCTGCGATCCCCGATATTTTAAAAAGGATTTTGATTTTTGCTTGTTGTGCTTGTGTGTAGACGTGCTGGTTATTTGCAAATACGGACGTCCATACACGACATTATCAGAAAATAAGAGTGATAACTATAGTAAATTTCAAACCAAAGTACTTAAAATTCAATAATAACATTAGATTACGGAGAATATTTTCATAATTTTTTAAGATTACTGGATAGTTAAAAATCATATAAAAAAAGGCGCTGACGTTATATTCCTGAAGAAATCTTTTTACAGATACGTCGCCCGTAGAAAAAAAAACAAAAAACAAAAAAAAAACAGATAAACTTTCGGATGTCAATCTCTCAACACCTTATCAAAACATCTACCTCTTTGTTAAAAGTGCATTTTTGTGATATTTTAAACAAAAATTAACTAATATTAATTTCAAATCAGATTAATAAAACTCTAAATCAGCTAATATTCTTCAAATAAAGTTTCGGAAAAGTATATTTTATTTTGGGAAGATTTTCTAATAAAGAGAATTACATTGTGCTGACAGAAATTTTAAAAAATCCTCCCAGTCAATTTAAATTAGTTTTGAAACACAGCAAAGTATTTTCTTATTGAAAATATTAAATTTAATCTATTAACTTGAGAGTAAAACTTAAATAAAACATTCAAGAAAGTTTTTTTACCTTTCAAAATTCATTTTTAATCTTAGGTATCGCGTTTCTTTGGAGGTACCTACCCTAATTTTATAAAAAAATATCAGCTAAATTCAAAGTTGGCTTTCGCAAATGTTTAACACGCTGTAACTGCTTCAAGTATAATCTGTAACAGTATATGACGACATCATCACAAATAACGCAGGAAGTCACGCAAACAGTGAGATTTTGAAAGGTGATACATACGGGTCGGTTTTGATCGTGTTGAATGCTAAAGGTTAAATGTACAAAGTAAATGCTCCAATGTATAAAAATATTATTTTTTTCTTTCTCTGAAACTATATCATGTCAATGGGTCCAGCATTATACAAGACAATGCCTCTAGTGATATTTATTTTCGAAGCTGAATACGTGGTATGGCCGGCCTAAAGTTCAAATCTTATTGACAACGCATTTAAATTTTCGAAGATTAAATCTGACTGGAAATCATGGAGCCGGAAGGGAGTTCTACAAGTGAGAAATGCGAGAAGAGAAACTATTACCATAGAACTTATGATTACATCTAGCCAACTCAAATCTAAATTGATGAGACATTGTTGTCAGTCTAGTACTACACATAAATTCAGAAAGTCTAGGTAGCATAAGGAAGAACGATATTTAATTGTACAAAAATTCAAAATGTGACACAAGGCCAAAATGGAGAATGGGGAAAAGGGTTGTACTTCGTCTGTCTTAATATTAAACATAGCTGGCGACAATCTCTGACACAAATATACCACAATATTCCCAACACCAAAACAACGCATTCTTACTTGCCATTCTTACAACATCCACCATAATGCCCCAATGGCACTATGAAATCCTAATTAGTTCCCATATGTACAATTCTTGTATGTAGGGGGAGGCGAAAATAACAATTTAAAATCTAAAACTCAATGTGTATTTACAAATATGAACAAAGGAACAATTTACAAGAAACTTCATAAAATAGTACCGTAACGAACAGCGCATCCGAAAAGTTATCGTAAAAGTATTTATAGAAAAAGACACACAAAGGCAACTTGATAGCGGTGGGAAAGTGACTGAAGATGAAACGCCTGATACAGACCAATAATATTGATGTTTCTTCTTAGGATTTTTTCAAGGATATCTAGATATGTAGCAGGAGCAATGACACATGTGTGGCAGCAATATTCTAAGCATGGAAAAATGGTAGACTTATAGATATGTAAGATAGATTCTACAGAAGTGAGTATGAGACTGAAGCCGAGCGGTAGACGAGGAGCAAAAATATTGCACATTCTTCTGCGGATCATATCAAGGAGCTAAAGGTAAATAACAGAGGGAGCAATGATCTAAGCATCGACCAAAATGTAGATTTATAGATATGTAAGATAGATTCTACAGAGGTCGGTATGTGACTGAAGCATAGCCGTAGATCAGGACCAATAATATTGCAGACATTTCTACGGATCTTATCAAGGAGCTCAAGGTAAATAGCAGAGGCAGCAATATTCTAAGCATGGACAAATTAGATATGTTAGTCTTATAGATATGCAAGATAGATTCTACAGAGGTGTGTATGTGACAAAAGCCTAGCGATAGATCAGGACCAAAAAAATTGCACATTCTTCTACGGAACTTATCAAGGAGCTCAAGGTAAATAACAGAGGCAGCAATATTCTAAGCATGGACAAAAGGTAGACTTAGAGATATGTAAGATAGATTCTACAAAGGTGGATATGTGAATGAAACGTAGCCGTACATCAGGACAAGTAATGTTGCAGATTCTTCTACGGATCTTATCAAGGAACTCAAAATAAATAGCAAAGGTAGCAATATTCTAAGCATGGACCATAATGCAGACATAGATATGAAAGGGAGATTCTACAGAGGTGGGTGTGTGACTGAAGCCTAGCCGTACATCCGGACCAATAATATTGCAGATTCTTCTACGGAACTTATTAAGAAGCTCAAGGTAAATAGCAGAGGCAGCAATATTCTAAGCATGGACCAAAATGTAGATTTATAGATATGTAAGATAGATTCTACAGAGTTGGGTATGTGCCTGAAGCCTAGCCGTACATCCGGACCAATAATATTGCAGATTCTTCTACAGATCTTATAAAGTAGCTCTGTGTAAATAGCAAAGTAGCATGGACAAAAATATGGACTTATAGATATGTAAGATAGTTTCTACAGAGGTGGGTATGTGACTGAAGCCTAGCCGTAGAACAGGACCAATAATATTGCAGATTCTTCTACGGAACTTATCAAAGAGCTGAAAATAAATAGCAGAGGCAGCAATATTATAAGCATGGATCATAATGCAGACATAGATATGAAAGGGAGATTCTACAGAAGTGGGTGTGTGACTGAAGCCTAGCCGTACATCCGGACCAATAATATTGCAGATTCTTCTACGGAACTTATCAAAGAGCTCAAAATAAATAGCAGAGGCAGCAATATTATAAGCATGGATCATAATGCAGACATAGATATGTAAGGGAGATTCTACAGAAGTGGGTGTGTGACTGAAGCCTAGCCGTAGAACCGGACCAATAATATTGCAGATTCTTCTACGGAACTTATCAAGGAGGTCAAGGTAAATAGCAGAGACAGCAATGTTCTAAGCATGGACCATAATGTAGACATAAATATGTAAGATAGATTCTATAGAGGTGGGAGTGCGACTGAAGCCTAGCCGTAGATCAGGACTAATACTAGTTCATATTCTTCTACGGATCCTATTAAAGAGCTCAAGGTAAATAGCAGAGGTAGCAGTATCGTAAGGATGGACAAAAGGTAGACTTATAGATGTGCAAGATAGATTCTACAAAGTTGGGTATGTGACTGAAGCCTAACTGTAGAAGAAGACCAATAATATTGGTGATTCTTTGACGTATGTTATCTAGAAGCTCAAGGTAAATAGAGGTAGCAGTATTCTAAGCATGGACCAAAATGTAGATTTATAGATAGGTAAGGTATATTCTACAGAGTCGGGTATGTGACTGAATCCTAGCCTTACATCAGGACCAATAATAATTCAGATTCTTCTACGGAACTTTTTAAGGAGCTCAAGGTATATAGCAGAGGGAGCAATATTCTAAGCATGGACCAAAATGTAGATTTATAGATATGTAAGATAGATTCTACAGAGTTGGGTATGTGAATGAAGCCTAGCCATGCATCAGGACCAATAATATCGCAGATTCTTCTACGGAACTTATCTCGAAGCCCAAGGTAAATACCAGAGGCGGCAATATTCTAGGCATCGACCAAAATGTAGATTTATAGATATGTGAGATAGATTCTACAGAGGTTGGTATGTAACTGAAGACTAGCTGAAGCGCAGGACCAATAATATTGCAGATTCTTCTACGGAACTTATCTCGAAGCCCAAGATAAATAGCAGAGTTAGCAATATTCTAAGCATTGACTAAAATGTAGATTTATAGATATGTAAGATAGATTCTACAGAGGTGGGTATGTGACTGAAGCCTAGTCGAAGATCAGGACTAATATTATTGCAGATTCTTCTACGGATCTCATTAAGGAGCTGAAGATAGCAGAGACAGTAATATCGTAAGCATGGACAAAAGATAGACTTATAGGTATGTAAGATAGATTCTACAGAGTTGGGTATGTGACTGAAGGCTAGCTGTAGGACAGGACCGATAATATTGCAGATTCTTCTACGGAACTTATTAGGGAGCTCAAGGTAAATAGCAGAGGCAGCAATATTATAAGCATGGACTATAATGCAGACATACATATCTAAGGGAGATTCTCCAGAATAGGTTGTGTGACTGAAGCTTAGCCGTACATCAGGACCAATAATATTGCAGATTCTTCTACGGAACTTATTAAGAAGCTCAAGGTAAATAGCAGAGGCAGCAATATTATAAGCATCGACCAAAATGTAGATTTATAGATATGTAAGGGAGATTCTACAGAAGTGGGTGTGTGACTGAAGCCTAGCCGTAGAACCGGACCAATAATATTGCAGATTCTTCTACGGAACTTATCAAGGAGGTCAAGGTAAATAGCAGAGACAGCAATGTTCTAAGCATGGACCATAATGTAGACATAAATATGTAAGATAGATTCTATAGAGGTGGGAGTGCGACTGAAGCCTAGCCGTAGATCAGGACTAATAATAGTTCATATTCTTCTACGGATCCTATTAAGGAGCTCAAGGTAAATAGCAGAGGTAGCAGTATCGTAAGGATGGACAAAAGGTAGACTTATAGATGTGCAAGATAGATTCTACAAAGTTGGGTATGTGACTGAAGCCTAACTGTAGAAGAAGACCAATAATATTGGTGATTCTTTGACGTATGTTATCTAGAAGCTCAAGGTAAATAGCAGAGGTAGCAGTATTCTAAGCATGGACCAAAATGTAGATTTATAGATAGGTAAGGTATATTCTACAGAGTCGGGTATGTGACTGAATCCTAGCCTTACATCAGGACCAATAATAATTCAGATTCTTCTACGGAACTTTTTAAGGAGCTCAAGGTATATAGCAGAGGGAGCAATATTCTAAGCATGGACCAAAATGTAGATTTATAGATATGTAAGATAGATTCTACAGAGTTGGGTATGTGAATGAAGCCTAGCCATGCATCAGGACCAATAATATCGCAGATTCTTCTACGGAACTTATCTCGAAGCCCAAGGTAAATACCAGAGGCGGCAATATTCTAGGCATCGACCAAAATGTAGATTTATAGATATATAAGGGAGATTCTACGGAGGTGATTATGTGACTGAAGCCTAGCCGTCCATCAAGACCAATAATATTGCAGATACTTCTACGGAACTTATTAGGGAGCACAAGTTAAATTGCAGAGGCAGCAATATTCTAAACATGGACAAAAAGTAGACTTATAGATATGTAAGATAGATTCTACAGATTTGCGTATGTTACTGAAGCCTAGCCGTAAATAATGACCAATAATATTGCAGATACTTCTACGGATCTTATCTAGGAGCCCAAGATAAATAACATAGGCAGCAATATTCTAAGCATTGACCAAAATGTAGATTTTTAGATATGTAAGATAGATTCTACAGAGGTGGGTATGTGACTGAAGCCTAGTCGAAGATCAGGACCAATATTATTGCATATTCTTCTACGGATCTCATTAAGGAGCTGAAGATAAATAGCAGAGGCAGTAATATCATAAGTATGGACAAAAGGTAGACTTATAGGTATGTAAGATAGATTCTACAGATTTGGGTATGTGACTGAAGCCTAGCTGTAAGGCAGGAGCAATAATATTGCAGATTCTTCAACGGATCTTATCAAAGAGCTCAAAATAAATAGCAATATTATAAGCATGGACCATAATGCAGACATAGATATGAAAGGGAGATTCTACAGAGGTGGGTGTGTGACTGAAGCCTAGCCGTACATCCGGACCAATAATATTGCAGATTCTTCTACGGAACTTATCAAGGAGGTCAAGGTAAATAGCAGAGGCAGCAATATTCTAAGCATGGACCAAAATGTAGATTTATAGATATGTAAGATAGATTCTACAGATTTGCGTATGTTACTGAAGCCTAGCCGTAAATCATGACCAATGATATTGCAGATACTTCTACGGATCTTATCTAGGAGCCCAAGGTAAATTACATAGGCAGCAATATTCTAAGCGTGGACCAAAATGTAGATTTATAGATATGTGAGATAGATTCTACAGAGGTTGGTATGTAACTGAAGACTAGCTGAAGCGCAGGACCAATAATATTGCAGATTCTTCTACGGAACTTATCTCGAAGCCCAAGATAAATAGCAGAGTTAGCAATATTCTAAGCATTGACTAAAATGTAGATTTATAGATATGTAAGATAGATTCTACAGAGGTGGGTATGTGACTGAAGCCTAGTCGAAGATCAGGACTAATATTATTGCAGATTCTTCTACGGATCTCATTAAGGAGCTGAAGATAGCAGAGACAGTAATATCGTAAGCATGGACAAAAGATAGACTTATAGGTATGTAAGATAGATTCTACAGAGTTGGGTATGTGACTGAAGCCTAGCTGTAGGACAGGACCGATAATATTGCAGATTCTTCTACGGAACTTATTAGGGAGCTCAAGGTAAATAGCAGAGGCAGCAATATTATAAGCATGGACTATAATGCAGACATACATATCTAAGGGAGATTCTACAGAATAGGTTGTGTGACTGAAGCTTAGCCGTACATCAGGACCAATAATATTGCAGATTCTTCTACGGAACTTATTAAGAAGCTCAAGGTAAATAGCAGAGGCAGCAATATTATAAGCATCGACCAAAATGTAGATTTATAGATATGTAAGGGAGATTCTACAGAAGTGGGTGTGTGACTGAAGCCTAGCCGTAGAACCGGACCAATAATATTGCAGATTCTTCTACGGAACTTATCAAGGAGGTCAAGGTAAATAGCAGAGACAGCAATGTTCTAAGCATGGACCATAATGTAGACATAAATATGTAAGATAGATTCTATAGAGGTGGGAGTGCGACTGAAGCCTAGCCGTAGATCAGGACTAATACTAGTTCATATTCTTCTACGGATCCTATTAAGGAGCTCAAGGTAAATAGCAGAGGTAGCAGTATCGTAAGGATGGACAAAAGGTAGACTTATAGATGTGCAAGATAGATTCTACAAAGTTGGGTATGTGACTGAAGCCTAACTGTAGAAGAAGACCAATAATATTGGTGATTCTTTGACGTATGTTATCTAGGAGCTCAAGGTAAATAGCAGAGGTAGCAGTATTCTAAGCATGGACCAAAATGTAGATTTATAGATAGGTAAGGTATATTCTACAGAGTCGGGTATGTGACTGAATCCTAGCCTTACATCAGGACCAATAATAATTCAGATTCTTCTACGGAACTTTTTAAGGAGCTCAAGGTATATAGCAGAGGGAGCAATATTCTAAGCATGGACCAAAATGTAGATTTATAGATATGTAAGATAGATTCTACAGAGTTGGGTATGTGAATGAAGCCTAGCCATGCATCAGGACCAATAATATCGCAGATTCTTCTACGGAACTTATCTCGAAGCCCAAGGTAAATACCAGAGGCGGCAATATTCTAGGCATCGACCAAAATGTAGATTTATAGATATATAAGGGAGATTCTACGGAGGTGATTATGTGACTGAAGCCTAGCCGTCCATCAAGACCAATAATATTGCAGATACTTCTACGGAACATTAGGGAGCTCAAGTTAAATTGCAGAGGCAGCAATATTCTAAACATGGACAAAAAATAGACTTATAGATATGTAAGATAGATTCTACAGATTTGCGTATGTTACTGAAGCCTAGCCGTAAATCATGACCAATAATATTGCAGATACTTCTACGGATCTTATCTAGGAGCCCAAGATAAATGACATAGGCAGCAATATTCTAAGCATTGACCAAAATATAGATTTTTAGATATGTAAGATAGATTCTACAGAGGTGGGTATGTGACTGAAGCCTAGTCGAAGATCAGGACCAATATTATTGCATATTCTTCTACGGATCTCATTAAGGAGCTGAAGATAAATAGCAGAGGCAGTAATATCGTAAGTATGGACAAAAGGTAGACTTATAGGTATGTAAGATAGATTCTACAGATTTGGGTATGTGACTGAAGCCTAGCTGTAAGGCAGTAGCAATAATATTGCAGATTCTTCTACGGATCTTATCAAAGAGCTCAAAATAAATAGCAGAGGAAGCAATATTATAAGCATGGACCATAATGCAGACATAGATATGAAAGGGAGATTCTACAGAGGTGGGTGTGTGACTGAAGCCTAGCCGTACATCCGGACCAATAATATTGCAGATTCTTCTACGGAACTTATTAAGAAGCTCAAGGTAAATAGCAGAGGCAGCAATATTCTAAGCATGGACCAAAATGTAGATTTATAGATATGTAAGATATATTCTACAGAGGTGGGTATGTGACTGAAGCCTAGTCGAAGATCAGGACTAATATTATTGCAGATTCTTCTACGGATCTCATTAAGGAGCTGAAGATAAATAGCTGAGGCAGTAATATCGTAAGCATGGACAAAAGGTAGACTTATAGGTATGTAAGATAGATTCTACAGAGTTGGGTATGTGACTGAAGCCTAGCTGTAGGACAGGACCAATAATATTGCAGATTCTTCTACGGAACTTATTAGGGAGCTCAAGGTAAATAGCAGAGGCAGCAATATTCTAAGCATTGACTAAAATGTAGATTTATAGATATGTAAGGTAGATTCTACTGAGTTCGTTAAGTGACTGAAGACTAGCCGTAGATCAGGGCCAATAATATTGCAGATTCTTCTACGGATCATATAAGGAACTCAATGTAAATAACTAAGGCAGCAATATTTTAAGCATGGACAAACGGTAGACTTATAGATATGTAAGATAGATTCTACAGAGTTGGGTATGTGATTGAAACCTAGCTGTAGGTCAGGACCAATAATACTTTAGATTCTTTTACGGATCTTATCAAAAAGCTCAAGGTAAATAGCAGGGGCACCGGTCCATGAGGCAGCAATATTCTAAGCATGGACAAATCTTAGTCTTATATATATGTAAGACAGATTCTACTGAGGTTGGTATGGGACTGAACCCTAGCCGTAGATCAGTATCAATAATACTTCAGATTATTCTACGTATCTTATCAAGCAGCTCAAACTGAATAGCAGATGCAGCAATATACTAAGCATTGACAAATATTAGTCTTATTGATATGTAAGATAGATTCTATAGATTTGGGTATGTGACTGAAGCCTAGCCGTAGATCAGGACCAATAATACTTTAGATTATTCTACGTATCTTATCAAGCAGCTCAAACTGAATAGCAGATGCAGCAATATACTAAGCATTGACAAATATTAGTCTTATTGATATGTAAGATAGATTCTACAGAGTTGGGTATGTGACTGAAGCCTAGTCGTAGATCAGGACCAATAATACTTTAGATTATTCTACATATCTTATCAAGGAGCTCAAGCTATATAGCAGATGTAGCAATATACTAAGCATGGACAAATCTTAGTCTTATAGATATGTAAGATAGTTTCTAGAGATAAAAATGTCTAGCATGCACAGTGAACCAACTTTCCTGACATGTGACCGTGCAATGGTTTTAATATAATCTTTACACTTTATGTTATCTGAGAACGTTAGCCTGAGAAACCGCAACGAATCTCTTTCCTGGGGGTTGGCATCACCCATATACTAAGGAAAGGCAGAAAATGGTTTTTCACATGATTAATAGAGAACATTTTAGGAGGAGTCAAAATTAACAAACTTACTTTGCCCCAGTTACTGAAGGTCTTTTTTTTTTCACATCAGCTATCAATTTGACTTTGTCACGTCGATCGGACATACTATGCAGAAGTAATTAAATAAATGACACGCGTCATTAATATTTTTTATCAACACTTTTTCATTTCATAACCATATAGAACGTTTTCTGTCTGACATCAACATGGCTGATGCTAAACTCCATAAGAGCAACACCGTCCTCTTGTCCTCACGTTTTACCCTGCCACAAAGTGGAACGATTATATCGAATCAGTTTGATAGGTCTGCTGCTAGAAAAGCTGGGTCACTCTATCTTACCAAACAATTTTTTCTCGTCAGAATCCATCTTGCATATTTACAAATCTACCATTCATCCATGCATTGAATATTGTTGCCATATCTGGTCTGGCGCTCCAGCTGTACATATCGAAATTCTTGACAACACCCAAAGAAGGATCTGCAATGTAATCGATCCTGATCTGGCATTTCGGCTTGAGTCAAGTGGCTTCCCACTGATTTTTCCTACAAATATTTTCATGACAGATGCTCTGACGAGCTTTGTTCCTTGGTACTCTGACTACATGAATTTAAGTGTGCTACTAGATTGGCATCTAGGCCCCACCCTTTTATGGTTGAAATAGTTAAATGTAACCGCCTACTTCTACTCCAACAGTTTCTTTCCTCGCAATTCTCAGGTGTGGATTTCCTTTCCAATTTTTTGCTTCTCTGCCGCCTACAATGTTCAAAAAATTAAATGCAACGTCAATCGCCATCTTCTGGTTTCTCGAACTCTGTTCCTTTTTTGTCGTTTCCTCAATCACCGCAACTATTCATTATCTGTCAACTCTGTAATCCCCTGTCTTCTAGAGGCATTATCGTCTTGTTTGAGGTGAAACGATTTTTTAGAAAATTCGATAGTGTAGATAATTTAATTTTCATATAGACAGACCTTGTTAGTGTTATTTAATAAAAATTGTATGGATCTATCTATCTATCTATCTATCCTAGTTTCGTTCTTTATCTATCTATCTATCTATCTATCTATCTATCTATCTATCTTACTTCGATCCGCTAGAAATGGGGTGCAAAGGTTTTGTAGGACACACACTGAGCAAAGCATTAGCGAAAATTGGAAACGTGAGAGCCGAAAAAAAGAAAGTACTGAAAGAAAGCTCAGATGCAGCTGAAGAAAGATCCCCGGTGGTTTGGGCTGAAAAGAAAAGATCCGTGGATTAAAGAATGAATAAGTCTGTCCGTTGAATGAAACGAATTTTTTTTTCCACAAGTAAATGTAAAAGAAAAAGATTTACCATAACATTGGCGCATGCGCATGAGAGGTAAAACTAGAAAGCACGCGCACGTCGCGCTTTTGTTCTTATACCTCTAGACAGCAGACAAGCAAATTCTGATTGGCTAATGCGATTATAAAAGAAAGATCAACCTCCTGATTATTACAGTGTAACCTGGATATAAGAGAGTTTATATTTATATAATGTCTCTTATATCCGGGTTTCTGTTATATCCGGGTTTGATCTATTTTGTTTAGGTAAGTATGGCTCTAATTTGGGACCAGATAAAATCTCTCTTATATCCGGGTTTCTCTTATATCCGGGTTACACTGTAATACATATTTTGCTGTTAAAATCACATCGTGAAGCGAATTATGCGGAGAGGCGGCCTGTTAACAGTTCGGGGTACCTGGCAGAATGGATCTGATGTTGCTATACCCGAAATCCATAATGAAGTCAGGGTAACATCACTGGTGACTTCATACCGTTCCATTTTATAAATGTATTTTAAGAATATATATATATATATATATATGTATGATCGACTCTCCCGTCGAGATTCGACGTATGAGGGTCAAGCAGATCAGTTTCCAGAAAACCGACAGCCCGACACCGGTGAGATTTGATTATAGTGGTGAAGGCCTCATGCAGGACTATCCACACTTTTTGGAGGGACAAATACAGAGACCTGGTGCACCGAATGCCGCAGGTTTTGAATTCAGAGTTGTCCTTCCTTCTCCTAGACCCAAGGCAACCTATTTTACCGATAGCTGGAGGGAGAAGAAGAGGATTCATACCTTATTCATAGCTGGAGGGAGAAGAAGAGGATTCATACCTTTCCTAAGGGTATTAGCACATAAGGACGTAATTGAATGTAATGGATTCGACTGGAATTCGAACTCAATCCAAGCCGATATCCATTACTCCACCGTGTCTCCTCATAATCATAATAATGATAATAATAAATATACATTTGTTCCTCACAGTGTTTGTATACATTTTACATCTGTTTAAATCCAACACATTTTTATTACCACCAGCACTCATTATGAGCTATCATATATATATATAGAGAGAGAGAGAGATAGATAGATAGATAGATATTAGGTTGGTGCAAAAATAATGACGTAATAATGTCGTTTTTAGACGTATAACGTCAAAAAACGTCATTATTACGTCATTATTTTTGCACCAACCTAATAGATAGATAGATAGATAGATAGATAGATAGATAGATAGATAGATATGGGTATGGTAAAATAAACATATAATACGCACATATACTTGCACGTACATATATATTTTTTTATTCAGGTGTTATAAAAACAGTAATAATGTCGGTTTTGACGTATTTTTTAACGTCAAAAAACTACATTATTACGTCATTATTTTTGCACCAACCTAATACAATATTTCTAAGAGTGAAGTGGATATAATCATGAAATGCCTAAATTCTGTTCTGGTCTACAATGAAGAACAGTGGACCAAAAAGTCTTGTAGCGATAATTTTGACATTTCAATGGGTTCTTTGGATTCTGCAGAAGCCTCTAACTTGGTCGGATTATTTCTTTTATACAATTTATGTGCCTTTGAATGTCTAGATTCTGATAATGTATGACTGTATAGAGATGATGGATTATTAGTTGTTAAAAATCTAAAATTAAGGTAGACCGTATTAGGAAAATGATTCATAGGGAATTTAAGGATTTAGGTTTTAGGATTATAGTTACAACTAACATTAAACAAGTAGACGATTGCGTCTAGCATAAAACAGCCTGTCGCCTCTGAGTGCTGATTTCAATATTCACTTTTATATTCATACATACATACATACATACATATATATATATATATATATATATATATATATATATTGTATATATATGTGTGTGTGTGTGTGTGTGTGTGAACATAGAAGTCAACACTTAGAGGCAACAGTCTGTTTCATGCTAGATGTTCTATGTTTAATTTTATATTTACACACGCTCTATCTCTGATATTGAGCACTTTATCCCATAAATATAGCACATCTTAAGACTATACTTCTTCTCAACAGAATGTGGTTCTACAAAAGGGTGCTAAGGATATCATGGGACGAACATATGAGCTACGACGAGGTTTTTGAGAGAAGGGAAATAAAGAGGCGACTTATACATAACATCAGGAAGAAGCAGTTGAAATTTCTGAGACACGTAATGAGAAAGGAGGGTTTGGAAAATCTGATACTCACAGGAAGAATAAAGGAAAAGAGGGACGGGTGAAAGTAACGCGTGACATAATGGGATTGAGCATAACAGATGGTAGAACAGTGTCTGGGAGAAATAAGAAGACAAAACTGATTAAGAGCTAAAAGGGTCAGGAGGAGGTGAAGTTCCATGATCGCCTACGTCCTGAAGGGAAACGGTACATAAAAGAAAAAGTCTACCTCTGAATGTTGAACTGAATTGAATGTTGCAGTCCATCTGGCCTGGGGCTTCTGCTACGTATTTATAGATGCTTGATAAAATAGAAAGAAGAATCTGCAATAATGCAGCTTCCCTGTGGCTTTTCTACAAATATATTTATAATACCAGTTGTTCTGTGATTTCTTCTTTGGAACCTAGACTTCTGAGATTTTCTCTCTGGTACCTAGACTGGGCCTTTCATTTTGGTACCTAAACTTCTAAAGTTTCATCTCTGGTACCTAGACGGAGCTTTCTTCTTTGGTACATAGACTTCCAAGAATGCATCTCTAGTACTTAGACTGAGCTTTACTCTTTGGTACCTAGACATCTGAGCTTTCATCTCTGGTACTGAGACTAGGTTTTCCTCATTGGTACCTAGACTTCTAAGATTTCCTCACTGGTAGCTAGGCTGAGCTGTCTGTTTTGGTAACTAGACTTCTGAGATTTGCTCTCTAGACTGATGTTTCCTTTTTGGTGCCAAGATTTCTGAGCTTTTCTCTCTGGTACCTACACAGATCTTTCTTCTTTGGTACCTAGACTTACAAGAATTCATCGCTAGTACTTAGACTGAGTTTTCATTTTTCGTACAGAGAATACTGTACCACTTTGGTACATAGACTTCGGAGATTTTCTCTCTGGTACATAGACTGAGCTCTCATTTTTGGTACCTAGACTTCTCAGAAGTCATCACTAGTACTTAGACTGAGCTTTACTTTTTGGCACAGAGAATTTTGAGATTTTCTCTCTGGTACCTAGACTGGGCTTACCTGTTTGGTAATTAGACTTAGTCATCACTAGTACTTAGACTGAGCTTTTCTTTTTGGTAAGGAGAATACTGAGATTTTCTCTCTGGGACCTAGACGGAGATTTTCTCTTTGGTACCTAGAGTTCTAAGAATTCATCTCTAATACTGAAACTGAGCTTTACTCTTTGGTACCTGGACTTCTAAGAATGCATCTCTAGTACTTAGACTGAACTTTCCTCTTTGGTACCTAGACTTCTGAGATTTCCTTGCTGGTACCTAGACTGAGATTTTTGTCCAGGTAACTAGACTGAGCTTTTCTCTATGGTACCTAGGCTTCTAAGAATTTATCACTAGTCCTTAGACTGAGCTTTCTTCTTTGGTACCTAGACTTCTGAGATTTCCTCTTTGGTACCTAGGCTGAGCTTTTCTCTTTGGTACCTTGACTCCTAAAATTTTCTCTCCGGTACCTAGACTGAGCTGTCTGTTTTGGTAACTAGATTTCTGAGATTTCCTTTCTGGTTCTTAGATTGAGCTTTCCTCTTTAGTACCTATCCTTCTATGAATTCATCTCTAGTATTTAGTCTGAACGTTACTCTTTGTTACCTAGACTTCTGATATTTCCTCTCTAGTACATAGACTGAGCATTCCATTTTTTAGTTCCTAGACTTCGAAGAATTCATCTCTAGTACTTAGACTCATGTTTGTTACATAGACTTCGGACATTTCCTTTCTGGTACCTAGACTGAGTTTTCTCTTTGTTACCTAGACCTCTAAGAATTTATCTCTGGTACGTAGACTAAGCTTTCCTCTTTGGTACCTAGACTTCTATGAATACATCTCTAGTACTTAAACTGAGCTTTCCTCTTGGTACATAAACTTCTGAGATTTCCTCTTGGTACCTAGACTGAGCTTTTCTCTTTGGTACCTAGCCTTCTGAGAATTCAACAATTGTACTTAGAATGAGATTTCCTCTCTAGTTCTTAGCCTTTCCTCTTTGGTATCTAGACTTCTGAGAGTTTATAAGTGGACAATCTACCAGTAAAAAAGAATTCTCTTATCACTACATTTGTACATAAACGCAGAACCTTAAAATTTAAATTCAAACTCAGCGTTGCGACTGCACGTTCCAAAACAATAACATATTTCTCATAGCATTTTTTCGGATTACAACCCTGTTTTCGTTGTCCACTTATTACTGAGAGTAAAAACAAGAACACAATCTATTTCATACCTGAGGATGTCTGTAGGAACAGACGAAAGCTTGTAAAAATAAAAAGACCTATTGCAACTGAAATTTATGAAACAGGATCTTTTCATTCATAAACAGGTTCGGGGTTTTTGTATATTATTTGAATTGTTCGCGAAGATGGATTTCTCGCCATTTAAATCATTAACCTTTGTATTTGTTTTATGTATGAATAATTCATGAATTTGTAAATTAATTGCACCTTTATTGAAATATATATATATATATATATATATATATATATATATATATATATATATATATATATATATATATATATAAAAACAAAGAGATGAGTCGAATCTTCTACCTTGGTTTCAACTTTACGGTATCCTCAGATGATTTTTATAAACAAAACAAAAAAAAAATAATGAACGCTATATTATTATTTATTTTTGAAAATAATAATATAGTGTTCATTAATTTTCTTGTTTTGTTTTGGTTTTTTTCAAAAAAAATATAAAAATAAAGCGTTAAGAGGTCATTTGATAAAATTCTTCTGCGGATACCGTAAGTTTGAAAACCTACGTACCGGATTTAACTGACTTCCTGATTTTTAAAGTTAAAAGATCTACGTGTTATTCTTACTTTTATTTTATTTTTTCACACGTGTATTGAGCACCTTTTTTAATACGACTGTTTCCTGGTCTGATTCAACTCAGACCATTAACATTTTATGTATTACATATTATCATACAATAGGAATTAAGATTACATTAGGTTATTAATCATTTTCACCTTGTAAATTGAAAAATCCTTGTAAAATTTACAAGGATATTTCAAACCAGTCAATGGATGATAAATTGTTATTATTATCTTTTTTTTTTTTTCAATAATTTATCATCCATTGATTCGTTTGAAAAATCCTTGTAAATTTTATTTCAATTTAATTTTAATTCCTATTGTATGAAATATGTTGCTCTGTTTAATTAAAACATTGAGCTTTATGTGTGGATCAGTTTTAATACTTAATATTTTATTAATAAGATTCACTTGGATTATATACCAACGTATGTAGATAGATAGATAGATAGATAGATAGATAGATAGATAGATAGATAAAAAAAACAAGAGAAAAACTATTGTCGGAGTTAGCTCCTCCTTGGCTCCTTAAACCGGAAGAGAACAGGTCATTTCAACCTTGACCTTTCGGTTGTGCTCCCTACACGCTGTTAACCCGAGGTAGATCTAGCAAGTTACCCTTTCAGTTTAGTTATATTACGAATCTAGTTGCAATATACTTCTAGGCATTTTTAGGTCTTGGTTTTCTTTTAGCTAAGCTCTACTGATTTTTTAGACAGACTTTACTGTGTTAGTATACAAATTCTCTTGCTAGTCTCCCTTACCACAAGACAGTGACTTCTCGCTAAATTTAGGGTCGGCGACAGAAACGGTCGGTACGCAGGCTACTGGCCTCCGTGGCCAGTACGTCGATCACCGGGCTGTGTATTAAGTTACGCTCCCATTTCTTTTTGTCTGCCAACTTGACGATAGTTGGAAACTTTGCTTTCTCTCTCTACTTCGCCTCTTACTTCTGGCTCCTTGCCAATTCTCGGCATTCTGTCCCTACTGGCTGCCTGCACGTCGTCCATAACCTTTCCCGTACACTACGTTTGTAATTATTACGGGAGGTTACTAATATCGGACTCGACCGGCAGACACGCAACGCCTGCGCTGGACCTTTGACATGCCCGAACAACATCGCAACGCCAGCTCCTCTTTCCTTCTCAACACGTCAAGTTGGCATCCCGGCAACGACCAGCAGCGATCATCTGCAACGACCACCTGCAACCTCAAACTACAATGACCAGCAGCAATTATCTGCAACGACCAACATCAACTACAACGATGAACAGCGACCACCTGCACGACCAGCAGCGACCACCTGCATGACCAGCAGCGACCACCTGCATGACCAGCAGCGATCATCTGTAACGACCAACCTCGACCATCAATGCCTGCACCGGAACATCTGCATCTCTACCGTTCCGACCATCTTTATTACTTTTCTAGAATAGATCAGCTTATATCTTATATATCCTCGTTCTGTCGTCTATGTTGTTTCCCCTTGTCAGATTTAACGCCCTCGAAAATGTTAGCGGGCCTCTCGTGACCTCATCACCCTTTTGCGATACGGGTGTGCTCGAGGGGTCCGCTACACTATACTAAGCTGAAGTGTTTCGTCATTTAAGCATAGTTTTTCCTCTTGTTTTTTTAATTCATTTTCTCTCTTCTACAGATACACTCTATCTCAGAATATATATATATATATATATATATATATATATATATATATATATATATATATACACACACACACACACAGGTAACTTCATCTGTGTAGTTGTTAGAAGAGGTGCAATATGAGATTGTCTGTCTTTTCACCTCGTTCCAAAAGAATTTATGTTATTCGGCTCGAGACATGGATAGGTATCTTCAAACCTGTGTTTACCTTTTCTTTGTGAAAATATCCATATCGATCCCGAAATGACCCGAGATTAACTCTTTGAACCCTAACCACCGCTTTACCAGTGGTAGAGAAAAATGACGTAATGCCCACCCAAGGGTTTGAACCATTTATTTGCGAATTTTGATTCATGAGCTAAGGTAGAACTGTTAAAATTATTTATGGACGCAGGGCTGAAAGGGTTAATTGACTTTGATGTTTATCTCCAATGTCTGCATAAGCCCCGTAGCATTTTGCAAGAAATGGTCAACACATAGCTATCTGATTTTTTTTTTCTTTTTTAATACTTAACAACAAAAATACTTTGACTAGATTTTTTTTTTAAATCAGTATACGCCATACAATGCAGTGAAAGCAATATGACACAAAAGGGGTTACATTGTGTGGAAGAGAAACGTTAATAATCTGCGGGAAGAGAGAAGATTAATAAGGAGAACAATTTTATGCGATTACATAGCATGTCTTAATCTTTAAATTTAGGGCGATTTTTCGTTTGGTTTCTTTACCAGCAACACCTCGAAATTATCTTCGTTATCTATCATCGTCTTCTTACAAACTATATAACAAAACAGAGAGCACAAATCATTTAAGAATCAATTCATCAAATTTACTTAGACGTAATCTATGTTGCAAAATATATTGAAAGCTTCACTATTCAGCTTTATCGCTAGATAATTTGAAAGCTACACAATAAACACCTTATCCTTAAGTAAATCCGTCTGTTAGGAACAGAAGCATGTACAAATGACAATGCTGAACACATAAGGGAGGAGTTGTTCAATAGCTTTCGTCCTGTTCAAAAACCGATTAAAAAATGTATCTGCTTAGATACTGAGACTTTTGGAAATGGATCAGGTTGAGAAATTTTCAGCACTACCTCATGTTTCATTTGGTATTATATATGAACCCCAAACCACTATATGAAATATTATATATATATATATATATATATATATATATATATATATATATATATATATATATATATATATATATATATATATATGAGTACAGAATCTTTAAAAACCCATCTAGTTGTATCCTATAATATATATATATGATATAATCCGATGTTTTTTTAAGGATTCTGTACTCATTATTACATTGCTCTGTTCTTACATCGAGAACTCTGGATTAATATATATATATATATATTAGGTTAGTGCAAAAATAATGACGTAATAATGTCGTTTTTTGACGTTAAAAAATACGTCAAAAAACGACATTATTACGTCATTATTTTTGCACCAACCTAATATATATATATATATATATATATATATATATATATATATGTATATATATATATATATATATATATATATAAAAGAAAGAGGTTGTAGTGGTTCCAACGAGAGAAAAGTATGTATATTAAAAAGAAGAGAAGAGAGGTGCCGCAAGCGTTTTGGGTTGTATTGTGGATTTATTTAGAAAAGGTAACTTCACCTGTGTAGTTGTTAGAAGAGGTGCAATATGAGATTGTCTGTCTTTTCACCTCGTTCCAAAAGAATTTATGTTATTCGGCTCGAGACATGGATAGGTATCTTCAAACCTGTGTTTACCTTTTCTTTGTGAAAATATCCATATCGATCACGAAATGACCCGAGATTAACTCTTTGAACCCAAACCACCGCTTTACCAGTGGTAGAGAAAAATGACGTAATGCCCACCCAGGGGTTTGAACCATTATATACCAATTATTTGTATGTATATATATATATATATATATATATATATATATATATATATATATATATATAAAAAAGGTGTATTTCGATAGCTGTTTGGTTAATCAATATGGACAAATTCTGCATATCAACCTTTTTAGTTAATTTTTGAAATTTGCGAATTACCGTATTTGACGGCATATAAGACGCACGGGTGTATAAGACGCACCCCAATTTCAGCAGGGCAAATCAAGAAAAAATTAGTAATTAGAAAAATTAATAAACCTACAGATGGCATATAAGACGCAGGTAAGTTTAAAAGATATTTTTAGTAAAAAAAAATATGCACCTTATATGCCGCCAAATACGGTAAGTGTTTTGTGTTATCGGTAAATTTGCCAAAGTTCATATTTTTTATTGTACTTTTCGAGTACTTACGAATGTTGTTACATACGTTATTGACGTGGGTGTGGTTGTGGGTGTGTATCTGTTTCTGGATATGTGCGTGCGTGTGATTTTTTAACACGCTTCAATATATGGTCCCCTATCGAGAAATACAACTTATTTCATGTTGGCTGTTTCTTTTTTATTACAACCCCCAGAATTTGGCGTTTTTCTTCGCAACGGGTCTTATAAACAATTTTGGTGTTAATTTTATATAAGACGCAGTGCAAAAAAAAATAGCAAATTCTGGAATTTTAAAAATTAAATAAAAAGTTTAATAGACAGAATATGCTATTATTTAACCAAACATACTTTCACACACACACACACATACATATATATATACATATATATATATATATATATATATGCATGTATGTATACGGGAGGAAATATGTAGGGCAAAGTGGAAAAAAGTTTTCATGTTACGCGTTTCATTCTTTATGACTAAATTTGTTTCACGTTGATACAGCTTCACATTCGCATGAACAATCAAAGTAAAGAAATTTATTTTTGTTCACTTTCTCATACATCGAACCTGTATCCTATATTTCTATATGTGTGATGTCATTTGTTTACATTTGGATACGCATCTAGCAGATATGAATGTACGTGAGAAAATTATGGAAAATTGTAAAAAAAAACAGTAAAATCGACCATCTTCACTCGACAGAACGAATCAGCCAAATCTAGCGTTTTGTTTATACAAACGTAAACAAACGCTAAGAGAAGAGGTTGAACAGTTATTATTAGCCTTTCTTGGAAGTAATTAAAAAATCTATGTAGATACTTGATCAAAATGAGACTATTTCAACACCTCCCCGTATATACAAGTGATCTGTTCTGAGAAATATCTATTCAATACTAATGATACCATCGCCATCTTCAGTGTCTTCCCTCTTGAAATCCTTCCACTCTTTAAAACAGATTGCAAAGTTCTCTTTCGGGGTTTTTTTTTGGGGTGTGGGGCGGTTACAGTAAGGTTCCTCCTGTACAAGGCCCGGGGGCCACTCGAGGGCTAAGAGGCAGTTTATTTAGATAGGAGGGGAAGATAACGGTTGACTGTAGACTGGAAACAGTGTCAAGATTGTAGCGATCAAGGGAAAACCTCTTGGGAGTCTGTTCCACAGGACAGTGGTTCGCAGGAAGAAACTGTTTGAGTGGAACTTACTTATCGCCAATGGAATACGAAGGAAATGACGGTGGTTTCCTACAATGTGAGTAGCATGGCGGGTCTTAGCCGTGAAGGTTAGACCTGGCGAGATCAAGGAATGTAGTTCGTCCGAGCACTTTCTATAGAAGTAGCGTTAGAGCAATGAGAGGCTCGTCACATCCCGCCTGTGTGTGTGTGAGAAAGAGAGATGTTTGAGGGTGGAAAACAATTTTGCTCCCATGGGGACTCGGAGACGCTTTTGAACTCATTTTCAGACTAATCTGGCTCTTGTAAAGAGAGAGGATAGCGTGAGGAGTCAGGTATTTACTGGAGCGGTACAGGGAGCCGACCGTTTTACCCGCATCTTTAGAGATGAATCTTATATAAGAGTTCCAGCTGAGGTCTGGTGTGAAATTAAGGCCCAACATTCTCTCAAGGCACGATGACTCCTCGAGGAGACATCCATTTATCGTGACTGACAGTTGTTCGGGGTCTGGAATGTTATTAGCTTGTTTTTTGAATTTACCGTCAGCATTTTAAAATGAGTATAAAAGATTTATAATACATATGACATGTTTAATATTTTCTTTTTCTGGATCACTCGTGCTCGGTGAAACCATTTAATTCGTAAGGTCACTTATACAGTGCTCGTATATTTAAATCGGAAAGGTAATAACCCCGACCCCAAATGCAAACATTAACAACGCGATCGTCAAGCAACTAAAACGTTATGGTTACCTGACGATTGCGATGACGCAAGACGAACATTGTCGATTTGTGTGTGTGTGTGTGTGTGTGTGTGTACAGGGTCCGATGGATGAATTGTCGCCTGAATTACTCAAAATGAAAATAACACCGACATCTCATTTTAATAGATATAGTTACCAACATTATACAAAGATATCTAAGGAGTAAATTTATTCTATAACATTGTCATTATCTTCAACCACGGTCTCCAGACAACTTCAGAATTACCTGCAACTGTTTTTGACGGTCTCCTTGTTTCAATTGATGAATGCTGTCATAATACTTTTGCCTTCAGTTCATCTCCTGGTGTTACATTTTTTTTTTTTTTTTTTTTTTTTACACACACGCATAATAATCAAGTGGGTTGCAGTCTGGGGAGTTAAGTGGCCAGATGTAAGGGATGATAGGGTCGAAAAAATTATCCGTGACTGTGTCATGCCACACTAGCGAAGGAACCCAGAGTCATGTGGACAGATATAGGGTCTTCCAGCAGCCATCCTCTTGACCCAGGGCAGCACTACCTCCTCAAGTCATTTGATGTAGGCCTCCGTGTTGAGTCTGAAGGCTTGTAGGAAGATGAATGGAGGCATGACGTTGCCATCACTAATAATCACTCCAAACACCATGATGTTGATTGGAAATGTCCTCCAACTTTTTCAGAATCCTTTGCACTGTCCTCAGATTGACACCCAAAGTCTATGAAATGTTTGTATTGGAGCTTCCGGTGCGAATGCCATGCAGTACAGCATGCTTTTCCAAATTTTTAGCGGAGTGAATTGCGTCATGGTGCTTTGTCTCACAGACAATTCCCAACTGACCCTACTATACTTTGCAATCGACAAAATCAAAACCAATTTGCATACATGAAATTAAAAACAACTATATCAAATAAAACCCATTCTGACTACACATTACAAAACCAGACATTCAAGATGTCACACTTAACAAGAATCACAATCGGTCACATCCACATAACGCACCGCTTCCTCCTAAAAAATGAAGATCCTCTAAAATGCTCAGACTGACAAGAAGTACTCACTGTCACACATTTTTTAATTAACAGCAAAAGACTGGCACCTATATGAAAATACTTCTACAATGTACCCAACCTTAGGGCCTTCTTTGATAGTGTTGAACCCAAAGCCATCCTAGATTTCTTAAAAGTAGCAAAACTCTGCCCTAAAATATAAAAAGAAAACTGAAAAAACATCCAGATACAAAATGAAACTAAAACCAAATTACATCCTCACCCTTATATAATAATGTCTTATAAAAGAATTTGTCAGTTTGTTTTAATTATATATATATATATATATATATATATATATATATATAAGCTTAATCGCAGCAATTCATTTCTTATGAAAGTTTTATTAAAGATGACTGACAAGGTACTGCGATTAAGCTTTTTTTTATAAATTTTTCTTTTATCCGTACAAGTGTTTTCTTTTCTGGACACAAAGTGTGTAAAAACTCTCCAAAAATTTTGCAGAAAATAAAACAACTGCATGAACACAAGAAAAATGAAATAAAAAGTTTAATTGCGGTACCTTGTCAGTCGTCTTTAAAGAAATATAAATATATAAACAAAATATCTTCATGAATAGTGTTTACTTAATTCTGGGGGAAACTAAGTCCTATTTCCTGACATTGTGCATGGATATATCTTTCTCTTATAATTAGAAAAGAGATTATCATAGAAGATTAATATAATGTAATGGATATATCTTCCTCTTATATAGATTAGGTTCAATAGGTAGATGTAACATATGTAAGAAAACATTATTTTTGCACCAACCTAATAGCTTTTATAAAAATAAAAATTTTTCTTGATAAAAACAAACAGATGAATAAAGTTTTGAACCACACAAGTGTGTGAATATAAGAATTCTTCATCCATTGAAAAAAAAGGGGGGGGCAGGGGATTAACAGTACAATGCATAAACATTAATAGTACATCAAAAATATTTTTTTTTCCCTTTTTGGCTAGCACCTGACTTTGCGAAAGCATTAGTAAGGAGTTAATCCCCTAGCTGGGACACTATGAACAAAGCCTTTTTTTTTTTTTTTTTTCTTTTATAAAAGCTCATGTAGGAAAGAATGATCAAGAGAAATTGTTTATTTTAAATGTAATATATACAAAAAGAGCAAAAAGTAACAGATTAATAGTTTCCATGAAAACCAAATTAAATCTAATTGTCTTCAAGCTGCCGGTTCATGCGAAGAACATCTCCTGGTGCTGGGTAAGGCCGCTGTTGGTACAAAGGCCCAGTAGCAGTGACGTCAGCCCCTGTTTTTGCTTCTCCTCTTTTATCTAGGCCTGTGGACCAGGTGCCCCTGGGGAAGAGAAAAAAAATTAATTTTAGAAAGAAACTGTTTCGTTTAATTACAAAAACACTTTTAGACATTATAATTTTTAGATCAGCAGATCAAATAACTTTTCGATCCTTAAATACAAAAACCAATGTGATCTTGAGAGTAGAATTATGCAAAGGACTTGTTTAGATTTGTTAACATCTGAACTAAAATATCCTCAGCTTTGTCATGATCATAAGGTTTTGGTTGCTGTGTCCTCTGGTCTTCAAGTATGTCTTCCAATCTAGGAAATTTCAAACTGAACACTTTATTTAATCTATAATAGATACCTGATGATATAATCCTGGCATTTTGTCAATTGTAAGTAGAACATTAATCTAAACATAAATAATGATAACTCATTCCAGAAATTCAAACAGTAATGCTATTTGTTTAAAAGAAAAAAAAAAAAAAAAAAAAAAAGAAATAAAGAATCCTTTTTGAAGATATGATACTGTGGCATTTAAAATTGCCTAACATAAAACATTTACTGGCTTTTGAGGCAAATATTTTTCTAAAAGCTATGTATATATTTCAGTTATTGTATAGACAAGAAGTTGCGCAGAAGGGGAGGAAAACAAAATACTTTTAGATGGGATAGGTGGGCAAAAATAATGGAACTTCAAAAGAGCTTGTCACCTGGTAATGGTTGGAGAACTGAAAGGTTTGGGAATGTAGTGGGGAAAAAAAAAAAAAAAAAAAAAAAAAAGGAAAAAAAAAAAAAAATGAGAGAGAGAGGAGGAGGAAAGAGAGAATGGGGTGAGGGGGAAAGAGAGAAGGGGGAAGAGAGAAAAAGAAAAGTAATTAAATTTTAGCAGACTTCAAACTCCAGGCTAGGCTATTGCACTTACTTTCACACACTCTTAGGAAAGACAAATCTATCCTGGCGTCATTTAAATACCAGAGTAGACCTGGCTTTCTAGCTTTGCAAAGCAACATGGCATTTCACATCCGAGGGTGGGATGAAAACCTCATCGGTTGAATATGAAGGAGTGATGCTAACACCGTGAAATCTTGCATGCATTAATTTCAACTCTACTTTTTAATAACTGCATTGTTTCTTTTCCAGGTAAACTGACATCTGACTATTCAAAATCTAGCTTTCATCTTGTTCGTCAAAAAGGAAAAAAAAAAAATCATTAACAGATATGACATCATCATCCCCACAGCAATTCAGCCCCACCCTCATATAACAAAGAAAACTTAGTGGGAAGACATTATCACCTGCATCCTGTAAGAACATGACACCAAAAATAAAACATTTAGAAAGAAATGTGAAGACAGCTTAATGGTTATAAGTGTTCTTTTATGTGCTGTGTTCATGGCTCTCCACACTTTCCTGTTCTTTGCAGCTTGTCTTTTTGTTATCTCTCCTAAACCTTGTTCCGCTACCCTAAGCTCACTAGGTAGGTTATGCATCATTTTCCTCTGTCTCTTTTGCATTCACTTTGTCCTGTATCAAATTTTCAAGCCCTTTACAGACCGTAGAAATTTCAACTATCCCTTTCTGTGTCCTTTTTGTTTCCATTTTCTTTAAAACGTCATAGCCTTCTCACGTGTTCAGTCCATGGTATTCTCAGCATCCTTCTGTAGAACCACATTTCTGTTGCTTCAAGTCTCTTCATCTGCAAGGAGATTGTCCAGCACTCGCTGCTATACAGGATGACTAGTACTTTTTTCTTTGTTTCTAACTAAATACTTTGCTTAGCTTTTGGAAGACATCTTTCACTATCCCAACATGCCTTCGGGTTTCAATGTCACACTTTCTGTCCTCTGTTAAAACATTTCCCAGATATTTAAATTGTTGTACTTGTTTGAATTGGGTATCTCCAATTTGTATGTTGGGCTCAGCCTTTTGCTAACAACCATTCATTCTGCCTTCTTGCAGTTGATGTTTAATCGTTTATTTCCACTTTTTTTTTTTTTTTATTACATTCTATAGTTTTTGTAGTTTTCTTTCTGTCTGCTATCAACACTATGGTTTGGTTTGTTTTACAGCATATCAACCTCAATGGGTTAGTTAATGCTGACAAGATTTTTATTGCTGGTAATAATGTATTGCTGGCAATATTTTTTTTTTTTTTTCAAAAATCTATATCCAGGATGTTCAGAGACCTTGCTGTTAGACATAGTTTATCGTCTTATCCAGGACAGATCAACACTGTGCCATCTGTATATTTTATGTTTTTAAGATTGTGGCCGGCCAATAATGAACTCTGGTAGGACTTCTAATTCTCACAGAATCACCTATTTAGGTTGATAGAGTCTGGTGAGAAGACACATCCTTCTCTTACACGCCTTTTCTATTTTTGTATATCTACTGAATTCATTTTCTAACCATAGTTTACTGCCAGTATAAGTTCTGAATTATTCTCATATCGTTCCCAAATATGAAGAAAGTAGAATTAATGAGTTGAATTCAAACTGCCACATAGTCTGCTGTATTCACATTCACACAAAGGCATGAATTCACTTAATCCAACTGAAGCTATTGGTTGAAGCTGGGTGCTCTTGCCTGGCTAGACAGTCTTCCAGAAGGAAAACTGAATCCTAAAACCATGGAGAAGGTAACGGGGGGAAATACTACACTATCTTTCTGAAAAAGTGCTGGTAATTTAGAGATATTAAAGAGAAGTTGTGGAGAGATAGGATTTGTTATTCCTTGAAGGGCATTTAAAAACGGGGAAAAAAAATTTAGAAGTCAACTTTTATAATTAATGAACTTATTCTTGATAGTACAAAATATCATCCCTCGAGTAAAAAGAAAATTTCTTGAAAAGTAATTCAAGCCAAGGGAGGTAACTTACCTCGGTGCATTTGAATAAGCTGCAGGGTCCATAGGATCAAGCTCTTCTTGAGCTGCAAAGAAATGAAAGAATGGAATAAAAAAGAAAAAAGAAAAGAATGACATGATAACAGCAAAGCCACCCATTTATTGACTCGCATCCTAATGGCCCTGTAGTTTTAAAAAATCATGTTTAAAAAGTACAAACATTTAGGTTAATTGGCATTTTTTGTCAGCATGAGTTGAGCAGGAAGATAGAGAATATTACATTAAGAAGGGAATGGGGGAGGGCAACTGAAGAACAGGGAAGGAGAGGGTCGTTTACTGGATGAAGGGACAGGAAGAAATAAAAGGAATAAGCAGCAATGTCGGGTTATCTTTCTCTATCTTACTTGAAAGAAATAGTTAGAATTCAAAACTCACAAAAAATTGTATTATTTCACTTTTAAAATGTATATGTTCCCAGATATGCTAGTCTCTAGTGTAAAATTGTTTGTTTTCTACAAATAAAATTGTTTCTATCTAGTGAATACACATAAAATTAGATATTAAAAAAAATAAAACAAGTTTTAATCTCCAGTTTTAAATGTGTATATTTTCAAAACTGCAAGTCATTTTTTTTTAAACCCAAAGTAAAAATTCTTTTTTAGCCACTAGTGTTTGGTGGGTGTTCTGCCTATAAAATTCTTTTAAACAAGGAAAATTAATTCATTTTATTTTTACAAATATCTTTATGGTTTTATCTAGCAAATACATTTAAGATTATATATTAAAAGGATTAAAATAGTTTTTAATTTCAGTTTTAAAATGTGTAACTAAAAAAGAACAGGTGATACTCACAGATTTGGAAATATACACATTCTAAAAATGAAATTAAAAGCTTTTAATTATTTTTTATATTTAATTTTAAGTGTATTCACTAGATAAAAAACAAAATAACTCCTTGATTTTCCTTGTTTAGAAGAAATTTATTTGCAAAACCCCAATAACAGTTGACTGGCGTACCAGAAAAGAATTGCCGTATTTTTTAATTATTTTAAACAAGGAGTTTCATTTTTTTGCTTTTTAAAAGCCATATCATAAACTAATTTCTGAAGAGCTATATCATTTTCTCTCTCAAATGTGTTGTCCAAAGACAAATATAGATAGTTTATGCAACAATTTCTTTTGTATTTTACCAATTTGTTAAGAAATATGTTAGCTATTTATAGTTGACAATTTATTCGAAAGTTTAATAAATAAACTTTAATTGAAAACAAATTTCTGTCAGTGTCAGACAGTAGTTTGAATAACTTGAAAGTTCTTTTACCACACATTTATTGCTATCAGTTGTTTTTTTTTCCTTACTCAATAATTTTTGAAGGAATTCGCTTCCAAGAGACAGAGAAGAAATGAGCATCTTCCTGGTTGAAGTTTAAGGTGTCTTCTAATTGAGTGTACAATTTCAAGAATATTAATAAAGATTGGTCACTGATTTGAGAAAAAAAAAAAAAATTTTTAAATAATATTTCACATTTTTGACTGCTTGAAGCAAAATACCATTTTAACTCGCTGTAAAAAAATAATTCAATTAATGAAAGCACATACAAATTACATATTTAGAAAGATTTTATTTTCTTTCCAGCCATAAATATATATTTAAGATTGGACCAGAAATACACAAGAAATTGCAAGTTCAATGGACGAAGCTGAAAACAAAATCAGATATTAACTGGAAATGCTATCATTACACAAGAAAAAAACTGGCTTACTTAGTAACCAAAAATACTAAATTAAAAACCAAAAAAAACAAATCGAAAACCATAGTAACAAAGGAGAAAAAACAGATACCAAAACATACATTGACAAACCAACCAAATCTAATACGTGTGTGTGTGTCCACCAAATATATATAGGGTGATTGAAAAGTAATTCAATATTTTATGTATGATAGACTCTCCCATATAACTACAATTTTTACGAAATGGGAAAGTCCATAATACATAAAATAATGAGTTACTTCTCAACCACCACACATATATATATATATATATATATATATATATATATATATATATATGTGTGTGTGTGTGATAAAAGAACAAATAGGAAACATATATCAATCTAACATATTTCTTTTATTAAAGATTCATCAGAGATTGATAGAAAACAGAGAAAAAAAAAAAAAACACAGAAAACACTGATATTTCCAATTATGTTTAGGTCAGTTCTCACTTGTCAGACACGTGTCACGTGTATTAAAACCGTTGATAATTCTATGTGTGTGTAGGTTTGTGAAAATTCTTGTATATCTAAGTGGGCAACAGATGTTAATGCATATTTGCAATTGTGTGCGCATGTCCGTCTAATTGGGTTTTTTATCTTCTTTTCTGATAATGTCTTATATGGACAGGTTTTATAAAAAAAAAAAAAATCAACACATTTATATACAATAAAAATTCAAAATACTTTTTAAAATATTGGGCATCACTTGTAAGCTTTTCCATTTATGATCAGTAAATATAGCTTTTACTTTATAAGAATATCACATAACTGACCCAAATTAATACAGAATCTTAAGATTTTTAAAAAAATTTAAATTATCATAAATTAAATTTTTTTTTTTTCTTAAGACAATGTTCATAATTTATCTTATTAGCTTTTCTAATTAAATAATACCTTTGTTTTATTGCATTTTTTAGTCTACAATTCAGAGCAAATTTTTGGTAACTGGGGGTCCCGTTTTATAGAAAGAAAATTTAAGGATTTAAACTATCCATGAATGATAAAAATTAACATGTACATTAAATCACACAAAAAAAAAAAAAAAAAAAAAAAATTTCAAAAATAGTTTTAGTCATTTGTAAGTTTTGAAAGTTTCATTGAAATATGATAATGATTTGATTATTGCAAGAATTTCCAAATCAATGTTTTCCATTGTCAAAAGATGCTAAAATTTCCAATACATTTTATGGACAACCACTGACACAAGAAATACAAAATTTTGAATGTTCTAAAAAGAATAAAAAAAAAATATAATTTAATAATAAAAAAATCCTTTGGTCTTCTTAATATTAAAGATTTTCTTGATAAAATTTTGTTTTAAGTTTGGGGCATTTTTTTCAACATATATGCTCATTTTTTTTAAAGCAAATATTTGGAGGTTCATTATATATTTTTCTAAAGAAATAATCAATTTTTTTTCTTTTTTTATTAATCTGACAGTATAATTCTTAAATGTCTTTTTTGTTTTTTTTGTGGATACTCATATTTGAGTAGATGCTCAGTTTATTGATTAAAGAATATATTTATTTATTTTCTTCTACTGGCGTGAATGTTTGAGGAACCTTATTCAAGAAAAATAGAGTCACTGTTCAAACTTTACTTGATCAGCAAAGCTTCATCATGGCCGAGTCAGTTAAGGTATGTCAAATTTCCTCTATTCAAGGGTATGCAGTTCAAATCCTGCTGGAGAGCACACATTTTTTGTGAATTTTTCTCAACTATTCAGGCTGGTAAATGAAAATAAATATACTATTTAATAGATAAACAGATCATCTTCTCAAATATGGCTATCTACTAATATTAGGTTGGTGCAAAAATAATGACGTAATAATGTCGTTTTTTGACGTCAAAAAACGACATTATTACGTCATTATTTTTGCACCAACCTAATGTTAGTAGATAGACAGACGTGTTTTAAAGGTATGCTATATTTCTGGGTAAAAGTGCTCAGTATCAGAGAGAGCATATGTAAATATAATAAAAGGTGGATACAAAAGTCAGCACTGAGTTGCAACAGGCTGTTTCATGGATCAATTAATGGATGTTGTTTTTTTTAATCCAACATTTTTACAACTTCAAAAATTATTTCTAGTGGATATCTATATTTGAGTCAACACTTGGTTTTATTTTAAACTATTTTGTCTACTGTTCTGCACTCTCAAGGAATACTGATCATCACTAAAAATAAGCTAAATATGTTGGATTAAGAAATTTTAAAAATCCATTAATTCTTTAGAAATTGCTTCGTTTACATTTTGGATACAAAACTGAGCATATATGGGTTATTGAGAAATTTTGAACGAGTGTGCTTTAAAGAAAAATAGAAACTGACTTATTTGTGGAGCTCTTCATGGATGAATGGTTAAAGCACACCCTGGATTAGACAGGGTTTTCTCCTGCATAGGTGGATGTAGGTTCAAATTCTGCCAGAGGGCACATTTTCTTTAATAAGTTTTCTTAAGTTTGCAGGCCAGTAAATGAAATGAACACTTTAAAATAAAATGGAGAATCTACTCAAATATGGATATCCATTAAAAATAACGTTTCAAGTAATCATATATAACTCACACAAACAATCTGTATAATTATCCAAATGTAAATAACACTTCATCCAAGAAATTCAGAAATTGTATGTGTGTATGTGTGTTTATATAACAACTAGTAGTAGTAGCTGTGAAAATTTCAGTTTTCCTATTTGAATTTTCTGACAGATCATAAAATTTAATGAATAAATAAGTTCATTGTGAGTTCCAGGATTACAAAATATCCATAGAAATTCTCCTATTTCATCATTAAAAAACTTGAGCTTAACAACTTTAACAAAATATTGCAATAACAAGCATAAATATGAATGCAGGTTATTACTTAAAGTAAGAAGGTACAAATGAAAATATTTAAAATTGACAAGGTTCTCCTTTTCACTGAAGCAGACATTAAACTCATGAGAGCTTTATCACCCTCCTCCTCCATGTTCTCTTTTTTTCTTTCTCTCACTGGAACCAAACAGCATTTGATATGCCTTTTCTATCTTTCATCACAATCAAAACAGAAGAGTCCATTATTGATGAGGTAGGGTAGGGTATATCCTATATGTTAACTAACAAGCAAATAGAATTATAATGCGATGATAATAAAATGGTAAAAAAGTTGTGCAATTATTCAATAGTTGTCATTTCACCAAATACGCAAATTCTCTTTGCCTACCGTCTTGTGAAAGGATAAGACACAAATACAAGTCAGGATAGCAAAAAGATACCATATTTTCCAGCTTACAAGATGCACTTTTTTTACCTAAAAAATACATGTGCATCTTCCAAGCAATGTCCAGGCTCAAGTAAGCTTGGATAGTTTTGTGATGTCAACAAACACTCGTCGGCACTTTTGTAATGTCAATGAATGCTCGTTGTAGTATAAAACTTTGTAATCACAGATACAACTATAGTAATGCCGTTGAACAATGACGGTGTCAAACGCCTTCGAATATCACTTGCACTAATAGTACTTTCGATAATGCTTGCTCGAAAAGTAACCACCGTATAGTGATCTTAATATAGAAATTGTATAGTGAATAGAGTAGAGAATAGCAGTCCATATAGTAATAGAGGATAGAATAAAAATAGCGTTCAATTGGACGTCACACCACTTCCTACTTATGCATTTCCACCATGGTCACATGATCCACTTAATTCAATAATGTGATCGCCTGTGTTTGCTCTCTGCTGATCTGTGTTCAATCTCAAGTGTCAGCAGTGACACTTTATTCCTATATAACAGGCAGTCACCTAATTGGCTTGACTGATAGAGATGTGGATTTGTATGTTGAGTCATTACACTAAAATGTTAGTTATCTAATTCAGCGTTTTATATGATGTAACCTCAGTATTTAGCTGTTACAAGTATTTCTAAGACTATAAACCTTCCTGGAGCTGAGCCACAAGTTTAAACACGATCTGTTTATTAGCAGCAGCAGGAACCTTTCTGCTCTTGACTAGTATGTCGATGCCATACAAACAAAATCGAACGAGTGATTAATATAAACAATATGTGGAGCTAGTATGTGAGGGACGCATGGTGAATGTGTTGTTGTATGAGAACGATGTTTTTTTTTTTTTTTCTTAGAAATTCCTTTCTAGTATTAGGGTACGTCTTCCAAGCCGCAGCATCTTGTAAGCTGGAAAATACAGTAATAACAGATACGAAATGTGAACATAAATGCGTTAAAATAAAAGTTTTGATAATTTAAATGAGTTGATCTTAAAACATGTATATCACCAAAATGTTAATAGGCAAATTACTGTTTTTTGCCTGTGGAGATGCTAGCATCTTACGAAACGTTAACGCAATAAGATGAGTAGAGTTGTTTTGTGGCAGTAAAATGAACTGATAACTTTAATCTACAAAAATTCAAATGCAATGTCAATCGCTATCTACTATCCACCTGATTACTCTTTCTGCTCATCATTAATATTTCTGTTCCTAATTCTTCCACACCCTGTAACCCCTTGTATTTTAGTGGCATTACCACTTTGCTTGGGGTGATTCTAAGTAAAAAAAAAAAAAAAAAGTCTTCCATGGCAGTGAATAGATTGAGAAGACAAATTTACCTCTTTTTGTTTCCCTTTTGGAATTCCAGTCCCTTCGTTTTCTGCCATCCTCTTCCTCTTCAGAATCTTCATCCAAGTCAGAACCGCTAACATCGTCGTCATCATCATCATCCTGAAATAAGGCAATTAAAAATGTCGAACACCAATTCTTTAGCAGTAAGTGCAAAGAAATACATTTCTGAAAATTAGAGTGCAATCAAACAAAACAGATTTACATTGTCTAATATCTTGACTAGCAATATTAAAAAACCAATTTATTGAAACTGGTATCCTCATTTTGACCGTTTTTGTCACAAAATTCCAACTTTCTGGCCTTTAGAGACTTGTAACTTTCTGGGAATAATGAGTCAAATTCTTTATTCAATCCATAAGCATATTATTCCCACTCTAAGTCATAGAATGCCTACAGATGTCAGGCTGAGACTTTTGTCATTCCAATTCTATTGTGTATATTAAAAGGATGCCTACCCAGTGTATAATGTTAATTCCTCATGTCAAATTCAAGCAGACAAAAAAAAAAAAAAAAAATGTAAATCAAAACCATTCATATGATTTTGTTAACATTTAATTACTAGCCAGAGACATTCCATTTCATCCAGATTTCAAATGCCATATTGTAACAGATACAGCAACAATGAAGCACAAAGCCTTTGATCCTTAAATGATCCATGCTACTGCAATTTCTGCTTCCTTATTTATCCCTTATTTGACTGGATCCCAACATTTTTTTCAGTTTTGGTGTTATGACTCATTTTTTTTACAAGTATATCACTTTAACAAAAAAAAAAAAAAAAAATAAATAAATTAAAAAAATACATATTCAACCTGTATACTTACCATGTCACTGTCATTTTCCATTCCATCAGAATCATTTCCTGTCTTCGAAGGAACCTTAAGAGATTCTAAATCGAGAAAGAAAAAAAAGATTGATCCAAACATTAGTAACACAAAGACAAATTGCTCTTGTTCTAGTCCCTTAGAATATAATTTGTTGTTATAATTTAACGCATTTTAAACTTCAAAGCTAGAAAATATATACCAATTGTTTATTTGGGTAGCAATCCTTCTCTGATACAGGTTTCATTAAATATGAATAAAGTACTTCTATTTTTAAATTTAGTGTGTGTAAAAACTGTTCAAATGCTTTTGGGTTAATTTATTGGTCATTTTCATGGATTTGGGTTATACTATTGTATAAGTTGCAGAAAGGTAGACATGTTCTTAATCCTAGAATATGGTCAGTACATTGTGGCAGTGTATATAGTTGATGTTATTAAGAAATAGTTTCTTTTTATAAGAGCTATTACTTTTAAACACTTTTTGCAATTGAGAGGTATATATCACATTTGTGTTCTCAACAAGTATATTGTACAAAAAGGTTGGTGCATTAAAACCAGCATAGAAAACAACTTGAAAGCAGCAGACAAGATATCCTGCAAGGGAATTATCACTGAAGCTTGGTCATGGGTTGTCTTACTGTGATAGGGAAAACAAAATTTGGAGAGGCTAATAAAATCAGTTAAAGACCAATAATGGTAGCCATTAATGCATTATTTTCTCAATATTACAATACACTGGCAGGTAATCAAATATAGATTATTACTATTGTATAGAGAGTTCACCACTCTTATTGACCTTGTGGCAGACTAAATATCAATATTTAATCCTAAACTACATTACTCCAAAACTCACCTGATACCTTTAAAATGGACATCGTTATCTGGGCTTTGGGATGCAAAGGTGCTAACCAAGACACCTGATCAGTAAGCATGTTCCAATAATAATAGCGATTACTGCAAAAGATAAGGAAAACAAAAGAATAAAAATTTCTAAACAGAGATGAGAGGAAAAAAAAAAAAGAAGTTATTAACTTGTTTGGAAAGTAATTATTTATTTCACTGTTATGAATTAAGGAGTAAACCATGGGTTTCCAACGTTTTTTGGATCATCACTCACTTTCACATGGAAAATTTTTTTCCACCACCTACCCATATGGTAAATATTCAAAAGTGTACCAAAAATGTTTGGTAAAAGTTTATTACTAGTTTGTAAACTGACTGATATAATAAAAAAAAATACTAAAGGAAAGTATAAAATAACGTTGACTTGTGTGATGGTGGTAGCTGATCTACACAGAGTTCCCACAGATCGGTGAAAAAAAATACCAGGACTTTTCAAAGACTGAAACTGTCATACACACACACACAGTGAATGGTCATCAACTTCAAAAACACAAAATTTGTGGTTTATCTTTTAATAGTTGTTAATACAGCTGGTTTCAATAATTCAAGTCACATGGATCAGTTGAAAGCAGTGAAGAAATCCAACAGTAGAAGGCTAAAACACAACTGAATGCAGACCTGGTTATGTTACACATTCTGTATACCATTCTACACAGTTTGGAGTTTTACTATACTTGAAAATTTTGAATTACACACTTTAATTCTTAATGTTACATATTTCAGCCATCTAGACAACTCATCGTTTGTGAATGTCACAAATTCTTGACTGTCACACAATTCTTTCATTCTAGTTGCAGTGCTTGGATCCCATTGGTAAAGAAGCTTTCATCCTATTGACCTAAAATGTCACCAACAGCCGATCTAATATCATCATTATCTCTAGCCTCTTAATATGAGGATCAGCTAAAAAGTACATAGGCTAACCAAGATACTCTCATAAAATATGACCAAATGAGGTTTATTTTTCAACATAGTCTCCTTTGCAGTCCACACAATTCATTCATAGCACAGAACATAATGACGTTAACATTTTTTTCCATTTCATCTACTTTAGCATTCAGCTCCTCTTTCAATCTCAATGGATTTGTCCTTTGCAGATCTTTGCATGGCATTGGACTTTACGGGAAGTGTGAAGTTCTGAATCTGCTCAGCGTTCTCTGCAGAGCTGTCAGCTGACCTAAGCAAATTTTGTCTGCAACTTTCAAGCTTGTGATTTTTGGTCTTCAATTCTTCAATTTCTAGAAGCATGGATTTCCAGTTTTGTCCAGCTGTTTCTTCCTGTGTTTCTTTTTTTTCTCTCAGATTCAAGGTATTGGTTGTATACTGTTCTGTTATTGGAAGAACTGCAGAGAAGGGCCTTAGTCATGAAAACATTCCCAGTACCTGCAACTGTGGCCAAATAGTCCATGATAATGCGCTGTGTGACCAGAGTCTGTGGATTCATATTGTCAGTGGAAATTTCCTTATTGACTGAGAAACCTCTGTCCACTAAGGCCTCTCCATGAGAGAGTACCAGTAATCTGCAAACAACTTTCCACAGGTTTTTATATTCTTTGTCTAGCGACAAAGAAGAGTGGAACAAAGTGTCCAGACAGTTTTCATGCTTGCTGAAATTCTTGAAAGCAATATTTCTTGCAGCCTCCTCCTCAAACTTTTTGCACGTACTGGTAATGTCATCATAATCAGACTTGCTGGCTTGATTTCTGTCCATGTCAGAAAGATTTTTGTTTAGATCATCTTCTGTGACAATCCCGCCCCCAACAAATAAATCAAGGGTTCAGCCATACAAGTGACCTTACAAAATGGTATTTAAAAGGGAGACTTTGCCAGTAGTTTCTCAATGATGGTGATGAAAATTGTTTTTGTTGCAATTCTGCATGCAAACAGTTCCTTTTCTGGATAAATTTTGCATAGCCCTATTTGCCAAAAATCCACAGACGGTCTTTTGCAACAACTTTATGCATGTTTGGGTTTGACAAAATTCTTAAAAATTCAGTTTGGAAAAATGTAATTATGTTTTTAGTGTGCTCTTCCTTTACAAATCTTAACAGTTTCATGATCGCGTTAAAAATATTAGGTTTGTGCAAAAATAATGACGTAATGTCGTTTTTTGACATTAAAAAATACGTCAAAAAACGACATTACGTCATTATTTTTGCACCAACCTAATATCATCTGCAAGGAAATGAATCAACGGTTTATCACTGATATTTTATCAGAAACAGACCAATGTCTTTCAAAACAGACACAAAAAATCTAGTTTCACTGGAAATAAAACGTTATTCATGTTTGACAGCACTGCAAAGGAGGACTTGGTTTAGCAACATTTTTCTGATTTTTTTTTTTTTAAATTAAGTTCACAAATTTCATTACATCTGGCCAAATGTCTAGGGATTGTTAACATGTTCATACATTTTCTAGCCATCTATGACAAAAAATACAAAAAGTAAAAAAGGAACAGGGGTGCCAGATAGAATTTTTAATATAAAATCAAGCATTAAAAGCCAAATAAGTTTTAATATATTTCATGATTTTTTCATGCAACTAAAGCTAGAGATGCAGGTCATTATTAGCCTACAAACTTTAAAAATAAGTCTTATTTTTTCAGACACATATTCTATCCTAAGACACGTCAAAAGCACATTTTCTATTCTACCATCCTTCATTTCTACAATTTGTTAAATTTGATTCTCAAATTTCTTACTTTTGACAATTTAGACAAACGTAGTTTACACAGAAACATATTGACACAACTTTTTACTTCTGAAATTGACATGTGAATAACATTTCTTCAATTGGTCAAATTTTAAAAAACACGGATAACTTTTTCAAGATTCTAATAAAATATATTTTATTACTGTAAAAAAAAAAAAAAAAAAAAAAAATTATTTTCCTTTCAACTACAAATTCAATGAGTGTGAATTAATTTATCTTTGATGTTTACTTGTCTCTGATACCTTTTATCTTTGTTTTTCCTCTTGTTGAGTGAGGATAACAGCTAGAAGAAGACTCACCTTCATATTCTTTTTACCTTTCTTCCCAGTCACCTTAATGAGAAAATACATTAGTAACTACAAGGTCATGAACTCGTTCTAATCAAGGAAACGAACCACTGTTCACAATAAATGCCAAATATTACTGACGATGAAAAAGAAAAAAAAAAAAAAAATGCTTTTCTTAAAGGACAATTTTCGCTTGTAAAAAAGCCAGATTTCTGGGATTTAGCATTTTGACTTTCATGAACCGAGAAGAAAGGTGTGCATGTGCAGCCCAATTTAGAAAATTCCAGGATTTTTCAAGTCCTCAAAGTCCCAGTCAGATTTCCAGGAACTTTCAAGGTTCCCAGGACCTGTACGAACCCTGCCTACATCAAACCACTCAAGATTTTACGCAAAAATTTAATGTGTCATGCTCAACTACCCATGAAGATCAAGTGAATTGAGAAAACTTGCAAGAGTTTAGGTTCTAAGTAAACTTTCGCTTGACATCTGAACACATTCTGCCATCTGCAGTAGTTTTTTTTTTCTTTTAACCAGGAATGCCAACCTTTTATTTTTGCTTTATATTAAAAAAAAGTCATGAAATATTGTGCACCAGTTCGTGCCTCACCAAATTTTAGGTGATAAAAAGTACATTTAAAAATAAAAAAAAAAAATGACTAATAGTGCATTAAATATAATATATAACTTATAATATGATTAAAGTACACAAATTTAATGAAAGGTATGAGCTTGTTTTTGACAGGTTAAAGAGATAACAGGATTCAAAGTCAGAACATTATCATTGATAACTCCCTCCTCTGATTTGCAGACCCTAATTACTACATTCTTAATACTTGATATAATTAAAAAAATATCTCAATAATAAAATCGGTAAATAATTATTTATACTGTGATTCATGTAGGCAATTATAAGTAATCCATAATAGTATTTGAAATTTAGAAATCATTTATTTTTGGCATTCATGAATTTTTTTAAACTGTTTCTAAATCTTTGATTGTCTTTCAATCATAGCGCTTAAACTGCTGTCCTCTTCTGCTGTACCTATCAGGCACACCTCACCGTTTGGGAACTACTGTTATACAACAAAGGCAGTGGCAACAAAAACCAAGAATCTCATCTACAAAAGACCTTGCTTTGCCTTGTGTGATATATGAAAGGTGCCATCCATTACAAGTTACTGGAACATGTAAGGACCATCACTGCAGATATTTATCACCAACTTGATTGGGTAAATGTAGTGTGATGTCAAAAGAGTCCTACTTTGGAATCCAGATGGGGAAGAACATATTCTCCAAAATAAATGCAAAAAAAATCCTTAGGATCCACCACATAAACCAGATTCACCAAATTTAGCAACTACAGGATTTTGTTTTGATCATTAAAACATTTCACAAGAGGCAGAATTCTCAAAATTAATGAAGTTGAAAATAGTCTTTCAAATTATGGAAAATGAAGACAATTATATTTTTGATAATATTTAAATAAATTTAACTTCCTGGTAATATATAATTATTTGCTGAACAGCTTAATAAAAACATTCATACTGTCACAGAGAAATCCACTATCCAATAATATGCAGAATCCAGAGTGAAGCACACAAAGTTTAAATTGCCTCCAATTGTTGTCAGAGATTATGAGCAATGTCTTGTCATTGCCACCATCTGCACCAAGATGGTGCAGATGGTGGTCAAATCCTGGGGTGTCTGCACATATTTTAATAGGACTCTGCACTCTTTCACACTGCCCAAAAGAGCCAAAACCTGACAGCAAAGAATCTCTCACAGGGCCTTGTAACCTCTCCTGATTTGAATCATGCAGGACTATTACATCTGTACAATTTGGGAGGTTAACTATTGGCCCATAGCTGTGACCCTAACAGGTGCTACCATCCAGGTCAGTGTGGAGTAGGGAACAGAAGCAATTAAAATGTGGTTCCATGCTTCTCAAAACTGCTCACTCAGAGGCCTTGCTGCCAGATGTAGTTTATCTTCATAACCAGGACAGACTGCCATCAAGGGTGAAACAGCTAATGTGAATAGAAATTTCTTAATCTGGGTTGCATTAAAGCCATCTTTGAGGAGGAGGATTAAGATTTAAAGATGAATATGTAGAAAAAAATTTTTTTAATTGAATACATACTATTATTTCTTTTATTTAATTTTTTTTTGTCATTTTATGCTATAATTTGTTCTGACTTATTGGTCACACTATGTATGTAAATAATATCAATATCTGTCTATATTTCCGAGATAAGATATTGTAATTATTTGTACTATTTACATTGTTGTCCACATCTTTGTTTCCAATAACCTGAAGAAGGCCAAAGCATACAACGGTCAAAACATCATGAATATAGCAACAAAGACGAGGACAACAGTCTGAACAATGTAAATAATATCAAGCAGAAAAAATGAACAGACAATATAGGTAGGTCATTAAGCACCTAGCACAATAATATAGACTTACAGCCGTATCATGTTGAAACTACCAATTCCCATATGACCATTGAAGTTAAGCAATGTCAAACCTGGTCAGTATCTAGATGAATGACCACTTGAGAATACCAGATGCTGTAAGGTTGGATGTGTGGGTCATGTAATGGATAATGACCGATATTACTAATTGGAGAGTTGAGTTCCAATTCCAGTTGGATACATTTTATTCACTTACATGCAAATGGCCTTGAGAAATGTATGAATCCCACTCTTCTCCACCCCATTATAAAGTGGAGATGTCCACTCAGAAAAAAAAAAAATAGGTAAAATTTTTGTGATTAATGTCAAACTGATCCTTGATGATTTGTTTTTTTTTAAAGTTGTCTTTTCTTTTTTTTTTTTCTTATTTGGAAATGTCAGATTTTAGAACTGCATACCACTAATATTTTCTTTTTCTAATTAGAAATTTTCTGCATTTGTTTAAATATCTTTGACCATACTAGCAAACTGTACCCTATGCTAAGTTTTATAGCTTTAAAAGCTACTGATAAACTGTTAAATAAAAATAAAAAAATCTATATTGATATAACTAACATATTTATTTAGATCGATTGAATTTATTCAAAGGATAAATATTTATTATCTCCCTTTATCTGAAAGTCAAAACTAAAAAGGAAAATACATAAAATCTGTTTTTACAAAAACTTATTTAAAAGTTCATTTATGAATTAGGAAAAGGAAAACAGTCATATGCAGTTATCACAGTGAGGTGGGCACAGTTTCAAATTTAACATTTGTAAATAACAATAAGATGAAGATAACATACAAAATAAATAAATAAATAAATTGGAGATTGATTTGGAACTATTTATATCATGAATAGGATCACCCACCATCTAAAATGATGAAAAAAAAAAAAGTTCATGGGTTTTTTTTTCATATTTTTGTCAAAAAAAAAAAAAAAGCCATGGTTAATTTAACATTTGTAAATAACAATAAGATGAAGATAACATACAAAATAAATAAATAAATAAATTGGAGATTGATTTGGAACTATTTATATCATGAATAGGATCACCCACCATCTAAAATGATGAAAAAAAAAAAAAAGTTCATGGGTTTTTTTTTCATATTTTTGTCAAAAAAAAAAAAAAAAAAAAAAAAAAAAAGCCATGGTTAATGGATGACCTAATAAATGCAAATTAACAAAAATTAGTCACATATATACACACACACACATTAAAAATAAAAAAAACACTCAATGACTCAACATAAATAAGTCTGTAGTCTTAAAAAGAAATATAATAATAATAATAATAATAGAAAAAAACATTTTAAACAGTTTCCTTCTTTATTTACATATGAACTATTGCTCCTATCTTTGTTGTTATCACATTTCAGCCATTCCACTCCCTAACCTTCATCAATTGCCAATTTGGGTAAGATTGGAATTAATTTTGAATTGAACCCTTTATTTAATCTACAGGAGCAGAGTGTTCTCATTCTGCTGTCTTTATCTAGTTTTTATTTAATACTGTTCAGTTACTGTTCATCCAATTTCCACTGACACAGGGATTGAACTCACAATTACTATGTCACCAAATTTTCAAATCAAAGCAATGTTTCAATCCACTAGGATTCTGAGTGGTGAACTTAGAGTCTTAACCTAACATGTCTGGTGAAGGCTGGGGGGCCAAAACATTGTCATAACAAAGATGAGGACAATAGTCTGCAGGTAAATAATGATAACTCCTCATACCAGACGGTTTAATTCCTTGTAATATCCAAAGAATCAACAATATTATTGGTCCTGATCTGGCAGTTTGGCTTCAGTCACTTGCCTACTGCTGTAAGGTTGCCTCTGTGCCTTTTTTTTTTATAAATACTTTCATGGCATTTGTTTGTTTTGTTTTTTTAATAAACACCCTTCATGGTGTTTGTGCTTTTCTAAATAAATACTTTTTGTGGTATTTGGTCTTTCATAAATACTGGTATTTTTTATAAACCCTTCCCTGGTATTTTGTTTTTCATAAATACGATCATTGTATTTTTATAAATACATTCATGTTTTTGTTTTTATAAATACTTTCATGGTATTTTTTTTTTTTAAATACTCTCATGGTATTTTGGATGAGCTCTTTGCCAGACAGCGAGATCACATCAATTTACAGTTGAGCTAGCTAAGATGAAACTAACTTCTAACAGTTTCTTCTCTCGCACTTCTTGCTTGTGGAACTTACAGCCAACTTTAATCTGCAAAAATTTAAATGCAATACCAATCAATATCTACTGTCCTTTTCTCTTTTTGCTCATTATAAATGAGTGTGTTCCTAATTGCTCCACACCCTGTAACCCCTTGCATGTTAGTGGCTGTACTGCCTTGATAAAAAAGATAAAAGATGGCCATTTTACAATTCAAATTTCAGTTAATAACTATCAGGCTACAGACTTATTGATGTATACCATACATATCCACAGACTCCTTTATTGTAAAAGTTATATTCATTATTTCCAGTGAAGACAGAGTGGTCTATACCTGGCTAGGTCAGGAACTTCCTGCCATCCTTCAGGTAATGGGTACTTATTAAGCATTCGTAAACGACGTCGGTCCATGTCTGGGTCAGGTGTGAATTCCTTTTTACCATATCGTTTCCGACAATATTCAGAGCATTCATGGTAGGGATTAGATTTATTGGGACATGCTATTGTTTCCAGGGACTCTGGTTCATCTTCTGCAGCTGGGGTATCTGTTTCAGGGGCATCGAGATCAGTAAAAGGCTCAGTGGGTTCATCATAGTCCTCAGCAAATACTTCCTCAACATCCTCTGAAAAGAACAAATAGACACTATGAGAAAAAAACAAAATGAGTGCTCATTAACAACTACAAGTTCAGTTTTTCTTTTGATTTTATTAATGCAGGGATGTTTATATTGATTTATTGCCAGGTAAACATGCTGATTTACCTTCTTTGTTCAGTGTGGATCACACCTAGATTTGTAAAGTTATTTTGCAGAATAAAGTAGCTTACTGGATTTTTGGTTCATAAATTAAAAATCCTAAAACACACACACGTTTAAGAAGATAAACTGCAAACGTTTTTGGCTGAAATGTACATTTTTTTTATTTTAAAATATATATTGTATTCTATTTTCCATAATGCTGCTACACGTTTTTCTGATTTCGTGACCTTCTTCAAGTAAAGAGTAAATATTTCCACATATAAAAATGAATTTTTTGCGTGATAGTGGTTCAAATGTCTTTCTTGGACTGAAGAATGAAAAAATATTTTTGGCTTCAAACAAAAAAAAAAAAAGGCCATTAAAAGCTTTTTTTAATTAAATAAGGTCTTAGTTTTTTTTAAATTCAGAGCTAACGTTTGGGTAGATGCAGGTGTCAAATTACAAAAAAAAAGATTGATAATTTATATTCTTCAAAGTCTATGGCATTTAATTTAGAAAGAGATGTACATATTCAAGTTTTCATAAAACTAGGAGGAGCAACAGATGTAAAAAAAAAAATATTTAAAATTAAATTATTGGACATACAACTGATGCAAAGATTACACATTAATTTATTTGTTTTATTTTTATTTTTTAATTTAAAAAGAAAGCTTTACTATAAAAAAAAAAGTTGAAAATAAAAAAATAAAATAACACTTGTCATTGCTTTTTGACAACTTAAGTGCGCAGTAATTTAAAACTCCAAAATTTAATAAAAGACAAAGCATATTTGAAATTGAATTAATTTTTTTTTTTATTTCCTTTCTAGTTTTTTTTTTTTTTTTTTTTACTTTGTAAATTTATTTTGTAAATTCTTTACAAAGTTTGTGTATTATTAATTACTGTTTATTTTATTTTTAATTAAAAAAAAAAAATAATGCTTTATTGTATTACTTATTTTGTTCTTTTTCATTATTCACATTATTCGGACTATTGTCCTCATCTTTGTCGCCATAACGTTTCGGCCGTTGCACGCTCCGGCCTTCTTCAGGTGGTTGGAATTTCGAACTGAACCCTTTATTTCGCTCACTGGGGTAGACTGTTCTAGTTCCACGTGCCATGTTTGATGGATGTCAGTTATCAGTTATCTCCTGTTAATTTCCCTCTGAAAGTTCCCCACTGCCTTAACCGGGTATTGAAATTGAACTAAGCAACGCCTTTATCCACTGTGCCATGCGTCCTTGTTCTTTTTCATTTTGTCGTTACTTTTCGACACAGAAAAAAGGGTTATTGTATTATTTAATTTTTTTCCCCTTTCCGTAACAGAAGAAAAGGATTTAAATAAAAAACAAACAAAAAACACATGTCCACATGGCACTGCTTTCCGACAGTGCACAGTAATTTACACGAGTAAAAAAGCATTAAAAAGGCTGATAATTAGTGTTCCGCAGTGAATGTAGTTAAACAAGGCCGGTAATGGCGGATGAATGAACGCGACTGAGTCCGAATTGTTATTGTCGATAACTTCAAAACGGTAGGTTTTATCAAAATTTGGGCGTTATTTTCGAGTTCAGCATATACATTTACACGGAAATATGAAGATTTGGGAAAGTTAAAATAGATTTTCTTTGCGGGGCTTAAAAAGCAATTTTACCTAGACTTAAAAAAAAAAGTTTTATCGTCAAACTCAAAATTAATTCGTAATTTTGTGTTTTGCAGAGGTGATTTGTAATTCTTAAATCTTAATGATTAAACCCTATGAATTAGGACTGTAAAACACAAGGTTCAAACAAAGTTAATGCAGTCCTTTTTTTCTTCTTCAATGTTTTGTATTTGTATTATGGACAAAAACAACAAAAAAAGTCAAAAGTCAAAACATTGAATAAAAAAAAAAAAAAATTACTTCTGATCGTAGTGCTTTTTCTTTTCTTTTTCTAATTCCAACCATAAAAATTAAAATGCTCTTTTTTTTTTAAAGTTTTCTTCATCTCTTAATGAAGGAAGCCTTTTTTTTTTTATCCTGTCTTATATCGAATCACCGCGTGCAATTTATTTTTCTAGGAAATACTATCTTTGTTAAAATTCTGGAATTTATTCTAAAAACTAAGAAAGTGTAATTCAAAACACCACCCAATACAAAAAGAAAATACATAACTTATAATTTTGTTTGGTGAATTTCTAAACAAAAACTTTCTTGCCGTTTAAAATTTATTTTAAAAAGTTGAAATTTTTTTATCTTCATTTTTTTCGATTTATTTATCTTCATTAGTTTTACCACTGAAAATAACTATATACATACAATTTCCACATTACAATAAATACCAATTGTCTTATTTTTAACAAAAATATTTTAATTTTTTTTTTAGTAATGCGGAACATATACTGCTAAAAACGTAACAAATCGTAAATAAATACTAATCAAGAACTTGCACATAAAATGGTGTTCCAAAAGATTAACATTGACTGACCTGTTTTCTTGGCTTCAGGGGTTTTAATAATTCCTCGTTTCGAAAGTCTAGCTAATAAAGCTGGTGGTAAAGGCATTTTGATCGGTAAGTGATAAACAAATGCCGAAAAGAGATTTATTAAATGTTGTTTTCAATTCTAGAGAGTTATACAAATGACATAATTATCTCCCCTTTTAATTCACCACCACGTCGTAACGAAAATTTTTAAAAAAATGGAGGTCGGGGGGTTAATCAGTAAGCCTTAAGGCGACCCAGAATTGTATAGACTAAAAAATAAAAATGTACCTCCACAAAAAAAATAAATAAGGTTTAAAATGAATTTTTAAAAATGAAAAGTCCTACTTTTTTAATTTCAAGTTAATGGAAAATTTAATATTTCCAATAAGCGAAATACTTTGCTGTATTTATTTCAAAGACTCACTAATTTATTTATTGTATGGAATGATTTTTTTCGGTAAAATTAAAATAGTAGATTATTAGCTCCATTTTTTTTAGTCATTTTTCATCGCAATTTAATTCTCTTTATTAAAAAAAAATCTTCCAATAATGTAATATACTTTCCTGAAATTCTGAGGAATAATACCTGATTTAAAGTAATTAATCTGCTTTGAAACAACTATTATTTACTTTTAAGTTTAAATATCGCAAAGATACATTTTTGAACACGACGGTAGCTGTTTATTTAAGGTGTTGTATGTTTTTATTATTATTATTATTACTGTTAGTCTTTAATAAGTAAAAGTTTAATCGTCTGGGTTGTATTTTTTGTACATGTTCTTTTTAAGAAATCTAGATGGTTTGTGAAAAAAATTCTTACACATAAATATTTTTTATTCTCAACCGTTAAGAACCGCTAGAATTGTTAAAGATTCATTTTGAATTTGCAAAAAAATATTTTTTGTAACTGATCAATATGAGACGAGGTCTCGAGCCCTGGAAGGACCGAGATGGGGCCTTGTGTGATCCTCTTTTTCCTAACAGAAGAACTCCGATCAGTAAATAACGGAAGAAGGTTATTTCGACATCAAGCAGAAAGTATCTAGACATCAAGGCATTCAGACGAGAATACTAAAAGTTACAAGACAGGCTGCAGAGAACCGAATGAATTTTATTTTTGACGTTCTCAAGCAAAAATTCTCCTGCGGTTGGACGACAAGCAACGAAAAGGATTTCAAAGAAAGATTCCCAAAACCAAAGTTTCTCATTGTTCGTGAAGCACAAAGACAATATAGAACAATAGTCCGAATAATGTAAATAGAGTACATAATACCTCATCTCAAAAATATAGACAGATACTGAAGGGCCGAAACGTAAATATGGCGACAAAGATGAGGATGTAGTGGACGCTTACGTTCACCACGCCCATAAATTACTCAACAGTAATTGAACGGAAAATAAACAATACCTTTTTTTTTACAAACAATTTACACATCGCACGAGCTACATAAAAATTTCTCGTGTTTTTGCTTCACCAAACTAGCTATAGAAAAAAATCAAGGATTGGTCGATTTTTGGCCAATCACATTAAATGACACTTTCTTCAATATCCTTCCCGCGCTCGCTCTGGGGGCCACCTTTACATCTATATAAAGTAGAAATTAAAGAAATGACTTCAATAGATTATAAATTTTCACAACCTAAACCACGTGTGTGTATATTCAATTTTCTACTCACAAACATACACAGATATAAACTACACTTACACAACACAGTGTACTGTCTGTTTTCAAGCCAAGTGAACTATTCGAACTATATCATTCTTCTGCACAAATATTTCAACTTTCAAACTCAAGCATTCTTAAACCACCAACAAATTTAAACAAAAGACATTATTACAACATACATTTGTTCTTCACACAATACAAGGGAAACCACTTCGGGTGACTTAATCTTTATTGTTATTTACAGAATTATATGTATATGCTTGTTTTAATACATGTTTACTTGTTGATTTTCATTGATCTCTCATCATTCATTTTTGTGCTTTCTTTGCAAATTTAAAGTGGAATGTTGATGTAAAAACGCAACCTTGATCAAAAACCCTTCTGATCCTTTTCTAACCAACACCATTAACTACCCTACAAGGACAACAGTCCGAATAATGTAAATAGTGCTCTTATATGTAACTTTTTGTATTTTTTCCTTTTTCTGTATATGATAATGTTTGTCCTTTATAATAATATATTTGCTTTAGGGATAAGAAAAGTACGAATTCTCTTTCCTATTCTGTCCCTACTAACTAGGTTTTTGTGTTTGACACAAAAAATTAGATTTAGTAGGGAGCTAAATTTGTTATAGTTGCCATGTTGACAGCTTGATGACTGATGGATGTTTATCTAATGTTTTTTTCTACGGAGAGGTGGGAGATTTATCTGTAAAAAATAATTGAAGAATATAACGTGAGCTCTTTTTAATATAATTTTAAAGTACTCACTAATCTTAAACATTTAGGAAAATATTCTCTTTAATCTAATGTTTCATTGAATTTTACATACTTTCGCTTTAAATTTAATATAGTCATCGCTCTTACTTTCTGATAATGTCGCATATGAACAACCGTATCTTCAAAAATCGGCACGTTTATACATATACAAAAATACTTACCTGACACGTGTCAGAAGGTAACCCCCAGACGAGGCTCTGCCCAAAGGGCAGAGTCTCGTCTTGGGAAACTAACTACGTTTTTTACATGGTCTTGTGGAATAATTCACGTTACCTTTTCACCCCTTTGCAGAATAATCCATACACCTGTTATCGAATCATAACACTAGTTCTGACAAACTCAATTTCTCATTGGCTAACAGCCTTAAAAAACTAAGTATGCACGTGAAAAATGCCTTTGGCGCTCAAATGCGTTTGAGCCTATTTTTCCTTTCCAGAACCTATAAAAGAAAGAAATTCGAATCAACTTACCAGTCAGAATTCCATTGTTTTTATTTGTTTAATTTCTTTTTTTTCCCCTCCCAAAACTCCTTTCCCCAAATCTGGTGATTATATTTAAAAAGACCCGCAGGTGGTAGTCTCCACGTTTTTCAATATGGCCGACGGTGCCAGTCGGGCCAATATAAAAAAGGACCTTTTTGGGACGGCTGCTAAAGCCACCCCCTCTGATAATGCTGCCAAGAAGCGGGCTGATGGTAGCCCCAAAGCTGACCGTTCTAGTAGCTCCAAGAAGGGAGAAGCTAGTAATAAGAATGTCGATGTGCCAAAGGAGGCACAAAGTAAGACAGCCGAGGAATTGCCCTCATGCACCAAGTTGTATTCTGAACATGGCGGATTTCCTGGATAAGGCGAAAGGTTACGCCCATCTTGTAAATAAAGATGGGTTCGTCGATGTTGTCCAGGAACTCGATGTGTTCACAAAAAGAATGGTGACCGTTTTTGTGGTGGACAAAAAACCCAAAAAGATTTGTCGCTCCACTAAAGACACAGTGATTAAATCACTTTTGTCCCTGGGGATAAAACCCCAAAGAGTAATTAAGGGTAGAGGGTTCTTCATGTGGGACATTCTGCTGCCCACACCAGAAGATTGCCTAGCCATGGCAAAAAAAGAATTGATCACAAAAGATCTAATACTAAGAACAGAATATGAAGGCCGAAGGCGGGCCAGGGTGGCCGTTTTCGAGGTTCCTCCTCAAATTTCGGGAGAGCTCCTGGCTGCATTTTTTATGCAGTACGGCCAAATTTTAGGGGCTCTCTCCGACAATTTGAACGGGGGATGGACTTTTGATGCCATGCTTGATCAAGAGGCCTTCAAGTCCGTCCCCAACTGTTTGGTGTTTGGTGACCGGAAAATGCCGGTCATAGTGACCGGTAGGAGACCAACTTGCTGGAGGTGTGGAGAGACTGGTCACCTTTCCTCCTCCTGCCCAGGGAAGAAGGCCCGTGGAGTTCCGGTCACAGGCGACCAAAATACCCCCTTGGCCGAGAAAGTAAAATCCGCGGCGCCTGTAGTGGGCTTAGCTGCGGGGCGGACCGTTGGGGAAAATCCCTCGGTTGTGTCCAGACCTACATTACCCTCAAATCCGACGCCTGCCACAAGTGTGGTTAAGGAGAAGGATGAGGGGGATTGGCGCCTCGTGGTTAGGGGCAAGGGGAAGACCCAAACAACGGTTCCTCAGTCCCAACATGACACCGGGGACATTGTCACCTACAGCCCCATTCCCTCTACCAGCTCTGAGGGCGACGCCTCGGCGTCTTATGCAGAAACAGCAACTGAGTCCCAAAAACTTAATGAACCAAGCTGGCAGAAAATTTTGGACCTGAAAAAATTGAAAGAAAAAGTGGAGGCCAAGCGGGCTAAAAATAAAAAATCGCTGGGGGCACCGGGCCCCCTATCCTCTGTCCCGTCTTCCCCTCCATCACTTAAATATAAATTCACAAAACCACCTCCGCCAAAATCAGTAACAAACTCTCCGGTGAAATCTCTTCGTTCCTTCAAACCTTCACCCGTAAAGACACCTTCTGGCATGACTCCATCAACTACACCGAGAGACACTCCTATGCATACACCCACTCACTCTCCTAAAAAAAAAGAAACAGAAGTCCTGACGCACAATCAGCTACGGACAAGAAAAAAAAGAAAATTAAACCACCATATCTCCCGGGGGAAGACGTCTGCCGCGTATCCCGGGATCAGGCTGACAGGGTCTTCGGGCAAACTAAAAACCCGATGCCCTTAAAAGTTCTTTGGAACTTCCGGCACATCAAGGGTGTAGATGTGGAGGTGCCGGAAAATTTTAAGGCCCGGAATCAGCTAACCGTTGTAAGAACTGGCCCAGGTACGCGGGAGATATGGGGCATGATAGAGGAGGCTAATGCCTCCTTGAAAGTGGTGCCCCCAGCAGTAGTTCTCCTTGAGGAAAACTTAGACGAAACTAAAAAGTGTAAAGGGAGGGTCCCTCTTTATGTTCACCCATCCCTTTATAGGGCTCTTAAGTTAACTTATCCCGCGGACATCGGTAGCTTGTCTCAGAGTGATACTTTCGATACTGAGATGATGTCAGGTTCGATGGGACAAGCTGTCGGTGTCCTCACCCCAGCCATGTTCTATCCTGAAGGACAACCCTAATTCGATTGACAATGTCTCTCTGGTTAGCTACGTTGAATGTCCGGGGCCTGAGATCCGAGTCTCGCAGGGCGAGGCTCTCTCGTGACCTTCAGCGCCTCGGGGTGAATGTATGTTGTATACAAGAGACCCGGTTTTCTTCTCATGATGGTGAGGACATACTGTCTAAGGAGTTCGCCCTTTATTCAGCCTGTTTTGATGGTCGTTCGAGGGGTGTCTCTTGGCTAGTGAGCAAGTCTTTGAAGGCTGCTTGTACCCTTGTCTTCGCGGATCCGGCGGGCAGACTTTGCGTGCTGGATGTTACCATAAAGGATAAGGTTCTACGTCTCATTGGGGTTTATGCGCCCAATACCCATTCCGAGCGGCCTGCTTTGTTTCGGCAGATCGCGCCGTTCTTGACGACGTCTCGTGGGTAGTTTTAGCGGGGGATTGGAATGCCGTCCTTGACCCCGATATAGATCGTATAGGGCATAAACAAGGTACTTACAACCCGGATGTGAAACCATTTCGGGACTTTATCGATGGGTTTGATCTTGTCGATAAGTTCCGGAATGAACACCCTCGGGAGGTAGCATGGACTTGGACAACTAATGGCAACTCGGCTCCTGGGACGCTTGCGAGCTACCTGGACCGAGTCTTAGTTAGGAGAGTCGATGTAGGGCTCTTAGGGTGTCCAAGTTTCCATTACATAGTTTATACGGATCATAGGCTTGTCCGGGTCCGTGTAAACTTAGATAAGCCTAAGGTTAAGTTGGCTGGTTACTGGAAATTGAACTGTTCACTTTTTGGTGATCAGGGTTTCCGGGACCAGCTGTTACTAACCATCCAAAGGGAATTGACGGGAGCGGTTGTGGGAAACGCCTGGTGGGGCAATTTAAAATCTAAAATTCGAACGTTTGCTGCCGATTTTAGTCGTCGACTCAATCTAGATAGATTAGCGGCGCAAACTGCTTTAGAAAATAAAGTCGATCGGGCAGTGAAATCCCGTGTTAGTGGGGACATAGCCTTAGCTAAGGCAGAGTTGTCCTCCTTGCTTATCAAGAAGGATCAAGCTCTGGTAGTTAGGGCTAGGTTAAAAAGAATGTCTTCTGAGGCAACGAATATGGCCGCTGAACTGCGTGCAGAGGAAAATCGAAACGCGTCTAAGCGACATATAGCGTGCGTCACGTTGCCGGATAAGCGGACCGTGACTACAAACGCGGGCATATGTGAGGTCTTTCGGGACTACTTTCAGGATCTTTTCACCAGGGAGCCCGGTCTGAGCTCTGCTCAGTTCGACGCCTATTTAGCTGACTTTCCCTGCCTCTCGGCAGTTGAAGTGGCTAGGTGCGAGGGTCCCATTACAGAGTCGGAGATCTGGGAAGCGCTGAAGCAGGTTGGCCTGGATAAGTCTCCGGGATTAGATGGTCTTCCCTACGAAGTTTACTTGAGGTTGTCGCACGTTTTTGTTCCTTTGCTGGAGCTGATTTTCCACCACTGGATGAAGCAGGGGTCTTTACCCCAACGCTTCACCAGGGGTGTGATCAAGTTGCTGCGTAAGGACAAGAACGGTGGGGATGGGTTAGGGAACTTTCGCCCTTTAACGATGTTAAATACGGACTTAAAGATTTTGGCGAAGATCTTAGCCAACCGTTTGCAGCTTGTCCTGTCTAGTCTGATTGGCCCTGAACAGACTTGTGCTGTGAAGGGTATGACTATTCAGGATAACCTTCATATAGTACGCTTGATCTTAGAACAAGTCGACAGTGAAGCCGCGCTGATCAATTTAGATCAGTCCAAGGCCTTCGATAGGGTTGACCATCGATTTCTGGGGGCTGTCCTTTCGGCGGCCGGTTTCGGAGCCGACTTTCGCTCCTGGATCCGACTTTTGTATGCGACCCCCGGTGCGCTAGTGGAAGTGAATTGGGTAAGATCGAAGCCTTTCGTATTGTCTCGCTCCATTCGTCAAGGTTGTCCGCTCTCGCCTCTGCTTTACGTTCTTGCGTTGGAACCATTCCTTCGCAAGTTAAAGGCGAATCCGGTCCTGCGCGGAATTTCCCTGCCTGGTCTTCCACCTCAGCCAGGTATTCTGCCTATGCTGACGACGTTTCGGTTCTTGTGTCGAGCAGAGCCGAGATTGACGAAGTCAGCAAAGAGATCAGTGGGTATGAGATGGTGACAGGGGCCAAGATCAACCGCGATAAGTCTGTGGGCTTGCGGTTGGGTGCGTGGAAGGGAGTTTCTCTTCCCGGACCTTTCCTCTGGACGGATGGGCCGATCAAGATACTCGGCGTCTGGTTCGGTCCTGATCTCCAGTTGGAAATGAATTGGTCGGAGGTGCAAAGGAAGGCCGAGATCGCGGTTAATCTGTGGTCTCGGATGAGACTTTACCTGAAGGGAAGGGCGGAGGTATGTGTTTCACACATATATCCGATCCTCCTTTACCGACTCTCTGTGCTTCCACTCCCGTATGCCAGACTAATGTCATTAGTTCGGACCTTGTTCTCTTTCTTGTGGAGAGACAAGGCCCCTTTGGTATCTCGCGAGATCTGTTGCCTTCATCCCTCTGAGGGCGGTCTGGGTATGCCTAGCATTGAGATTCGTCAATATATGCTTCGCATTACCTTTCTAGACCGAATGTGTCGCGGATTGGATGAGGTGGGCACCTTTTGGAAAGAAGATGTCCGAAAACATTTCCCATCCCTGAGAAGTGTGCACTTCTGCGAGGAGGAGGCCGGCCGTAGACCTCGTGCCGAGTGCTCCTTCTACCGCGAATGTCGTAGTGCTTTGAAGCTCCTCTTACGGACGACGGATGGCCTCTCCGACGCCTAGGCGTTGTCTCGTAAGGCATTGTATCAATTGTTAGTTAGGGGGTCTGTTCAAGATGATCTGATCGACGAGCTCGGTCTTACGAAGCAGGAGGCTCGCTCGATATGGCCTTGGGCGCCTGGGTTGAAATGTCTCAATAATGATGAGGCATCACTCACCTGGCTGATGATTCGTGGGGCCCTCTGGGTCGGCAAGAGACTTTGTTCAGCAGGCTTGGAGAAATATCCAAACTGTCGTCGCTGTACTGGGGAAGTCGAGACCATTAGTCGCGCCTTTTTTCAGTGCAAGACGGTAGTGCCGTTGTGTAGGTTTGTTGAAGGCCTCATGGTTCGCATGCTGCAGGGAAAGTTCTTTGTCCTGGAAGCCAGTTCTGTTTGTAGCAATGTGGTGCCGCAATTGATGAAGGCCGAACACTATGTGTTCTGTTGCTTACTAGGGATTATGAGAGTCGTGATTTGGACGACGCGTCAGAAGGGATTCCATGAGGGCGAGAAGTTCACCTCTTCCCAACTGATCTTGTTCTTTAAGCATCAGCTTAAAGTCAAGATTAGGACGGAAAGGCGGCGGCTCACCTCATCGGAATTTGGCAAAAGGTGGATGAATCTTGCGCGAATGTGTAGAGTGAAAGGGGCTGACCTAGAGTGGCATTTGGATGTCGGTTAGGTACAGAATTTTGTCCTAACAGGGTTGAACATAGGCAACCCACCCAGATTTTAGGTTAGACTAGGTTTTGTATTTTGAAGCTTTAGTTTTCCCTTTTTCTAGTAAACTTAGCTAGGGTATGCATGCGCATTGGTCCCTTTTTATTTCTGTCCCTATTTTTCTTTTGTTTAATTCCCCATCCCCTCCCTCGTTAGGTGGTCAGTGATGTCAGTTCTCTGGTGGATGCGGGACGCCTTTCGTTTCGTGTTTGTGATTTTTCGTATTTGTTGTTGTGTATGATTGTGTGTGTGCCTGCGTGAATGCTTGGAGGTATGAATGCTTTTTCTTATTTTCTTAGTCTCGCATTGATTTCGTCTAGTTAACTGATGTTTCTGCCACATTTATGGTTTGTGGGGTTTTTTATTACTAACACAGTTTTGTTTAGTTTTATTGTAAATATTTCAGTCATATTGTAAATAATCATTTGGGGATCATTTTAAAAGTTGTTAATTTTTTGACCCCCCCCCCACGAACAATAATTGTATATAAGGGGTCTAGTTAGGACATCATAGAGAATTTGAGGTATTATGGTGGACGTAGTAAGAAAGGTAGGAGTGAATGTGTTGTTTTGGTGATTGGAATATTGTTGGCTTGATTGGGTCAGTGTCTGCGACTAGCTAAGTTTAGAATTAAGACAGATGAAGACCGTCCTTCCCCATCCCCCTTTTAGGCCTTGTGCCACATTTTGTATATATACATACAAATAAATATTGTCAGAATTCCACACGACCCAGTACTTTCTGAGCGACTGTACGGTTATACTCTCATCCTACGGACGGGAGGTAGACCGGCCCTGAACCCGTTCATACGGGTTCAATGGGCATATTTTTGGCCGAGCCCACAGGCTCGGAGTGCCCACGTTAAAAAGGCCTTGTGCCACATGACGCCCTCGTGGGGGGGGGGGTGACTGAATATCGTCAGAATTCCACACTCAGAGATGCCAACCAATTGCACGCCAGTTTAAACTTTGACTTTCCCGCGCGAATTAACCTCTGACTCAACAACCTTTTGGCATACTCAATCTCTCTTTTAAACAAACTTCTCAAACATTCATTTACTTGAGAAAGTGAAATATATATTCACTACATATTAGTAATAGTAACAAACAAAGCTTTTAAAAATTAACAGCTCAAGATACGCAACTTCGTACAACTTAATAATATTTTAACACTCGTATATACACACTAACACTTGAACTGTAAAATCGAACACTTTTTTTGTACGTTGAACAGCAAACTGTTTAATTCTTACAACAAATCATCAAACAAAAGTAAAACACTGATTTAAGCATTCAAACATATTCAACAACAAACTATGTCTTATTACATCAATATACAACAAATCACCAATCCATAACTCATTTTGTATAAATTGTATATAAATTACCGTACGGCGTATTGTTGTGTATTTATTTTTACTTGTTTTTGTTTTTTTTAACTCTGCTTTGCATGACCTGTTCTAATTTATTATTTGTTGTGGATGAATGTTAATTGTTAACGAACACGCCACCTAAAAATTCCTTCTGATTCAACCAAACACATTCACTAACCTCCAACAGTCTAGGGAATTTTTGCCCGAGTCTTCTTGTTCGGATATACCCCACTTTAAAACTCGGCCTTGTGCCACATCTTGCTGCGTGGGGCGGTGGGTAAATAATTACACATACAAAAAATTCAAAGTTCTTTTTAAAATATTGGTGTTTGATGAATTGCACTAAGCTTTTCCATTTATGATTAGTAAATATAATTTTTACTTAATAATAATGTCATCTAAAAAAAAGGATGAAATTAAATACAGAATTTTTAAAGTTTTAAAATTTTATAAATTATTTTAACCAAAATTTAAAAAATAAAAACAATTGTAAAAATTCATTATTCATCGAAAAAGATTTTTTAAGACCTATTGTCCTTATATCTTATTTATAAAAGCAATTAAAATTTTGTTTTGTTTTTTATTCAATAATGTCTTATTTTTATTGCATTTTTTATTTTACGATTCAAAGCAGATTTTCGGTAAATGCTGTTTCTGTTTTACACTTTTAATATAATTATTAAGGGGTGAAAATTTAATTTCTGGAAATTTCATAAAATTAAAAATAAATCAAGGGTAACAGATGTAAAAAATATATTTTCACCAAAATTTTCTAAAAAAAAAAAAAAAATCCAAAATAATTTGATTCATTTTTTTTTAATAAATCCTGAAATTTTCATTAAAACCCGACAATTAAAAAAATAAAGGAAACAATACATATTTTAATAAAGTTTTAAGGAATTTTAAAACGTTGTCACGGCCAATTTATCATCGATCCGCTAACTTAAAAATAATGAATATTTCAGATATTTAAAATCTTAAAAATCAAATATCTGTAATAAAAATCTATCTCAAAGAAAATTAGGGATTAAGTAACAGAATTTTGGAAAAATATTACTTTACGGCGTACGCTTAAAATATAACGAAAAACTAATTTGAAATCTGGACGTGTGTGGATTACTCCTAAAAGAATTTTTTTCTTCTTGGAAGGGAATCGAAAAAGAAGAGAGAGCGCCACCTCGCTTATCCCGAATATTAAAAACTAGCTTAAAATCCGCCCTCTTACGGGGCCGATAAGGATATCGCCCCCGCAAGCTTTACGAAAAAAGTGTGAACAGCTCTAAGAAGACAACGAGGAACAAAGGCAGAGGTTTAGAATAACACACATCAGATTTATTTGTCGATCTGGACAAATGTATGTACAGGAATTGTTTGGTGTAGTTCGATCGTGAAGTCAGGGAGTGCCAGCTGAAGGATCGTTTTGGGGGTCAAGGCGGCAACTCGGAGGCAGGCAGATGGAACAGCGGTATTCGAGGTCCAGTAAGGTAGTCCTTAAAAGGACTATCGCATATAACGTGGCCAGGTAGTCCTGAAAATGACTATCGCATATCATGTGGCCTAAGTAGTCCTTAAAAGGACTGTCACATATATAACCTGGCCAGGTAGTCCTAAAAAGGACCATCGCATATCATGTGGCTTAGGTAGTCCTTAAAAGGACTATCGCAATTAATGTTCGGCTGCTGCTGCTGAGGTTGGCTTGGCCCGGTGCTGCTGCTGCTGAAGTTGGTTCGGCCAGCTGCTGCTGCTGAGGTTGGCTTGGCCCGGTGCTGCTGCTGCTGCTGCTGAAGTTGGTTCGGCCAGCTGCTGCTGCTGAGGTTGGCTTGGCCCGGTGCTGCTGCTGCTGAAGTTGGTTCGGCCAGCTGCTGCTGCTGAGGTTGGCTTGGCCCGCTGCTGCTGTTTATGTCGGCTGCGGTTGGCAATGTCTTTTGGTTGATGACTAAAAATTGCCTTCCGTATTTTGACTGTACACATGGGTTTCATTTGGACACCATGTGTATATAAAGTGGTTTCAGGTCATTAGGGAAAGTGTCCCTCCTACCAGGACTGGTCTGCTGTACAGAAGTCGCTGCGGTAGATTAGTCTGGTAATCGTGGTAATGGTGGTCGGACTGGTCGCTGCTGGTCGTTGCAGATGATCGCTGCTGGTCGTTGCAGGGTGTGTTGCTCTGGTAACCAAGATAATGGTGGTCAGGCTAGTCGTCTCGGGGGTTGGACTGATCGTGTCGATAGTTGGAGATGAGGTAAGAACGTTCCGGTCGTGTCGACGGTTGGAAGGAGACTGCGGACGTTCCCGTCGTGTCGACGGTTGGACGTTGGGGTCGACAACGGGATGCTGAGGTGCGTCCGTTCCAGTCGTGTCGACGGTTGGACGTTGAGGTGCAGATGTTCCGGTCGTGTCGACGGTTGGACGTTGCAGTGCAGGCATTGCTGGTCGAGGTCGGTGTCAAAACCTCTCGTAGTAATTTACTACCAATAATATACGGGAAAGGTTGATCGTTGCAGGTGATCGCTGCTGATCATTCCAGGTGATCGATGCTGTTCGATGGGAGCGATCGCTGCTGGTCGTGGAAGATGATCGCTGCTGGTCGTCGCAGATGATCGTTGCTAGACGTTGCAGATGATCGCTGCTGTTAGCCGGGCTGGACGTGTTTGGCTGGAACGGGGAGCTGGCGTTGTGACGCAGTGCTCGGTATCGGTATTTGGTCAGTGCCGGGGAGTTGGCGTTGCGATGTTGGGCATATCGAATGTCCAGTGTTGGCGTCGCATGACTGCTGGTTGGGTCCGATATCGAAACCTCCCGTAATAAACATAACCGTAGTGTATGGGAAAGGTTATGGACGACGTGCGGGCAGCCAGTAGGGACGGAATGCCGAAAGTCGAACATGAGCAAGGAGTCAGTAGTAAGAAGGCGAAGTAAAGAGAGGTAGGCGTCTGGGCACCGACCGTTGGTGACGTTCCGTAGAATCCCTTGACCGATTCCATCATCGCTTAGCTGTCTCACGTCGGGGTCACCACTTGTTGCGGGGCCGATAAGGATGTCGCCCCCGCAAGCTTTACGAAGAAATGTATGAACAGCTAAGACAATGAAGAACAAAGTTTAGAATAACACACGTCGGATTTATTTGTCGATCTGGACAAATGTATGTACAGAAATTGTTTGGTGTAGTTCGATCGTGAAGTCAGGGAGTGCCAGTTGAAGGATCGTTTTTGGGTTCAAGGCGGCAGCTCGGAGGCAGGCAGATGGAACAGCCCTATCGGGTGGCATTTATCCTAGCACTTGCCGAAGGCTCTTGATTGGGCCTTCATCACAATAAGTAGGGCAGAGTAGATGCGATAGGCAACAATAAACTACAGACGAACTCAAAATTGATCGTTGCATTTAAGTATTGCATTAATATTTAAGCTTACCTTTTAAAAGTTCAATGATAATTATTCTGCCGCCACTTAATTTAAAAACAATTTGATGTACGTAGGTCATTACTTTCCGTACAAACAATTATTTTTATTTCCTGGCTGACTTTCACTGGATTTTGCAATTAATTTCAATTATTCCCAAATTTATTTCCAAGTTATAAAAATTGTTATCGTCCAAAAAAACTTCGTCGCAAAACATCACGTAAAAAATCGGTGAAAACAATCACAGTAATGAAAACATGGGGATCCAAAATTTCAGGATCGCAGGTCTGGATCCGACCTGGAATATTTTTAATTTGCTCACAGAGTCGGCCTGATTCCGAAATGGTATGGTATGTTGGTCTACGACCTCTAGGAGTAAAATTGGAAAGACAGACAATTTTATTTTGAAACAGTAATTTGAGAACAGTAATTTTTTCTTTGGAACATGATCTATTGAAAGTTAGTGTTGTTTTCCTTTAATTGTTTTTGTCAGTAAAAGCCAACATAGCGGAATCCGAAAACAATAGCAGTAATGAAAACTTTAGAATCCAAAATTTCAGGATCGCGTGTCCAGATCGAGCCCGGAATGTTTTTAATTTGTTCGCGGAATCGGTCTGATTCCAAAATGGTATATGTTGGTCTACGGCCTCTAGGAGTAAAGTTGAAAAAGTGTGACAGTTATTTTTGGCGATCCTTTTTAGAACCAATTGTAAATAAATAAAATAATTCTACACACAAATAAAACGATTTTTTAATAGACCGTTTGGCTTTCTTTTAATACATTTCTCCCAAAAGTAAGTGTATAAAAAACAGATTATTTAATATTTATTTACTTACTCTTTTTAATTAACTATTATTTTTAATTATTTTATACTACTAACTAATATATTTTTTATACTACTTGGTCTGCCAAAACGCCACTAGGTGGCACTGTTTCAGGAATATATAAGCCTGAATATAATCTTCCACTTCCTCTTTTCACTTTTTCGGTCTAGAATGGTAGGTAGATGATTTATTCAGTCTTCCCTGGTCACGTGGTGTATCTCTCGCATGCACATGCACACGCACACACACATTTCCTAATAGCTAAGTTTAAACATTTTCCCTTTCAGTATTTTCTCTCTTTTGTCAGTTATATATTAGTTACTAGTTATATTAGTATATATTAGTATTAGTTATATATTAGTTATATAAAAATATATGAAAATATCTCCATGTTGACATTCACCCATTTCCTTTTATCTTTGCAAATAATGACAATCAGTCGTTTAAATGTGAAAATTTTGATTGCTTCCGCTTTCAGTTGAGCTGGAAGTTGTCATCGCAACACACAGTATATGCCACCTGTCAATAAGGTCATAAGTCAAATACTAGTAATCTCTGCACCCGACACCGACTAAAAAAAAGATAAAATAAAATAAATGCTACAAGTCTAATTAAGCAAGAAGGACCACAATTACTAAAATCCAGCAACTGGATTAGCTTGTGTTTAAAAGAAATGGTCACGACCATTTAAAGTTTCATTTTTAGTGGTTAACCTGGGATTGTAAATTCTTCATCTGTATTAGACTGCCTGAATTCAACTTCAGATAGACACATGAGGTCACGTTTGAAGACTGATTTCAAATTCTGAAATGTTGTAATAAGATAAATACAGGAATAAAACGGGAAGTGATCGCGTGAGTTCTACATAGAAATCAAGCAGCATATTTTCTCCTTCGGAATCATCATGTCTACGCGGGGAGCCCAAGCACCGAGACAAACTCACTTGTAAGTGAAGACTAAAATATACACTGGCAAAAGTGGGGGTTACAAAAGTTGCTCGGAGACGAGAAGGCATAACAGTTTTAAGAAATTTTATTGGCCCTCAAAAGGACTATTTTTATCCACTCTTGTCTCTAGAACTGTTACTCTTTAGTCATCTTCCTCACAGCAGTTACAGCTTGGTAAGGATATTAGAATAATCCAAAACCTATACCGGCATCAAACCGCCTGCATACGGATAGAAATGAATTTAGTAAATATACAAAAATAGGAAGGGGTAGAAACAAGGATGTGTCTTCTTACTAGACTTATTCACCTTATACTGTGAGGTGATTCTGAGAGAATTAGAAGTCCTACTAGAATTCATTATTAGCGACCACAATCTTAACAACATAAGATATAGAGATGACAGAGTGTTGATAGCAGACACAAGAAGGAAACTACAAAAACTCCTATAGAAAGGTGTTATGTAGTGGTTTCACAGTGGAGGCTTGTATTTGTACAAAGTCGGTTCTAAAATAGGTTCGACGTACAAAACGTTAGGAACTTGATATAATAGGTAATGACGCAGTAATCTAGTTGCGGTGGCTGATACTTTAATATCCGACTAACGGTCGTCCGACATCGACTGACTGACCTCCTCCCTGAGCGACTACCTTGTTACTCTTACTACTCCTACTTATCATAGGTGGGAGAGTCCATTAACTATAGAATAGGTGTGTTCCACTATAACATCCCCTCCTAAAACTTTACTCCGTAGGAGTAAACGGTTTTCTTTATTTATTTTTCATTTTTTACAGGAAATATGAAGAAAAAAACAACAAAATTTTTATTTTTTTTTATTTTTAGCAACATACGTAGCGTATTTCCTACGTTATTTGATCCACTTTTAAATGATCAGTTGCCTTTCTTTTTTCTTCTGGATCGGCGTACCTCAGGTAAAAATTGTTGCAGGCGTTGTTAGATCCAACGTATTGAAAATCACCTCCATCGGAGTTTTTTCCACGGGACCACTGTTAACCACGTCTGGAAAATGTCGTCTGATCTGTTACTGCACGTGAATTTTTCGCCTTTCACCAAGTACATCATATAGCCAATCCGCTTATATATATATATATATATATATATATATATATATATACCTCCATGGTGTTACCAGAAACAACCTTCCGCTTTGAGCTTCTGTGGCAGACGTGATGAGACAGAACCTGGGACGAGCACAACTGGTTGCGACTTGCCTTGTCCCCGCCAAAAAAGAGCCCGTATTTGCTTAGCATGTAAAGCTACTGCAGTTGAAATGAGGAAGAAAAAAGCACTTACCGCTCCGCCGTAATCCGTCCTCGGCCAGATAACGTAAAAGAATGAGGGGGGACTTGCATTGCATTTTTATACAATAAAGATGCAATGCATCATGGGACAGGGACGCAATGAATTATGGGATCGCATGAAGACGCAAGGCATTATGGGTATATGGACAAATATAAAAGCAACCAATTTTTCCCAGTGCGGGATTGCTTGGAGTGACGTTCACGGTTGGCGGCTAGAAAAGTCTGTTAGTGTGATTTCGAGACAGAACTCAAGGAACGACTCGAAGTTGGAATACCAGTTGGGAGAGCTTGAATTTACTCACTGGTTGCTGTTTTCTTTTTTTTTATTATTATCCACAAGCTATTTCGGCCTATTAATTCTTCCAAATGGAAGGCAAGATCTTTGACGTCCGTTTGATCCCAGAATTCAGCGGCGCCCCAACGGATATGCCCATTGTCGAATGGATAGAGAATGTGGAAATTGGTCTGCGAACTTTGCGCCATGGACAAGATAGAGTGCATCCTGCATCTACGACTACGAGGCGGGACCCTTGCTGTGTATAGACAACTTAGTGGAGAACAGAGGGCAGACGCGGAACAAATTAAACGGGCCCTTATGACTGCATATGCGACTGACAGATTTAATGCGTTCGACCAATTTATGGGAAGGCGTCTTCGCCCAGGGGAAACGGTGGATGAGTTCCTGGCTGAAATGCATCGTTTGGCGCGGCTAATAGGAGATCCGCTGCCTGATCGGTGGATGGCATGCGCATTTGTGTCAGGGTTGCCACATCATGTTAGGCAGCTTCTCAAAGCTTCGTCCAGGATGGACGACATGAATCTAGAACAGATTATGACCCGAGCAAGGGCCATTATGACGAAGGGTGCCAGGTATTGGCCGCTGCCGCATCCGTAGAACTACCGCGCTCAGAAGCTGAGGTTCCCCCTGCCAAACCTGCTAGCAGAACGATTACCTGATACAAGTGCTCTGGACCCAACCATATGGCGAAGAATTGTACACAATGACGTCAGGAGAGGTCGAACAGAACGCAGAGGTCTGGCCGCGACAAGCGGTGTTTTCGATACAATGGCCAGCCTTCTCCCCAAGCAAGTAAAAACCCGGAAGTTACCCACCGTACAAGTATTTGTAAATGGAGTAGAGTGCACAGCGCTAGTGGATTCGAAATGCTCACAGACGCTGGTGAGCAAGGCTGTGTGTCGCTGCTGGAGACAGGAAGAGGTGGGAGTGTTGACCGCCGACGGGAGGACCTTGAAGTGCCGTGGATACGGCAAAATTAAGTTGGGCGTCGAGCAGATTCAACCTGTGACTGTTGGGGTTCTGGTCGTGGACGGACAGTTGCTAGGGTTCGATCTCCTTCTCGGGATTGATGCAAACAAAGTGCTCGGAGGTGTACACCTGACCGAAACCTGAACACATGTGCCGCCATTCTTATCAACAAGCCTGACTTTAGAGTAACGTTTAACCCGACCACGAAAACGTGGACTGCACTGTGGAAGTGGGCGAGTGGTCATTCACCTAGCAAGTTGGTCAATAAAGTACATGAGTACACAGTACCTGGGCACGTCCGGGATGCATACGAGAAAGAACTAGCACGGTGGCAGCGAGACGGATGGCTACTGCCATATCCCGAGAAAGAGCTTGGCCCACCCAAGGGATTAATTTCCTTAATGGCGGTCGTACAAGAACACAAACAGAAGGTCCGGCCGGTACTTGATTATCGGGAGTTAAACGGCTTTGTAGACGCATTCACGGCTGACGCAGAGGTGTCTACGCAGAAATTACGAGAATGGCGACGACAAGGAGCTGACGTATCGCTGTTGGATGCGTACCTACAGATCCACATTGACAAATCGCTATGGCCTTTTCAAACAGTGGTCATTAAGGGTAAGCGGTTTTGCCTTACGCGTTTGGGTTTTGGCCTGAATGTGGCACCACTTATCATGAAGTCAGTGATCGACACGATAACGTCCCAGGATCAGGACATTAAGAGTGCCACGTCGGCATACGTTGACGATATCTTCATAAATGAAGGTCTAGTTTCTGCAGCGCGCGTAAGACAGCACTTTGCAGATTACGGGCTAGTCTGTAAAGATCCGGAGCGATTGAGAAACGGAACTAAGCTCCTGGGTCTGCAAGTCTGGGAAGAAAGCAACTCCCTTCGATGGAAGCGGGGGGGTCAGGTTCCAGAAATTGCTCAAATGGTGACCCGCCGAAGCGTGTTTTCCTTGTGCGGGAAACTCGTGGGTCATTTCCTTGTATGCGGTTGGCTTAGGGTGGCAACTGCATTTATTAAGCGTTATGCAAGTATAACCAAAGGATTGGACGACGAGATAAAGGATGCCCCTCTTGAACGTATGCTGGAGGAAACAGTGGCCAGAGTGCGGGAATCAGATCCTGTCGGTGGAGACTGGCGTGTGAACGGCAATGAAATGACAGTTTGGGTGGATGCAAGTTCTGTGGCTACGGGAGTGGCACTAGAGGTGAATGGGAGCTTGCTGGTTACGTCCAACTAATGATGCCAGGTACATTAATCTTGCTGAACTTGGTGCGGTGATCAAGGGCGTGAATCTTGCCCTGCAGTGGCAGGCACCAGTTATGCATGTGGTCACCGATTCAGCATGTGTGCATCGGTGGGTGTCTGACACCCTGACAGGAAAGACGCGCGTGAACACGAAGGCGGTGGGTGAAATGCTGATGAAGCGGCGCTTAGAGACACTGCGCGCTTTGGTGGAGGAGTACGCACTGACTATGACTGTGACGTTGGTAAAATCTTGTCAGAACCGCGCTGACAGCCTCACCAGAGTGCCGCAATGCTGGTTAGAGATGCACAAAAAAGGAGGAGAACCGGTGCAAGTGAGTTGTGCCACTGCAACGAGCCAGTTGAACAAACGTCAGGTGACCCACATCCACCAGCAGAGTGGGTACCCGGGTGTTAAAAGAACAATGTACTTTGCTAGGACCGTAGATCCAACGGTGTCTAAGGAACTGATAAAATCTGTTGTTAGAACCTGCGAATGGTGCCAATCTATCGATCCAGCACCAGTGCATTGGAAAAAAGGAAATTTGAGTGTGAGGAGAAACTGGAACAGGTTAGCAATGGACGTGACCCATTACAATGGTAGCCATTTTCTTACAATCATTGATTGTGGTCCCTCCCGTTTTGCACTATGTCGGCTACTGAGACGGCAGGACTCTGCTGGTGTCATTCGTCAGCTGGAGACAGTCTTCTACGAACGAGGCCCGCCGACTGAAATTATGACTGACAATGACACCACGTTCACTTGCAGACAATTTAAGGAATTTGTATGCAACTGGAGCGTTCATTTAAGGTTCCAGTGCGCTTACGTGCCGTCTGGAAATGGTATTGTGGAACGCAACCACAGAAGCGTCAAAACCATAGCGGCCAGGAAAAATTGTTCAGTCTTGGAGGCATAACGCCACACCCAAAGACAACCTTTCACCTTCCACGGCACCAGCTGATGTACTGCACACGTACCACGTCCGGGTGAGAGGCATTGACGCGACGCCCCCGCCTGAATCACAAATAACCGAAGGGGAATACAAGAAAGGGGACATTGTTTGGGTTAAGACTCCACGTGGTAAATGCACGACCAAATTTGGAACCGGACGTGTGACCGAGGTGGTGAGTCAGCAGTCAATGCGGGTCGATGGAACGCCTCGTCATGTTAGAGACCTGCGCCCTTGTTTTGGCTCAAATCCCACAACTGACGAAGAAGACTCGGAGGACAGTGAACAGCCAATATACGTAGAGTTGGGTTCAACAACCGATCACTCCGATATCACTAGTTTGCCAATAGATCGGGACGTGTCTAATGAGAGCCCCGATGAAGAAGCTCAACCAATCCCCCTTCGGAGGAGCACCCGGAACAAAAGACCGCACCGCACTGTCATCTGTGTGATCAGGAGATCAGGGGGGAGTGTGGCAGACGTGATGAGACAGAACCTGGGACGAGCACAACTGGTTGCGACTTGCCTTGTCCCCGCCAAAAAAGAGCCCGTATTTGCTTAGCATGTAAAGCTACTGCAGTTGAAATGAGGGAGAAAAAAGCACTTACCGCTCCGCCGTAATCCGTCCTCGGCCAGATAACGTAAAAGAATGAGGGGGGACTTGCATTGCATTTTTATACAATAAAGATGCAATGCATCATGGGACAGGGACGCAATGAATTATGGGATCGCATGAAGACGCAAGATATTATGGGTATATGGACAAATATAAAAGCAACCAATTTTTCCCAGTGCGGGGTTGCTTGGAGTGACGTTCACGGTTGGCGGATAGAAAAAGTCTGTTAGTACGATTTTTGAGACAGAACTGAAGAAGGAGCGACTCGAGGTTGGAATATTAATTGGGAGAGCTTGAATTTACTCGCTGGTTGCTGTTTTCTTTTTTTTTTTTATTCTCTACAGCTTCTTAAGGATGGAGTCGCAGTTTCTGTAGGTTCTTCTTGTGGTTCTATTTGTTCAGCCTCTTGCTTCCCTTTTGTTGATCTTGTGCTTCTTAACGTTTTCTGTAGTGACTTCAGTTGACTTAAATCATTTAATAATACTGCATGTCCTTGGCTGCGGGTAACTCGCTCCCCACTTTTTCTCGGTGTCAGCTTCATCTTTACTTTCTGGAGCTTGTTTTTCACATATATCGTCGGTGTTATCCGTTCAACTTTTTTAAATACACCGATTTTCTCTAATCTGTCCAATTCTTTATCTATCTGTTCAATTGAAGCAAACAGCACATACCTTTTCTTTTTGAATACCGCCTTAGCATTTTCTTTTGGCTGGAATTTTGCCTCCATCTTGGTACACGTTCCCAAACCTGGAGAAAAAACAGTAGGAAAAGTTCCCTTAAGTTTCTTTACTAATTTTTGGACTTCGTAGTTTAAAAAATCTACCTTGTAACAGAAAGAATTTATCGGTAGATCCCATAATTGGAATTCTGTTATCCAATCCGTACCAAGTAAGTTCGTGGTACTTTCTATGACAAATAGTTTAGCTTTCCGCGTTTTTTTATTTAACGTGACGTTTGTAACAAATTCTCCAATAAATTGTATTTTTTCTCCCATCACTGACCTCGCGATTTTATTTGTTTTCATTAAAGTTGGTTTCCCCAACTTCTTCCATGTATGCAAATTTATGATAGGTCGGAACCAGTGTCGAGTTGCATTTTTATTTTTTTATTACTTATTTCGACGCTAACAAATTTTCTGGTTATTCCATCGTTCACCTCGTCGGACTTTAATTTTCTTATTTTATTGTCTTTATTTTTTGACCTGCAGTGCGAGCTTTTATGACCCACTCTTTTACAGTTGAAACATTTTTTATTCCTAAAATTGCAATATCTGTACCAGTGAAGTTCACCGCAAGCAAAACATGGCTTCGGGAGTTTTTGTTCATTTTTCTCTGGTGTTTCACTTTTTCTTTGATAATCCGCAATTTTAGAATTCTTTTTGGTAGACTGACTTTCTTTTTTGTAGCGTATTTTCCTTACATGCGAAACGCCAGACTGTTCTATCCTTTTCGAATCTTTCTTTACGCTAACATATTTTGTGCAGTCTTCTGCCAACTTCTGTATCGAAATCCTTGGTTCGTTTTCCAATTTTGACAGCACTAATTTTCTCAGCTCTGCGTCTCTTTCCGATACCAGCCCTTGCACAAACACTAAGCACTTAAAATTGTCAGCGCTTAACTCTGCCAGCTTGAATTATTCACAATGCTTATTCACATTGGCCGCGTACGTTATATAGTCTTGTTCGTCATCTTTCATCAGTTTCAAACATTTCCACCTCTTGTGAAACAAAGATGTCTTTTTACTAAATAATTCACTTAATATATTTACCACCTCAGTAAAAGTCAACTCGCTAGTTTTTTTCGCTAAAATGTAGTTTACCAATTTGTTATGCTCAGCAGTTCCTAACTTGCTTAAAAGAAGTCTAACCTTCTTTCCTTCCGACCACGAGTGGCAGTCCTCGTTATACACGTCCGTATATTTTTTATAATACTCTTCAAAAGTTATCTCTTCATCTGGACTGTACGTGAATATTTCAATTGAATTCCATATTGTATTCTCTGGGAAAGAATCATTTTGTAGATTTTTCTCTTTCATCTTCTCAGTTATTGCCAGAATTTTGTTTTGAAACTCCTTATGTATCTGTTCCATTTCTCTGTCTATTAAACGTTTCCTCCTGTAGTTGCATCTGGAATGTTTTCCGTTGCTCTAATATTGTCATTTGTTGTTCAGTCTCGAACTTAAAAAACTCCTGGAATATATTTTTGCATTCCTCCATCTTCGCAAAAAGTTTACACAATGCTTAAATATTGTAGAGGTTGGTCTTACGAATTTGCAATTCGTGACCTATTTGAGCAAACTGTCGAGAAAAAAAAATTCTTTTCTCAGTTGAGAATACGACTGATTTTTTCGTCACTTTTCGTTGACGTCTTGTCTTTCGAAAAACTTTGCCAATTTTTTCTTCTCTTGTCTTTCGAAAAACTTTGCCAAGTTTTTTTTTTTTTAAATGTGAATCCAACATGTTGTCGCCGAAAATTGTGATGAGCAAGTTTTTTTTTTCTTTTTCCTCCGTATGAGTACGAATTTCGTCACCAAATAATGTGGCGAGCGAATTTTTTTTTCTTCCACCGTATGAATCCGAATCCTTTCGCCGAATAATAATGTGGCGAACGCAATTTTTTTTCCGTATGAGTTTGAATACTCGTACTTTCTTTTTTTGTTATGGCAGGTGAATTTTTTTTTCTTCCACCGTATGAATTTCGAATCCTCGTGGGCAAGTGTGTTATGGAGTACGAATGTTTTTCTTCCTCCGTATGAACCCGAACACGTTCGTTGCCAAGTGTTGTATATATGGCGAACGAATTTTTTTTCTCCTCCGTATGAGTTCGAATACATTCGTCGCCAAGTGTTGTATATATGGCGAACGAATTTTTTTTTCTCCGTATGAGTTCCAATCCTTGGTCGATAAGTGTTTTAGAGTACGAAAGGTTTTTCTTCTTCTGTATGAATCCGAATCCCTCGTCGCCAAGTTATGTAGTGGTTTCACAGTGGAGGCTTGTATTTGTACTAAGTCGGTCCTAAAATAGGTTCTACGTACAAAACGTTAGGTAATGACGCAGTAATCTAGTTGTGGTGGCTGATACTTTTATATCCGACTAACGGTCGTCCGACATCGACTGACTGACCAACTCACTGCCGACCCGCTTGTTACTCTTACTACTACTTATTATAGGTGGGAGAGTCTATTAACTATAGAATAGGTGTGTTCTACTATAACAAAAGGAGTGAAGGAAAGCGAGAAGAAAGCACTAAATATCAATTGCAAGGAGATAGATTGCATGGTTGTTAGCAAAAGGAAGAACTCAACGTCCAAATTACAAATTGGAGATGTCAAAATCAAACAAGTACAATTTACAATACATGGGAAGCGTTTTTACAGAGGACGAAAATTGCGGAACTAATATCCGAAGGCGCATTGGGATAATGTATGATGCCTTCCAAAAGCTAAGCAAAGTATTAAGAAACAGAAAAATTTCGTCTGAAATAAAGAAATGATTTGGTTGTGAATGCTGAACAATCTCGTCACAGATGAAGAAGGTAGATTATGTGCAACATGCTTAATTCGTAAATAACAAAGAAATTTTGATAAAATCTACCGTTTTGGAGCTATCTACAATAAAAGTTCGGACTCATTCACGTCGTTGGCTGCTACGGCATGGCAGCCATTACTGCCGTTGTTTGCTGATGAATAGACATGCGCGCAATGCACGGAAGATTACCTTGTTAAGGGCCTTTTTACTGATCTTACTTGCCTCAATTACTGCGCCACTGAATACTCATTGCGTGCGAAATAATCAGGACAAGTGAATTTCTATTCCGCAGCAAATATATGCAAAGGACACCAGTAATGGCTGCCGCGACGCATGACTACTGAAACATTGATTCAGGTGGTAAAAGGATGTTATGTAAAATATTATGCACTGTAGAAAAAAAAGATAAAAAGATTTAGCAAAAGAACATCCGCTACTGAATAATGAAAAATATTCAAAAGTGATATGGAGTGACAAAATTCATTCAATTTGTCATTCAATTATGCGCCATAGTGATGAAAGCAAGATGGAACGGAATTCTAATGCAAGAGATTTATGTAAAAAGACCAATTGATTTGTTGTTGGATGTGAAAAAAAATGATAGATCTTCAACATTAGATAAAATAGATCAATGATAAGCTGTTGAGGTTATCAGTATGCAATCCTCCACCACCAAAAAAAAAAAAAAAATCGAAAATAGTGAAAACACTGGGTCAAGAACATCTACTATTGGATAATGAGAAATGGTCAAAAAGTGATACAGAGTGACGAAATTCATTCAATTTGTCATTCAATTAGTAGCCATGATATTGACAAAGGTAAAATAGAATTGAATTATAATCCAACAAAGTATATATGAAGAGCAAGTGACACAAGAAAGAACCTAAAATATACGAGACATTAACATTCGCTAGCGAGATTTTAATGTTTTGATGTTACATTCAAATCAATGTTACAAGAAAAAGGCTGGTAGATCCTCGAATTAGACAAAAGAATTGAAAGAAAACTAGTGATATTAGCAGTATGCAACGCCATATTAACAGTATGTCACGTAATGAATGAAAGTAGCAACATGACCACTGAAACATTGATTCAAGCAACAAGAAAGATATGACGTAAAAAGTTATCTAAAATAATGGATTGTAGGGGGAAAAAACATCGAAAAAGACAAGAAAAAAAACCTCGGCAGAACATCCGCTATTGAAAAATGGTAAAACAAAAAGTGATATAGAATGGCGTAATTCGTTCAATTACCCACCATCAGTTCCGGATTTACTATTGTGTTTAGGTGTGCTTAAGCCCAGGGTCCCGTTTGCCAATGGATGGGGCTATTTTTCTTCCATGCCTGTGTAGGCATGCCGGGCTAACCTCCTTCAAGGCTCAAGTAAGGGGCCTCATAACTTTACTAATATAGGGCTGCATTTGTCCTAAATCCGGCTCTGCCCACCATAGGGACGAAAGTAAATTGGAACAGAATTCTAACTCAGGAGATTATGTAAGATGACCAATTGGTACAAGAAAAAAGAATCCAAAATATACAACAAAATATATTTGGTTTATAATGTAACTATACTCAGTTACAATGTCTATGAAAGTGAGCATAATCTGGCATGACCAGCATTTTGAACAAAGCCAGTACGCTCAGAAACTCGGTCACGATGACTTGTGACTTCCTACAAGCACAATCATCGACGGCTTCAAAATAGTTCCATCAACACAATTTAACTCCCAAGGTTTGGGTCAGCCCGTAGTATGCCTTTAAATTTCGAAATAAAAAGATTGATTTTAGAGAGGAGGGTGAATGATTGCATATGAAATAGCTAGAGAATTTTGGATAGCAAGACATGCCGTTATGGTGAAACACACCTATTCTATAGTTAATAGACTCTCCCACCTAATATAAATAGGAGTAGTAATAGAAGCGACGGTCAGTCGATGTCGGACGACCGGCTGAACGGTTGAACTCTCTGCCTTCGGGCGGGGAGGAACCCGAAAGAGGCTACGCCGAAGGGCGGATTCTCTTTCGGGGAGGTAAACCGACCCTGAACCCGTTTATACGGGTTCAAAGGGCATATTTTTGGCCGAGCCCACGGGCTCGGAGATCCCACATTAAACCGGCCTTGTGCCACATGATACCCTTGTGGGGGGGTGACTAAATACTAGTCGATGTCGGACGACCGGCTGAACGGTTGAACTCTCTGCCTTGCGGCGGGGAGGAACCCGAAAGAGGCTACGCCGAAGGGCGGAGTCTCTTTCGGGGAGGTAAACCTGACCCTGAACCCGTTTATATGGGTTCAAAGGGCATATTTTTGGCCGAGCCCACGGGCTCGGAGATCCCACGTTAAACCAGCCTTGTGCCACATGATACCCTCGTGGGGGGGTGATTAAATACTAGTCGATGTTCAGACGACAGTCGAACTCTCTGCCTTCGGGTAATGAGGAACCCGAACGAGGCTATGCCGAAGGACAGAGTTTCGTCCGGGAAGGTAGACAGACCCGATCCCGTTTATGCGGGGTCTACGGGGATTTTTTTCCGAGCCTACGGGCTCGGGAACCCCATAGTAAATTCGGCCTTGTGCCATATGTGACTGCGTGGGGCAGTTACTAAATAGAGTCTATGTCGGACGACAGTAGTCGACAGTTAGTCGAATACGAAAGTAGTCAGCGACCACAACAAGATTACTCTGCGTAATACCTATTATATCAAGTGCCTAACGTTTTGTACGTCGAACCTATTTAGGACCGATTTAGTACAAATACAAGCCTCCACTGCGAAATAACTTCACAACACATGCTATCCAATTCACTCAAAAGAAATATGCTGATGATAGGGGCGTTTTGGATTATGAAAAAAACAAAACAAAAAAACAGTTAGAGCTTCCATCAAAAGAAGCTTGTGGTGTTATCAATATCCAATCCAAAATCAACAGCTCATCAAGTAATGAATGAAAGCAGCTTCACTACAGAAACGTTGATCCTAGCAGTAAGAAACATACTAAGTAAAAACTCATCTAAATTGATGTATTGCAGGAAAAATTAAATTTATTCAGTTAACCACCACAAGAACGAAAGCAAAATGGAACGGAATTATAATACAAGGGGACTATGTAAGAAGACAAAAAAATAAAATTTGGTGGTGATGAGATTTAAAGTTTTACGATGACATTAAAAGTAATGGCGCCAGAAAGTTGATAAAAGTGGTAACACTGATCTAACACTGAACGGTATAAATAAATACATTACTTTGCAAAAGTCGACACCTGTTACCAGATATAGTAGAAAGTGAAATCGTCCAACATGACATCTCACTTTGTCATACATTGCGTGCAAAGAAATTTCTCATTGATCAAGATACTGTGTTCCAAGACCGGACTGCCGAAGGCCCTACCGTTAACATAATCGAACCTATGTGTAGATGAAAACTTGGATGTATAATATAAAACGAAGCATACCGCAAGAGCTTTGTGTTTCCTCTCAAGAGGAATATGGGAACATTGTTGATAATTTTTTACGTTCTATTCCTCTATCCTACGTCGATTTGAGGCTGTAGTTCGTATCCTACTAAATACTGATTATGACGTTTAAGGTCCATAAATATATAAATTCATTTATTTTGTGAAAGTTTTGTTTTTTTTCCATCAATAAAAGCAGCGAAGTTCTACGTTTATTCTCGTATTTATTCGTTATTGTCATGTTTTGTTGTTGTTAAACTCAAATATTTAACGATGTGGGATTTCTATGGATATGTTATTGTCAAAGAACTCGTCATGAGCTTATTCAATCATTAACTAAAGAATTAAGATTCACCAGAAATTTCAAATACGAAAATCGTGAATTTTTCACGGGTTAAAATTAGCATAAATAAAAAGACAGGAAATGAAGAATTCAACGAACGACTGAATAAAGATTGGACCATTTTTTTTTTTTATTCATTGCGATTATGAGAACGTCAAGGAAGTGTGAAGCTGCCATTTTTTTGTTTATTTTTCAATGCCAGTTTCTCTTCTTTACGCTTCTCCTTCCACGATCGGATATCGTCCATTGTCGTTGGCATCTGCTGACCACGCGACTCTGGTAATGTGAAGATCAATAAACTGCTTAGTATGCTTCCGGCGCCAAAAACAGTGGAAGGTAACCAAGGAATATATAACACCTGAATTAAAGACAAAGAAAAAATTCTTATATTAATAATATGTGTATACAATGAACGTGACATTAGAGGAAACAAGATAGGTAATGTTTCTCGCGATTAAAATTCAATGTTAGTTTTTAAATATAAAACTTAAAAGATTTCCCATTCGTTTTACTATTGTAATTTCATTGAATAAATTCAATTTAGTATTCAGTAAATAGTTATTATTTACATTTTTGACTGGCAATTCTATTGTCGCGGCCACCAATGGCCGCTCCCTAAAGAGGAAGAGAACAGGGCATTTCAACCTTGACCTTTCGATCGTGTTCCCTACACGCTGCTAATTTTGTTTTAGAGATGAGCTAATTACCTTTTAGTTCATTGGTATTATGAACCTAGTCGTAATATACCTCTTATCTATTTAGACCTTAGTTTTTGCACAGCGAATCTCAACTCATTTTTTATAGCATTTTAACGAGACCATTTCTGTTGTTAGTCTCCCTTAGCATAATACAGCGACTTCTCGCCGAATTCGCGGTCGGCGCCTGAGCGGTCGGTACGCAGGCTCCTGGCCCTTTATGGCCAGGACGCCGACCAGGGCTGCGTATTAAGTTACACTCCCATTTTTTTCTTTTCTGCCAACTGGACGCTAGTTGGATCTGCCTTTCTTTCTCTTTTTACTTCTGGCTCCTTGCCCATGTTCGACTCTCTGCATTCCGTCTCTAATGGCTGCCTGCACGTCGTCCATAACCTTTCCCGTACACTACGTTTGTAATTATTACGGGAGGTTTCGATATCGGACTCGACCAGCAGACACGTAACGCCAGCACCGGATATTCGATATGCCCAACAACATAGCAACGCCAGCTCTTCGTTCCTTCCCAACACGTCCAGTTGGAAACCAGCAGCGACCACCTGCGACGACAAGTAGCGACCACCTGCGCCGACCAGCAGCGATCACCTGCGCCGACCAGCAGCGATCATCTACGGCGACCAACATCGATCACCTTCATCTGCGACGACCAACCAATCTTCCCCGTCAGTTGTAATTACTACGGGAGGTTTTCGACACCGACCTCGATCAGCAATGCCTGCACTGCACGTCCAACCGTCGACACAACCGGAACGTCTGCACCTCGACTCCAACCGTCGACACAACCGGAACGTCTGCACCTCGACTCCAACCGTCGACACAACCGGAACGTTTACATCTCAACTCCAACCGACGACACGACCAGTCCAACCTTCGACACGACCAGTCCGACCACCAATAACAAGATTGGCAGACCAATATACCCCACTGTATTTTCTTTATATAATAAACTTAGCATTAATCATACATATCCTCGTTCTGTTGTCCATTTTGTTTCACCTCGTCAGATCTCACGTCTTTAATACGAAAAACGTTAGCGGGCCTCTTGTGACCTCATCACCTTACGATACGGGGTGGGGCGCTCGGGCCGTGGTTTCATATCGCGACCCACTCCAGGTACATTATTGTATTTTTTCAAACCATTATAGTTAAACATGTAAAGCAGCAATAATTCTTATATTATTTAAATCAGTATTACCCCATGCAAGGTAGTAAAGCCACTAAGACACAGGAGGGTTACAGGGTGTGGATGAATTAGGAACAGTAACATTAATATTAAGCCGAAAGAAGAAAGAGTAATCAGGAGGACAGTAGATAACGATTAACATTGCATTTAATTTTTTGCAAATTAAAGCTGACTGAAATGCATGGAGCCGGAAGGGAGTTCCACAAGCAAGATGTGCGAGAGAAGGAACTGTTTGCATAGAATTTATGGTTACATTTAACCAACGCAACTATAAATTAGTGAGGCCTCGTTGCCAATCTAGCACTGCGCTTCTTCTGTCTTAATATTAAACTTAGCTAACCACAAATACCGACCCAAACATACAACAATAATCCTAACACCAAAACAACCCATTCTTACTTACCTTTCTTACTACATCCACCATAATACCTCATTGTCCCTATGAAAATCCTAACTAGTCCCCATATGTACAATTCAGTGTCTGTGGAGAGTGGGGAATAAAACAACAGTTTAAAAACTAGCGCCAATGAGTATTTATAATATGAAAATAAAACTATTCACAAGAAACCAAATAAAATAAGGTTAGTAATAAACCACCACCACCACCATAAAGAAGAGCTCATCCGCACAGTTGCCATGAAAATATTAATAGAAAAAGCACAGAGAGGCAACTTTAGGGCGGTGGAAAAGTGACTGAAGTCGAGCCGCTAGAAAAAGACCAATAATATTGCTGATTCTTTTTTGGGATTTTATCAAGGATCACTAGCAGGACCACCGGACTACATGTGCAGCAATATTCTAATCATGGACAAATGACAGATTTAGGGATTATGTAGGATAGAGAAAAAATGTCTAGCACGAGGCAGCGATTCATCTTTCTTAGCAGCTTACATAGTAATGGATTCAATATTGTCTTTCCACTTAATGTCCGCCGAGAACATTAGACCGAGAAAACGCAACGAGTCAATATATCCCCCTCTTTATGATCGAATAACAGTCACACCACGAAGCCAGCTGTGATAGGAGTTTTAGCGGTTTTATACACCCCTACTCCCACTTACCTCACCCCCACCCGGACCCATATATATATATATATATATATATATATATATATATATATATATACACACGCGCGCGCGTACATATAGATAGATACATAGATAGATAGATATGAACAGAGAATTTTTTTTTTAATCAATTCACCCCCAAACAAGACGATAACGCCACTAAGATGCAAAGGGGGTGGGGGGCACTGAGAATTAAAGAATATTAAAAGACTTAAAAAGGAATCAAAAATCCAAAGGGAGGAGTATGAACCTGGTTCACAGGCGCGCACGTGCAGGCACACATACGTACACACACATATAGAGAGAGGGAGAGAGAGAGAGAGAGAAAGAAAAAAGAGAGAGAAGAGAGAAACAAACAAACAAAGAGAAATCATTTCAAAATGAATCAGTAGAAACTATATATATATATATATATATATATATATATATATATATATATGGCGAATATATATATATATGTGTGTGTGTCTGTGTCTATGTGTGTGCGCGCGTTTGTGTGTGTGTGTATGCATATATAAAGATTATTGTATTATTATTGACTAATTAAAAAACAGAACTACAAGAGATTACTTACAACAACACGCGAAAATGGGGCGATCATATTCCCAATGCCACCGGCGATTCCAAGCATACCAAAACCAACATTTCTGCAAAAGTCAGTATTATAATCTTGGTATAATTCCAAATAAAATACAAGCATAATTTTGTTTCTGACTATAATAAAAACAAAAAGCTGAAGAAACAAAACAGAAAAAATATATTAAATGTGCATTCTCGACGTGGGCGGTGAAAACTCTTGTCTTTATTCTCTGTAAATTGCCATATTTTGGGAAAGATTAGAGAGTGGTTTTCTGTCGCCTTCTTCCCCGTTTTGAATTCAGAGAAGTCATTCTCTTAAACTGGCAGCGACCCCTAGCTAGAGATCCCAGTCTATTCTGTTATTTAACCGATAGCTAGGGGGAGAATAAAAGGAGTTATGCCTTTACTAAAGTGCGCGAAAGTGAATGAAACGGATTAGACTGGAATTTGAACTCAATTCACAGACTTCATTTTCTATTCTGTTAACCATTCTGCTACCCCCACATAATGTAATGAAAAGCAACGGAAATTAAGATGATAGAAATACTAAACAAAAATGAATAACAAGTGGCAATATATGAAATGTGAAATTTTAATACTATTACATCTAATACTACGGATGGACTAAAAGCAACATAAATTAAGTTGATATAAGTATTAAATAAAAACAATATCTTACAATGCTTCGTTTAAGATATTCGAATGTTATTGTAGAGGATGTGACATCAAGTAATGGTTTGATTCGCAGGCCCTAAGGTAGCAACGCCTCTAACGATAGAAATATGAATAAACACAAACATGTAATTATAGAATAAACAATGACAATAATTTATTAGGTGGAACACTGGTACTGTGGCAATTAGTTGTGGGGACAACAAGCACCGGTTATATTTCACGCGTGTAAGCTTTTGCCACGTAAGGATAAAAAAATAATCATCTATTGGCGGGGCGTTGTTTCACATGTCAAATATATTCTGAGAATCATGGTTTGGTCTGATAACTAAATTAGCATCGAGCGAGATTTGTACTTTGATGAATAACCTCTATATATGGAACATATACAGTAAGAAAATTCTTTTATGTGCCGTGCCAATTCAGGGTGTAGGCGATCATGGCTCTCCACTTCATTGTAGCTTTTAATAAGTTTTATCTTTTTGTTATTTCTCCTAGACCCTGTTCTGCCATCGACTTGCTCAAGCTCCTTATGTGTGCTACGCGTTGTTTTTCGCTGTCTCTCTTTCACTCTATCCGTCCTGTGAGTATCAGATTTTCCAAACCTTCCTTTCTCATTACGTGTCCCAGAAATTTTAACTGCTTCTTCCTGATGTTAAGTATAAGTCGCCTCTTTATTTCCATCCTCTCGAAAACCTCGTCGTTGCTCATATGTTCGACTTATGGTATGCTCAGCATCCTTCTGTAGAACCACATTTCTGTTGCTTCGCGTTTCTTCTTCATCTTCGAGGAGATTGTCCAACATTCGCTGCCATACAGGAGGACAGATATCACATAACAGCTCAGTACTCTTTTCTTTGTTTCCAATGAAACTTGCCTGCCTTTTAGTACCCTGCTTAACTTTTGGAATACATTTTTGGTCACCCCCATACGTCTTCGGATTTCAGTGTCGCACTTTTCCGTCCTCTGTTAGTATTTAAATTTTTGTACTTGCTTGGTTTTAGTATCCCCGACTTGTAATTTGCATTTTGCGCTCACCTTTTTGCTTGTAATTTAAGCATAGTCCCTTCTTCTCGCTCTCCTTTGCTACCTTCTGTAGGGAGGTTTTGTGTCTGCTATCATCACTGTGTCATCTACATATCTCATATTGTTAAGATTGTGGCCGCCAATGATGAATCCTGGTAGGATTTCTAGTTATCTCAGAGTAGCCTCCCTGTATAAGTTGAATAAGTCCGGTGAGAAGACACATCCTTGTCTTACATCCCTTTCTATTGTTGTATATCTGCTGAACTCATTTTTATCCGTACGCAGGTGTTTTGCTTCCAGTAGAGATTTTTGATTATTCTAATGTCTTTCCTGAATATGTCAAGGTTTCTGAGCAGCTCTAACAGATCATTGTGGCGTACTGTAACGAACGCTTTGCGTAGTCTATAAAACACAGGTACACGTCAGTCTGCATTTGTATTGCTCTTTCTGATAACATTCTGAGCGTAAATATCGCATTCCTTGTTCCGGTGTCCTTGACGGACCCGCACTGTTCTTGTCCTATCGCTGATCTGATTCCGGCGAGCGCTCTATTCATCATAATTCGGATGATGAGTTTTGTTATGTGGCGCATTAGGCTGATTGTTAGGCGAGGTTCAAATTCGTTTGCGCCCGGTTACTTAGGCTGTGTTATGAAAATAGATCTGCTTTTCTATGCTTCAATCATCTAAGATTGCCAACATCCTTAATTCAATTCCGTCTGGCCCTGCCGCTTTGTTTCTGTTTCGGTATTTCTGTGTATTTCCGGTTGTTCTCTTTCGTCGTCGAAGATATCTCCAAATAAGAAACTTAGCTTACTTATTAAACAACATTTCCATATGGAAAAGTATTGCTCTCATAATTGGACTGAAGCTGCCCAATCATCATTTTTCCAGCCTTGAGAGAGTTCAAATAGATCTGAGTGATCTTGTGGGTGATGTAGTATTTTCCACCCTAAAAACACTTTCCCATAGACGAAAGGTCTCAAAACAATCGCTATTCTATCGCTAATTCCATGAAATATGTTCTGGCGAAAACCTTTCCTTAGATCCATCAAATGTGATCTTCACAGCAAAGAGCCACCATGTTACATACACAAAGTCGAATCAATCTCATTTTCTCTGTATTCCATTTGTAAGAAGGAAGTTCCTTTCGAACAACCTCTTCAAATCTAGTGTCAGCCATTATCTAACCAACACATCCTCATAATCTTCAATGCTTAACTAGGTTTGGTCTGATCACGGAAATAGTGCCGAGCGGGATTTGTATTTTTTTGTGGAGAGGGGGAACTTATACGTTGAGAGACTTTAGCTTAATCATTAAACAGCAATTCTATACGAAAAGTATTGCTGCCATATCTGTGCTGGCGCTGTCCAATATTCAATTTCCAGCATTGACAAAATTCAAAAGCATCTGCGCGGCCTTGTGGGTGATGAATTATTTTCCACACTACAAACCCTCTCCCACAGACAAAATGTCACTGCTCTATCGCTAATTCCATGACAAGAAATGTTCCGACGATCTACATTTCACCAGTTCTAATGGTTTAGATCTTTACAACCGAGATTCTTCAAGTCATATACACAGGGACGAATTATCTTCATTTCCTTCGTATTCCATTGTTAGGAAAGCAACTCTATTTGGACATCTTCTTTCCAAGAGACGCTACTTTTTGAAACAGACTCCTGAGATAATGCTTCCTCGGATACTATAATCTTAGTCTATTCCAGTCGAAGGTTAACATTTATCTAACCAATATATCTTCATAATCTAAAACCTTTACTTTCACCTCTTGCGTTCATAAAACAATTTATTCGGTAACCCTCTACCTTGAGTGCATCTTGTGCCATTTTTTAGCTGACTTACCTTAAGTTGGTTGGATAGATTTCTGGTACGTATAGCCAGATGACACAGTACGAAGCACTTATACCAAGCATCCCTATCAGACTAAGAACCACATTTGCCGTAGCAGTTGCACTGGCATCTTCTGCACACACAAAAAGTAAAAAAATAGCCATATATATACATGGTGCGATGAATAAATTGTCGTCTAAATTATGCAAAAAATGAAAATAACAGTGACATCTCATTTTAACAGATATATAGGGTGCGATGGATAAATTGTCGTCTGAATGACGCAAAAATGAAAATAACACTAATATCTCATTTTAACAGATATATTTACTACAATGACACAAAAATATCTTGAAATACTAAAGAGTAAAGTCAATAAAATCCCCACTGGCTTCAACCACGGCCTCCAGACGACTTCGGAATGACCTGCAACTCTTCTAGACGGTCTCCTTGTTTAAGTTGGTGAACGCTGCCAAAATCCTTGCCAAGGTTCATCTTTGGTGTTGCAAGTAGCTTTGTTGGTATCTCGCTTAGAATAATCAAGGGATTGCTGTCTGGGGAGTTAGGTGGCCAGATATAAAGGGGTGATGTCTTTGCAGAAATTGTCGGACAGCTATGAATGGGTTCACTTTGTGTGGCATGGTGCAGAGTCCTGTTGCCAAACATAGGATCTTCCAGTATCAACCCCCTTGACTGTCATCAAGTCACTTGATGTATGTCTTGATGTATGCCTTGTTGATTCTGATGCCCTGTAAGAAAACAAATGGGGGCATAATGTCGCCATCATTAGTGATCACTCCAAACAACTTCGTTAATTTCCCTCTGAAAGTTCTCCACTGCCTTAACTGGGTATTGAACTCACACTTTTTAGGTCCTGTCACTGGATCTAACCAACGCCTTTATCCACTGTGCATAGTGTTCCTTGGAGGGGGGATTAAAAGGAGATAACTGATAAATGACATCCATTAAACATAGCACGTGGAACTAGAACAGTCTACCCCAGTGAGCGAAATAAAGGGTTCAGTTCGACATTCCAACCACCTGAAGAAGGCCGGAGCGTACAACGACCGAAACGTTGTAATGAATATGGCGACAAAGATGAGGACAATAGTTCGAATAATATAAATAATGTACAGGGATACATATCTATGCGTGACATAGCATTAACGCATAATGTGGCCTCAGGTTACCCTAAAGAGATACATACAGGGACATCCTATCCGTGCGCGATATGGCACTACAAGTACCCCGATATTATGCGACTGTTGACCAGAGCAGCCTCTCTAAGCACTATTAAAGAGTTCGATCTCCTTACTAGCAGAAAACCGCCAACCCAGTACCCTTATAATGAAAAGTCACAACCACTCAGATCACTAAAAACTTAAGACAAATCCTTATGACCATGGAAGAAATATAGTCACATCTCTCTCCCTACATATTCTATATAACGCTGAAGTGCTGACCTTATTAACCATTATCTTTACCCAAGTTGTCTACAATGCCTGATAATGAGATTATTATTATTATTATTATTATTTGAATGTTTGCTCCAGTTGTATCTGATGATTCTTGCAGGAGGTCATTTAATAAAATTTCGTCAGTACTCCAGTCCTTTCCCCGCAATTCGAGCAGATCTAAACTATGCTATTGTCCTGATGTTTTCCATTTTTCTGTTTTGCAAATTTCTTTGAGACGATTCAGAGTACTCCAGTAACAAGAGGCACAACTGTTTCCTTTATACGTCACTATTTTTCAGTACACTGTCAAAACATTTTCCCAGCTTTTCACATCCTTTTGTAATGAGATGGAGATTATGGTTATCATTATTGTTGTTGTTGTTGTTATTATCGTTATTATTATTATTATTATTACACAGTGTGTCCTCTACATTTTAGAAATGTCTGACGTGGAAAGATAAGACATTTTCTTTTTGCACAGAATAAAATTCTCATCTTTTTTTTCACGGAATAAAATTCTCATTTACGTCTTTAGTCGAGGATACAGGGCCAAACAACACAATTTCAGAATCTTAGACGATATTTGTTTTTCATTTTACCTAGAATCTAGAGATTTCCTGTATAGTTTTAGGTAAACGATTTTTACACCAGATTTCATTAAGTCATATAGGAAATACAATGGAGACAACTTACTTAGAACCAAGTTAATAATGACTGCCAAAATCAGGGCAATGCCAGACAGACACTGTAAAAACACCATTGTCGTCCTTCGTTCTAATCTGTAAGAAGAATAAATATTTTTGAGTAGTATTTGAAATCCGCCGAATCGTACGACTTCTACAACCAATAAAATACTTATGTCTATTTGTGATATTATGAGTACTAATTACGAGGAATATATAAAATGAGTTTTTTTTTATTGGTAAAACTATATAAAAAGCGTAAAATATATTAAAGAGATTCGGACTTATTAGTCTGTCTGCGTTTATTGTAGAGAAAGCAAAAGGTGAACATAAGCCATGTTCTTCCGATTGAAGTCACATGGTTTCGGTGGATTCTTTTTTAAGACGTAGACATTACTCAATTCTTGTATTACAAGCAAGTTCTAATCACATATGTCGGAGTTAGCTCCTCCTTGGCTCCTTAAACCGGAAGAGAACAGGTCATTTCATCCTTGATCTTTCGGTTGTGCTCCCTACACGCTGTTAACCCGAGGTAAAGACTAGCAAGTTACCTTTTCAGTTTAGTTATATTACGAACCTAGTCGTAATATACTTGTAGGCATTTTTAGGCCTTGATTTTCTTTTAGCTAAGCTCTACTCATTTTATAGATAGACTTTACTGTGTTAGTCTACCAATTCTCTTGCTAGTCTCCCTTACCACAAGACAGTGACTTCTCGCTAAATTTAGGGTCGGCTACTGAAACAATCGGTACGCAGGGTCCTGGCCTTCGTGGCCAGGACGTCGACCCGGGCTGCGTATTAAGTTACGCTCCCATTTTTTTTGTCTGCCAACTTGACAATAGTTGGAAATTTTGCTTTCTCTCTCTACTTCGCCTCTTACTTCTAGCTCCTTGCCAATGTTCGACTCTCGGCATTCCGTCCCTACTGGCTGCCTGCACATCGTCCATAACCTTTCCCGTACACTACGTTTGTAATTATTACGGGAGGTTACTAATATCGGACTCGACCGGCAGACACGCAACGCCTGCGCTGGACCTTTGACATGCCCGAACAACATCGCAACGCCAGCTCCTCTTTCCTTCTCAACACGTCAAGTTGGCATCCCGGCAACGACCAACATCAACCTCAAACTACATTGACCAACAGCGATTATCTGCAACGACCAACAGCGATCATCTGCATGACCAGCAGCGATCACCTGTAACAACCAACCTCGACCATCAATGCCTGCACCGGAACATCTGCATCTCTACCGTTCCGACCACCTTTATTCCTTTATTACTTTTCTAGAATAAATTAGCTTATATCTTATATATCCTCGTTCTGTTGTCTATGTTGTTTCACCTTGTCAGATTTAACGTCTTCGAAAATGTTAGCGGGCCTCTTGTGACCTCATCACCCTTTTGTGATACGGGGGCACTCGAGGGGTCCGCTACACATACTTTTTCTTTTGTACCAAGTACCGTTTGGAAGAAGCATTTCGAGTGGACTTTTTCAAGTTATAAAATTATAACGTGCAGTTAAAATTTATAACATGCAGTTAAGCGCAGATATGCAAATTTACAGTATAAAAGAAAAATTTTTTTTTTTTTCATTTAAAACAAGTTTAAAGATAAAAAAAAAGATATAATTTACTTACTTTATAAGCATAATAAACATGATGACGTTTCCCACGATTTCCATTAAGGCCGTGAGAAAGTAGTTTAAATAATAATTTCCGGACAGTTGCGCCGCTGTCATGTAAATCATGTTATATGTCAAGCTGTTCATTAATCTGGAACAAAAGAATTCAATTAAAACTCATGGATCTCCATAACTTCTTTATTTTAAAATCTGTAAAAGATGCATTATTGTCGCGGTCGCCTTTGGCCTCTCCCTAAAACGGAAGAGAACAGGGCTTTTCATCCCTGACCTTTTCATCGTGTTCTCTACACGCTGGTAATTTAGTTTTAGAATTGAGCTAATTACTTTTTAGTTCCGTTCGTGTTACGAAACTAGTCGTAATACACCTCTTAGCATTTTTAGACCTTTGTTTTTTCGTAGAAAATCTCAATTTATTTTTAGAGAGATTTTTTAGCATTTCTGCGAAACCGTGTCTATTGTTGGTCTTAACATAAGGGAACGACTTCGCGCCGATTTGTCCAGTGGCTCGGAAAACCCACAATAAACCGTCCTTGTGCCACATACGACCCACGTGGGGGACCGTTAAATACAATAGGCAGAATATAGCGGCCTCTCTTTTTTGACGGTTAGACGGGCCCTACTAACATCAGTTACGTTTAGTTCACTTTGTGTTCACGTCTTGTTTGTTATTGGGTTCATCTCCCTCCCCTCTCATTTTTCGCCTTTAGAATAGTATATATAATTTATTATCATTAAATTTTTATTGCATTGAGTGCGTTTTGTAGGACCCCCTTGAGTGAATGCGGTGTTATGGTGTATGTAGGATTGATTGGTGACCGACGAGTTTTTATGGTGAATTGGAAAATTGTAATGAGTGAAAAGGTCGTGAATCGGATTAGCTAGGTATAAGATAGTTAGTGAAGACCAGCCTCAACCCCTCCCTTTTTTCGGCCTTGTTCCATAATTGTATTTTTATATACAATAAATAAAAGATACCCAGACGCCTGAATGGTCGGTATGCAGGCTCCTGACCTTTGTGGCCAGGACGCCCACCAGGGCTGCGTATTAAGTTACGCTCCCAACTGGACGCGAATTGGATCATTCTCTCTTTACTTCGCCTCTTTACTTCTGGTTACTTGCGCGTGTTCGACTCTCAGCATTTCCGTCCCTACTGGCTGCTCGTACGTCGTCCATAACCTTTCCTGTACACTACGATTACGGGAGGTTTCGATAGCGGACTCGACCAGCAGACACGCATCGCCAGCACCGAACATTCTATATGCCCAACAACATCGCAACACCAGCTCTCCGTTCCAACCGTCGACACGACCGGAACGAACGCACTTCAGCATCCCGTCGTCGACCTAAACCTCCAACCGTCGACTCGACCGGAACGTCTGCACCTCGACTCCGACCATCGAAACGACCAGTCCGACCACCGTTGCCTCAATTACCAGACCAATATACCCCACGACCTCTTCTTTATAAAATAAACTCAGCATTAATCATACATATCATCGTTCTCTTGTCCATTTTGTTTCACTTTGTCAGATACCAGGTCATGAATTCGAAAAACGTTAGCGGGCCTCTTCTAACCTCATCACCTTACGATACGGGGGCGCTCGAGCCGTCGTTTTATATCGCGCCCCCTCCTCTAGGGGTCCCCTACATTATCATAATTGTTTTGCGGGAATATCGTGGTTTCCAGTTGCTTTTTTCTAACTTTTGAATTCAAAGTTTATCTTCTAGATTGGTTGCTATTTCTCCATATCTCAGGGAAGGAGAGATGGTATTTATCAATCCAACCACGGGGATCGAATGTGGCACAAGGCCTTTTTAATGTGGGTATCTCTGAGCCCGTAGGCCCAGCCAAAAATAAATAACCATTCAAACCCGCCGAGGCGGTCCAGTTCCGTCAACCCCCCCACCCCCAACGAAACCCTACCCTTCGGCGGAGCTTCGTCCGGGTTCCTCTCTGCAAGCAGAGAAATCGACAGACACCCGACCCGGCAGCTCACAAAGCGCAGATACTACACTTTGATCCTAGCCACCGGGCCGAGCGGGTATTCTTTTTTGAGATACGGAAGATAGAGAAGGAGAGATGGACACAAACATTTTTTAATGCATTGATTGATCGATAGAATTTTTTATGGCTCATCAAACTTTTACAGGTTATTTAAATCCAGAAAATATTATTATATTGTAAAAATGATTTTGAAGATAATAATGATTTACTGGCACAAATCCTACTAATTAACCCATAGCTGAGGGGTTGAATATTTAGCACTGACACAAGATTGAACCTATTTGATTTTTTTCGTTATGGGTAAGAATAACTTCTTAATGGCTGTGTTTAAGTTTCTTAAAAATTAAATCATCCAGATATTTCAAATCCTGTACAGTCGGGATTTTTCCATCAGCAACTTCTGGCTTTTCCCAAGCCGATATTCGCCGGTAAAATTTTTTAGAGGGGCAGCCAATAATAATTAGTTCACAAAATTAGTTTTCAAAGATGTGCAAATGATTTTCTGAGAAAGCAGGTCCCTAAGCACACTGGCGACAGACCTGATTCCTGCTCCAAAAAATGGAACACAAAATTTAACAATCTGACTGCGTTTTAAGGGATATTTGACAAGAAATATATTCGTTTTTGGTATTGCTAATTGAATCATGAATTGAATAGTACATGATGGTCAAAAAGTTAGTGAATACAATGGTTAGTAGCTAAGGAAACGTCCCACCAATATTATTTCCCGAAGAAATATCCCAATCTCAAGTGGACAAGCATGAATCTAAATATATATATGTGTGTGTGTGTGTGTGTGTGTGTACGTAGAAGTCAGGTGGAGAAAAAATGATTTACCCATTAATTAATACAACGATAGTAATTTTTCTAGCAGTTCTGTCTGTTATCAAAGTAGAAAGTCCCACGTCGGTCCCTTTCGATATAATAACTTCCTTTTCTTTCTCCTCCTCTATGCAGCCATCTTTTTCCACCGGAAGTAAAGCGGTTGACGGCTCAATGCACTTGCACCAAACGTCGTCAAAATTTACGCTATTTTCTTTAGCCGCTCGACGGATAATGCGTTTGCTTTTTTCGATTTCGTCATTTGTAAGCAGCCAACGAAGTGATTCTTCAATATACCTGAAAGAAAAAAGTAGAAAAATATAGACATCGAATGAAACTAAATACTACTTGTGTCCCGTAAATGTTGCTAAATTTGTCTATTTTTTTTTTTGGGAGGGGGGGGGTATTGTTAACAGCTATCAAAGATTACGTTTGTATAGTTCAGACGCAACTTCCAGCTTCTTTGTTTAAACCCGATAATAGAAATTTAAAAACATAACAAGAACAATATTGAACTGAATTTATCAGAGACAAACAGAATTTTCAAAATGGACCCTACTGTGATTAAATATTTTAGAAGGTAATACATAGGTAGAAATTGAAGACCACTTAAGGGAAAACACCAAATTATAAATGATATTCGATTTCCCATAAAATTAGATATATGAATAAAGAAAAACCTACTTGTAAAAATAGTAATGTTAGCCGTTTCCTTATAAGGAAACATTTATAGGCTACCAAAATGGTTTAAAATGTTAAACAAATTGTTAAATATAACAATATATTATAAAATAATACTATAAAATAATAATTATCTCATATATTTATAAGTCTGCCATTCCTCCATGCTTTGAATATTGATACCACATATAATCCAGTGCTCCTATTAAATATTTAAAGATTCTTGATAAAATCCAAAGAAGGATCAACAATTTCGTACCTACACGTTATGAATTTAAGCACCGTGTTAGATTGGCATAAGGCCTCATCAATTCACATTTGAATTGAGTAGATGCAACCGTAGATTCTATGCTAACAGTTTCTTTTCTCGCACTTCTCGCTTGTGGAACTCTCTTCCGGCTCCAACTTTGACCTTCAAAAATTTAAATGTGATGTCAATCGTTATCTACTGTCTTCTTGAATACTCTTCTGTTGGTCGCGCTCCTTAATAATATTTCTTTTCTTTTATTATTATTTCACACTCGGTAACCTCTTGTATCTTAGCGGCTTTACTGCCTTGCATGGAGTGATAAAAAATTTTTTAAAATTGTGATTGGTGGGCCAAGTTCAAATTCCATCCGAAGTCGTTGTGCTCGCTTTCAAACAAATACCCTTTGAAAAGTATGAATCTATCTCTTCTCCCAAATGCCAGGGGTTAACGGCAGTGCTGACTAGGCTCTTTATCCTTGGTTGTTAACCAGTCTAAGAGAATGACAACTCAAAACCAGTTGGAGGTTGAGCTGGTAATGACATCCCGATAAAATCCTACTTGTTACAGAAACTATAGCAGCAACACCTGGTGTTTTGTATTTGTGCCCCTATATTTCGAAGGTAGTCTACATAACTTACATGGTGATTGCCACATCTTACTCAGGCTAGCCATTAATTAATACAACGATAGGGCAGCCTTCTCACACTTCGCATCACTTCTGTCTTGTTTCGATGTCTATGCCCTCTAAGATGACATTGAGACTAGCATTCGATTCGATATGTATCATGTATATATAACAGGTAAACTTGGTATCCTTGATTGGGATGATTGGATCTGCATACACGACAATCCTCCAGTATACGACCATGCGCCTTCTTATTCCAGACCATGATCTGCAAACTTTGTTGCAAACAAAACAGGTAGTGTAGACAGAACATTGGGGGCAGAGTGGCTCACTTCTGGTTGTTAGGATGACCTTTCAGATGATTTGCAAAACCTGCCCTCGACAACAGGATGCGCTTTCACACACTACTTTTTCAAGACTACATACATACATGATGATGATTGTCACTTCTTTGCAAAAGAAGGCCATCTCTTCCCTTGGTAGCTTTTTTCTGTGTTTTCCATTCAGAATGTTATTATTTTCATCATTTATACCAGAGTTAACGCTCTGCTATGGCCCGTAAGTGATTCTTAAGGTCAGCTTCACTTTACAGCCTCTCTTAGACATATGGTAAACATAAAGTTTGTCTTTTTTACCGATGTTGGAAATTTGCCTGTCCTTTTGTTCAATCATATGACGTTTCAGTCCCCCAATAGACTTACAAACTTTGTCACAAGACTCGCACAAGTAACCTGCAGGTCTTTCTGGTAGGGTTGCATTCACAGGAGTTTGCATCTGACCTTTCTGGTGTAATCTCACATGATTGTTTAAACCAGCCGCCGAATGGGTGCCCTTTCCACAAATACTGCACGTGTGTTGGTCGCCTAATATCTCTGGGATATATTCTATTCTTCCCTTCTTAATGGCGCGATCTTTATTGGAATGTTCAATCTCTTCTGATCAAAATTATTGCATCTTTCCCAAATCAAACTTCTCCAGCCAGATCTATCTCCAACAACAGTTTCCAAGTCTTCAGTTTTAACGCTATAGTGTCTTTAGGTAACTACATACATACATATATACATACATACATTGAACATTCCAACAAAAAGCACGCCATTAGGAAGGGAGAAACAGAATCTGTCCACAGTTATTAGGGCACTTGCAGTATTTTATATATATATATATATACAAAAGAATTACTTAACGTTAATATTTTTCTATACACATAAAAATAAAATTATCATTGCTCATTGCTCTATATTTTTATAATAATAAGCACTATATGAAGATATCTGCTTCACTTTTTAATCTTTAGTGTGTACTTTAACTTCTATTTGTCTAAACTTCAGAGACAAGACAGGTTTTTATATGATATCGAATTCTCTCGTTTCCAAGTGGAAAAGCTTGCCCTGAAAATCTGAATTCGCAATTATAGTTTTTAGAAGAACTTGAACTACTGACGCCAATGAGAAATATTATAACGACTTTGCTCTAAACAGATTCTCGATATGAGAAGATACCGGAAATTTCCCGGCTTGTGGGTGCTATGATCGAATCGCTCAACGGATATGCATGCTCAACTAATACTCATTTAATAAGGTAAGGATGCCACTAGAACACAAGGCGTTACAGGGAGTGAAATTGGAAGAGAATGAGAAGACTGAAAATGCGGAGGATTGAAGGAAAGACAAAAAGAAATAGTCTTCAAGATGGCGATTGACGTTGCATTCAAATTTTTGAAAATTGTAGTTATCGGAAAAGCAAGGAAGTGTGAGATAAAAACTTAGATTAGAAATTACGTTTGTATCTAGCTAGTTCAACAGTGAAAGGGTGAAATCTAGAAGCACGCTAAAATTCATGCAGTCAAGGCACCAGGGAAGAAAGGTTGTTACCTTGAAATTATCTGTAGAACAGGCAGCGAGAAGCCACACTACGTCGGTGAGAAAGTGACTGAAGACGAGATGCCTGATCAAGACCGATTGTATTGCAGACCCTTCTCTGGATTTTGTCAAGAATCTCGAGCCCCACAGTAGGGGCATCAGACAAGATATGCAACAATATTCTTCAATACACGGACGAATGGTACATTTTTAAATGTGCAAGAGAAAATTTTGTGGGTTCATGACACAGTGAACTAAACTTCCTTACAGCAAATGTAACAATTAGCTCAACAGAGTCACTCCACTTCATGTCAGTGAAAAACGTGTGAAGAAGAAGGCGCAGAGTGTTGCTTTTTTGGAGTCCAGGATCATCCATAATGACGGTAGACACAAAAAGTTCTCTGTGGGGATTAAATGACCGAGTCAGTCTGACAATCTATCTAAGCGCATTCAATTTTTTTTTTTACTGAATTCTGTTGGAATGGCTCTGCAATCTTTACAATGGTGGACAAGAATCGAGTCTGCATCAAATTTTGTGTTAAGCTCGTCAAATCTGTTATACGACAATACTCTTTATAATGCTTTGACTTGTGAAACAACCCAGATGGCAAGGAATGATATATGATAATTCAGAAAACATGGGTGCTATTTTTATTTTGTTTGTTTCTTACCAGATTTCGAAAAATACTATTCCACCCAAAGCAGTGAAAGCCAAAGAGTTCATCCTCCAATTGAGAAAATGGAAGAAGTAGGCCAATGGTGCCAAGATGACAACGCAAACGCCCCATATCACGCCAATGGACGCTGCCAAAACTGTTCTTTGTTTACCAGGAATGAGCTCCAGCATCATTGTGAACGATGGGCCAATCATACCCTGAGTATGAGAAAAAAATGACATGTTCAATTATTGCTTACTGAAAAATTCTCAGCACAACCAATAAACTCATTCCCCTCCAAATTATAATATTTAGTCATTTGGTCAGATTTTAGGAAATGAATCGAGCCGAAAATTCCAGCACCTCCTCATATACATATAAGCACATATATGTGTAGGGTGGGGAGAGGAAGCTCGATAGCTGAGGTGACTGATTATTACCCACACGTACTAGACTTCGATGTTCAATCTCCGGTGAAAGTCACTATATCGAATATGGAATGCTGATTTTCAGTAATGTCTGTCACACAAACGCTTAATGACTGCTCTTTATTCCGCCTTGGTGCACACTGCTAGTGGAGCGGTCATGTTTATACTGTAACGGTAGCAAGAAAACTGTAGTACCAACTATAAGCACGTATGAGCAGAAGGCAGTGTGACAAAGCTAAAGATAAGTTATGACGAAAGTGCGGATAACTTTTTTATTTACCCTCGTAGTTATACCGTTTGTTAGATTAAGCATTGAACCGGTGTATCTTAGAAATGATTAAAGATATTTTACTGGAATTCTCCGAAGTTTTTATAACACTACTGAACTGTACCTTAAGCAATAAGAATGCATAATTACTGTCCAAGCTTAACAGAAGTATCGTGATGAAATCGATCATAAACGAAAATGACATGTTCATCATTAATTAATCATAGCGAAGGATTGGAAGCTGATGAAGTATCGAAATAAATTTCAAATACAGTGAAACATCGACTTACGAATACCTCCACTTACGAAAAAACTCGTCATATTTACGAATTAATTTCGACTTACGAAATTAAGTAAGGGCGTCCCGTCACTGCATTTTAAACAAGATATTTGATATAAATATACCTAAAATAATTTTTAATCTTATCTAAATATACTGCATTTTATATTTTTAAGTTTTATATATTATATTATTATATATTTTATATATAATAATATAATACAGTATTGCAATACTTTTTTATACTGTACTCAATTAAATATTTACAAATATATTTTATACTGTATATACAGTGTACATTATTATATTATAATAAATTTTATAGCAGCTCGGATTGAGAAATCGGAGAGCCGAGTTCCAGTCGAATCCATTACATTCACATACGTGCTTATAACCTTGGGGAAGTTATGAATCCTCTTCTATGTTCTAGATGGCTACTGGCCTACAGAAAGAAATGGCAACCTACTGTGTGGAAATATCTGCATTGTCAGTCATGTATCGAAAGATACATGATCGCCTAAGTGTGTATCACGCATGGCACATAACTGATTAAAATATTTCTATAGTTTCTAGATGTAGTCTGATGCTACAAGCATTGCATCATCCCACTCTGTCCTTTTTGATACCTCGTAGAATAAACATTTGTAGCGTACGCATATTTGTGATTATATTAGTGTAAGTGTAAAAAAACGATAATGTGTAAAAATTTATGTACAGTAATATGTAAATTTTATTAAAATTTATTGAATTAAATGTAGGTAAAATGTGACAATTCTGAGTTCGTTTCGTTTAATCTCCTTGCAATGTAAAGTGTGTTTTAGTCTAATATACAGGGTATAATCATTGAATTTTAATTTGATATCAATACGGTATAATAGGGAAAAAAAAAAGTTAGAAAGTTTAATTTGAGGGCTAAAAGGCCCCAACTCTATAATAACTTACACGTTAGACGCTCAATATCTGTATTATATATTATCGACTTCTAGGCAATATCACTTTTCAGGTTGAACTAATTTGCATATTGATTTTAAAAAAGTATATTTCATTAATTAACTTTCCTTCATTCTGTTATTTTATTCGATGATTGTTTTGATTTTCATATCAAATATAGTTCTGTTTTGGAATATTGTCTTATATAGTACCGAAAAGTGTTCGAAATTTGAATTTTACTTGACATTCAATAGTTGGCATCTATAATTTTTAAAACTTTCCTTAACTATAGCAGGCCGATTTATGAATGAAATGTTTATTTAAAATTTTTGTTTCAAAGATTTCAAGTAGTGAATATATCTTACTTTTCGAAGTGATAGCGAGCGGCCGAAGCCTAATAGTATGCCAATAAAATGGAAGCTTACCTGGTTCATAAATCCTTCTACTGATCTGAGAGCAACGAATGTCCAGTAATTTGGTGAAAATGAAAGACCGATTCCTGTGCCCAGTAAGAGCAACGAGAGGATAATGTGTAGAGGTTTCCGGCCATATTTATCGGTGATTATTGGAATGATGAAGGACGATACCAGACAACCGACAGAATACAATGTCTGCGTCAATTCGGAAAATCCTTCTTTGTCGCATACCAAGTCGAACTGGAAAAAAGAAAAGAAAAAGTATATAGCAATCACAAAACTATATACAATGAACTATCTAATCTGTATATTCTCATCGGTGTTAATTTATCACAAAAAATCGGAAAGTGCGCCACTGTGTGGATATGATCAAAACAAGCAATATGAAAATGCAAGTCTGAAAAAAAACATTGTATTGTAATAAAAGCACATACTCCGGGGAAAAAAAAAGTCATATGATAAAAACACCAACAAAATAAAAAAGAGTTGACCTATTAGAAATGATCATTATACAGTAATAACAACATTCGTCCTATAGAAATGATGAGGATATAAATCTTGTGGGAATATTATAAAAATAACAAAAAGGTTTCTAGCAAATGTTGCTCTATATACAAACTAAAACATCCGGACAAAAGAATAATTTTATAATAAATGCAACTCTGGTCTACAAGATATAATGAAAGAAAAGAACCAATGTAAAGAGACAAGTCAAAAATGATTGCTGTATAGTCATACGAGTGTGTCTTCGATTAAAACAAGAAAAAAAATCCTTCTCTGTCGCATACCAAGCCGAACTAGAAAACAACAACAACAAAAAATACAATACAAATCGTTTCAGATAAATCAATAAAATCTTTCGAATCTTTTACATACCTAGGAAGCGAGATAAATTTTACTGAAAAGCATGTGAAAATTCGCATAGCTAAAGCCTAGATTGCTTTGCATAAAATGGATGTAATCTGGAAATCTGATCTACCAGACAACCTCAAGCGGAGATCCATTCGAGCCACTGTAGAGGTGCTATTAATGTATGGTGCCATTAGCTGGACATTAACTAAAATCCTACAGTCTAACCCTGATGAAACCTACACTCGGATGCTGAAAGCTATACTTAACATCTCCTGGAAACAGCACCCAACTAAATCACAGCTAAATAGACCGATTCCTGATATTATTACCATCAAACGTGAACGCAGAATGCACTTTGCAGGACACTGGTGGCGAGGAAAACAAGAACTGTTTTGGACACCTAACTAAAGAGCAAGACGAGGTGGTTGGCCGGCAACCACTTACATTAATTAGCTATTTTATGACACAGAATGCTTCCCTAATGACCTTCCGACCTTGAGGCAGGACCGTAATTGTTGGCGTGATAGACTCATTAATATCCGAGCTAGCTCTACTGAATAATAATAAATAATATAATTCTTCGAGCGTTCTACAAACTTCTACAAACTTTTATACCAAAAAGCTGTCTGCTTATGGTTGCTGGCTTTCCATTCGATATTATTATAAAGTTCGACTGCCACTCCTGGTAATTTGGGTCTTAATGTTACGGGGTCCACCCCTTTTTCATACAAGTGGACTCGCCCAGCGTGTACTTGTACTGCTGCCGGTGAATGCCCGGGAGATAGAGTGAGTAACAGAGATACACTGATACAGTGAACAGTGAGAGAGTAAGAGTGTGAGGTAACCGCTTTGTAGGAGTCACAGTTGCGATCCCGTAGACTAACCGCATTTCTGGATCTACTAACCGTATTACCAATTGTATTATTACGTCAATACATTTATTTGTTTTATTTTATTCCTGCGTTTGTCATTCATTTGAGACCGGATTTCATCCCGGGATCCACAACAAATTGGCGACGAAGATTCGAACTCACACGGGAAGAAAAAACAACAAAAAATTTTTCCCTCGTCGTCGACAGGGAATTGGCGACGAGCGATTCGAACTCACACGAGAAGAAGAAATAGAAAAATCCTCCCCTCGTCCACAACAAATTGACGACGAGCGATTTGAACTCACACAGGAAGTACAAACAACAAAAAATTTTCCCTCGTCGTCCACATCAAACTGGCGACAAAGAGTTACGAGGAGTAAAAATACGTAAAATTGAGTTATGATGGAAGATTTTAAAAATATTTTGGTAGAGCTGGTAAAATACCAAAATGATCAACAATTGCAACTACCAGAAAGAATGGAAGAAAAATGGCAAAAGCAATTGCTACATACGCAGAAGGATCTCCAGGAACTAATATTGAAAGTAGCGGGTAACAAGCAATTAGATATTGAAAAAGAGGCAACTTTTTCGCAAGACGCACTGTGGAATACCATATAGATTTTCAAATATTCTCTAGATGAGGATACAAATTTTGGAGATTACTTCAGAAGACATGAAGACATCTTTTACATCGACTGTCAAAACTGGACAGAAGCAAAAAAAGCTACGCCTGTTGCTTAGAAAATCAGGAACTGAAGAATATACAAAGTTCGTGGATTATATCTTGCCAAAAAAAGACGAACGAATTAAAATTTGACGAAGCAGTGACATGTCTTAAAGAACTCTTCAGTCCGAAAACATCACTCTTCCACACGAGGTGGAAATGCCATAACCTGGTAAAGGGCGATAATGAGGATTATTCCACGTTTGCCGCAATAGTAAATAAGCATTGCGACGACTACAAACTAACGGAATTAACACCGGACAATTTCAAATGTTTCATCTTTGTTCAACGGTTAGTTTCAACAAAAGATAGCGAAATGCGCAAAAGAATGCTTTCAAAATTACAAAATGAATCTGGACTAACACTACAACAATTATCGGAAGATTGCCAGAAATGCCTATGTATAAAGAAAGACGCGAAGGACATTGAGAAGTCAGCTTTATATCATATACATAAGTTAAACAAAAGTCTACGTTTTTCACCCTCCCCGGAAAGAAAACAAAAATTCTATAATAATGAAAAAAGATTCTCACCCTGCCCGGAAAGAAAACAAAAATTTTATAATAAGAGAAAAAGTACAACATACAGGACAAATTATGACGAAAATCGAAGTAAATATAAGCTCCCCCATCAGCATATTATCGATGTGGAGGACTACATTGGAACAAGGTTTGCCGTTTTGGATATAAAAACTGTGTTGAGTGTGGAAAAATGGGCCACAAGGCATCCCAATGTAGGAATAGAAGTAAGAGCTACTAGGATGCATAACGAAGACAACACCAACATAAGGAAATATGTCGAACTGGAAATTTTAAATAAAAAGATAAAATTACAACTGGATTCGGGTTCCGACCTCACGATAATCAACCTACAGACATGGAGAAAACTTAACAGACCAACCATGTTACATACACAAAAAATTGCAAAGTCGGTTACAGGCAAGCGAATAAAATTCGAAGGAGAAATAATCGTGAATGTTAAATTTCAGGGGAAAATAAAAAAAAACTTAAGATATACATCATGAAAGATACTGAAAATCTAGTAGGTATCGACTGGATGCAAAAGTTCAACGTTTGGAATCTACCTATCAGCTCTTTTTGCAAAAAGTGAGAGGTTGAACCATCAGATGCTATAAAGGAAGAATTATATAACCAATTTCCTGAGGTATTTTCGAGCAGGTTAGGACGATGCAACAAATTTAAGGCCAGAATTGAATTAAAAGAAAACGTCCGACCAGTTTTTAAAAAGAAGCGAAACGTGCTGTTCGCTACTACAGAAAAAATCGACAAAGAATTGGAGAGACTTGAACAGACTGGGATTCTTGCAAAAATAGAGTTTAATGAGTGGGCAGCGCCGGCAGTTTATATAAAAAAGAAATCAGGAGAAATCCGCGTATGTGCAGATTTTTCGACGGGGCTTAACAAGGCTATAAAAGACCATCATTACTCACTACCGAGCCCAGAGGAGATATTTACAAAGCTCAACGACGGGTTGAATAGAAGGAAAGAGAACAAGGGAAAACAAGGGAAAGTGTTGACCTTTCTATGGTGCATAATGAGGAAAAACGGTTTGGAAAATTTGGCACTCACAGGACCTACTAAAGGCAAGAGGGACCATTCGAAAAGAGCGCATACCTAGCTTGTGTCAAAGGATGCCTGGTGTTTTGAAATGCTTTCTAGGACAACAAAAAAAGGCTCTCTTCAACGCAAATGGCAATTTTACCAGAATGCATGTTCTCTGGTGACTGGAAGGTGTCCATTGTTTGCTGCAAGTTTCTTGGACCGAGTAGTGTGTATATGGATTAAATAAGAACTAGACGAGATATTCTTGGATATTGTCAGCGAAATAAGAACAATCTATCCCCTTAGATTAAATAAAGGGTTCAGTTTTAAAATCCTTGAAGGTTTATCGGATCGACAAGCACCCGATGAAGGGCGGATACAGCGCCTGAAATGTTGGGATAACAACAACAAAGATGAAGTCTGAGTTTAAATGATGAAAATGAAAATAATGATGACTTCTCAGTGCGGAAATTTTAGACAAAACTGTACATATAGGACTGGTTAGGGTTACCTCGGCGTGGTGTAATGGCTAGCAAGCTTATCTCGCTAGAACAGTTACGACTGAGTATTGAGTTCGATCCTCAGTGGGCGCCCCACACTTTCGGCCTTGTGCCGCATCTAAGCTATGTTTACAAAATCACCATATAGGACTGGTTAGGACATTATAGTTATTATGGGGTCCACCCCTTTTTCATATAAGTGGACTCTACCAAGTGTACCTGGACTGCTGCCGTTAAATACCCAGAGTTACAGTCAGTGAGAGCAGTCGGTGGTCGGCAGTCGGAGAGTGTGAGAATATATCAACGGAGGTAGTGTGAGATAACCTCTTGTAGAAGTCAGTTACAAGCACTTAGACTGTAAGAAAGTACTACTTCGAGACTATATATATATCTATCTGTATTTGCTACTAACCACGTTCCTGGACTTACTAACAGTATTACTCTTTGTATGATTGTGTAAATACATTTTATTTCTTATATTTAATTATTGCGTTTATCATTCCTTGGAGACCGAATTCATCTCGGAATCCACAACAATAGTGTAATCATGACATTGTGGTGATTAAAATGTGATATTTTGGTAAATGGAAAAATAATTTTCGGGTGAATGGGTCAGTGATTTAGATTAGTCATGTTTAATGATAGGAAAGTGGGAACCAATTTCCTAACCCCACATTTTTAGGCTTTGTGCCACATTTTCTTTATATACAGCTATAAATAATCTTATATATTCGATATTAAATAACTCAGCAAGTGTTCATCTTACTAAATTAATAACAGTCAGACTAATCTTCTCATCTTTACTGTTACGATCACAATGTTTCGATCGTCGTGTCATAAGGCCTTCTTCAAGAAGATGTTGATCCAGGTAATCTTTAGAGAATTTCGAGCAGACCCCCCCACAAAAAACACAAACTAAGCAAGATGTCTCTTAACATGGACAGAGGGAAAAGTAGATTAAATAAAGGGTTCAAATCCAAACTCCTTAAATGTTCCCCAAAAAGACAAACACCTGACGAAGGTCAGTGGTTACAACGACCGAAACGCTGTGGTCGTAACAAGAAAGACGAAGACATTAGTCTGACTGTAGAATGGTTGAAATGTCTTTAAATTAACCGACATTACTTAACTGGGAAAATATTATTGAGTTGGTTTGGTAATGAGGCAAATGATTCTAGTTAAATTTTTTTTAATGTTAAAAATAAAAGTAATGTGAAGTCGGAATTTCGAGTTAAAAGCTTCAGAAAGGATAAATGTAAGTAATGTTACCTCCGACACAAAAGATCTCGATCGTTCAGGGACGTAACTGTAGCCATTTACGCATGGCAGAGTTTGATTGAAAGTTCCATTTATGCTTTGTATTTCGATGTGACACTTTTCGTATTTAATTTCAAAACTAGAGTTGTCTTCATAACCGTATTCTAACAGTTGGGTTTCGTTCATCACTGCACATTTCACTTCGGGAAGAATACCTGTAAAAAAAGAAACCTGCAGTTTATAAACCTCGATAAAATAAGACGTAGTTCATGTATAGTTCATATAATGGATGTCAGTTATCAATCTTCTGTTTAATTCGCCTCTCCAAGTTCTCCACCTCCTTAACCAGGCATTGAACTCACACTCTTTGGGTCTTGTCACTAGATCTGACTAACGTCTTTATCCACTGACACGTGAAGAAGGCCGGGGCGTACAACGGTCGAAACGTTGTAATAAATTTGACGAAAAAGATGAGGACAATAGTCCGAATAATGTAAATAGTGTACATAATACCTCATCTCAGAAATATAGACAAATATTTGTCAGCAATGATTGTTTCTTTTCGAATGATAAAAGAAGAAACCTACACGTGAAATAAATGATATGAAAAGAATAGGAGGTACAGTCGAAGATGAAATCGCCGGTGAATAGTGATTCTCTTTACAAATCTCACCATATATTGAATGATATTACGCCTTTATCCACTGACATCCATTAGAATGTGGAACTAGAACAGTCTACCCCAGTGAGAGAAATAAGATGTTCCGTTCGCCATTCCAACCGCCTGAAGAAGGCCAGAGCGTACAATGGCCGAAATGTTGTAAAAAATATGGCGAGGACAATAGTCCGAATAATGTAAATAGTGTACATAATAGCTCACCTCAGAAATATAGACAAATATTTGTCAGCAATGATTGTTTCTTTTCGAATGATAAAAGAAGAATCATTGGCAAAACATGTTTGCCTTGAGATACCTTGCTCTCATTAGTAAGAGCATCACGAAAAAACAAGATCTGCAAGAACCTGATGATGTCCAGAGGTCGAAACGTTATGATATCAACAACAACGATGAAGATAACATGAAAAAAATTGGATAATAATAATGTAAGAAATCTTTCACAAAAATTCATGTAATTTGTTTTCAGACCCCTTTCTTTTATTAGCAAGAATATCAACGAAAAGAAAAAAGGTTTAATGATATTAATCATATTTTTGCTATTCAGGTTCGTCCTGGCCATGACAATAAACTACATCCGGGTCCTGGGTATGACAATAAACTACATCCGTGTCCTGGGTATGATAATAAACTACATCCGTGTCCTGGGTTAGACGATAAACTACATCCGATAGCAATGCTACTGATCAAGAGGTCTTGAGGAGCGTGGAACCACCTCGTAATTGCTGGTGTTCCCAGCTCCAATCTGTCTCGCGGTGGTAGCAACTGTTAGGGTCCCAGCTATGGGCAAATAATTAACCCCCTGGGGTCAAAACACTATGAAAGTGTAAAAATATGTCTTAATACCAGCAATATATGTTAATACTAGAAATAATTTGTAAAAATTATTACCAGTAATACATTTTTGAAAAAATATTACCAGCAATAAAAATCTTGTCGGCATTAAATAACCCATTGAGGTGTTGATATGCCGTAAGACAAACCAAACCAAACTAAACCAAACCTATTCACGTGACGAAATGATTTTACATACTTATTTTTTAAGGTGTAATAAACATTTCTTTCCGATTCAGTTATACACGTAACGCTTTCTGGCAAAGCTGGATCTAATTACAGCTTTTCTCTATCCCATATCTATTTGTTGACCAGACATTAAACCTTCACACTCGTTTTTTTTAATCGAATTTACTCTAAACAAGACACAAGTGCTTACTGGAAGTGAAAGAATTAGAAAACAGAAAACATAAAACATTATGAAGGAGCTAGATCAATAGAAGAGTGATCAAGAAGACAGTAGATAACGATTGACATTGCATTTAATTTTTTGGAAATTTGGCTGGAAAGCAAGGAGCTTGAAGAAATTTCCACAAGTAGGAAGTGCGGGAAAAGAAAGTGTTAGCATAGACTTTACGGTAAATTGATGAAACCCCGTCACCAATATAGTACTGCGCTTAAATTCAAAAACGTCTAGCGACCATATGCGAAGAGTTCATCCTGTGAAGTATTCACTACCATGTAGGAGGATTAATATTTCGTACCATTCTTTACTTTGTTTCTAAGAAAATGTTCCTATTTCTTAATACTTTGTTTTGTTCGCTATTCCAATCCGTATTCGGATTAAGCAATTAAATCAGAATGGATATGAATAATTGTTTTAATCAAATTCACCCCATACAAGGCAGTAAAGCCTCTAAGGCACAAGTGATTACTGGGTGTGAAAGAGTTAAAAAGTAGGAACATTAGTCAGGAACGAGAACAAAAGAAGTGTAATCAGGAAGATAGTAGATAACTATTGACATTGCATTTAAATTTGTTTTCTAATCATCTCACCCCATGCAAGGCAGTAAAGCCACTAAGACACAAGGAGTTACTGAGTGTAAAAGAATATGAAAAAGAGAAACATTATTAAGAACCGAGAACAATAGAGGAGTAACCGGAAGATAGTAGATTACTATTGACATTGCATATCAATTTTTGAAAATTTAACTGGAAAGCATGGGGCCGGAAGCGAGTTCCACAAGCAGTAAGTGCAAGAAAAGAAACTACTACCACAGAACTCACGGTTACATCTAGCCATTTCAACTGTAAATTGACGAGACTTTGTTGCTAACCTAGTATTGCGCTTAAATTCATAAAGCGAAGAGTAATATTTATTCTGTAAAAATGTACCAAAATATGGCACAAGGCAAAGGGTGGATTGGGAAACGATGGTGTTCTTCTGTCTTATAATTAAACTTAGCTAGCCACAATCACTGACCTAATCATACCACAATATTCCTTACACAAAAACAACATATTCTTATATACCATTCTGACTACACCTACCATAATACCACAGAATCTCTATGAAGTCCTAACTAGATCCCATATGTACAATTTTTGTCTGTGGAAGAGGGGAATAAACCAACAATTTAAAGATCTAAACCCCAGTGTGTATTTAAAACATGTGATAATTTATTTACAAGAAACTAAATAAAATAGTATTAGTAATAAAAAAAAAACACCCAGAATCCATAATTGTGGCAGAAACATCAGTTAACTGGACAAAATGAATGCGGAACCTTCTTAATATAAAGCACTCGTTCGTCCTACCACTCACACAAACACACACTCATTCAAACACAACAACAAATACGAAACTCACACCCGAAAAAACGAAAATCGTCCCGCATCTACCAGAAAACTGACATCTCTGGTCACCTACTGTGATGGAGAGCTCATCCAAACAATTACCATGGAAGTATTTATAGAAAATGCACAGGACAGCTACATTACAACAGTTGGAAACTGACTGAAGCCGAGACAGATCAGGACCAATAATATTGCTTATTCTTCTTTGGGTTTTATCAAGAATCTCTAAATATGTAGCAGGAGAATCGGATCATATGTGACAGCAATATTCTAAGCATGGATGATTGGTAGACTTATATAAACGATTTTTTCATAAGTAAGATGACTAAGTCAGTGATTGCTTTCTGTTGATATGGAATTTAAGAAAACATTCCAAACGAAATGCATATGAGGTGTAACGATTTAATTGCCGGAGTCCTCCGCAACGTATTCTGTTTTCAAGAGGCGCAAAAAGATGAGTTGTTTATCATCGACCAGTAGGGGAAGTTGTCATACTGTTGGCAAAAAATGAACGAAAGAAATCTAGAGGAGCGGTTGAACATCAAATTTTGTTTGAATATTAAAATCAATTCGACACAATATATGAAATCAGTTGGGCAGAAGCCAGCATATCCAGAAAGCGCAGATGTAATTCATGTACTTAAGGTTTCATGAGAGTTTAAATGCTCTCGATTAGTTGAGAAACGTGACTTCAAATAGTTTGGTTTTGAATTGTAGTTTTTCTTTTATTACACGGAGACGGAAGATCTGGCTCCCTGTAATTCATAGGACCTTATTTATTTATTTTGATTAATTTATTTTACTTGTAGGCAGTCAGAACTCATCTCAGAATTTTTACTACGTTACTTAAAGAATCGAATAAAAATATATACAAAATAAAACTAAATAAGAAAAAAACAAGTAAAATAAATTAATCCAAATAAATAAACAATAAACAAATTAACAAGCCACTCCCGACAAAATAACCGTTAGAATAGACTACCCACAGTGCACCACTGACCCATATATATAAATACCTGAGAAAAAATTAAGACATGTGGCCTGATGATTGCGTTTAGCATGAAACAGTCTGTCGCCTCTGAGTGTTGATCTCAATATTCACTTTTATATATATATATATATATATATATGTGTGTGTGTGTGTGTGTGTGTGTGTGTGTGTGTGTAATGTTCTTGAGAATTTACAACAAAGATATTAAACACTTTTATTTATTAGATCTTCAAGGTTAATCTGATCTATAGATAGATAGATAGATAGATAGATAGATCTAAATAGACTAATAAAGACTTGAATAGACAAAGAGATATATAGAGATTTGAATAGATATATTTGAATAGACTTAATTCAACCGATAGCTTGAGAGATATTTTAATAGACATCTGATAGATTTGAATAGACTCAGATACATTTGAAAAAGCTAAGATCTGGATAGATAGATAGATAGATAGATAGATAGATAGATAGATAGATAGATAGATATGAAAGGTATGAAATAAATAGATAGTAGACATGAAAGTTATGAGATAGATAGATAGATAGATAGATAGATAGATAGATAGATAGATAGATAGATTAATAAAGACTTGAATGGACAAAGAGATATATAGAGATTTGAATAGACATATTTGAATAGACTTAATTCAACCGATAGCTAGAGAAATATTTTAATAGACATCTGGGAGATTTGAGTAGACTCAGATACATATGAAAAAGTTTAGATCTGAATAGATAGATAGATAGATAGATAGATAGATAGATAGATAGATAGATAGATATGAACGGTATCAGATAGATAGATAGATAGATAGATAGATAGATAGATAGACAGATAGATAGATATGAAAGGTATCAGATAGATAAGACGGAAAATTATTATATACAATGTCTTTCAGAAACATTAATATCATTTGGTAATCTAATAACCAATTCTCATTCAAATCAACCCAATTTTAACATCATGTGTAGGTATAACTCAAAATTCTATGTGATAGGAGGCGGATCAGTCGTGCTAGCGATGAAGACAATGCGCTATTGAAACGGCGGCCATGTGACACCATGTGATTTTTTTTTCTCTGGGGCTATGTGAAGGAACAGGTCTATGTCCCTCTCCTCCTACAACTCTCAAACAGAGAATCACTGCCGTACATGTTACCCAAGACAATGGGCTTGGATGCTGCAGCGTGTCTGGCAGCAGTTGGACATACCGACTTGACGTGTGCCCTATCACAGACGGTGCGCCTATTGAAAACTTATGAAATCGTTCATGAAATACAAATACGTTTGAATTTCTCATCTAAGCTTTGATGTATAAATCTTATTTTACTTAACAAGAAGCTTGTTTAGTTTCACATGCCTAGACTATTTAATTACTCAGATATTTATATCTCAAATTATATCAAATTTACTTTGAAACACCCTTGTATTATATGTAGTCACACAGAAAAAATTTAAAGAAGGATTATGGGGCACCAATTTTTGAATAGGGACACCTTTCTCGTCTTTAAAATTAGCATTCAAACTCTGGGTTGGGACAGTGGTCATTCGCAAAAGTCTGACACTTCTTATACTTGGGTCAGCTTAATTTACGCAAGACCAAAACTAGTTTGAAGATTATCTGACGTCGGCTTTCAAAAAACAAACTTCAGTCCATTTACTGTGAAAATTAGCATTTGATTTCTTGGTTTTATACCTGATCTTGAATATTGACCAGCTGGCTAAGCGCAAAACTGACAATTATCTCAACCACAAGGCTAATCTCAAGCCATAATCTTTATAGATATGAAAATAAAAGCTTAAATTACAGGTAGAGAAGACACTATATAGAGAAACTGTCAGAGGATCTGTCTGTTAGATGAGATAGTTGTGTATTCTCTACCGGTTACAGGGCTTGCAGTTCGAGTCCGTTTAAAAAGCAGGATTATGAAATCTGCTTTTCAAGGAAAGTCGACCGTATTTACTTTGAAGAATAGCCCAATGTAACCATTCTTGCCCCGACTATCTTCGCTTCTTGTCTTCTTTGGTTTTATGATGAATTAAAATTAAGAGATATTGAATCAGTTTACGTTTAGTACAACAATAGGTACTATGACGTAGGGAGATTGGGAGGGTATACAAGCTTTGAAAATCCGTATCAGTTAACCTAGCTTGTTACGTGGGATCGAACAGATAGTGAGTGAGTCACTAAGTTAAGCAGCCTCAATATCGATAAAAAGCTGTATGAAAGTGAAGTGTAGAAAGAAAGAAAGAAAGAAAGAAAGAAAGAAAGAAAGAAAGAAAGAAAGTGTTATGGCCCGGTTCCTTGTACCACGGTGATAGTCCAAGGTAGAACCAATAAAGAAGAACTCAAACACAGATATGGAATAACACAGATATATTACAAACAGGAATATATACAGAGAAGTAGAAGTGTTAGTATGAACAATCAGGTTTAGTAGAGAGAACAATGTAGTCTCGACCAGTATCAATATTCCAATGTCTTGCAGTAATTGTCTGAACGCGACTCTGTTTCGGACTGCCTCTGACTCGACTCTTGACTCCACTTGAACTACTGACTCCACTTGAACTACTGACCCCCGCCTACTGACTGAGATGCAGTATTTATTAAGTATGGAATAGTCCATTATTATTATTATGGGTAAGATCCCATAACAGAAAGAAAGAAAGAAAGTTTTGTAACCCAGAGAAGGTTACGGAATAGAATAGTCACACGAAGGTTGGTAATGAACGATAATACTTAAGCCACGAACAACACATATAAGATTCGCCAGCAGCGTGTAGAAGTAGTAGTCAACTGCTAGAAGTCATTCATATGAATTCCACAATGAATTTCCAAGAGAGAGTTTAACCAGCACAAATGTTTCCCAAGACGAGACTCTGCCCTTCGACATAGCCCTGTCTGGGGATTCTCTCTCCTCGGGGGTAGAGAGTTTGACAGCACAATCTCCAACTGAAGGATATTTGCCAACCGCCACACGCGGGCTGATGTGGCACAAGGCCGAATTTAATGTGGGGTATCCGAGCCCGTAGGCTCGGGCAAAAATTCACCGTAGACTCTGTAAAAAACGGGGTCGGGTAGCTGTCTACCACCCCAGACGAGATTTTGCCCTTCGGCATAGCCTCATCTGGGTTGCTCTCTGCCCGAAGGCAGCGAGTCCGACCAGCACAGCCGGAGATGAATCTTCAACTGAAGACCACCATACAGTATTTACTACTGTATTTATGTGAATGGGGACATACTCATTATCGTCCATAGGCATGCTACAAAAGAAAGAAAGAAAGAAAGAATGAAAGAAAGAAAGAAAGAAAGGTGAACAGGTCGAGGAGAGCAAAGAAAGAAAGAAAGAAAGAAAGAAAGAAAGAAAGAAAGGTGAACAGGTCGAGGAGAGCTAAGAAAGAAAGAAAGAAAGAAAGAAAGAAAGAAAGGTGAACCGGTCGAGGAGAGCTAAGAAAGAAAGAAAGAAAGAAAGAAAGAAAGAAAGAAAGAAAGGGATATTAGACATGAGAGAGAAAATAAAAATAAAAACATAGAGTACGAAAGACAAGATATAGGGGAGAAAATGAGAAAGTTTAATATAGAGAAAGTCATTTTCTGTTATCACTTTGCGTCCAAATTTTTTTTAGATAGCAATAATCGGAAGATTTAAAAAAAAAATTGAAAACATTTCCCTCATCATCATCATAAACAACTTTACATACGAAAAATTAATAGAAAATTAACTGAATTGAAATTATGATATTATTTTAAGAGCAGACTACGTTTGATAACATTATCTGTGATAAAAGACTTCAAATGCGTTTTTGAGAAATGGTTGGGACACATCGAGCGTACGTGTGAAAGAAATAAAGACCGATCAAAGCGTAGGGAGAGAGAGAGAAAGCGTTTAAGAGTGGAAATAGCGAACGCAAGAGAAAGAAAATAAAGAAAAGATGTAAGTGTAGGAAAAGAGAGAGAGAGAGAAAGCGTTTAAGAGTGAAATAGAGAATATAAGAGGAAGAAAAAGGAAAAAGATGAAAGCGTATGAAGAGAGAGAAAGAGAAAGCGTTTAAGAGTGAAATAGAGAGTTTGACCAGCTTTCTCCTCTTCATACGCTTCTCTTTCTTCATACGCTTTCATCTTTTCCTTTTTCCTTCTCTTATAGAGAAGGAAAATGGAAAAGATGAAAGCGCAGGGAGAGAGAGAGAAAGCGTTTAAGCGTGACATAGAGAATATAAGAAAAAGAAAAATAAGAAAATATGAAAGCGTGGGAAGAGAGGGAGAGAAAGAAAGCTTTTAAGAGTGAAACAGAGATAAAAGAGAAAAACAGAAAAGTTGAAATCGTAGGAAGACAGAGACAGAGAAAGAGAGAGATACCACCGGTTAAGAGTGGGAATAGAGAATATGAGAGAAAGAAAACGAGAAAGATGAAAGCTAGAGAGTGAGAGAGTGCGAGAAGGAAGGAAAGCGTTTAAGAGTGACATAGAGAATATAAGAGAAAGAAAAGAGAACATATGAAAGCTCAGAAAAAGAGAGGGAGAAAGCGTTTTAGAGTGAAATAGGGAATATAAGAGAAAGAAAAAAGACGAAAGCACAGGAAGAGCGAGAGAGAAAGCCTTTACGAGTGAAATAGAGAATATAAGAAAGAGAAAAACGAGAAAAGATGACAGCACAGGAAAGAGAGAGAGAGAAAGATTTTAAGAGTGAAATAGAGAATATAAAGAAAGAAAAATAGAAAAAAATAAAGCCTAGGAAGAGTGAGAGAGATAAAGCGTAGGAAGAGTGAAAGAGAGAAAGTAAGAGGAAGAAAATAAAAAGATCAAAGCGTGTTTAGAGTGGAAAGAGCGTTTAAGAATGGAATAGAGAATATAAAAAAAGAAAAACGAGAAAAGTTGAAAACGTAGGAAGAGAGAGAGAGAAATGAGAGAGAGAGAGAGAGAGAGAGAGAGAGAGAGAAAGAAAGAATAATGAAATAAAGAATTTGATAAACAAACTTCTTACGTACCGATGAAAATTATTCTAAGTAAACTTGCACCAAACACAATAAATGTTAACGCCAGAACAGTGAATTGTGCAATTTGAAAAAAACCCATCGGCTTCAGATTCGTGAAAAGATAGTCCACATCGATTTGACGAGCTTGGCCTTTCGTAGACATTTTCAATGTTTCGTTAACAATCCTGGATCTTTAATGACTTTTATTTTAAAATAAAAATAAAGATTCATTAAAATCAAATCATAAGACCACGGATTTGGTTGTTGAGCAAAACTGCTTACTGTACATATAAGGAAATGTAATTAACAAACGGTGTTCATTTTCTCTCTCTAGGTGATGTTTCTGAAGCCTTAGGTATACGTCCGTCTGTTGTCCGGCACAAAACTGCGCCTTGCCCAGTCCAATTCTGTTTTTTTAAGCACCAACACTGATCATGTAACTGGATACAAAATTTTGAAAACAAAGACCGAAGCAATAAAAAGATAAAAAAAAAGGAAATAAATATATGCCAAATTTAGGTCAATGCAATTCGGTGATAGGTATCTAATTTTTTTGGACGTGACTTTTCATATTAAGAACCAAAATTACATCACTGTTTTTACACTGAACGAAACAAAATTACGAAATTTTAGTAAGTACATTTTTTTTAAAGAAAAGTGTCTTTTCCTCTAAAGATGTTTGTACATTAATTTGTTTTCTGTCTCTTCCCTAACGCAAAAGTTAAACGTTAATACTTCTTTCTTTTCTTTTTATGTGCCATGTCCTTCCAGGACGTAGGCGATCATGGCTTAGAGTTCTAATTTTAATTAATTTTTAAATGTGAAGATATTTCAACAAATAGTACTGTTTTTAAATAATATCAAAATACATTTCATGTAGTAAAAATTTTACGCCTTTTAAATGTATACAAAGTAGTTTAGTCCAATAAACTGTACGACGCCTACGGATTTCTTAGAATTTAGATCGCTTTTCTTGGAAAAGGGTCTAGCCTTATTAGGGCAATCATGGGACCTAAGTGGTATTTAAAAAAAGAGCGCGAATCTTTATCAGTTAGATCCGAAGCTTCCAACGGAGAAACCAAAGCTATTCGTAAGAATTGTTTAGTAACCCTCATTTCAATTTTCAAACATTTTCTTGAATTTCATTGGTTGTTAAATAAAAATAAACTTCGAGAAATTTCTATTACAAAACAGTCAAAATTTGTGCAAAAATAGGCTCAACTGATATAAAAAAAAAAAAAAAAAAACTATTTCTCAAATTCATCCCTAATTTAAATGTTTCAAGAAATCCTACTGGCTAAAAAATTTAAAAAATTCAACATTCGCCCACGCATTTTTCAGAAAAAATCGTAACAACTACCAAGCCGCTGGAGCCGATTTTGTTGTTAAAAAAACTATAAATAGAAACAGCAAACGAATTTTCGTCGCATTTTGAGACTCACACACGCAAAGATACACACGGGAATTATGTGTCAAAATTGCCGCCAAAGAAACAAACTTTCTTTATGAGAGATTGGAAAAATTCATGCAACAAACTATTTCACTTAATATCTTTCACAGAAAAATCTTTTGTCTAAGTTAAATTTAACCTCTCAATCAAAGGCAGACAACTTTTTAGACATTGAACATTTCTGAAACAGCAAAGAACTTTTTCTCTATACCTTAGATACATCATATTTGAAAATTGAAATGAGTGTTACTAAACACTCACTCACATTCTGATAACACCCTTCTCTATATACTGACACATTTCACAAAGGAAATATATTGAATAGTAACAACAAATTTATATGTTCACATTTAACCATTGTTGAATTCAATCTTTCTTGAATTTATTCTATTTCTTCTCTGTAAAAATCATGGTTAAAGGCAGATAACTTTTTTTCAACAAAAAATAATAATTCTTATTGATTTGTTAAATAAGAACAGTATTTGAATTTAAGGTTGACTTACAAGAAAAAGAACAAATCAATTATGTCCAAACTTATATGACTAAAACATTTCAAACCAGAATACAGTTCCTGAAATAATTTACTGCCATACCAACATTTCTGAACGATATTTCTAATAATATAAATAGTTAACTTTCCTGTCAGCAAGCAACACTATAAAAAAAGGAAAATGCAAAGACTTTTCAAAGGACACTTTCTTTGATTATTTTATCGCAGCACAACTTGATTGTATATTTCTGTATATATTTAACATCCTGCTACCACCTTTTTTTTTATCAATATCAATTTTCGTACAAAAAGTGGATCACAGAGCTTATTCAGCTTAATAAATATTTTCAAAAAATCTCAACTTCTGATTGGTTACTTAATATTTAAACCATGCCCGAATATCAATGTCGATTTCTGTGCAAAATGTGGATCACAGAGCTTATTCAGCTTACTATATATTTTCAAAAAATCTCAACTTCTAATTAGTCACTTAATATTTAAGTCATGTTCGAATAACATCGACCTAGTTCTTGACCTGATCAAAAAATAATTCCGCCAAAATCTATCAAGTCTCTGGGAGCCTAACACATAACAAAATTAGCAATAAATATGAAACGTCTTTCATCTTCGACAGTGAGCCGATCGGAATTGCTCATCTCGCTCTGACTTTTTTCTGACTGGTAATTACACGCAACTTTTTCCTGACACTCTACGTTTCTTTTCGACCTGTAATTTACATTTTAGTTAAGTTTGATTTATTTTTTTACCGTTTTTCTTGCGTTCTTACGACTGTTTTTGCAAAAGTTTTTGATTTTTTCTTTTTCAGTTTTTTACCCTCCCCATTTTTTCCTTTATTTTGCTCTTATTCTTTTAATATTATATTTTCTTTTTTATTTTATTTTACTTTTAAGTTCACTTTTAATTTTGTAACCCCTGTCAGACTTTGTTTATTTTTCTACGTATTTCGATTGGCTTTATTTTCCTCCTTGTTTATTTGTTACGTGTTACTTCGTTTGTTGCCATTCTTCTTTTAAATATCCATTAAGTTTTCCGTGTTTTCTTTGTTTAAAATTTTGTGTCCATATTTGTTCTAATTTTTGTATTTATATTGTCTAATTTGTCCACTTTTTCTTTTGTTTTCATTTGTTATTGGATTGACTCGTTCTTAGCGTCAGCCATTTTGGTTTTGTGATTAGCTTTGTATATTATTGTTTCGTATTTTTTCTTCGTATAACGTTTTCCTTTTTCTTTGCATAGCGTTTCGTTTTACAGAGTAACCCGGATATTAGAGAGTTGTCGGGACCGGAGAAGAAGTATCTTATATCCGGGTTTCTCTTATATCCGGGTTTGGTCTAATTTATATACGTTAACACAGGCTCTAATTTCGGACCAGAAAAAATCTCTCTTATATCCGAGTTTCTCTTATATCCGGGTCTCTTATATCTGGGTTACACTGTATTAGTTTTTTTTCTTGTCTGTCGTCTATTTAATCTTTTTGTATGTCCTTCTGTTTTGTGTTTTCTTTTTTTACTGTTTACATTTTTTGTTTCGCCTTGAGGCAAATCTTGTTCTGTTGTTCTCATCTATCGTCTATTTTTTTTTTTTTTTTTTTTTTTTTGTACGTTTAAATTTGTCTCACCTTCAGATGAACTTTGTTAATTTGTTTTCGTCTCTCTTTAATTTTTGTACGTCCGTCCATCTGTCTTTTTTTTTTTTTTTTTTTTTTTTACTGTTTTAAATTTATTGTTTTGCTTTACAGCGAACATTGTTCATTTGACATTTAATTTTTGTCCGACCTTTTTGACTTGCCGTCTCCTTTTCGGGCGAGTTTTGTTTTTTCTTGCATATTTGATTTTGTCTGTCACATGTTTTTATTGTCTGTTTATTTTTTTTTCAGTTTCGCCTATAGGCGAAACTTATTAACTATTTCTTCTTTTTTTTTACCCCCCCCCATTCCCCTTTTAATAAAGGGAAAAGAACGAAAAAAGAATGCCTTCTCTGTCCAAAGAAGAAGGCTTCTGGAAGTTAAGGCCCCAGTTGACCAAACTCCCCCTCTGCCCGAGTCTTTAAAATCCGCCTCCCCTGTAATGGGCATGCCAGCTTCCGGGATCGGAGTGGTCAAACCCCCGGTTGGGCCTACACCAAAGCCCCCATTCCCCGAAGAGCCTTCTCCCGCTGCAAGTGCAGTTGCGGAGGAGGGAGAAGGGAATGGCAGGTTGCTGGCAGGGCCAGAAGGAAGCGACAGACAGCGGGTCTTCAGTCCCCTGAAGCCCCCGGGACAAAAGGCACTTACAGTCCCACTCCTTCTGTCAACAGTAAAGGTGACGCCCCGGCCTCATTACCGACCTTTAAAGATCTCAAAAAAAAATACGACCCTGATTACGAGAAGACTGAAAAAATCAAAAATTTGAAACCAAAATTAGACCGCCAGCGCAAAGCAAAATCCTCCCCCAGTAAGAAAGCACCACCTTTTGCATCCACTGTCTAACATTCAGCACAGTCTTCCCAGCCATCTACATCCAGTCAGCCAAAGTCCATCTCTGCAAAGAAGGCCACTCCCTCCACAACCTCCGACCCACCACTTTCTTCCCATCCCTCAACCCCTCTTTGTAGAGAGAAATCCTCATCTGCCTCTCCATCCACATCTTTTTCCTATTCCTCAATCCCTCTCAGTAGAGACCCCGGCCCTTTTAGGCAAACTTATACACCCCACCACTCCCCCAGCCCTTCTCCCATGAAAAACCCAAGAAATTACCCCTCCCTAAAACAAGAGACTCAGAAGCCCCATACATGACATAACTAGTCACAGGAAAAAACAAAAACATATATTTAACCCCGGCGAAGACGTGTGTAAAATATCCCCTTACAAGCAGAAAAAGCCCGTGACTATGGAAACAGAATTAAACACCTTAAATATCTGTTATCGATAAAACGACAAAGATATAGACGATCCCCAAAACTTTCCCAATGCGGAAAGGGCTCTAACCGTTATAAGAACTGGGACAGGGGCGAAACAGGCTTGGGCTATGCTGGACGAAGCAATAGCCTCTTTCAAAATGTCCCCGCCTGTCGCAATCGTCCAAAATGATAAATTAAAAAAAGGAAGCAATAGATCTCTTAAACTGACATTTCCCTGGGATATAGGCGGAATCTCCCAATACGGTACCATCAAGACTAAGATGGGCCATGGGTCAATGGGAGAGGCTGTCGGTATCCTTACCCTGACCATGTTCAAATCAGTGTCCCAACCCTAATTCGGTCTGATAATGGCACTCTGGTTAGCAAGTTTGAATGTCCGGAGCCTGAGGTCGGAGTCTCGAAGGGCCAGACTCTATCGCGATCTTCAGCGCCTCAGAGTGGATGTATGTTGTGTACAGGAGACCTATTTTTTATCTCGCGACCATGAAGACATTCTGTCTAAGAGGTTCGTCCTCTATTCAGCATGTTTTGATGGACGCTCGAGGGGTGTTTCCTGGCTGGTGAGCAAGTCTCTGGATGCGGTGTGTACTCTTGTCTTCGCGGATCCGGCGGGCAGGCTTTGCGTGCTGGATATTACCATAAAGGATAAGGCTCTTCGTTTCATTGGGGTTTATGCGCCCAATGACTATGCACAGCGGCCTGTTTTGTTTCGGCAGATCGAGCCCTTTTTGATGGCATTTCGTTCGATAGTTCTAGCAGGTGATTGGAATGCCGTCCTTGATCTCGATATAGATCGTAAAGGGCAAAAACTGGGTACTAACAACCCGGATGTGAAACCGTTTCCAGACGGGTTTGATCTCGTCGATAGGTATCGAAATTCCCCCCCCCTCGGGAGGTAGTATAGATTTGGACTAGGAGAGGCAGCTGGGATTCGGTGGTGAGTGCAAGCTACCTCGACCGAGTTCTAGTTAAGAGAGTCGACGTAGGGCTCTTAGAATGTCCAAGTTTCCATTTTATAGTTTACTCGGATCATAGGCTTGTCCGGGTTCGGGCAAACTTAGATAAGCCTAAGGTTAAGATGGCTGGCTACTGGAAATTGAACTCATCATTATTTGGTTACCAAGATTTCCGGGACCAGCTTTTACTAATGCTACAGCGGGAATTGTCGTGGGCTGTGGTTGGGAATAAGTGGTGGGATTCTTTGAAGTCTAACTTTAGGTCTTTTGCTGCTGATTTTAGTCGACGACTCAATCTAACATGGTTAGCAGTCTTGTGAGGAAAAAGTTGATTGGGCGATAAAATCCCGTGTTAGTGGGGACGTAGCCGTAGCTAAGGCGGAGCTGACCTCCTTGCTTATCAAGAAGGATCAAGCTCTGGTAGTTAGGGCAAGGCTAAAAAGAATGTCTTGCGAGGCTACGAACATGGTTGCTTCTTGCGTGCAGAGGAAGCTCGTAGGGCGTCTAGTCGGCATATCGCTAGCATCACATTGCCGGATAAGCAGACTGTGACTACAGACGTGGGCATTTGTGAAGGTTTCCATGACTACTTTCAGGAGCTGTTTACCAGGGAGAACGGTCTGAGCGCTGCTCAGTTCGAAGCCTATTTAGCCGACTTTCCCCGCTTTGAGGCGGCTGGGTGCAAGGGTCCCATTACAGAGTATGAGATCTGGGATGCGTTGAAGCAGGTTGGCCTGGACAAGACTCCGGGATTAGATGGTCTTCCGTACGAAATGTACTTGAGGCAGTCACCCGTCTTTGTCCCCTTGCTGGCACTGATTTTCAACAACTTGATGAAGCTGGGGTCTATACCTCTATACTTCGCAAGAACAAAGACGGTGGGGATGGGGTAGATAATTATCGGCCTTTGACGATGTTAAATACAGAGTTGAAGATTTTAGCCAAGGTCTTAGCCGGCCGTTTGCAGGCTGTCCTCTCTGGTCTAATTGATCCCGAGCAGACTTGTGCTGGCTATTCAGGACAACCTTCATTTGGTACGCTTGATCATCGAGCAAGTCGACAGTGATGGCGCGCTGATCAATTTAGATCAGTCCAAGGCTTTCGATAGGGTTGACCATTGCTTTCTGGAGGCTGTTCTTTCGGCCGCCGGACTTTCGCATTTGAATCCGACTTCTGTATGCACTGGAAGAAGTAAATGGGGTAAGATCGAAAACTCTCATTTTGTCTCGCTCCATTCGTCAAGGTTGTCCGCTGTCTCCATTGCTGTACGTTCTTGCGCTGGAACCTTTCCTGCGTAAGTTGAAGACGAATCCGGTCCTTCGCAGGATTTCCTTACCTGGTGCTACCACCTCGGTCAGGTACCCCGCCTATGTTGATGACGTTTCGGTTCTTGTGTCGAGAAGAGCCGAAATTAACGAAGTCAGCAAAGAAATCAAAGGCTATGAGATGGTGACAGGGGCCAAGATCAACCGCGGTAAGTCTGTGGGTTTGCGGTTGGGTTCGTGGAAGGGAGTTTCTCTTCCTGGACCTTTCCTCTGGACGAACGGGCCGGTCAAGATACTCGGCGTCTGGTTCGGTCCCGACCTCCTGTTGGAAATTAAATGTTCGGAGATGCGAGAGAAGGCCGAGGTCGCAGTTCGTCTGTGGAATCGGAGGAATCTTTCCTTAAAGGGGAGGGCGGAAGTATGTGCCTCGCACATTTACCCGATTCTCCTTTACCGACTCTCTGTGCTTTCACTCCTGTCTGACACTTTATTGGCGTTTGTAAGACTCTTGTTCTCCTTCTTGTGGGGAGGCAAGGCCGTCATGGTTTGTCTTGAGATCTGTTACCTCCATCCCTCTGATGGCGGTCTGGGGGTGCCTTGAGTTGAGACTAGTGGACATACGCTTCGCATTACTTCTCTAGACCGGATGTGTATGCAAACGGATGAGAATGGCGAATTCTAGAAGGAAGACACCCGTAAAAATTTTCGATACTTGAGAAATGTGCGCTCGTGTGAGGAGGAGACCGGCCGTAAGACTCGTGGCGAGGGCTCTTTCTATCGTGAATGTCGACTTGCCCTCAAGCGATTCTTACCGGCGAAGGATGGCCTCTCCGACGTCCAGCCGTTGTCCCTTAAGGCATTATATCAGGTGTTAGTTAGGGGAGAACGTTCAGGATGCTTTGATAGGCGAGCTCGGTCTGACGAGGCGGGAGGCTCGCTGCATATGGCCTTGGGCGCCCGGGCTGAAATGTCTCACTAACACTGAGACATTACTCACCTGGCTGATGATTCGACGGCCCCTTTGGGTTGCCAAAAGACTTTGTTCGGCGGGTTTGGTAAAGTCCCCAAACTACGTTCGCTGCAGTGGGCAGGTGGAGACCCTAGGTCACGCCTTTTTTCAGTGTAGTGTCGTAGCTCCGTTGTGCAAGTTTGTTGAAGACATCATGGTTCGTATGCTGCGCGGTAAGCTTTTTATCCTCGAGGCCAGTTCCATGTATCAATATAGTACCACCGCTGACTAAGGCTGAGCACTATGTGTTCCTTTGCTTACTGGGGGGGGGGTTGCGAGTCGTGATATGGATGACGCGACAGAAGGAATTCCATGGGGACGAGAAGTTTACCTCTTCCCAACTGATCCTGTTATTTAAGCATCAGCTTAAAGTCAGGATCAGGACGGAAAGGAAACGACTCCATCCATTGAAATTTGGCGAAAGATGGGTGAGTCTTGCGCGTCTCTGCCAAGTGAAAGGTGCTGACTTGGAGTGGCATTTTGATGCCGTTTAAGCATTAAGAATTTGGGGAATTGCTGGGTTGAACATTGGCAACCCTTCCCGTGTATAGGTTAGTTTAGGTTGGTTTTGTTTTAGTTTTCTTTCTCTTTTTTTCAAGTTAACTTAGCTAGGGTATGTATGCTCATTGGTCCCTTTTATTTCTGGCCCTATTTTTTTTCTTTTGTTTAATTCCCCATCCCTCCCATCTTTAGGTGGTTAGTGATATCGGTTCTCTGATGGATGCCGGGCGCCTTTCGTTTCGAGTGTGTCTTTCGTATTTGTTGTTATGTTTGAATGAGTGTGTCTTTGTAGTGAGTGTATGGCTTGTACGAATGTTTTAGTTTTCTAAAGTCCCACATTGATTTCGTCCAGTTAACTGATGTTTCTGTCACAGTTAGGGCTGTGGGGATTTTACTACTAAGAAAATCTTTGTTTAGTTTCTTGTATATAGTTTTGTACACATATGTAAATAATCATTGTTTTTTTTTAAACTTTTAAATTGTTATTTTTATTCCCCTTCCCCCCACAGACAATGAATTGTAAATATAGGGACTAGTTTAGGACTTCATAGAGTTTCTGAGGCATTATGGTGGTTGAAGTAAGAATGAGTTGTTTTGGTGAAAGGAATATTGTTTGTATGTCTGGGTCAGTGATTGTGACTAGCTAAATTTAATCTTAAGACAGTTTATGACCGTCCTTTTCCCATTTTCCCCTTTTTGGCTTTGTGCCGCATTTGTACATTTCACGTACAATAAATATCGTGAGCCGATCGGAATCCTTTGAACTCGCCACACAGTTCCAGGCTTTACATTAAAGTTCCTTAACATAATTTCAGCTTGAAAGAACACTCACTTACACAGCAATATTTTATCAAGAACAATCAACTCAAGTTTTCAACTTGATACACGAATCTTTGTCTTACGCTTTTAAGCTCAACGTTAATTATTGCAATTAACATAAACACAGCTTGTTAAGAACCACTTACTCCAACTACAGAATATTCTCTTCGAACAAGTGAAAACAAATCAAAGAGCGACAATTCCGTAAACCTTAAAGTAAGTTGTAAACAATATTTCTCTACTTTAAGTACAAACTTGAACTGTTTATTTTTCTTTAAATTGCAATAATACCCAAACACATTTTCTCATTATTGTACAGACCATTCAACAACTTATAATCTATCAAACCAGAACTTTGATAACTTTTCAATCTAAACATAAAAGGACATTTGAACTTTTTTAAACTGCCTCTTTACTCCAGTTATTTGTACCTTTTGGTTATACAGTGTAACCCTGATATAAGAGACCCGGATATAAGAGAAACCCTGATATAAGAGAGATTTTATATGTTCCCAAATTAGAGCCATACTTACCTAAACAAAATAGACCAAACCCGGATATAAGAGAAACCCGGATATAAGAGAAACCCGGATATAAGATACTTCTTCTCCGGTCCCGTCAACTCTCTTATATCCGGGTTACACTGTATAAATATTTTATTCATTGTTGTGCAAAAACTGTTGTTTCTCATGTTTGTTCTTATTCTATGTTTGTTGAAAACTGAAATTTTAATGTGAAAAGAAATTGTTAATTTCATCATGCAGCCTATTTACTCAACAATCATTGATCCATATAATTTAATCAATTGACACAGCCCCCACATATATAAATTTAATATTTCCATTTATATATGAAAGAAGTCTTTTGTGTCATTTTTATCAAATATTGTATTGACCTTGTGTCTGGCGGAAAATAAATTAAAAGTTTTGTAGAGTTTGTTTTTTTTTTCTTTTTTTCTTCACGTAACTTGATCAACTATATTAACTAAATTAAATTCTAAATTAAATTTTAATTATTTCGCCCAACTCTGCAACAATTGGTGGCTGAAACCAATGGAGGTGGAGGATTAATATCGGACTATCCTGTTAATCTGGTCTTTCCAGTACACCCTATCTGTGTCTCTCACCGATTATTGACTGGGCACTTCTGGCATGAATTGCATGTTTTTCGATAAGATATTCATGACCTTTATCAAAAAAAAAAAAAAAAAAAAATCACAGATGGGTTTTCGTGAAATGTATCACCATTTCATTTTGGACATTTGATTAGTCATATTCAAAAAATGGTATTTTCATTTCATAGTATTTTAAGCAATGACAAAAACAGCAGCAGTAACCAAAGTAGCAGCAGCAACAAAAGCAGCAGCAGCAATAAAAAAAAGCAACTGCAGCGGAAAAAGAAGCAGCAACTGCAGCAGTAACGCACACAAGCACATATATAAAAGGTAAGTATCTATTCGAATAAGTTGTGTGATTATTATAATTAAGCGTTTTCTTCTTGGACCAATGATCGACCCCACCACCCACTTCAAGAAATTCCTTAAAATAATGCTGAATTTCAAGGGGTGTGATAAAGAATTCTTTCTTTTATTTTTATGTGCCATGTCCTTTCCGGACGTAGGCGATCATGGTTTTCCACCTCCCTCTATCCCTTGCAACCCTCAACAAGTTCCTTCCTTCTGCTACCTTCCCAGGACCACGTTCGGCCATCCACTTACTTAAGTCCGCCAGGTATGTCACGCGTTGTTTTCCCTTGTCGCCTTTTCCCTCTATTCGACCCGTGAGTATCAGATTCTCCAGACCCTCCTTCCTCATTATGTGTACAATAAACTTCAGCTGCCTCTTCTTGATATTAAATATAAGCCTCCTCCTTGTTTGCAACCTCTCTAAGATCTCGTCGTTGCTCATACGCTCGGTCCATGATATCCTTAGCATCCTTCTATAGAACCACATCTCCGTCGCTTCGAGTCCCCTCTTCATCTTTGAGGAAATTACCCAACATTCGTAAAGAAGGAAGAATGTCACGTAACAGCTCAGTATCCTTTTCTTTGTTACCAAAGAAATCCTTCTGTCTCGCAATTCTCTGCCCAGCTTTTGGAATGCGTCCTTAGCCATATCTGTATGTCTCAGTGTCGCGCTTACCGTCCTCTGTAAAAACGCTTCCCAGATATTTAAGCTTCTGCGTCTGTTTGATTCTAGTGTCCCCGACCTGTAAATCGCATTTTGGGATCATCTTTTTACTGATGACCATGCATTCTGTCTTCTTGTAGTTTATGCTTAGTCCCTTCTTCCCAATCTCCGTCTCTAACCTTCTGCAGGAGATTTTGTAATTTCTATTCCATATCTGCTATCAGTATTGTGTCATCTGCGTACCTTATACTTTTAAGATTGTGGTCGCCAATGCTAAATCCCGCTAAGGTTTCCACTTCTCTCAGAATCGTCACGCTGTATAGTTTGAACAGGTCGGGTGAGAAGACGCATCCTTGCCTTACGCTCCTTTCTATTCCCTGTGCGCGTGCATGCTGTTTGCTGCTAGTATAGGTTCTTGATTATTCTGATATCTTTCCCAAATATATCAAAGGTTGCTGAGGAGTTCCATCAGATCTTTGTGGCGTACTTTGTCGAAGGTTTTTGCGTAGTCTATGAAACATAGGTACACGTATTTCTGCATCTGTATCTCTCTTTCCGATAACATTCTGAGCACGAATATCGCGTTCCTTGTTCCAGTATCTTTAACGAAAACACGCTGTTCTTGTCCTATCTCTGGCCTGATTCTGCTACGCGCTCTATTTATCAGAATACAGATGACGAGTGGCTCATTAGGCTTATTGTTCGGTGGAGTTCGTATTCCTTTACGACTGGTTTCCTAGGCATAGCCATGAAGATAGATGTGCTGAGGTCTTCCGGTAAACCCCGCTGTTGTAAATTTCATTTGTTATTTCGGTGATTTTGTCTATGTCAAAGTCATCTAAGGCTGTCAGCATTTCCGTTACAATTCCGTCTGGCCCTGCTGTTTTGTTTCTGTTCAATTTGGCCAGTGCGGCTTTTACTTCGGTTTTTAGAATTCCAGATCTGTCGTGGAAGAGTTCTCCAGTATACTCGCTCCAGCGTTGAAGAATGTTTTCCTTCTCTAATATGAGCATTACATTCTTTGATTTTAGGCAGCCAGTTGACGAGCATGTCTTCTGCCCTGTTAGTTGTCTTATTTGTTTGTGCATGTCTCTTTTGTTGGTGCTACACAATTTTTCTATATCTGCACATTTTTCGTTTAGCCATTCTTCTTTAGCTTGCCTGCATTTGTTCCTTATTTCATTCCGTCCCGTATCTTGGCAGAGTTTTCTATCTCCTTTCTATTATGTCGAGAATCACATCAGTCATCCATTCGTTTTTTCTTCTTCGTCCTGTTTCCTTTGGGATCATATCGTTTGCTGATGTCACTAAAGCATCCTTTAGTGCGTCCCATTCTGAGTTTCCATTGTGTGTCTCGTATCTTCTTTTCACATTATCCATATATTTTCTTTTAGGTTAGGGTCTCTCAAGGGCCTGTTGTATTGCAGTTTGGGTGCTGCATTAGGCTTCTTCAATTTCCGCAGTTTAACTCTTAGTTTACATATAAAAGGGCGATGATCGCTCCCGCAGTCGGCACTTGGGTAGGATTTGCAGTAAATCATTGCATTCCTGAATCTTTTGTTGATGGTTATATAATCAATTTGGTTTTTAGTTTCTCCTCTTGGACTCTTCCATGTCGATAGTCGGCTCAGATGTTCTTGGAACCATGTGTTGGCTATTACCTGGTCATTGTCTGTGCATCATTGGATCCATTTTTCTCCGCGTACGTTGTGAGTTCCTAGTCCGAATCTCCCTGCTATATCCCCTGCCCTTTCCCTGCCTACTTTGGCGTTTAGGTCTCCCACGATAATGATGACTTCCTTGCATAGAACCTTGGCACTTGCTTTGTGTCGCCAGTGCGTACCCTACTATAATAGGCACGTTGAAAGGCTTCCCCTTCAGCTTCACTACCAGAATTCTTTCGTAAAGTTGGTGGTATCCTAGAACGCGTTTCTTAAATGCGTAATCTAGTATTAGTCCTACTCCTTTGTCGTTCTTCTCACCGCCTGCATAAATTATCCTGTGTTTTTCCCTGACAGAATCACTGTTGTTTGGCCATCTGGTTTCACATACACCTAGAATGTTGATGTTAAGTCTGTTCATCTCGTGTTTAACATTATCAAACTGGTCGCATTTGTTCAGTGTTCAGACATTCAATGTCCCTAGAGTTATTTTGTGCTTGATGCGAGCAGTCGCAGGATAACGGTCCGGTGACACCTGTCGCTCATGTCGTTCCTTTTCGGGTGAGGGATAGGTTCTGAGGACTTTTATCCCTTTTACGCCGTTTATGCTAGCAGTCTTTGGATGACGGTCAGGTGACACCTATTGCGCATGTCGGTCCTTACTGGGCGAGGAGCTAATTCCCATAGACTTAACCTCCTTCACACTGTTAGGTTTCGCATTATCTGAGTTGTTAATAATGATTTGTCTTGGGATTGACAGTGGAGTGGTTTCCCGTTGCTTTCTCCACGGTGGTTTATGGAGACACTACCTCTAGTTAGCCGGCCGTTGACTCAGCAAGTTCCTCCGCCCTTTGTTAGGTCTTGTTTTTCGTCCTACTAGCTTGCTAACGAGCCTCCTCACTTGGAACTTGGACTGGGGTAGTCGGTTTAGTCGCCGACCTTTCGACTCGAATACTTATCGAAAAGGTGGAGGAAGAATAAAAAGTTTCTTTTTTTTAAATTAAGTTTTAGTATAAATTTCATTGCCCCTTACTAAAACAATATGCGATTATCCAACATTGTGAAAAAAAGCGCTTCTTTCTACTTAAAAAAAAGGAGTTAAAAATCAAATCTGTATTAATAAATTTCCATCAACATGGATATTTCAGTTGGATAATTCAAGTTATTTTCTATCGGACCATTCTATGGAATCATAAGGTTCTGTGAATTCTTTTCAGAGGCTCTACAAGAAATATGTACAAAAGATGTACACACACACATATAGTTTATGCAAACTTAGGTAATCCGTATGGGTAGACCCGAGGAGGATGATATCCGGAGAGCTCAATGTAAAATTCAGAGCAGATATGTTTGAATAAAAACAGACCACGTTAAGGTTCCATGTAATAAATTATTTCACCATAACCCCTTTAACAGGGCTCTGGATCATCAGACTTTACTTCCGAAAAATGAAAAATGGAAAGAAATTTACACATTTTTGACGGACCTCATCAAGTATACGTAAAATTAACGAAGTGAGGAAGTAAGGTGGGAAAGAGGATATGAATGTGTCATATGTAGCATTTCAAATTCTTATTTTTAATTTCTAACTCCAATGTGTCGGCTAGATGTTGTTCGAATTTATTGTGTCTAGTCTCAAGATATAGATGGCTAAGGAGTGAGGGGTGGAGACCAACTTTAAAGGAAGAAGCTACACTACTTTCACGAGGACAGTTTTTCTTTCAAATTTTTTAGACGCTGTTAATTCGCGTTACTTTAACGGGCATGTTTGGGAGGTTAAAGTTTTTTCTGTATTTAAATGTTTAAATAATCTACGAAGAAATTAATTTGAAATTCGGTGTTTTTTTGTTATTTTCTATGAAACAGTCGATTAGAAAAATTCACAGATAGTACATTGAAAGAGTAATCTATTTTATATTTAGTAATCTTATTAATTAATTTATTTTTATCTTTTATTAATTAGTAAAAAGAAAAAAAAAGAAAAAAAAAACCTATGTATATTCCCATATTTACACATATACATCTGCAGAGAAAACGCATATTCATATATATATATATATATATATATATATATATATATATATATATATATATCCAATGATGTTTAGTAGGGATAATTCCAAGGAGGATATGAACTCATGAAAGAAATTTATTACCACTAAGTATGGATATTAAAGGATTCCTTTTTCATTATATATATATATTAGAGTGTGCAGCTTACGTTTTATATCATAAAGAAATAATTTATACAAAGAATTAAATAGCAATGTTAATGTGATTAATGGCGAAATCACTCGCTAACAGAACTTAATGAAACTTAACTTACTATCAATTCCTTGAATAATAAAATTCTGATATTCGTGTTGTTGTCAGATGGAAGATACATGCCAAGTAGTTTTGGCAATTTCAAATTGTCATCTTCAAGGCGCAATTTTCTTATATATAGGCAAATACTAAGACTAATTATGTGTAGAGAGATGTTTTTTTTTTAATTATACTATTTATTATCAAGGAATTGATAGTAAGTTAATGTTTCATTAAGTTCTGTTAGCAAAAGTGTGTGAGTGATGTTCTTGAAATTTTTGGAGGGGTGGGGTGATTAATTTATGTGTTATATATATATATATATATAGTCATCCACAAACAGTTTGGTTAGCAGATGTTCCGCCATTGTCATATCTGTCCACTCTTTGTTGTTGTTTGACCAGCTCTTGTGTTGCCATCCTTTTGCATGCTGGTTTTCCAGTGACTGTTAAGCCATTTAGTTATTAAATCCATGGGATGATCTTAAAATAAATAAACACTAATTTTGCACTAAGAAGCGAATGAACTCCAATAATTTGCTAAGCATACTTAAACGGCCAGCGCTTATTTTTAATGATTTCTCTACAAGCAAGGCGATAAAGCCACTAAGACACAAGGGGTTACTGGAAGTGAAGAAAAGAAGAAGACTTTAGTGAAGAGAAAGGGCAATAAAGAGTAGGAAGAAAGAAAGTTTATGTTGTGTTTAGATTTTTGAAGAACGTAGGCGCCAGGAAAGTAAGAAACCGGAATAGAGTTCCACAACCGAGAAAAGAAGCTATTAAAATATAATGGCAGTAAAACGATGGTACCTATTTGTGAACCTGGTTAGTACGCTTAAATTCATGTAGTCAAAGTACGAAGGATGAGAACTCGTCAGAACAAGTGGCATGATAATATTTAAGAAAAGACAGAGAGAAGCCACGTCACGGCGGTGGGAAAGCGACTGAAGTCGAAATGCCAGGTCAGGACCGATAACATTGCAGACCTTTATTTCGATTTTGTGGAGAATCTATAGCCGGAGCACCATACCGGATATGGCAGCAATATTCGAATAGAATATTTATAAATGTACAAGATGGATTCTGGCGAGAGAAATTGTGAGCCAACTTTTCTGGCAACGAACCAAGCAATTGATTCAATATAATCACAGCGTTTCATATCAGATGAAAACGTGAGACCAAGAAGGGGTAATTGGTCGCTCTTCTGAAGGTTACGAAAAATTCAGTTTATTGGGAGCCTGACTTTATTTAAACAATATTTCTTGCCCACAATTTTTATCTTTTTCTATCGTCATCTATTTATACATCTGTTTCTCTCTCTCTCTCTCTCTCTCTCTCTATATATATATATATATATATATATATATATATATATATATATATATATATATATATATATATATAATACAAATAAAACGTTTAACACTTAGCCGATTGATGTTACCTTCAGCATCCCGACTCCAGAGTTTCGTAGATGTACCGTCCGTCTACTCACCAGAAGCATCACCAATTCACTACTTATAACTCTCGATTTTTCTTTTTTATAAGCACTTATCATTTTAGTGTATGTGTGTTAACCTTGTCTCTTTCTCTCCCTCTAGAATATATATATATATAGATAATATTAGTGGTAAATATACATATATATGCAAAATCCACAGGTGTCTATACACATTTTGAATAAAAAATTCCGAGAGGATAGAATCCAGGTAGAACTCAATGTCCTGGACATTGAGTTCTACCTGGATTCTATCCTCTCGGAATTTTTTATTCAAAAAATATACATGTGTGTATATGCACTTGTGGATTTTGCATATATATGTATATTTACCACTAATATTATCAATATATTGCTCCTTACTTATTAACGATTCCAATGGAATAAATTATGACCATGGAATATTAGTGTTTAAGCCTTGTTATTATATATATATATATATATATATATATATATATATATATATATATATATATTTCCATTTCCCCACCCCTTTGTCTCTCTCTCTCTCTTTCTCTCTCTCTCTCTCTCTCTCTATATATATATATATATATATATATATATATATATATATATATATATAATAACAAGTAAAAAGTTTGTGACTTAGCTGATGGATGTTACCTTCAGCATCCCGACCGACTCCAGATTTTCATAGATGGATCCGTCCGTCCACTCGTCAGGTATTATCACCAATTCACTGCTTATATTTCTCGATTTTTCTTTTTTATATGCACTTATCATTGGTTCAAGTTTTTTAGTGTATATGTCCCCCCCTCTCTCTCTCTATATATATATATATATATATATATATAAAAGTGAACATTGAAATAAACACTTAGAGGCGACAGGTTGTTTCATGCTAGACGCAATCGTCAGGCCTGACGATTGCGTCTAGCATGAAACAGCTTGTCGCCTCTAAGTGTTGACTTCAATGTTCACTTTTATATTTACACACGCTCTATCTCTTATATTGAGTACTTTATCCCATAAATATAGCACACCTTAAGACTATATTGCTTTACATATATATATATTAGGTTGGTGCAAAAATAATGTCGTAATAATGTCGTTTTTTGACGTTAAAAATACGTCAAAAATCGACATTATTACGTCATTATTTTTGCACCAACCTAATATATATATATATATATATATATATATATATATATATATATGTTTCTTTTTTCCTCTCTTAATAACTGATCAATTTTGTGGATGTCTGATTTTATTCAATAAATATTTCATTGTATCTGTATTCATCTTTTTCGTAATCCATTTGGATTTTTTCGAAGCACCTTCTTTCGAAAAAATAAATCAACCATTGGACAAATCCTGATTGTTGAGCGGATTACTGAGGGCATCAGGGCAAAGAATCTACAGGCTGCCTTACTTTTTGTAGATTTCTCTAAAGCCTTCGATTCTATACATAGGGGAAAACGGAGAAGATTCTTCTGGCATATAGCATCCACCCTGAGATAGTAGCTGCCATATACACAGAAACACCAAATCTTAGATTTAATCCCCAGAGGGAGCCACTAACTTAATTCGATATCAAAGCAGGAGTCTTTAAGGGTGGCACTCTTGCACCTTTTGACTTTGTTATCAATCTTGACTATGTATTGAAAACATCCGTCTACAAGCATCTTCATCTAGGTTTTACTTTATCACCAAAACTCTCAAGTTGATATCCTGCAAAATAGATGAAAGATATTGACTATGCAGATGACTTAGCTACCATTGCAGACACCATTACCAATGCCACAATTCTCCTACATCATCTCGAAAATGCCACCAAGGATCTTGGATCCGATGTCAATGCCTTTAAAACTAAATTCATAGACTTCAAACAACAAGGCTCAATACAAACTGTCTCAATTGAATCAATAAAATATTTGACATACTTAGGAAGCGAGGTGAAAATTCGCATAGCTAATGTCTGGGCCATCTTGAATAAAATGGATGTACTGGGAGACTGATCCACCAGACAACCTCAAACAGAGATTCTTTCGAGCAACTGTAGAGGCGGTGTTAATGTATTGTGTCACTGACTGGACATTGACTAAAATCCTAGATTTTAAGCTTGATGGAACCTAAACTCGGATGCTGAGAGTTGTACTTAATATCTCTTGGAAACAACACCCAACTAAATGGAGACATCCCTGATATTTCCACAATCTTACGAGAACGCAGAATGACACCGCTGGTGAGCAAAACAAGAACATGCGAGTGATCTACTGCTCTTGACATCTAGTCATGACGCAAAACGGTTTGGTCACCCAGCAACCACCGACATTGACCAACTATGTTATGACACAGAATGTCACCCTAATGATCATCCGATCTTGATGCAGGGTCGTGATGATTGGTATGATAGACTCATGAATGTCCGAACTAACACGACCGAACAGAAAATTAATTCCTCTCACTCTCCGTAGGGGGGAAAAAAAAAAGAAGCCAAATTTTATTTACATTCTTTTCGATCTATAACTGTTCCTACCAAAACTCACACTCAATAATTTACTCTAAAAAATTACTCTTATGGGCAGCAGTTAATTTTGTGCAGGTCTAAGCTAAGCATTCAGACAAGTGTCGTATACTTGCCTAATTAAAACAAGGCTCTTTGCTCCTTTATTTCGCGTCGCCAGAGGGCGCTTCAGGTTTTTTTCGCCACAATGTAATCTTGAATTCGGTTTGAAACCATTAAACTACTACAAATAAATGCACGCACAAGCTTATGGTTTTGGGTGCAGGATGATAAGACAGATTTTTTTTTTTATTTAATTGATTAATTCATTATCTTATGAAGAACAACAATCTCAAATTACGTGCTGCATATAAACTATTATTTTTCAGTGCGTAATGTTTAGGATTCTAACACAGCAGTTATCAAATCAGAAACGAGATTGACAAACCAGTGTGTGTGTGTGTGCGTGTGTTCTCTTTGCTCTAAAGAGGGGGAGCATAAATTTCTTCTTTGTTTCCTCAGAACGTAGGCGATCATGACTCGACAGAACTTTCTGTTTCTTGTAGCTCTTTGTCTTTTTGCTATTCTCTTAAACCCTGCCCTGCCATCCATTTACTAAAAACTCACTGATGTAATGAATATGCATACACCTGGGTTCCCCCTCGCAGTAATATGATTGGCTGGTCTCAGCCATAAATACAGACTGATATGGAGGTACAGGAGGACGCCTATTGCCTACCACTACGACGAGGACCAGTCCATTACGGTTACCTGCTAGATTGCCCTACTCGGTTACAGTAGTCCAAAACCACTTTGCTACTTCGAACAAATATATCCCTTTCTGGGGCATATCACTCACTAAGTATGCTATGCATTATTTTCCTCTGTCCCTCTTACCCTCTATCTGTCCTGTACGTATCAGATTTTTCAAGCCCTCCTTCCGAGCCCCAAAATCTCTTCCTGGTGTTAAGTATTAACTTCCTTTTTGTTTCCATTTTCTCCAAAGCTTCATTGTTGCTCACATGTTTGGTCCATGGTATCCTCAGTAGCCTTCTGTAGAATGATATTTCTGTTGCTTCAAGTCTCCTCTTCATCTCACTGCCATACAGGAGGACAGATATCAAGTAGCAGTTTAATACTCTTTTCCTTGTTTATAGCGAAATTTTGGTTTATATCCTTACTTATTCTTTCCCATCTTGTTACTATCCTCTCTTGGTGGCTTTAAAATTAACCATTATATTTTATTCACTTTACTCGGTACCGCATTTATTATTGTTTTTACGGACACCTTTAGCGGGAGTAGGATTAAATGCCTTTTATTTTACCCGATTCTACAAGTCGACCTTCGGCCGTACTTTAGGCTAGCTCCTGCGGAGGACTTTTGTGCCTTCTGCCTTTTACCTTCAGCGTCTTATATACGTAAAAGTTGTAAGAATTTAGAAATAATAAAGTTAGTTTATCTTTATTCAACACCTTAATTCGGCATAATCTTTCTTCGTATACGCAACCGATCTCCGTAGTCTGTTTATATTTATTTTGCGTGCAATTTTTATTTTCTTTTAAAATCACCATTCTTTATGACCCCTTCACATAAAGTCACTCTTAAAAGACATTAGAGAACCCGAACTATGCATTATTTCGAATACCTCACAGTACACGTGTTAGAAAAAGAAAGAAAATGTATAAGCAAAGTACCGTTCCCGCTTAAGTTTTAATTACGTTTTAAGTAGACGATATCAATTGCAACGAAAAGCGAAATTAAAGTTAAGCCTTCAATAAAGAATTGTTTTTTTCTAACCTTTCAGTCTGTTCGATATTTAAATTTAACTTTAAATGAGTTATTTATTCGATTTTTAATTGTGTGTAACTACAGTAGTTATTACATATTATGATCGAAAAACGGACGGACGGACGGACGTACACTGCGCTTTATTTATATAGATTAGATGAAGCACTGTCGTCCATTATTAATTTTTGGCAAGTAATTCTTTCATTTTAATTTCAGATGCTTTTTATCACAACTATTCGATTTTTGCTGTATGCTTGATAACGGTTTGAGTAGTTGCAGTGAAAAGTAATCAAATTTATTTTGTCCACCTAAATACATAGCCCAAAAGCCACTCGAGGCAGAAGGGTATTGAATGAGGTTTTTGCATAGCCATAAAGAGGAGTATATTTTATGAAGATATGTAGAATAGATACGGTTAACCCTAGACTTGACGAGGTTAAGAGTGTAGTGATCGGATATGCACCCTGTCGGAATCGGTTCCACAAATTAACAAATCTGGAAAAAAATTTGTCTCAAGAACTTCCTCCTTACCAATGGAATATGAATGGGAATGAATCAACCATCAGTACGAGGCAGGGTGGGTCGTGGCGGTGAAGGTCTCAAATGGTGGAACTAAAGAATATCGCTCATCTGAGAATTTTCCACGAAAATAGAGATACATTAGCGAGGGATTCGCAATATTTAGTCTGTAAGAAAGAAGTTTTAAACTGGAAAGTAATTCCTCACCCACAAGGCCGCGTAAGCACTGTTGAATTCCGTCAAGACTGGAAAGAAGGGATTGGGCAGCTCCAGCCAAGATATGAAAACAATACTGCATTTTTGGTCTGATCTAACTTGTAAAGATGAAGCATATGTCAGGTATTTTCTGTAACGAGGCGCAAGGAATCGGTTCGTATATACAAGTTCCACTTACAGTCGGGAGTGAGTCTGGTTCCCAATAGAGGTTCAAGGTATGATGCCTCATTTGAGAATAAACCCGTTTATCAGGACTGGAGAAAATTTAGGGCCTGCTTGATGATGATGAAACGTTACTAGCTTGGTTTACTAGGCATAGTGAATGATACAAACCAACCTTCCCCTCCCCCATTCAGCTGTGAGGGCGAGGCCAGGAGAGTGATTAGCTGCCAGGCTATGTTCATCTTTATTTTAGAAGGCGAACACATAAACTGTGTTATCACCTACATATGTATTTGCTAACGATGTAAAAATGCTCATGGGCAGATCGTTGATATAAAGAAGAAAGTGAATAAAACTAAGGAAAACAACCCTAACATATTCGATCTTCTGTTATGAGTCATATCCCTATAGAACGTGTGCGATCATGGTTCATCACAGCTTCTTATTTGTACCAGTAAACAATGTTTCTCCCCTCCCAGTATCTCTTCTGCTATCCATTTCCACAAACTCGGTCACTCGCTGTTTTTTTTTTTTTTTTTTTGTTTTTTTTTGTTTTTTTTTTTTCTGTCGAGATCAAGACATCAAGAAATGCATTCTGGGATACTGTCAGTTATCTGAAAGAATTCTTGAAGTTAAGTTGAAAGGAAAGCCTTTCAACATATCTATTATTATAGTGTATGTACCGACAGCACAATCTTTCTACTCCATGCTAGACAAGGCCAAGGCTCAGTGCAAATCACAAGAAGTTATAATTATCATGGAAGACCTGAATGCCAGAGTAGACAAGGAGAGGACAGGGGAGAAAGCTGGCAAATTCGGACTAGGAACCAGCAACGAACGCGGAGAAAAATGAGTCCAATGGTGTACGGACAATAACCAGGTTCCATTTACGCAAGGTCGGCCACTCGCTGTCTTTCTCTGCCTATCTTGCTTTAATGTCCTGTGAGTACCAAATTCTCCAAGCCCTCTTTCCTCGTTATGTATTCCAGAATTTTCAACTGTCTTTTTTTCCGTTCATAGTTATGTGTCCTTTTCGTTAACACTTTCTTTAAAACTTTCTCGTTTCTCACATGTTTCGTCCTTCACCATTCGCTGTTGTTTCAAGCTTCCTCTTCATTATTTATTATTGAATATTATATATCTATAGTAATTAGTTTATTTTTTTGAAGTATTGAAAGACACAAACCAGACGCCCGCCACCACCACCACACACACACACATTAGTTTGAGCTGTTAGATGAGAGACTAGCTGCCAGACGTTGGTCATCTTTATTTTGGAAAGCAAACACATAAACTATGTTATCACCTGCATAGATATTTACTAACGATCTGAGAATGCTCGTGGGCAGATCGTTAATGTAAAGCAGAAAGGGGTTAAGATTGAGGAGAAAAAAATCAATTTAATATCACCATTTCTTTACTAACTACCGTAGATGAGTAATTGGAGAGCCGAGTTCAAATTCCAATCGAGTTCATTACATTCACTTACGTGCTAATAATACCCTTGGGAGGGGTATGAATCTATCTGTCCCCCTCCCGCCACCGAGATATTGGTAAATAGTAGGGCAGACTGTGTTATATAGCCATGGGTGGTAATCGGTCTAGGAGAAGGGAAAAACTGAATAAGCACATACTGTACAGCTAAGGAAAGGATCGTTCGCATTGATTTGATGATCCCGGCTACTATCGACTCCTTTAGATAGTCTATTTATTTGCAATTAAAAGCAACTGAAATTAAGATGAAAAAATGCTAATAAAAAATGAATAATGATTTACAATACTTGAATAAAAATTCAATGTAACCATTTCTTTACTAACAACCTCAAATGGTCTGAGGAGTTACTATGAAAAGCAACTGAAATTAAAGTGAGAGACATACAAATAAAAATTATATAGATTCGTTTTCTGTGGTTTTCTCGATATTTTTCAGGCTATTTAAAGCCAGAAATTATTTTTAGATTGCATTTTTTAGATAATAATGATTCAGTAATATAAATTCTACTAATTAACCCATAGCTTGAGTGAGAAGAGGTGGATTCATACCTTTCCGAAGTGAATAAAACGAGCCCAACTTAAATTAGAACTCGGCTCTCCGATTAAAAATTCCGAGCTATTATCTTATTACACCATCCGCATATCCACGCTTACAGCACATAGTATTCACAAGCGGTCACCCATCTAGGTACTGACCTGGCTTGACGTTGCTTAACTTTGGTGATCGTGCGGGTACCTGGAATTCAATGTGATGTGGTCGTAAGCACAAAACTAACAATCCTTAACAATTCCTCAATAATTATTATTAATTCTTTACTAGCAGCTATTGACTGATGATCTGAGTTGTTGCGATAAAAAGAAAGTGATATTGAAATTATTACGAGTTTTTCGGAGTAACTCCGCTTTGAACAGGTCCCTTGGCATTGTTACAACGATCCCTGTGACTGGATGAAAAGGAACCAATCAGAATGCCTCTTACTGAATATGCTTCGTCCCGATCTGCGCGCCATGTTTGAATCTTTCTTTCTCTTTCCCACATTAGCTTTCAACGAGTAGCATGTACAAAAACTGCTCTCGCGAAAAAATGTTAGAGAATGAGGGAAAAAAAAAAAAAAACACTATTAAGGATTAAGGAGAGAAGACAATGCAAGTACAGGAATTAAGAAGATTGACATTGCATTTAATTTTTAAAGATCAAAGTTGACTCGGAAGCAAGAAGCCGGAAGAGAGTTCCATAGGCGAGAAGTGCAATAGAAGAAAATTAGAGAAAAACGATTAACTGTTAGCATAGAACTTACGGTTACATCTAGCCATTTCAAATATAAAAGGATAAGACCTTGCCGCCAATCTAGTACTGCGTTTAAATTAATAAAGTCTGGGTACCATAGCGGAAAGTACATCGGAACAATTACAATGAAAGTATTTATATGAAAGTATACACCTTCGTTTATCTCGTTTAATATTAGTGTAACGAGAAATACCGTCCTTTTGTCACACAGTGATTTTACGGGGAGGGGGCGAAGATTGAACATTACCGAACTTTTGTCGACTACCTAAATACTACGCAAGCCACAAACCAATTTTGGATTATTAAAGAAGTTTTTTTGATTACTCGATACTAAACAATTCAGTGCAATTTTGTATTAGTATTCCAGACATTATTAAAAATTTAAATCAGGAAGCGTTTTAGGTAGAAATAGTATTTTCAATATATATGTGTTTGTGTGTGTGTCCGTGTGAGTGTAAGTGGGTCTCTCTCGAAAAGACGAGGATGCATAAATTTTCGTATATACATGATGTTATATCATCGTACTAGCAGCATGGCCCGGAGTTGCCCGTGCTTGATTCAAAAATCGTACGACTCATACAGCAATCGCTATCACTTGACTTGAAATATTTTTGCCCTTCCTTACCTCTAAAGAAGTGCCCTTTGCCATGCTGATGTTGCTACATACCTTACTTCTTGCCTATCTCACACTGCAAATTTTTTCTAAGCTTTATACTAAACATTAAATCTGTTACGAAAAAAGAGCTAAACAAAATGAACACAAAACGATCAGCTTTAAAAAAAAAAAAGGACTCGTAACTGGAAAAACCGAATGAAAAAAGAATGTTAACAACAAATACTTTTTCACACCCAACACAGTTCTTCGGAATCAGAATCAACGTTGAGTTTAAGCAAGCGAATGAGCCAATTGGAGTAAAATGCCATGCAGATTTAAATTTTTCCCACTTGTGACGAATGCAGCTATCGATTTTTTTTTTTTGCATGCTAGCATGCTAGTTAACATTCGTGTCAGTCAGCTGTTGGCTCTTACACTGGCCAGTAGAAAATGGCCGCAAACTACATGAAAACTGCCGTAGAAGCATGAAAAAATCGATTATTTCGACTATCGATGGGAGTTGGGAAATGCAAAGTCAGTCTTGGCCTTCCCGCTAACTTGGAGCGTGTGCATGTAAATTTTGGTGCAAATCCGTCGAAAATTGCAGCCGTGCATTCGTTACACACACACACACATCCTGCCTTTTATAGATAGAGATGACACAATCTTTAAATTACTTTCACTTTTGACCCTTAAACGTTATCTAATCTATTTACTACATTTTTTTATATTATTTGTTCGAAATTAACTGATATATGATTGAGGCATCACGTTCAAACGTGTGACAAAGAAGACACCGAACGACAAAATGGCGCCTGTTGAACGAACTTTCTCTCATTCGACTGCGTTCGCTTTTTACCTTAATTTTTGGAAAGTTGTCTTTTATTTTTCTTTAATCATTTCATCCAAGCAAGGCGGTAAAGCCACTAAAGTGCAATGGGTTACCGAGAGTAAATGAAACTGAAACAACGTGACTGATGGGAAAGGACAATAAAAATAACAACTTCCAAGATGTCGAAGACAGTTGATAGCAAGAAGCTTGAAGAAAAGTCCACAGGTAAGAAGTGCGAGAGAAGAAACCAGTAGAATATAACTTACGGTTACATTTAGCAATTTCAAAAGTAAAATCATGAAACCTAACTGCTCATCAAGTAAGACGATTAAATTCATGACGTCGACGTACCAAAGAGGAAAGCTCATCAAAACATTACCATGAAAATATTTATTTAAAAAAAAAAGTGCAGAGAAGCCATATTAGGCGATGGGGGAAGTGATTGATGCCTATATACCAGATCAGGATCGATAATATTTCAGATTCTTCACCTTAAAGCACCAGACCAGATGTGGCAACAGTACCCAATGATAAACTTATAAAACATGCAAGACAGATTCAGGTGAGAAAAATTGTATATTGCAATAGCCAACTTCTCCTCCTGACACAACCAACAGGAGTTGCCATTCACTATTCCAGCCCTTACTTTTCGCAAAACACACCACCCAAAGAGGGTGGCGCTAAGCTGTTGAATCGGAGGTCCGAAATTATGGCCAAAGGTAGGCATATGAGGAGGTTGGTTTTGGGATTGTAAAAGCCCGGATGATGATGGAGAAATAATTCTTTTCCACTCCTCCCCGTCCTGCCTTCCACTCCTACTCCTCCTTATTACTTCCGGTGCTACATTAAGAAATTCAAGTTCTTGTGTTGTCTCTAATTAGTTCCCTAAATTAACTACCTGATGAGACGTTGGCGGTCGAAACCGCGGTAGTGTTCCATTATTAAGCGTTTTAATCTTTTTAAAATATTAAATCGTTCTAGAGGTTTGATTTTTCTTACTTGAAATTGAGCACTTTTTAACGTATTCGATTTTAAAATCACTATTTTAGTGTATGTTTATTACAGTATATATATATATATATATATATATATATATATATATATATATATATATATATATATATATCATCGCTCTAAAAATATCAGGATGTAGCTAAAAAAAATCTTATCTAATACACTAACAACACCCAGTACTTGAAAATAGCTGAGACGGCCGGAAGTACTTTAAAAGAAAAATAGACCACAAACAGGAATTTTGGCCAGTTTATTCACAATTTTCTTTCCAATGTACAATAACATCCTATTCAAAAATTGGTAAAATGTATTAACAGATTAAACACAGACCTTGTCGATATGAAATTAAGAAAATTTGTTTGCATGTATCTTTACTGCCTAAATAGACACACACACACACACACACACACACACATATATATATATATATATATATATATATATATATATATTATAAATTAACTAATTTAAATATGGTTTCTTCGCTACACAGGAATTACCATAGTTCAAAAACCGAAGCTAAAAACTTCAAATTTAATTATATAATTAAATTAAAAGCATTAGTTCTGTTTCATCTTCAAGAGAATTTTGGAATAACTTATTTTTTAAATTTACTGAGTTTTAAAAGCACATACAATTCATAATTTTTTGTTTCCAAAGATACAGAGAAATCCAATCATTTAGACAGGGGAGGTAGTGTGTTCATTTTTTATTAACTATTATTGTATCAATTATGAGTTACGTTCGAAAAAGAGGTTACGTCTAAGGATGGTAGGGGTGCATTTTCAACGAATTTTGACATCCGTTCAACGCATGTCGTCTGATTTATCAAGGACAAAAAGATTTTCGGAATTTTTTTCCGTTAAATTCGTACTTGTATTCTTAAGGATTCTTTCTAAAAGCGGTGTTTGGGTTAGAATACGTTATTGAACTACAATTATAATGTCGTTGGATCTACATAATATCGTTGGTGATTCACTGTTGAATGTTGGTAACCGATGGCATTTAGATTACTATAAGCAGGCCACTCATCTGAATGTATCACCGAACCACGTGAGGGGAGGGGCACGGTAGACCTCTGCGCTGCACCTGGATAGACGACATATTGAGGTAGACCTCATGCTATAGTAGCATCAAAAATTAATCCCTTCAAAAATAGAAAAATTGGAAAAACTTGGAGAAAGGAATAACAAAATGTCACAAGGCAGAATTTTTTCAAATAGTACCCACCTCGGTTCTTAACAGTTTACACAAATAGGGATACACACTTCGGCGATCATGTATCTTTTCGATACATGACTGACGAGGCAGATTTTTTTCCCGTGGTAGGTTGCCATTTCTTTCTGCGGTAGACCAGTTGCCATCCAAGGCTATAGAACCCGGTCTGTTATCCTACTTACCCATAGGTGGGGGGGAAGAAGAGGATTCATACTTTTTTCAAGGGTATTAGCACGTAAGTGAATGTAATGGATTCGACTGGAATTAGAACTCGGCTCTCCGATTCCTTAATCTCAGCCGCTTTCATTACTCAACTGTGCCTCCTTTTGGGTATTAAATTTTCTTAAATGTATGCTTTTGTGTAAGAAAACCCTTTCAATAAAGGTGCTCCTATAAAAAAATAGATAAAAAATTACAATTAACTAAATTTGTTTATTGCACATTATCTTGAGATATGAACATAAAAAAATTATTTTTATTATTTGTAAAAAAAAAAATGTCAAAGATCTTCATATAATCGTCTAGGTTGTTTTTTTGTTGTTTTTTTGTTGTTTTTGTTTTTTATACACGTTTTGAGAAAAGTGTATTCTTCTGAAGGCCAGACGGTTTGGGTTTTAGAATTTGTGCTTTTGCCAGGGCTCTTAGAATATTGCTGCAAAGTTCACTAGTATCTTCAGTGCGAAGAATTCTCCGGTAGGCTCCTAAGGAATTAAAATTTCGAGGTAGAGATCTGTCTCGAATCTGTCAGCTCTGATTTATGACCCCCGGGCTGCACCGTCCTTCAAAGGACGCGGGGTGCTAATGCTCTTTTTTGTTCTCGTCAACGTTCTTCTGTCTGTTCTTCCCTTCATCCGCTGATCAGTCATTTATGTTCCACGCGTGATACACGCTTAGGCGATCATGTATCTTTCTACTGCAGAAAGAAATGGCAACCTACTGCGGGGAAAAAAAAATCTGCCTCGTCAGTCATGTACCGAAAGATACATGATCCCCTAAACGTGTATCACGCGTGGCACATAACTGACTGATCCTTGGAAAAGGTATAAATCCTCTTCTTCTTTCCACCAGCTATGGGTTAATAGCAGGAAAGACCAGGCTCTATAGCCTTGGACGGCAACTGGTCTACCGCAAAAAGAAATGGCAACCTACTGCGGGAAAAAAAAAATCTGCCACGTCAGTCATGTACCGAAAGATACATGATCGCCTAAACGTGTATCACGCGTGGCACATAACTGACTGATCCTTGGAAAAGGTATAAATCCTCTTCTTCTTTCCACCAGCTATGGGTTAATAGCAGGAAAGACCAGGCTCTATAGCCTTGGACGGCAACTGGTCTACCGCAAAAAGAAATGGCAACCTACTGCGGGAAAAAAAAATCTGCCTCGTCAGTCATGTACCGAAAGATACATGATCGCCTAAACGTGTATCACGCATGGCGCATAACTGACGGAAAACAGAAAAGGGTATATTAATAAAAAATTCATACACAAAAAAAAAAAACGAGAGTATATTATTTTTATCATCAGTATCATAGCAGATGAATCAATTTAAGAAAAGTTATTTAACCACTGATTCCATCATGGTTTTACTAATATCCTTTAGTATGTTTTTAACAAATTGATTCTTGGTTTTAATACCTTCAGAAAGTAACCAAGATAACACTATCTGTGTATTTTCATTAATAGAACTACCAGCAACTTTATTTACATTATTTGGACTATTGTCCTCATCTTTGTCGCCATATTTATCACAACGTTTCGGCCGTTGTACGCTCCGACCTTCTTCAGGCGGTTGAAATGTCGAACTGAACCCTTTATTTCGTTCACTGGGGTAGACTGTTCGACGTACCATGTTTAATGGGTGTCAGTTATCAGTTATCTCCTGTTAATTCCCCTCTCCAAGTTCTCCAATGCCTTAACTGGGTATTGAACTCACACTCTTTGGGTCCTGTCACTGGATCTAACCAACGTCTTTATCCACTGTGCCATGTGTCCTTGAGGAATGTAAATAGTGTACATAATACCTCATCACAGAAATATAGACAGATACTAACAACTTGTATGGTGTCCTGAGAAGGATTATATCTGGAACCTAATATCTTCTTGAACTCACAACCATATTTAAGAAAAGTTCTATCTTTCATTATTTGAGTTTTATCACTCTCAAAATTACTATTACAAGATCTCAAATCAAAGTTTCCATCACTTATTTTGTCAATTGAATCTTAGTAAAAGGAGAATTACTAATTTCGGGAGAATTACTAATTTTCACTAAATTATCAAATTTTAACACACAAACCGCCTAGTATTCAGAAGAATACACTTTTCTCAAAACGCGTTTGCAAAAAAAACAACCTGGATGATTATACACAGATATTTTTTTAAAAAATTTATAGTTTCGAAAAAACATCCGACTATGCATTTCGCAGGTTTTGGCTTCATCAGATCGAAAACGAAAATATGTGTTGCATGTATATGCACTTGTATGTTTAAAATAATTAAATCTTATGTTTTTTCCCAAGCCGGTGTTGCTCGTGACTAAAAAGAGAAATAAAACGAGTAACTTTTAAAACAAAGTTTAACATTTTATGTTCTCCGCCTTAAATGTTCGAGTTTAGAGATAGAAATCCTTCTGAATGGGTAGAAAACAAATGAAAGAAATGTTTTTACCTATGCATTCTCCACGTCGACATTGTATAATAAATTTGGTTATGTAATCCCGACAGAATTATAAATTACTGACATTTGGAAAAACATTCATGGAGGTATGTTTTATAAAAATTATGCCACAGTAACATAAAACTTTTTAGTGAAAAATATAAGAATTTTTACTTTCCTACCAACTCAAAGTCCTTGTGCCGGACACAAAATCCAGTTGGTAGAAACAGAGAAACACAAGAGGTGCACATTTTTCTTGGAAATTAAGACAGATAACTACACACCATTAGTAAATTGGGATTACATTGCTAAAACCAAACCCTTTAGTCGCAAGGGGGAAATTTTAACCTATGCCTCTTGGAAAAACGTAAGATTCTTAAATACATTGATAACTTCAACCTGCTGATCACACGTAGTGAACTTATGACCACATAAATTCGTAGAAAAAAAAGCTTTCTTCTCCAATATTTTGATTCTGGTTAGCATATTAATATAGTAATTATTATAATTACCCCCAATGAACTTTCGCTATTTTTTTTTATCTCATTCCATATTTATATACCGCTTTTCTCAATTTTTACATCTTCCCCATAATTTATATATTATAGCCTTTCTCCTTTTAACTCTCTATCAATTTTATATTTATATTAACTTCATATTAACTTCATATCCTTTTTAATTTTATTTTACCTTTATTCTATCTATCTTTCTTCTCCATTTTTTAACATTAAGTTACCACGGACGATAACCACGTTCAAATTTAATGGAACTTTTTATAGTTCAGCGTTCCCATTTTTATTTTTTTATTTTTATCTTATATATACTTATTATATTGTTTGATCACACTCTATAATTTTACACTTATCATCCCACCCCCACATCTTAGCTTTTACTTATAATAATATTATACGCTGAATTAATTTACATTAACGTTGCTTCAACGAGAACGATAGTTTTTGAAACCAACAGTATCGAATAACTAAAAAAAAAAACCATTGATTAAGTTAAAGTATTATTATATATTCCTGTTTTCATATTTTAGTTTACCTCTTCTTATTTTTATTTCACACTAACTCAATATTAATTTTATATTTATTCTTATCCCAGCTGTAATTATATCTTTTCTTTTTTTTATTCCTTTTTTGTTTTTTTCTCTTTTCCTTTTACTCCCCATTCTCTTATATTTTTTTTTCTCCTTCTCTCCGATCCTCATAAGCGTAAAGTTGCTCCCCCCGCCACGCCTGGACGGCTTGATCTTTTACATTTAAATAAATTTAACGGATTTTCTATTTTCTATTTTATTTTATTTTCACTTGACGTTATTCCCTTAACCCAAACACGAAATTAGTAGTAGTAGCGCTATATTGATTCTAGTTTCTTCCTCGTCAACGCCCCAGTGGGATGACGCTTGCCTTGTGTCGTAACAGTCCAAGTTCAATTCTCGGTAGTGGATAGGCAGGAAGAAGTAAGGCATGTTGCAACATCAGCATGGCAAAGGGCACTCCTTAAAGGCAAGGAAGGGCAAAAATACTTTAAGTTAAGTGATAGCTGCTAGTATATATATATATATATATATATAAAGGAGCACTAATGTCAACACCAAGTGGCGACATCTTATATATTTATATATGCTGGTCCATGGTGCATTATGGGCAGTGAGGTCTATTGTATTATCCTGGCGGTTATCGGCTGAACGGTAATGGTTATGTTTGAAATGATTATAGGGGATATTGAGTATAAACAATTGTGGATCTACGGTTATTTGCAGCTATTTTATAATGTTGATTGTTAATTTTTACTCTTTATTTATTATTGCTTATTTAATTATATGTTCGTCTATATTTCTGAGATGAGGTATTATGTACACTATTTACATTATTCGGACTATTGTCCTCATCTTTGTTGCCATATTTATTACAACGTTTCGGCCCTTCAGTATCTGTCTATATTTCTGAGATGAGGTATTATGTACACTATTTACATTATTCGGACAATTGTCCTCATCTTTGTCACCATATATTTGTTACAACGTTTTGGCTGTTGTATGCTCCGGCCTTCTTCAGGTGGTTGGAATGTCGAACTGAACCCTTTATTTCGCTCCCTGGGATAGACTGTTCTAGTTTCACGTTCCATATTTAATGGATGTCAGTTATCAATTATCTTCTGTTAATTCCCCTCTCCAAGGTCTCCACTGCATTAACCGGATATTGAACTCACACTCTTTGGGTCCTGTCACTGGATCTAACTAACGCCTTTATCCACTGTGCCATGTGTCCTTGAGTTCGACATTCCAACCACCTGAAGAAGGCCGGAGCGTAAAACGACCGAAATGTTGTAATAAATATAGCAACAAAGATGTGGACAATAGTTCGAATAATGTAAATCGTGTAATTATTTGTTGTTAATTATTTGTTAATTGATTGGGGGTCTGGTTTTGGTAACTTAGAAAACCTGTGGTGATCACTTACATGTGCCACACCTCCGCTTTCTTTAATGTCATTGGTTCATAAATATATGATACTTATTATATGACAATTTTGCCATCGCACGTAATTTGAATTTTTCTCTAAAATCACGGATTGGTCCATTTCCTGACCAATTGCGTATTTTAGTATCTTTCTATATTTTTAGCGCCAAGCTCACTGGAGCCTATGAGTAGATATATAAACCCTCTCGCTGTTAGCCAACAGCCAGTAGCAGTTCAATTCTTGGAGAATACGGCACGGCGCATATTCTTGTGACATTTTAATTATTGCTCATTCGAGTAATCATACTAATTCCTATTGATATCACTCATGAACATTACATCTTTCTACACTGGTAACACACTGTGGAATTATTCTTTATTTAGCTAAGACTTCAATTGAAATTTGTAGTTAAATAACATTCAATATTGTACTCAACATTAATTAGCTAAACTTACCCTTTTTATTATGGAAAAAGGGAAGCAATTTTCTTTATACTTATTGTTGAAATTTGTATACCATTGTTAATTAATACAATATTTTATTAATGTTCAGTGAGCTTGATTATTTTTCTCTCGTGTTTGTTGTACATGATTCATGTGGGGTGTTGTTTACAAGAACACAGCTTTCCTTCTTGATTATATTCACGGTGACCCTAGCCAACAATTCTTACAGCACCTCTACAAACCGCCCTGTTTCATCTATCTTGGACGCATTCAGATAATTATGTGTTTATGTGTAGCATTCATAGTTTGTTAATTTGTTTATTATTTACTTAATTTGTTTAATTATTTGAAATTTTTCGACGGTTGGTTATCTTATTTATTTCGTTTAAATAACTGGCATTGTCTAAAATATTTTACATTATCTGTGATGTAAATAATTACATTTTTCATAGTGGTATTTTACAAATACCACTATTTCGTTTTTAGTTTTAGATTTTTAAGTAACGTAGTAAAATTTTGTTTTCCTATCTGTATTTTGGCATTAGTCCTGATCGTTTATTTATTAACTTGTGGTAGCATGGGAAGGTGATTTTAGCTATATTCACAAAGTTTACAGTTTGGGGGTTTATTGTTGTATGGTAATACGGTTTTCCTTATTTTTCTATTTCTATTTTTTATTCTATTACTAATTTCAAGAGATTTACTAATTACTAATTTCAGGAGATAAGAGATAATTGTCATATAACTTGTGGTTAATTGATTGGGTGTGTTTTTGGTAACTTAGAAAATCGCCCTGTTTGATCCATCTTCGACACATTCAAACTTCCTGCTGCTACACGAACCCACACTGGATCTTATCCGAGTTCTGACAACATTACACCTGTATATGGAAAGTAATCCGAAAAACATTAGCTTTATAGGATACAATTCCTATATCATTCCAACAAGTGACTAAAAAACACAAAGTAGATTTGCACACCCGCAAAATCGGATCAAAACCATAAAAAATAGATTTCGCAATAAGGTGTGAAATTAATTTTCTGACCAATGAAAGGAGGCGATTTGCTAAACCAAAAAAAAGATAACGAGCCAGTGTGAAAAAAAAGTCAACAATAAATACAGAGTTTCAAGTCAGTCGTCACAGTGCGCAGAGATCACAGAAGACTGACAGTAAATTTCATCACTGACACAGCCCGACACTAAGAGCCGAAAGTGGGGGATTAGGAAAGGAAAACAACAACAACAACAACAACAAATTTACAACTGACTCCAAAACAATTCATAAGTACATTTTCCTTTTATCTTTTTATTCCTCATTCACACTCTCTTTTTCAACTTAAATTGATCGCCCTTTTTTCCTTTACAACTATACAAAAAACAAAAGAAACAGACATTACTCTGCTACTCTGTTGAAAGACAGCGAACACAGACATTTTTATCAAAATCACATCTTTGCTTAAACGAACTAAAGCATTAATCTTTTTTTACCCTATTCACAAGATAATAAATATACAATGTTCTATTTTCAACAAACGTTCCTTATCGTGTTGTTTCTTCTTGAAATTTGCGTTGTATTTTGTGGGCAGGGTATCCCGTATTAAATTCTCCTTTAATCCGGGTACGCTAAACCCCACACCTTGAAGATTTGGATCTTATTATTTGGACTTTTCTGAGACAAAATTATCATAATTCATTTTAATAATTTAAACTTAAATCGATTTAAATGATTAAATTTGTTTGATATTAAAAGAGAAAATAGAGTTAAAAAAAAGAAATGAAAACACACTCGCATACAGTGGAAAAGTCACCTTGACCTTACAAAGATACACACTTAAGACAAATTTCAGCTAATAAGGTGTAAAACTTTCTTACAAATTAGAACATACATATATTCACGCATACAAATATTTCAATTTTAAATGGAGTATATTTTAGCAGTAAATGTTGTTTTAAACTTGTATGGCTAAAAACAATCTGTCTGTTATATTTCAAGATTCCATTTTGTAATCCTTTTCGAAATTGTCAAAAATTCTCTTTTTGTTGTCCCAAAAAAAGATAATTAATTAAAATGTCTATATTACTTTAAAAGATAAAATTTTACGAAGTAACAAAAAGTAACAAAATCCTTGAAAATGGCTAATATATTAGTCGAAAACGTTTAGAATGAACACGCATTTGAATAATTTTAACGTCCCCAAAAGAATTTTTACTTGTTCGCATACAACAAAAAAAAAAAAAACCTGAACAAAAGTATCTTATCAGTCATTTTTAAGAAAACATATGATATAAAATAGTCAATGATATACCATAATAGTATGTACTACATATACGATAATATTATATTATTACTGCCCTTGACACTGAGGACTAATTTTTATAACCAACACTTACGTAATAGCAAATTTGTTTTTCTCTTTCATAATACTATCATATAATATATTGGCGTCGTTATATTACAGGTGTAACAACAAAATTGCCCAAATCGTGTAACAGCAAAATTGTCCAATTGTTAGATTAAATAAACTTTGAACCGTTGTATATTAGAAATGATTAAAGATATCTTACAGGAATTTATAATACAATTGGACTCGACTTTGCGCAATAAGAATATATTTAACTCTAAGTTGAAATGATGATCCTTCTTGCTGTTGTGACCTCCCGATTCAGTTTTCCGCTTTACTGTTCCCTCTTTTTAAAACATATTCACCGCTCTCTTGATGGTTCTTGAATGGACTTTGAAGATGGACGCCGCCAGAGTATAAATGTTGGTACCATTGCTGAAGGCCTGAATGATCTTTTTCCTCTTACCATTTCTCAGTTGAGAAGACATAGTGGGGCTGGCACAAAACGATTTAAAACTGTTCTCTTTCTAGCTGAATAACTCAAAGGGTTTTTCAGTGATTCTTACGATAAATGGTGTCAAGATGGCTTAAATGTCTTATCTGAAAACCTGGAAAAAAGAAACTCAGTTACTTAGTTTTTTTTTTTAGATATTAAACATTTTGTGGGCGGGATAATTATCCCATACTGTTACACGATTTGGATAATTTTGCTGTTACATCCGGTATATATATATATATATATATATATATATATATATATATATATATATATATGAAGAAATATAATCTTAAGGTGTGCTATATTTATAGGATAAAGTGCTCAATATCAGAGATAGAGCGTATGCAAATATAAATATAAAAGTAAACATTGAAGTCAACAATCAGAGGCGACAGGCTGTTTCATTCTAGACGCAATCATCAGGCCGGCCTGACTATTGCGTCTAGCATGAAACAGCCTGTCGCCTCTGAGTGTTGACTTCAATATTCAATTTTATATATATATATTGTTGTGGATTCCGCGTGAAAAATCGGTCTCCAATAAATAACAAGCGCAAGTATTTAAGCTAAGAAATTAAATGTATTTACACAAAATACAAAAGCTAATGCTGTTAGTAAAATCCAGGAACGCCGGTTAGTATTAATCAAAGATCGCTATATACAGTCTCGAAGTAAACTTCATTAGAGTCAGGCGTACTTGTAACTGACTTCTACCGTCAACTCAATCACAGTGTCTATGTACTTTCCACTCTGTTTCTCCACCTTGTTCCTCCACCTGTTCCTCTACTCTCAGACTCTCTGACTGACTGACTGCGGCTATTTTATGGCAGCAGGACGAGTCCATTTATATCAGAAAAGGGTGGACCCCGTAATACCCACCTCCTTAGATCCCTTTTTTGGGGGGAGTTAATATTGTGTCCATTGTTTGTTGAAAAATTGCAGGAGCAACTTTTACTCCGAATGGTAGTCTGTTGGACTTGTACAACCCTTTGTGCGTATTAATGCAAAGGATTTTCGAACTCTGTTCTTGTACTGGAATTTGTAGATAAGCCTCACTAAGATATATTTTTGAAAATATCTTACCGCTGTTGAGCTTTGTAAATATCTCCTCTGGGCTCGGTAGTGGGTAATGGTGGTCTTTTACTGCCTTGTTGAGTCCCGTCGAAAAATCTGCGCATACGCGAATTTCTTCTGGCTTCTTTTTTTACGTAAACCACCAGCGCAGCCCACTCACTAAACACTGTTTTAGATAAAATCCCAGTTTGTTCAAGTCTCTCCAATTCTTTGTCTATTTTTTCTATAGTAGCAAACGGTACATTTTGCTTCTTTCTGAAAATTGGTTGGACGTTTTCTTTTAATTCTATTTTGGCCTTAAATTTGTTGCATCGTCCCAACCCACTTGAAAATAGCTCAGGAAATTGCTTGTATAATTCTTCCTTCAATTTTATGGTATCTGATGGTTCAACCTCTAACTTTTTGCAAAACGAGTTGATAGGTAGGTCCCAAACGTTGAATTTCTGCATCCAGTCGATACCTACTAAATTTTCAGTATCTTTCATGACGTATATCTTAAGTTTTTTTGTTTTGCCGTGAAATTTAACATTCACTATTATTTCTCCCTCAAATTTTATTCGTTTGCCTGTAACCGACTTGGCAATTTTTTGAGTGTGTAACATGGTAGGTCTGTTGAGTTTTTTCCATGTCTGTAAGTTGATTAACGTGAGGTCGGAACCCGAATCCAGTTGTAATTTAATCTTTTTGTTTAAAATTTCCAGTTCTACATATTTCCTTACATTGGTGTTGTCATCATTATTCATCCTTGTAGCTCTTATTCTATTAGTATCTTTTCTATTTCTACATTGGGATGCCTTGTGGCCTTTTTTCCCACATTCATGACAGTTTTTATATCTGAAGCGGCAATCCTTGTTCCAATGTAATCCTCCACATCGATAACATGCTGATGGAGGGGGCTTATATTTGTTTCGATATCCGTCATAATTTGTCCTGTATGTTGTATTTTTTCTCTTATCATAATATTTTATTTTTCTTTCCGGGGAGGGTGAGAATCTTTTTTCATTGTCGTAAAATTTTAGTTTTCTTTCGGCGGAGGGTGAAGAACGTAGACTTTTATTTAACTTACGTATATGAGAAACAGCTGATTCTTCAATGTCCATTGCGTCTTTCTTTATGCTTAAACATCTCTGGCAATCTTCTGATAATTGCTGTAATGTTAGACCCGGTTCATTTTGTAATTTTGTAAGCATTCTTCTGCGCATTTCGCTATCTTTTGTAGAAACTAGCCCTTGAACAAAGATGAGACATTTAAAATTGTCCGGTGTTAATTCCGCTAGTTTGAAGTCGTCACAATGTTTATTTACGATCGCGGCAAACGTGGAATAATCCTCATTATCGCCCTTTACCAGGTTAAGGCATTTCCACCTCCTATGGAAGAGTGATGTTTTGGGGCTGAAGAGTTCTTTAAGACATGTCACTGCTTCGTCAAATTTTAATTCCTTCGTCTTTTTTGGCAAGATATAATCCACGAACTTTGTATATTCTTCAGTTCCTAATTTTCTAAGCAATAGACGTAGCTTTTTTGCTTCTGACCAATTTTGACAGTCTATGTTAAAGATGTCTTCATGTCTTCTGAAGTAATCTCCAAAATTTTTGTCCTCATCTAGAGAATATTTGAAAATCTCTATGGTATTCCACACTGCGTCTTGCGAAAATGTTGCTTCCTTTTCAATATCTAATTGCTTGCTGCCCGCTAGTTCCTGGAGCTCTGTTTGTCTATCTTGATTTTCCTTTTGCGTTTGTAATATTTGCTTTTGCCATTTTTCTTGTAGCTGTATCTGTTGATCATTTTGGTATTTTTGCATTTGTAATTGTTGCTCATTTTGGTGTCTTATCAGTTCTACCAATATATTTTTAAAATCTTCCATGATAACTCAATTTTATGTATTTTTACTCCTCGAAATTGTTTGTTGCTAATTTGTTGTTGAACGACGAGGGAAGGAATTTTTTTCTGTTGATTAGTTTTCCGCGTGTGTTCGCCAAGTTGTTTGTTGTTTGACGTACGAAAAGTTTTTCTTTCCGTGTGAGTTTCGAGTCCTCATTCGTCAAGTTGTTGTGGGTTATCCGCGTGAGTTTCGAATCCTCATTCACCAAGTTGTTGTGGGTTATCCACGTGAGTTTCGAATCCTCGTTCGCCAAGTTGTTGTGGATTCCGCGTGAAAAATCGGTCTCCAATAAATAACAAACGCAAGTATTTAAGCTAAGAAATTAAATGTATTTACACAAAATACAAAAGCTAATGCTGTTAGTAAAATCCAGGAACGCCGGTTAGTATTAATCAAAGATCGCTATATACAGTCTCGAAGTAAACTTCCTTAGAGTCGGGCGTCCTTGTAACTGACTTCTACCGTCAACTCAATCACAGTGTCTATGTACTTTCCACTCTGTTTCTCCACCTTGTTCCTCCACCTGTTCCTCTACTCTCAGACTCTCTGACTGACTGACTGCGGCTATTTTATGGCTGCAGGACGAGTCCATTTATATCAGAAAAGTGAGGACCCCATATATATATATATATATATATATATATATATATATATATATATTTGAAAGGAGATTTTATTGATTATATTGAGTAGGGCATTTTCTTATTCCTGTAGTTTTTTGTCAAATGGTGCAACTTTTTTACTTTTAAAGCCGTAAACCTCATGTTCTTTTTAACTTAACATATATATATATATATATATAGAGAGAGAGAGAGAGGGGAGGGAGAGCGAGAGAGATGATATCTGTCGAATCTTTGAACGAGTATGAACATCGCTGACAAGTTTGAGCAATGTTTTTAGTTTTCGTGAGAACGGCAATGCCGCTTGAAATCAGAAAGTGATTTGTAAGACTTATTTTAGACGGGGCGGCTTTTGCCTATCTTCTTTTTTTTTTTTTAATTTTTTTGGCGTACTCCGCATGTTATTTCGAACGTAGTACTGATCGTAATTTGTCAAAGGTCTCCCAACATGACTCTTCTTATGGTTAACTAGGTCCGCACTGGAGAGGCATACCCTGACACATTCATCACATGTCAACTGCTGGATTGCTGGGTCAATGATTCTTCATTTCCTATCTGCACTCTTGACATTTGCCCAACTCACTGGATGTTCTTGGAAGATCCTAGTGGCTTCATGTATTATACGTTTACATATATTTCGATCGCAAGCATAAATTGCCCTCTCAGGATCTGCTATATGACAAACAGCAAGAGACTCTTTTAAACAGACTTTGACATGATCCATTAGTTTTTTTTTTCTGGGGTCTGGTGACCAACTCACTGTAGGCCATTTGTTTAGGCATTCTGTTGTCCTCAAAGTGAATGGCATGCTCAGCGAAACCTGTGGCGATTAATGTGTGCTTCGATGCCTGATTGTATTGGCCTTTTCTAAGAACACAGTGTCTGGCATGTGGAATGTCCAGTGGATAATAAGAATATATCTTATACAGGGTTTGTGTAATCTCACAAGAGCGTCTAAGTGGCTACACAACCTATGTCATACAGTTTAAATTGGGTCCATCGGCTGCATAGCACATTTTACCCAATCCCCCTCGGCACTTCCACTTTTGGGGTGGGGGCACTCCAGGTACCATGCAACAAACCTAATCCTCTCGCGAGGAAGAGGTACTGCCTGGAGAGAAAGACCCCTGGTGGTCAGGACTGGTTTTGCCTCGAGTTGTATAAACTACTATTTATATGGTGGACATTTGCATAGTAATGCAACAGTAGGTACCTTAGTGGTTTCTTTTTTTCTTTTCCTTTTTATCTATCGGTTTAGTTTTATATTTTGTTTTACTTTTTCTGTTTCTTTGTTTTTCGTTGTTTTCAGGGTGTCATTAGCTAGATACATGCAGACGAGGATCGGTTGGAAAGTTCACAGCCTGACTAAGATATCAATGTAAGAAGACACACTAGTTGGTAGATTAAAAGACATGCAAATATGTACATTCTGGTAGACTTGCAGATAGATAGATAGATAGATAGATAGATAATGAGCAAAATGAGATAGATAGATAGATAGATAATGAGCAAAATGAGATAGATAGATAGATAGATAGATAGATAGATAGATAGTGTGGACATACGAATGAACATTGCATGGTGACTGTCAGTTTCATGCATCAAGCGATATTCAGACTCTGTGTTATTCCATTCAGTCAGATATGTGCCATGCGTGATACACGCTTAGGCGATAATGTATCTGACGAACGAGGCAGATTTTTTTTCCCGCAGTAGGTTGCCATTTCTTTCTGCGGCAGACCAGTTGCCATCCAAGGCTATAGAACCCGGTCTGTCCTGCTATTTACCCATAGCTGGTGGGAGAAGAAGAGGATTCTCTTTGTCTCCCTATATATATATATATATATATATATATATATATATATATATTGTCATCCACAGACAGACTGCTTCGCTGTATCACAGCTCATCAGTGTGTCTAGACGTCCGGTTGCCTCTAATTAGGATCAAAACCCGGCTAAATTGGCGTTAATCGGAGAATCTACCTCTAAGCCGTTGGTGCAAGGCAGGGATGAAACTGAATTTAAGAGTATTTATTTTTAGATAAACATGCCAGTGACTGAGAGAACTCAATTCGTTTTATCGAAGAGTATATATATATATATGACCTAGTAAGCCAGAAGCTACATACCAAGGTTTCACCTAACAGATCTTCAGGGTACTACTGGCACTTTTACGTTTTTTCTTAATTTACTCTGTCGGTGTTTTTTCTTTTGATTAGGCATTGAGGTGCTGATTGATTATTTTCAACCAACACGGATATCTTTAGTCTTTTCTTTTCTTACTGAATTTTTTTTCCTTAATATCGATTTGTTCAAATATATTCTTATTTACAAATTGTATCATCGGGGTTTTTTCATACCGACAGAGTAAAGGTATTAAATATAATGCATAATATATATATTATATATAATACATGATATATATATATATATATATATATATATATATATATATATATATATATATATATCGATCAAATATCGAAACCTAAAAAATCAAACTTCCTTATCTAAACACTAGTGGAATTTGATGGACAAGAGACTAACCCCACATTTGGAATGGAGATTCATATCAAGAATTAAAACCCCTGGTGACTTCTGTGACCAGTGTGATCTATGCATTACAGAAAAAAAATATTATTAAAGATATAAATACAGAAAAGTTGCTGAATCTTCGAAGAGAGATTATTTCCAAATGTAGGCATAAACAATGCTTTAAAACATAAACACTGTTTTATAACGTGTTGTTCCCGATAAAAGTTCGGACTTGGATTCCTAACATCGGATATGACATTTAAATGCATTGACACTTATTATAGACCTATATATAATTACCTGTGTTTATGTGGTGCTCTATATATTTTTATTGTTTTTAATTTGTTTTAGCGGTCTTAATTTATGTGTTGGTATATATGTATGTGGGTATGTATGTTGTAAACAATCACGCGGTCAAGATAAACACTCAGTTGTGGAGCAAGCTGAGTAAATAATAACTCAACCTTGAGAAAGAGAGCTATTTATGGTGCCATGGAGCATCCCATTGTGCTAAAGTGGGATAGTCCATTGTTTGGGCTGTGATTGGCTGCTGGTACATGAGTGGAGGTATTTCTGTATAAATACCAGCTTCATTCATCAGTTAGTTTGCACGTTTTGTATTGAGTTATAACCTGCTTTATTTTTGTCTGCCAGCTGGACGCTAGCTGGGATCCTTACGCTGGTAAGTGCTGTTTATTGTATTGTTATTCTACATATGTATCAATTTTTTTTTAGATAACTGATATATAATATCAGATAATTTTCTGATATTTTTATATACGGAGGTTTATATGAATTTAGAATTTAGGTTAATAGTTAATCTCCCCGCGTCTCTTATTTTATTTCTTCTTAGTTTCACTACTAAAATATTTTTACCGTTTGAATTTTGAATTTTTTTCATATTTTTATCATCTGCATTTTTATTATTACTATTATTGTTACCGTTTCTTCCTTCTAATTTGTTTTTTAACTGTAGATTAGTTTAATTTAATCCTTCTATTTTTTTATATGTGTATATATGTATAAATGTATGTATGTATGGGTGTATATATATATATATATATATATATATATATGTCGTTTTTTGACGTTATGTCAAAAACGACATTACTACGTCATTATTTTTGCACCAACCTAATATATATATATATATATATATATATATATATATATATATATATATATATGCCAACGTATTCGTGTATTTATTTATGTATTTATTTTATTTATTTATCTATTTTTTCTCTCCCCCCTCCCCACACTGTCCGACTAATTTAACATTGATTCTTGGTCTAACCTAACCTTTAACACTATCTGATATTGATATTGAGCACTTTATACCATAAATATAGCACATCTTAAGACTATATTTCTTATATATATATGTATATATATATGTATGTATATATATATATATATATATATGTATATATACATATGGATATATATTTGTATATATGTCCATATTTATGTGTATATATATATATATGAACAATGACTTGGTGTTGAGTTCAGTGTAAACTTTTATGTTTACATACACTTTATCTCTTTTATTGGATAAATATAGCAGACCTCTTAAAACTGTATTTTTATCATCTGTCTATATTTATGGATGATGTATTTTAACTATTTACATTATTCGGACTGTTGACTTCATCTTTATTGTGATACATAGCCCAGTGGATAAAAGTCACTTGATCCAAAGAATTGTGAGTTCAATACTGGACCACAACAGAGGTGAACAAAATCTTGATAAGTTGAGTTACTGAAGGGAAATAACCGAACCTGAGATATCCAGAAAAGGTAAAGCATGTGGAACCAGAACAATCTACGCCAGGGTTCGATTCGAAATTCCAAATATATCATCTGAAGAAGGCCTGAGCGTACAAAGACCGTAACTTCGGGAATATGAATATAAAGATGAGGACAACATTTTGCATAGTGTAAATACATCTTTATTACACACACACACACACATATATATATATATATATATATATATTTGAGGGTTTCATCTGAGGACAGTGCAAGGGATTCGGAAAGAGTTGGATAAGTCTAATGGTGATTACTGATTACGAAGGCACGGAAAAACCACTCGGAGTTTTCTGATAAGAAAAGAACTCGTGAATTTGTTGGGGAGGGGCTCAGACTAGACACGAATGCTTTCATCAGGTGCCGTGAGGAGGTAATGCTGCCCTGGGTCAAGAGTGTGTCTGCTGGAAGACCCTATGTCTGGCAACAGGGCTCTGCACTATGCCACACATGCAGGAGACCTCAGTCATGGCTGTCAAACAATTTCTGCGATCACATAACCTCTTACATCTGGCTACCTAACTCCCCAGACTGCAACCCCCTTGATTATTCGAGCAAGGACTTGATCACTAAAGATCTGATCCTGCGGACCGAGTACCTAGGCCGAAGAAGGAACAGTGTTTCAATATATGAGGTCCCTCCTCAAGTTCTCCAAAGAGCCTTCGTCCACTGCTAGTGCAGTTGCGGAGAAGGGGGAATGGCTAGTTGCTGGTCTTACGAAGCAGGAGGCTCGCTCGATATGGCCTTGGGCGCCTGGGTTGAAATGCCTCAATAACGATGAGGCATCACTCACCTGGCTGGTGATTCGTGAAGCCCTCTGGGTCGGCAAGAGACTTTGTTCTGCAGGCTTGGAGAAATATCCAAACTGTCGTCGCTGTACTGGGGAAGTCGAGACCATTGGTCACGCCTTTTTTCAGTGCAAGGCGGTAGTGCCGTTGTGCAGGTTTGTTGAAGGCCTCATGGTCCGCATGTTGCAGGGAAAGTTTTTTGTCCTTGAAGCTAGCTCTGTTTGTAGCAATGTGGTGCCGCAATTGACGAAGGCTGAACACTATGTGTTCTGTTGCTTACTAGGGGTTATGAGAGTCGTGATTTGGACGACGCGTCAGAAGGGATTCTATGAGGGCGAGGTGTTCACTTCTTCCCAACTGATCTTGTACTTTAAGCATCAGCTTAAAGTCAAGATTAGGACGGAAAGGCGGCGGCTCACCTCATCTGAATTCAGCAGAAGGTGGGTGAATCTTGCGCGTTTGTGCCGTGTAAAAGGGGCTGACTTGGAGTGGCATTTTGATGCCGGTTAGGCATCAGGATATTGTTTTCCTGGGTTGAACATGGGCAACCCTTCCCAACAGTAGGTTAGTTTAGGTTTTTGTAGTTGATTTTTTTAGTTTTTCTCTCCTTGTTCGGTAAACTTAGCTAGGGTGTGTTTGCTCATTGGCCCCTTTTATTTCTGTCCCCCACTTTTTTTTCCTTTAGTTTAACTCCCCATCCCCTCCCTCGTTTAGGTGGTCAGTGATGTCAGTTCTCTGGTGGATGCGGGGCGCCTTAACTGATATTTCTGCCACATTTAAGGTTTGTGGGGTTTTTTATTACTAACACATGGTTTGTTTAGTTTCTTGTAAATATTTTATGTCATATTGTATATACTCATTGGGGATCTTTTAAAAATATTGTTGTTTTTATACCCTTCCCCCCACAGACAATATTTGTACATAAGGGGACTAGTTAGGATTTTCACTGAGACAAAGAGGTATTTTGGTGGATGTAGTAAGAAAGGTATGGTTAAATGTGTTGTTTTGGTGATAGGAATATTGTTTAGTATGATAGGGTCAGTGGTTGTGGCTAGCTAAGTTTTAATTTAAGAGAAGTGATGACCGTCCTTTTCCCCAGCCCCCTTTTTGGCCTTGTGCCACATTTGTTGTAATTACAGCAATAAATATTAGTAGCAGTTCAATTCTTGGAGAATACGGCACGGCGCATATTCCTGTGACATTTTAATTATTACTCATTCGAGTAATCATACTAATTCCTATTGATATCACTCATGAACATTACATCTTTCTACACTGGTAACACACTGTGGAATTATTCTTTATTTAGCTAAGACTTCAATTGAAATTTGTAGTTAAATAACATTCAATATTGTACTCAACATTAATAAGCTAAACTTACCCTTTTTATTACGGAACAAGGGAAGCAACTTTCTTTATACTTATTGTTGAAATTTGTATACCATGGTTAATTAATACAATATTTTATTAATGTTCAGTGAGCTTGATTATTTTTCTCTCGTGTTTGTTGTACATGATTCATGTGGGGTGTTGTTTAAAAGAACAGCTTTCCTTCTTGATTATATTCACGGTGACCCTAACCAACAATTCTTACAGCACCTCTACAAATGTAGTTCGTCCGAGCACTTTCCGTGGAAGTAGCGATAGAGCAGTAAGAGGTTTGCCACATTCCGCCCGTGGGAAAGAGGTTGAAAGTTGGAGAATAATTCGTCACCCACAATGGCTCGGAGACGCTTTTGAGTTTTGAATATCAAGGCTGGAGTGTGAGGTCTGGGAAGCTCCCGCCCAAAAATGACAACAGTACTCCATTTGGGGACTGATCTGGCTCTTGTAAAGGTAGAGGATATCAGGAGGAGTCAGGTACTTATTAGAGCGGTATAGAGAGCCCACCATTTTACCTCCATCTTTAGCAATGGATCGTATGTACGAGTTCCACTTCCGTTCTAAGTTTGAAGAAGACATTTAAAGGTAGGCATTTTGTGTGTGTGTGTGTGTGTGTGTGTGTGTGTGTGTGTGTGTGTGAGAGAGAGAGAGAGAGAGAGAGAGAGAGAGTTTCTATAGCTACCTCTAAGAGTCTAATGACTTCTTGACAAAATTGGCGAAGCTATGTTGGGCTAACTCACAAATCTTAAGATAGCTTATGGGAAAATGATATATGGTAGAGGTACAAAATAGAGATAGGAAGATTGTGTAGCACCAATAATTCACGTTGTAAGTTCCTTAAAATTCACCAAAAGATTTCTTATCTATTAGATGCGAATATGACTACTATCATTATGGAAAAATATGCAGTAATTTTAAGACCTGAATTGCACTCCCTTTTAGTTTTATCAAAATGCTTTTATTTAAAGTTATCTCCCTTTGAAAGTTAACAACACGAGTTACTTCCCTTATAAATTTGTTTTAGGAAAAAACTTTCTGGATATAGTTTAAAAACAGAAAAAATGTTAGTGTTAGTCTCTCAGATTTATTACGGCTTCAGGTAAACAGTTTTTATTAATATTTAATTGTTCTGAAATTTTTCTATCAAATACTTTGAGCTGTAATGAAGTATATGAATTCCTTGATTTGGTCAGAGAAGTTTCTGAAAACTTCTCTTGTAGAATTTGAACGTAAGTTGCCGTCTCAGAAAAAAAAAATGAACGAAACGAGAAAAGAGGTTTTGTAATTTAAACAGGAATAAAATTAAACAAAATTTATTGAAAGAAAAACTAAACCATTGAAAATAATCAAGAATCCTAGGGATCAAATTGATAGTCAGAGTCTGTGAGAATGTTATAGGATAGGTAGCTGCATTAGGTCACGTAAAAAAACAGTATATCACGATGAAAAAAGGTCCATAAATCAACGAAAACAAAGTTTTGTATCAATATGTTTATGTTATGAAGAGAAAAGATCAAAGTATTCTTTAATTATTTTTTGAAATTTTTTACTCTTTTCTAACACGTAGAAAATTTTGGTTAAATATTGTTTTTTGTTTGTTTTTTTTACGACAGCACAGTAAGAGAAAAAAAAAAGGTTGTTTTATTTTGCGCTTTTCCCGAGGAAAACGGACATTAATTTAGGAAATTATTGCAAATTGTAATAGAAGAGATCAAAATTTTTAGATCAACTGGGTTGATGAGTTTGTTTTTTGCTTGCTTTTTTTTGTTCATGTTTGTGAATGAGTGCTATTTCTTCTGGTTTTGTGAAGCTCATACCCCCGAGTACTGTGAAAGAGAAAACCAATTTGTTAAGGGTCAGTTCTGTTAAATAGCCTTTCTGGTTTTATTTGTTTATTTTGAATGTTGAGATTTTTTATTTTTTTTTTTGTGATGTGGGTGATTAATGTTGTTGTTAACCACCACAAGCCTAAACAAATCATTAACATTTTTTTTTAAAAACTTTGACTCTCTATTCACAGTAAATTAAAAATGATATTTAAAATGAAACAACAAAGAAAACGATTTCCATAGACTTGAATGAGTTTCAATCACTCCAAAATGACTTTTTAACAAGTTTGACAGCATCCAATTTTTCAGTGGCTAAAAAAGAAACAGCAAATGCTAAAGAGTTCTTTCTCGAACAATAATATCTCTCATTTCTGTCAACTTTAAAACTATTTTCTGGGGAAAATTTAAGTGAAATATCCTACCATGTCAAAGTAATAGGTTGGTGCAAAAATGACGTTTTCTCACATATGTTACTATGTGAGAAAACGTCATTATTTTTGCACCAACCTAATACATATTAAAAATAACATTAAAATTTTTAAAATTATAATCATTACAAATATTTAAAAGTTTCCTCTCAGATGAGCAAGTTTACAAGCAGATAGATTCTGGGGTAGTTGGTTTTCTCAACCAGTCAAGCTTAAAATATAGCAAAACAACATAGTCTTGTTCTCTTATGTATTGTATTCATTCAATACATAGGTGATCATGACACTCCACAACTTCCTATTCTTTGTAGCTCTAAGCAATATCTATCTCCTTAATGTTCCTTCCAATCTTCCAATCTTTGTTCTGCCAACCATTTACATAAGCTTGTTACATAGCTTACTTGTTGTTTTCCTCTGTCCATCTTGCTTTTAATATGCTCTGTGAGTGTCAAATTTGCCAAGACCTCTTTCCTAATTATATATTCCAGCAATTTCAATTGTTTCTTTTTGATTCTAAATGCAAGTGTCCTTTTTGTTTCCACTCCACTTAAAACCTCCTCGTTATTCACATGTTCAGTCCATGTTATTCTCAGCATCCTTCTGAAGATCCACATCTCTATTGCTTCAAGTTGACTCTTCATCTTTGATGAAATTATACATCATTTCCTGTCATAGAGGAGGACTAATATTACACAGCAGTTCAGTACTCTTTTCTTTGCTTCTAATGAATTTTTCCTGTTTCTTGATACTTTCTTTAGATTTTGGAAGCCATCTTTTGCTATCCCAATACAACTTCTGAGTTTCTGTGTCATATTTCCTGTCTATTGATGCCAATACAACTTGCAGAAGATCAGGCTTAATGAATTTAACTTATGACAAAGGGTTAGTCCTATATCACAAGTTCAGTGAATTGTGAGTCAAAAATAAGTAAATTAAAATAGAAAAGGCAAAGAAAAAAAATGACCTATTGATAGTGGACAAGAAAATGTTAGTTGATTTTTATTAGATTTTTAAAATTGAAGTATATCTTATTCCAAAATGTTCTAATGTAATTATCTTTTTGTTTACCTGTAAACAACTTTTCACAAATATTTCAGTGTACATAAGGTTTACCGTTTATATATCAGAATTTTCACCAATTTGTTTTATGCTAATAGTACAAAGAATTTGATAATAAAATTAACTTTAATACAAGATTTTCCGCACATAGCTATTGATTTGCCACTTAATGTGTTTGTTCATAGTAATCGACTAATGGCTTTTAGATTAAAATCATCGAAACTCTCAATTTGATAAATCTATGAAGAGTGAGTAACGATTTTAACTTCACATTTTTATTTGATATTTTTTAATAAATAGAAAAAGAAGTTGTTTCCCTTGGATTGAATAATTATTTTCTCTTTAAGAAAATGTCTTTGTCTTTTCATGTGAAATTTTTCATGGCTCCAAAACAATCGAAAAAGACATGCATTTTAAAAATGAAGATTTTGACATTAACCATTTTATTGAGTCAACTGTAGCTGAGAAACTCTAAGTAGATTGCAAATATGAATTTCAAAATCCCGTATTTGGTATATTTACATTGAATATTTCTTCAAAACCTTGGAAAATATTCCAGTTGTTTTTTTATTTTAAGATTTTTTTCTTATGTGATATTTCTTTAAAAAATCAATAACAGATGAAAACTTTTAGATAAGCTATGAAATGAGTAATAATTGATATTTTCTTCACATTACTGTTGCTTTTTTTATCTCAATGTTCTTGAGCAAGAAACCTTCGACCATTAACTTAACTCTATATGAAAAAAAAAAAACAAAAAAAAAACCTCTGATCGAATCGAAACTTAAATCTCACAATGTAAGTGTTCAACCTTCATGGATGATGTCAGAACCAATTCAGTCATGGAAGTTAATAGCTAAACATGTCCCAAACTCGAAAGTGATATCACTGCTACTTCTTTATTCCCACGATATTGTATGTCTACCTAATAGTAGCAGCAGCAGTAGTAGCAATAGTAGTAGTAGCAGCGGAAGTAGTAATAGTAGCAGCAGTAGTGGTGGTGGTGGTAGTAATCACAACAATAGTCTTGAGTAAAACTAACACAATTTTTTTTTTTAAATCCTAATAAAGTTGTTGCCACAGAATTTTTTTTTACAGAAAATTTCACCCTGTACTAGACCTCGGGGCAGCTTGCAGTAGAAGACTATGTTAAGAGGCAGTTTATATGGATAGGAGGGAGAGACAACAGTTAACCATAGTCTTGAACAGGTTAATATTGTAGTGATCAGGAAACATCCTCTTGGGAGTCAGTTCCACAGAGCAGTGGTTCACGGGAAGAAGCTGTTCAAGTGGAACTGACTTCTCACTGATGGAATACAGAGAGGATGTGGGTGGTTTGCTACAATGTAAGTGGCATGGTGAGTCCTAGCCAGGAAGGGTTGGAACTGACAGAGGAATATAGTTTCGTCCAAGTAATTTCCATGGTAATAGCGATAGACTAGAAAGAGGTTTGCCACACCCCACATGTGAAAGTTGGGGGGGTGGGGGAACCCATAAGGACTCTAAGACTGGAAAATGAGGACTGAACAGCTACCACCCAAATATGACAGCAGTACTCCATTTTTAGCCTGACCTGGTTCTTGTAAAGGCAGATGATAGCATGAGGAGTCAGGTACTTACTAAAGTGGTATAGAGAGCTGACCATTTTTTCTGCAACTTTAGTGTTAGACCCTATTTAAGAATTACACTTGAGATCAGTTGAAGGCCCAATAGTTTCTCAAGGTACAGAGCCACCACAAGGAGATATCTTTTTATCATAACTGGCAGTAGTTCATGGTTTGCTATTCTTATGTAAAAGAATATTAAAGATATGAATTCAAAAAACATGGAAAAAATTCATTGATTGATTCCAACTTCTGCATTATTTTTCTTTTGTTTGAATTTCTCAGATGAGGAGTTATCATTATTTACAAAATGTCTATTGTCCCCACCTTTGTTGTTGTTGTCACAACATTTCAGCTGATGTACTCTCTGGCCCTCAATAGCATTGGTTGATGAATTCATTGACATGGTAATTGTGAGTTTAAACCCTGAGCTGGGCAGTGTGTACTTGGCCTCATTGGAAAGAGAGCGATCAATAACTGAGCATTCCTAAATAAAAGCTAGATGAGATATCCCTGGACATGGAGAGACAAATGAAAACAATCAGACACCATTGATTAAATAAAGGGTTAAGTTTGAAATTCCCTGATGGTTATTCAATAATTGTCTAATGAGGGCTGAAGAGCACAACAAAGAAGGGGATAATAGACTGCATCTAAATAATGCATAAAAAGATATTTTCATTGTGTTTAATCCACTGGGGAATCTGCCAAGAAATCCTGCATGTTTTTTAAAGTTTATATAATGATCTATATTATAATATATCTATATATATATATATATATATATATATAGATATATAGATAGATCATATATATAAATATAAAAGTGAACATAGAAATCAACACTTAGAGGTGACAATCTGTTTCATGCTAGATGCAACTGGCAGGCCATGAGTGCTGTTATTTTTCTCAGCTATTCATATATATGGGTCAGTGGTGCATTGTGGGTAGTCTATTTTGACAGTTATTTTACCAGAAGTCTTTTATTTGTTTGCTGCTAGTATAGGTTCAATATAATATCATTCCCAAATATGTCAAGGTGACCTAGCAGTTCCAATTAGTCAATGGTATCTTAATTAACTTTATAGATGATCCAATACCATGATAAAAGAAAATGAATGTTACCAAAAATAGATTCATACAAAGCTTTCTGTATAAAAGGTGTAGGATAAAAAGTGGAGACATCACATACACCCTGTGAAAATTAATTGAAACAAAACAGATAATTCCATTATTATTTACTTTTTTTATATTTTTCCAGTGAAACACGACCCAGAGCACATGTTAGTACTGTCCATTCTACAAAGTCGTTCTTTGCAGATTGACCACAGATTCTCGATTGGATTAAAATCAGGAAAATTTCCAGGCCAATCTATAGAACTTTGATTTGCTCACTGGTAAGGCTTGCCAGTGTGTTTGTGCAGCTTTATAATTTTTGTACACTTCCTTGTAGTAACGTCCATCACAGACAGTGGCCGTAGGACAACTAATTGACAGTCAAGACAATAGTGTCTGGGCATGATAAAAATCTGATGCAATCATGGACGATACAATGTTTTTCAAGGCCCAACAAATTTCATCATACGCCCTGAAAATAGATTCATATTACTGCACACCACTGCAAATAACCTAATCTCTAGGAAAAAATAGAAATCAATTACACCCTGTCAGTCCAGAGGGTCTAAAACTGACTGTATGGTGAAAGAAAGGAAACTAAAGTGGCTGTTTGCATAAGGGTGTATTATTTTAGAATTATTACATAACATTTAAGATGCTTTAAGTAAAAAATTTGATTTCTTCATCATTCGACTTGTTGCAGGTATTATGCTTTTCTGATGTTAAGATATTAAAGGTTACTCTCTAAACTACATTCAAACAAAAACACTTGGTGATGCTGCCTGAAAGTAACAAGTGGTACTACTGTCTACTGCTATCATTAATCCTAGTAGTTGTAAAAGGCAGATTTGGAGAGAAGTAGAAAGAAAGTTGAATCACGTGAGATGGGATGCAACCAGTAAATATGATCAAACCCTTCAGTGTGGGCAACAAAGAAAACAATTTCTAACAAACTGTTGTGGATTCCGTGAATGGAATCCTGCACAAATAAATAAACAACGCCAGTAATTGAGATAGGAAAATAAGTGTATTAAACGTAAGAATACAGACTTGAAGTGAAGATTAGTAGTCCAGGAATGCAGGTTAGTAGAAAGTATATGTACAAGTCTCTGTAAGTAAAGCCATAATCATCTCTCTCTGGACTCTGAGAATACCCTGTGTCTGTCTCCATATCTCTCAACTTGTCTTAATGTATCTCAATGTATCTCCACATATCTCAACAACAGGTATTCTCTCTGTCAGTATAAGTATGTTTGGACGAGTCCATCTTATGTAAAAAAGGGGAGAGCCCCACAACATAAACAAATAATAAGAAAGAAATGTACAAAGTGTGGTTGGTGTATATAAATGTCCCTGGAATGTATAATTGGCTGAGATTTTTTCAGGACTAAGAAATATGACCTGGTTGTGAAGGCTGCATTTTGAGAGACTTTTCTACAGTGACTAATTGATGAAAAAAGCTCAGTGACCAATGTTCAGAGGGAGAAAAAAAGAAAAGGAAAGAGACTTTGATGTTCTTGTTAAGTCTATGGTTGCCTACACCTTGTTTATTTTCAGCCACAGAAATAAGTGTGACATGCAGATTTTAATTTCTGATGAAATCCAGAATGTTCGTCATAAATTATAAATTATAGTCGAGTCAAGGGTAGATAATTAAGTTTTTTAACACTCTAAGTATCCCTCCCAAAACAGGTTTTACAAAATCTACCACTTAAGGTCAGAATTACTAAGATGTCGAAAAGCACATAGCCTAAATAAATTTGTGTACATGAAACTGAAAGTAAACATAAAAATGTGTAAATATTTTACAAACGAAATAAACAGTTAGAAACGATCCCTTCACGAGTAATGAAGATAGGAAAACTTTTGGGATGTCCAAGTAAAGCAGCAATAATATAAGAAAACTGGTGTAGATACACTACCGTTCAAAAGTTTGAAGAAACTCCCAGAAGCCACTCCTAGAATTAGCGTGGGATGAACTTGATAGAAGAGTGAAAAAAAAAAAAAAAAAAAAAATGAAAAACAGCTCTTAGAGTTATTGAAAAAGAATGGAATTAATTATCAAACCTATGCTTTGAGAAACTTTTGCAACAAATGACAAAAATTTTTCCTGTAGTAATCAAGGCTAAAGGAGGTTTTTTTGATGAGAGCAAAATTTAATCATAAAATGCTTTTTTCTTTTTGCCATAATAAAATTTCTAATAAAAAATCATCTCTCACTTTTTTTTTTTTTAACCATTTATAATAATTTTCTCTTATTTAAAGTACAAAACAACTACTTTTGGGGCCAATTTAAAAAATTGCCCTGGGTGGCTTCAAACTTTTGAAATGTAGTGTACATGTAACTAAAATTGAAAAATATTAACAAAATTGGGATATCTAATATGGTGACCAGAATGTGTTAGAATCTTGGCACAACATAGGATGGAAATATTATCAAAGTGCCCACTGTAGCAATATCAGTTGTCAGCCGATATCTTGTTATGGCAAACATCTGAAAGATGTTACAGAAATTATTTCAACACTTATTGCCTTGACAAAGAAAGTCAACTGAGTGAAAGCAGACTTCACAAGAACCATGTCAAACAAACCTGTGAAAGGTCAGCTGAGTGGAGCAGACTTGATGAATAGTTTTTTGGAAGAAACCTGAGAGGGCAGAGAAGGCTGGTTATCTATAAGACAGTGGTGCCTATAAACATAAAAGATAGAGACTGCTTAATTGTCACGCAAAAAGGAAAGCACACAACTGCTAGAGCATTCCCCACTCATCTCACCTCACTCATCTACAGCAGTTTCTTGCTCATGACTGAATTGCCAAAATTAAAATTTACCAACTGCTACAATTTTGTCTCATGGTTTTATATTGTGTATAATGATCTGGCCAAATAATTATTTTCCATGTGTTAAGCCACAAGCATTCAACTGGAAGAAGCTGCACCCTGAGAATGAACTTGGTGCCTGCTCTGAGCTACAATGCTACACCACATCAAGCTATGTAGCATCCCAAAAGTAAACTTCAGTTTGTCAAAAGAGATATTCTGGTTTTCACTTTTAAGGCACACTTGGGATGCTTTTCAGGATCTTAAAGGGCAATCTATAATGTGGCTGCAGTGTGTAATGTAGTAGATTCTCACACAAAACCACATTTACAAGAGTCTAAAAGATGCACATGGCTTAGACCATACACATCACTCACTCACTAATTCACCAGCAGAGTAAGTTCAGTTTATTTCTTCATTATTTACAGAAACTCTTTCTCTACACAAAAGATATTTTCCCAATAGAATAAATATTTCAATCTTGTTTTGTTTCACTATTTTGTTTGTCTATTTTCTCAGCATTTTTAGTTTTTGTTCAATGCACAATCCCTGACCGAGTAACAACAGTCAGCTGTAGGTTCCTTTACTACATATTAACTTTACAACACTAATATGAATGAGAATAGAGAGGCAATTGAGGTGTAGTCATTGGTTGTGGCATGGAAAGCTGGGTGAGGGTCCACATGCATATTTATAGTGATGCATGCATTGCTGCCAACCATGTGTCAGTGGTTTCAAATGAACCATCCCTAACAGCAGCAACAACAAGGATGGTCAGTGAACCTTCACTGACAACCATGTGTCAGTGGTTTCAAATGAACCATCCCTAACAGCAGCAACAACAAGGATGGTCAGTGATGATAGCTTGGAGGACAAATTTGAAAGAATAAAATGAAGGAAGTCATATTGAATTTTGAGCAACAGCCAATTTAAAACAAACATGTGTACTGCTTAAGAAGTACATACTTCAAAGATTTTCTCTACCAGAATTTTGCAACAAGTAAGGCACAGTTATGTTCAGTCAATACATACATTCTATTTTGCAGCATACGGAGAGAGAGTAAGATTGACACTTATTATAAGTTCTAATTGTTATTTACTATATGTAGAATAATGTTAGCTTACTAAATAAAGGCACCTTGGCAACTAACTCTAGGCAGGTGCATTCTGATAAAAAAATTCTAGACGAGCAAATACAACGTTATAGAAATCTCATTACAGATGTTAAATTGCCATTAAAAATGGCAAGGAAGCCATCTAATAATAGATGCACTTGTAGTTATATCCGTCCTGGGTATGACGATAAACTACTTCAGCGTCCTGGGTAAGATGATAAACTATGTCCAACAGCAAGGACTCTGATCAGGAGGTTTTGAGAAGCATGGAACCACCTCTTAATTGTTGATGTTCCCAGGTCCACCCTGACCTGAAGTGGTAGCACCTCTTAGGGTCCCAGCTATGGGCAAATAGTTAACACCCAAACTCGGGTCAAAACACTATGAAAGTATAAAAATAAGGTTTAATAACAGAAATACTTTTTTTTAAAAAAAAAAAAATTATTAGCAGCAATAAATATTTTGAAAAAAAATATTACCAGCAAATGAAAATTCTTACCAGAAATAGATTTTTGAAGGAAAAAATATTACCAGAAATAAATTTTTGGAAAAAGAATATTACCAACAATATAAATTTTCTCAGCATTAAATAACCCATTGAGGTTGATATGCCATAAACCAAACCAAACCAAACCAAACCAAACCAAACTTGTAGTTATATAAAATGTTTATTATAGGAATAAAACCCTATTTGCAACGCAATTACATACCTGCATACATACCTTATTAAAACCTGTCCAAACTTTATTTTCCACCCAATAATAGACAATATTACAAACATGTGAAAAGAAATTCCAAAATACAACTCACACCATTTAAATCAAAGTGTCTATTGGTTAGAAATTAACATCTCCACATGAAATATCTGACCAGTCATTTTCTCAAGACTACTTTTGGGAAAAATTTCTTATAAAAACCCACTGATTTGGATTTTCAGGAAGTAGATATATGACTGGCTCCCCACCCCACTCCAGCACATGCTGAAAGAAATTTGTTGGCAATTTCAAATGAATCAACTACAGCAACAACAAGGATGGTCAGTGAATCTTGTGCCAGCAGCTTCAAACAAACCATCTCTAACAGCAGCAACAACAAGGATGGTCAGTGAATCTTCACTGACAATCATGTGTCAGAGGCTTCAAACAAACCATTTCTAACAACAAAGATGGTCAGTGAATCTTTGCTGATGATAAAAATCTTTATATGGACCAACTATTTAAATGTCTTTTCTAAACTACAGGTTTTTTTCTGTGGACCAACTATGGAATGCCTTTAATTCACCTAAAGACTATTTTATTCCTTTTTTTTAATCATTTTACATATGTTTTAAAATAGAAATGGTTTATTTAACAGCCATACCCATTTCTTCTTGATTTTTTGTATTATTGTTTGGAATTCAGACATTCATTTTTTTTATATAAAATACCTGGACAGCAGAATTTCTTATATAATAGATAGCGGAGAAAAATGTATCATCCTAATATACCATCACTATATCACTTTGTGTAGCATTATAATTTTCATACACTTGTAGAGGACCATGTGTGTATTTACGTGTTGTTGTATTAGAAACGTGTGTAACTCCTGGGAGAATATTAAAAGGGCCAACTACAAAGAAAATTGTCAGACTCAAGTTAAATCCAACTGAAGATAAAGAAGACAAACAAACAAGACCAATATATATATATATATATATATATATATATATATATATTTTTTGTAAATTATCTCGTGTTTCTATGTGTTTTTTGGACTTGTTAATGATCGTATGTATGTAGGGATTCACATGAATACATTTGTGAGACATATATGAATAAATGAAAATTAATATTACCCTCAAATACTATTAAATAATGAAACCTAATCTTTAATTTAGTTTACCAATATAATAAATAAAAATTACATTCATAAATTAATTTTAAATATTAAAATAGATGTTATTGTTACTATTTTTTCTTTATATATTGTGGAAATACAATTAGTCGGGTGAATAAACTTTTAAACTTTTAAATATTTCTTTATGTCCTAGATAAATATGTTTATTACAATAATAGTTATATTTAGTCCCGAAACTATTTACTTAAAAAAATTAAAGATTTAAGTTAATAACAAAATTTTTTCAGACATCGAATTTTCTATCAAACATTGTAAGCTATCTTTCACATAATTTTGTTAAAACAAAATTATAACAACTCCATCTCTTTTTCCCCCCCATCTCTCTCTTTACCATAAGACTCACTTGTATACATTTTCTACATTTCATTTCCGTTTTGTTAACCATCTAAATAGGTCAAGGTTCTGTCACTCCTCCTACTCCAATATAAAACATACTTAAGAGAGATATAAAATTAACCCCTCCCTATACTTTATATTGTCTGTTTAACTACCACTCTCAACCCCCTCTATTAAATTACAAAAATTACACTACCCACCAATTTCTAATCCCATTTTTCCTCTCAATTCGTTGTTGGAAGTTTTACCTGATGATCCTGAATCCTTAAAAAAGGATTTAGGTGAAATAAATTAACGTAATGGTACCTTAAAGTGGTTTGTTTTTCATTACATTTATATATATATATATATATATATATATATATATATATATATATATAAACAAATATATGTATTAAACAAAACAATTTTACAATGGACATAGACAGTTAATATTGTGTTTGTGTGTGAACATTTGTGCTTTTTGTTCTTTGGTGAATGTTTGTACGTATGTGTATGTTTGTAATATTTATAGGGTGTTTCCAGAAATGGGAAACGCTGTCTTTTGTGAGAGCTCATATAGTAGCGGTGTTCACTGAAATGAAGAAAGAAGAAGATGATTTACCTCACCTCCACGCGAAGTGGGATGCGGCACGAGGCCTGTAGGAAAAAGAGGACGAGGCGAGAAGTCACCCAGTATTTCAAGTATAAGGAGAATGACTCCTAGTGACAATGTGGGAATTAATGAGGAGCTAACTCCGACACGCTCTCCTTAGAGTAACACCCATTGCAGACAATGGCTGTAGGACAGCTAATCTACAGTTAGGACAATAGTGTTGGGGTGTGATAAAGATCTGATGCAATCACGGATGACACAATATTTTTCAAGTACCAACAAATTTCATTACACACCCCGAAAATGAATTCATATTACCGTACACTACTGCAAATGACCTAATCTGAGGAAAAAATGGAAATCCATTACACCCAGTCAATCCAGTTGGCCTAAAACTGACCGTATGATGAATGAAAGAAAACTAAAGTGGTTGTTTCAATTAATCTGTACAAGGATGTATAAGCACAATAGACATTTTTTTAATCAACTGAAACATATCAAAGTTTCTAATTTTTGGAGCCAAGCAGAATTCATCAGTTCAAATAAAAATGCTAAAGACCATCTGATAAGTTCAGTAAATAAGAGGTCTCTTGAAATGGACACATCACAGGAAGATCAACTTACTATTCCCTTAATCCTACAGTTTGGTCAGCACATTCCTTTGACTCCGGTCACTTGTAAAAGTTGTAAAATTCTTACAATCGTTCATCATTAGTTGATTGCTCAATCTCCTTTACACTCTTGTGAAAACTTTTACACATGGATACATACACATTAACCTTTTCGAGGAAAGTTGTAGTCATCAAAAGAAATTTTACTTGGATAGAACTTAAAGCTCACTAAATATTCATTTTATTGACTTTTACCACAAAGAAAAGGTTTCTTTAAGTAGTATACTGAAATTGTACCTGTTTTTGTATATGTTTATTTGTGAAATAACATTTTTAGAAATATATAAACTTAATTTATATATAGATATATAAACTCCTTGTTTATAAATTCATGTTACTTTCATGCTGTAAGTATTTTCATTTCATTGCTCAAAAACTCACAATAAGCTGAATGATTTCATACATGTCAAGAAAAAATTTGCCCTACTTAAATTTACTTGTCCACTCATAAAAAAAAATAGAAAAACTCTTGGGAAGGGAAATAATTTTTATAGATTAGTATTCATTAAACAGAATAAAAAATATATGGATTTTTATCATTTTAGTATTGAGGGTCCTGTTCACAATATAAATACAGTGTCAAATTGATCTCTGGCTTCATATACACCAGTGGTTCCAAAATTTTTTTTTCTGGGCTGCATTTTCAGAATTAAAATTTTCTCACGCCACACCAAGTTTTATGTGATAAAAATTACATTTAGAAATAAAAAAAAAACAGAGTGAGGGTTAAAGGAAGATAACCATGCATTCAAAGTCAGAACATTATCATTGATAACTCTCTCCTCCAATTTGCAAACCCTAGTTACTATATTCTTAATACTTGATATAATACAAAAATATCACAGTGATAAAATCGGTCAATAATCTTACTTACTATAAAACGCAGTTTGTGTGTGTGTGTCTGTACGTTTATATATTGGATTAGATTTCCTACATTTTTCAACTGTATTCAACAAAACTTCACAGGACGATGTAAAATTACCTTGCGGTGGTTCTAACAGCACCAAAAATTGGAAAAACACAATTGTTTTTGCATGAAATCAGTTTGAAAACATGATTAAGAGGCATCATGAGAATGAAAGGGGGATAACTCATATCAAGTTATACTTATTATAAAACCCAGGTTGTTTGTGTGTGTGTGTGTGTTCGTTTATATATGGGATCGGATTTCCTACATTTTTCAACCGATTTCAACAAAACTTCACTTTTTTTTTGGCAGGTAGTGTTTCTTATTGTCGTGCACACTTTTTTCTTTATTTTTACATTCAGAATGCTTTAAAAATTCCATTTACAAGACAATTGTTTATTATAAAATTCTATTCAATCGTTAGACTCATAACGATTGAAAACAATGTTTTTGTTTGAGTTTGGGTTTGACCAATTCGTAAAAAAAAAAAAAACTAAAAACAAAAAAAAAAAAAAACTAATTAAGACATGCGTGTCCGTCAACCTTAAACAATAATCTTTGACAATTTTATTTTTCAGTCTTTATGATGGTCGATACTTGATCTATCTCTTACTGTTACATCCCCGGGCTACGCCGGGCTCTACTGCTAGTTATTTATAACTACAGGGTGAGATGGGTAAATTGTCACCATTTTATATTTTTAATTTTATGCATGACCATTGTTTGTTTTTGATCTTGTTGACGGCACAGAATAGTAGGGTCAGTTGGTCACTGTCTGTGAGAATAAGAGCACCATGACGCAATTCACTCCAACAGAAATTTAGAAACGGCATGCTGTGCAGCTTGGAATTCATACCAGAAGCTCCAATACAAACAATTCAGAAGGGTTGGATGTCAATCTGAGGACAGTGCAGAAGATTTGGAATGAATCTAATGGTGATTATGAAGGTATGACATCTTGGATTCTGATAAGATAATTTGTTGGTGAGGTTCTCAGACTCAACACAGAGGTCTACATCTAGTGACTGGAGGAGGTAGTGCTGTCCTTGGTCAAGAGGGTCAAGAGGGTGGCTGCTGGAAGACCCTATATCAGGCAACAGAACTCTGCATGATACCACACAAACAGGAGAACCCAGTTATGGCTGTCAACCACATCATCCCTTACATCTGGCCACCTAACTTCCTTGACTGCAACCCCCTTGATTATTGTGTGTGGTGCAGCTAGGCAAGAGACCAAAGAAACTCCCTGTAGCACCAAAGATGAACTGAAGGCAAGCATTATGGCAGCACTCATCAAATTAAACAAGGAGACTGCCCAGAAGTGTTGCAGGAGATTCCAAAGTCAGTTGCAATTTTATTGAATAAATTTACTCTTTAATATTTCAAGATATTTTTGTGTAATTTTGGTAAATATATCTGTTAACATGAGATATCAGTGTTATTTTTATTTTTGCATCATTTCGATGACAATTTAAATGAATTCCTACTTTTTCCAGTGGTGCATACACATAAGTGAATGTAAGAAACTTGATGAGGATTTGAACTCAGTTCTCTAATTTCTCCTTCCAATTGCTATCCTTTACACCATCTGTACATCCCAGTTATAAGACGACTCAGAAGAATGTAAATTAAATTTTAAATTAAATAAGAACATAAAAAAGTATAGAAGTGTGTTGCTTTTCTCTGACCATGAAAAGTTAAACTAGTAGTTATTGCAAAAGGTTGTCCTTACTCACAAGTCAGGCATGTCACATAGTGAACAACTGTCTTTACCCAGCAGTCAGTCTTAAATATTTTCTGTTTCGCAGTTCTATTGCTATTTGTATGGAAAGTTAATGTAATTGAATAACCTGTCACCACCATGAGTGACTACACTATAGGTAGTAACTGCCTATAAGTATCTGTAAGGCAATGGACTACAGGAGACTTGCTGAGATCTGTTGAGTACGACTCAGACTTACGCGAGAACTACCAACCTTCTAATAGCAGCACTCACTACTGGATTGACTTGCGACGACCTTGTGCATAACTGTTACCTTTGTTCTTATTGTACAGGTATTTTTACAATAAACCTTTACTTATTTTATCCACTGTGTTTGTCAAGTATATATTCCTATTAACATTGAATATAACAAAAGTGTTCAGATGAACGATAATCCTTAGTTCCTCCAGTCCTAAACTCATGATTAAGACCTGCCATGCCACATCCATCATAGCGAACTACCTTCATTCCATTGGTGAGATGTAAATTCCACTTGAGCAGCTTCCTCTAATGAACCACTGCACTGTGGTACAAACTCCCAAGAGGATGCTTCCCTGATCACTACAATCTTATCTTGTTCAAGTCAAAGGTTAACTGTTATCTTCCACACATATCCACACATGTTCCTTTGGTGAGATGTAAATTCCACTTGAGCAGCTTCCTCCAATGAACCACTGCATTGTGGTACCAACTCCCAAGAGGATGCTTCCCTGATCACTACAATCTTATCCTGTTCAAGTCTAAGGTTAACTGTTATCTTCCACACATATCCACATAAACTGTACCTCTTATTCTCTCTATCTTGAATGGCTTGTATTGGATGAACATCACTGTCAAAAAAACAAAAAAGAAAACATTGTGCATTTAGAAAAACATAGCTCTGCTGATTGGCTGTGAAAAGTCACATGATTTGCCAAGAATAGTTTATACTAATGGAAAAAGAGAAATGAAATGCAACTACATAAGGTTAAGTGGCCATACAAAGCAATAACCTCCGAAGTTGGATGCTTGAAATATGTTGTTTACAAGGAATTACCGATTATGTCCAGACCTGGTTACTGATGAAAATCATTATTTGAATGGATAATTACATCCACTGAGCCACAGAAAGATAGTTGCTTGTGATATTTCAAATAATGTAAGCTAAAAATATGGTTTCAACTATGTGCAACCACCATGAAATTGCCTAAAGCAATTCAGGAGATAAAAGAGAGAGAGTGATGAAAGAAAACAATGAGAAAGAGAAAAGAATTAAGAGTAATGAAAGGGAAAAAAGAAAGAAAGAGTTAAGAGGAGAAAGAGAGCTAAAACAGTCAGACAGAAGGAAGAGAAAAGAGTAATAGAGGGTGAAAAAGTAAAAAAAAAATGAAATAATGAAAGAAAGAGAGAGGGGGAAGATGGAAATGAAAAACAAAAAAGAACAAGATTTAAGAGTAATAGAGGGTGAAAAAGAAATTGAAATAATGAAAGAAAGAGAGAGGGGGAAGATGGAAATGAAAAACAAAAAAGAACAAGATTTAAGAGTAATAGAGGGTGAAAAAGAAATTGAAAATAAAAGTTAAGAATAATAAAGAAAAATAAATTAAAATAATGAAAGAAAGAGAGGGAAATGATGCAAATGAAAAAGAAAAACAGTTAAGAATAATAAAGAAAAAGAAATTGAAATAATGAAAGAAAGAGAAGGGGGAAGATGGAAATGTAAAACAAAAAAGAGCAGGATTTAAGAGTAATAGAGGGTGAAAAAGGAATTGAAATAATGAAAAAAAGAGAGAGGCGGAAGATGGAAATGAAAAACAAAAAAGAACAAGATTTAAGAGTAATAGAGGGTGAAAAAGAAATTGAAATAATGAAAGAAAGAGAGAGGGGAATGATGCAAATGAAAATGAAAAATAAGAAAAAAGAGTTAAGAATAATAAAGAAAAAGAAATTAAAATAATGAAAGAAAGAGAGAGGGGAATGATGCAAATGAAAAAGAAATATAAGAAAAAGAGTTAAGAATAATAAAGAAAAAGAAATTGAAATAATGAAAGAAAGAGAGAGGGGGAAGATGGAAATGAAAAACAAAAAAGAACAAGATTTAAGAGTAATAGAGGGTGAAAAAGGAATTGAAATAATGAAAAAAAGAGAGAGGCGGAAGATGGAAATGAAAAACAAAAAAGAACAAGATTTAAGAGTAATAGAGGGTGAAAAAGAAATTGAAATAATGAAAGAAAGAGAGAGGGGAATGATGCAAATGAAAATGAAAAATAAGAAAAAAGAGTTAAGAATAATAAAGAAAAATAAATTAAAATAATGAAAGAAAGAGAGAGGGGAATGATGCAAATGAAAAAGAAAAATAAGAAAAAACAGTTAAGAATAATAAAGAAAAAGAAATTGAAATAATGAAAGAAACAGAGAGGGGGAAGATGGAAATGAAAAACAAAAAAGGGCAAGATTTAAGAGTAATAGAGGGTGAAAAAGGAATTGAAATAATGAAAAAAAGAGAGAGGCGGAAGATGGAAATGAAAAACAAAAAAGGGCAAGATTTAAGAGTAATAGAGGGTGAAAAAGAAATTGAAATAATGAAAGAAAGAGAGAGGGGAATGATGCAAATGAAAAAGAAAAATAAGAAAAAAGAGTTAAGAATAATAAAGAAAAAGAAATTGAAATAATGAAAGAAAGAGAGAGGGGGAAGATGGAAATGAAAAACAAAAAAGAACAAGATTTAAGAGTAATAGAGGGTGAAAAAGGAATTGAAATAATGAAAAAAAGAGAGAGGCGGAAGATGGAAATGAAAAACAAAAAAGAACAAGATTTAAGAGTAATAGAGGGTGAAAAAGAAATTGAAATAATGAAAGAAAGAGAGAGGGAAATGATGCAAATGAAAAAGAAAAATAAGAAAAAAGAGTTAAGAATAATAAAGAAAAATAAATTAAAATAATGAAAGAAAGAGAGAGGGAAATGATGCAAATGAAAAAGCAAAATAAGAAAAAACAGTTAAGAATAATAAAGAAAAAGAAATTGAAATAATGAAAGAAAGAGAGAGGGGAATGATGCAAATGAAAAAGAGTTAAGAATAATAAAGAAAAAGAAATTAAAATAATGAAAGAAAGAGAGAGGGGAATGATGCAAATGAAAAAGAAATATAAGAAAAATAGAGGGGAATGATGTAAATGAAAAAGAAAAATAAGAGAAAAGTGTCAAGATTAATAGAGGATTAAAAAATAAAAGAATGTGAAATAATGAAAGGAAGGGAGAATGGGAAGATGTAAATGAAAAATGAAAAGGAGTAAACAGTTAAGTTTAATAGAGGGTGAAAAAGAAAAAGGAATTGAAATAATAAAAGAAAGAGAGAGAGGAATGATGGAAATGAAAAAGAAAAATAAGAAAAAAGAGTTAAGAATAATAAAGAAGAAATTGAAATAATGAAAGAAAGAGAGAGGGGGAAGATGGAAATGAAAAACAAAAAAGAGCAAGATTTAAGAGTAATAGAGGGTGAAAAAGAAATTGAAATAATGAAAGAAAGAGAGAGGGAAATGATGCAAATGAAAAAGAAAAATAAGAAAAAAGATTTAATAATAATAAAGAAAAAGAAATTAAAATAATGAAAGAAAGAGAGAGGGAAATGATGCAAATGAAAAAGAAAGTAATAAAGAGTGAAAAAGAAATAAGAATTAAAAGAGAATGAGTTTAAATTATGCAAATCAAAAAGAAAGAGTTAAAAGTAATAAAGTGAGACAGGTCAAAGAAAAAGAAGCTGAAGTAAGTTTGAGAGAGAGAAAGAGAAAAAGATAATATATGGCAATAGTAAATAGTCATTTCCATGAAGGAAAGATTTGGCATTCATTGACCAGACAATTAGTGTTTTTTTTAAATTTGTAATCTCTTTTTCTAACACAGTTTTTCATGAAAATATTCCAATAATTGTTATCACTTTTTCTAGTATCAAAGGGAGTTTCCTGCCAAACTTTTTGTTTAAGTTAGTGGAGAATGTCAACATCTTGATTATATTTTTATTTTTCCTTTCTAGTTATATGTGCCACCAATTTTACTCACTGCAGCTGCTTGAATTGTTCAAATAATATAGTTTTTGTTATTTTGTAAAGCTCTTCTTGGTTTTGTAGCACAGGTCTACAGGGTCTGATGAAGGATTGTCTTCTTTTTGACTGAAAGGATTCATTTGCTTGAAGCTACTTTTAATCAATGATAAAAGAAAACTGTTGTATATAGATGAATGTTTCAATATTTTTCAGTGAGTTAGATGCTATTTCTGACATCCACATGAGAGTCTAGGTCTGACAAGGCTATTATAATGACATAAGTAGGGAAGGATGAAAAAGAATTTGAAGTGAGAGAAATAATAAAAGTCAGAAGTGAAAAGGAAAAGAAGAGAAAAGAATAAAAAGTATTAAAGAGCGGGGAGAGAAAGAACCTAAAATAAGAATGAAATAGGCAGAGAGAGAGAGAGAGAGAGAGAGAGTGAAAGATGAAAGACAGGAATGAATAAAAGAAAGAAAAGAATTAAAAGTAATAAAGGAGGGAAAAGAGAAGAACCTGAAATAAGAATGAAATAGAGAAAAAGAGAGAGAGAGAGTGACAGATGAAAGATAGGAAAGAATAAAAGAAAGAAAAGGAAAGAGATCTATATTATGTGGGTTAGGGAGAAAAACTGAAGTCAGAGTGAAACAGAGAATGAAAGATGGAATGGAAAAAGTAAAAGGAGAGGAAATAAATATGAGAAAGAGATATGAATAAGAAACTGATTAGAGAGAGAGAGAGAGATGAAAGCTGGAAATGAAAAAGAGAAAAGAATTAAAAGTAATAAAAAGGGAGAAAAAGAGGGAAAGAATTCGAAGTCAGGGTAAAAGAGAAATTGATGAGAAAGAGAAGAGAAAGAGAAAAGTATTAAAACTAAAAGATGGAGAGGAAAAGAGGGAAAAAGAAAGAGGAAGACAGAGAAAGAGGATAAAGAGAAATCAGAATAAAAGAGAGAGAGAATGAAAGATGGAAGTGAAAAAGAGAAAGAAAAAAGAATTATGAGTAATAAAGGTGAGGAAAAAGACAGAATCTGAAGTTAGAATAAAAGAGAGAGAGAGTGAGAGATGAAGGATGGTAATGAAAAAGAAGACAAAAGAATTAAGAGTAATAAAGGGGAGAAAGAAATTGAAATCAGAAAAATGTGAGAGAGAGAGAGAGTAGTGAAAAGAATTAAAATAGGAAAAGAAAGTGAAGTCAGAGTAAAAGAGAAAGAGATAAAAGATTCAAATGAAAAAGAGAAAGAAGAGAGATGTATTAGATATAAAAGAAAAGTAAGAAAAGAGGGTAAAAAAAACTAAAGTTAGTGTAAAAGAAAGAGTTTTTGTTAATTAAATATACAAATTGAAACCTGTATTTACATTCTCATTTGCTCACCCTTGTGGCTTTGTCAAATGGTCTACGAAAGGGTAATTGCAAACAATTCTCTAATCATACAATGAGCCCAACTAAATAACTAGGCTGTCAACTAGACAGGCAACTGGGACAGCTGCAGTAATGTGGGCTGAGTGGATGAACCAAAGACTAATATACTTTATTGTTAAATTATAAAACAAAACAAAAAAACTACTGCTCTTCAGTAAAAGAGAAGCAAATAGTACAAATGAAAAGATATTGAAACTCCAGCAATTTTTCATTGTCTACACACAAAACTAATTTCAGATTTGTGTGACAATATTTCTGTATTTCATGCAAGTAATTACCAATGTGGCATTTGTACAGTATCAACTAACATATCCATTCTTTAAAAATGTTATTTGATTATAAATTGCCCTACTATACATCCCAGTTTTGGTTGTCCAGCTGGAGATATAAAACATCATTGTGTGTGTGCGAACGAGCGAGATCCCTAAAACTTGAAGAATTTAGAAGAATCTAAAACCTATAACAACAACTGAAAATTGCCCCAGTTTGAGACTTGGAAATTGTAATAAACCTAGTTAGGAACTAGTTTGGAACAAGTTAGAAGTTACTGCTGTAACATGAAGAGACTAACAGTGACATGGTCAGTTTTAGTTCTTCAGTATGTTGAACTATGAGAAATAGACAGAAAGAGATCAAGAGAGAGAAGGAGAGAGAAAGAGTGAAAAAAAAGAGAGAAATAGATAATAAGAAACAGCGAAAAGAAAGAAGAGACAGAATCAAAGAAAGAGATAAAATGTGAAATAAAGAAAGTGTAAGAGAGTAGGAGTATTAAAGAAAGAGAGAAAGAGAAGGTGCAAGGAAGGAAGAAAGTAAGGAAGGAAGGAAGGAAGGAAGAGAAAAATAAAGGAAGAAAGAGTGAAAGAGATGGAGAAAGAGAGAAAAGGAAGAAGTGAGAGAGAGTGTGAAAGAGAGAATAGGAAAAAGTGAAAGAAAGAAAAAAGAAAGAATGAAAGAAATAAAAGAGAAATGGAGAATGAGAAAGAAAAGTGAAATAGAGGATAAAGATAGACAGAATCAATGAAAGAAGGAAAGGGGAGGAAGAAAGAGATAAAGAATGGGTTAAAGAGAGAGAGAGTGGAAAAGTGTAGGGGGAATGAACGAAAGAGTGAAAGCGAGGGTGAAAGAGAGAAAGTGGCAAGGAAAGAAAGATCAGGCAATAGATAACAAATTTACAGAAAGAGAAAGAGAGAAGGAAATGTAGAGGAAGGAGGTGAGAGAAATGTAAAGGAAGAAGAAGAGAGAAATGCAAAGGAAGGAGGAGAGATAAATGTAAAGGAAGGAGAAGAGAGAAATGTAAAGGGAGGAGAAGAGAGAAATGCAAAGGAAGGAGGAGAGATAAATGTAAAGGAAGGAGAAGAGAGAAATGTAAAGGAAGGAGAAGACAGAAATGTAAAGGAAGGAGGAGAGATAAATATAAAGGAAGGAGGTGAGAGAAATGTAAAGGAAGGAGGAGAGAGAAATGTAAAGGAAGGAGAAGAGGGAAATGCAAAGGAAGGAGGTGAGAGAAATGTAAAGGAAGGAGGAGAGATAAATGTAAAGGAAGTGAAGAGAGAAATGTAAAGGAAAGAGAAGAGAGAAATGTAAAGGAAGGAGAAGAGAGAAATGCTAAGGAAGGTTGAGAGATAAATGTAAAGGAAGGAGTAGAGAGAAATGTAAAGGAAGGAGATGAGAGAAATGTAAAGGAAGGTGGAGAGGGAAATGTAAAGGAAAGAGAAGAGAGAAATGGAAAGAGAAGAGAGAAATGTAAAGGAAGGAGGAGAGGGAAATGTAAAGGAAAGAGAAGAGAGAAATGTAAAGGAAGGAGAAGAGATAAATGTAAAGGAAGAAGCGATAAATTTAAAGGAAGGAGAAGAGAGAAATGTAAAGGAAGAAGAAGAGAGAAATGTAAAGGAAGGACGTGAGATAAATGTAAAGGAAGGAGGAGAGGGAAATGTAAAGGAAAGAGAAGAGAGAAATGTAAAGGAAGGAGAAGAGATAAATTTAAAGGAAGGAGAAGAGAGAAATGTAAAGGAAGAAGAAGAGAGAAATGTAAAGGAAGGACGTGAGATAAATGTAAAGGAAGGAGGAGAGGGAAATGTAAAGGAAAGAGAAGAGAGAAATGTAAAGGAAGGAGAAGAGAGAAATGTAAAGGAAGAAGAAGAGAGAAATGTAAAGGAAGGAGGAGAGAGAAATGTAGAGAACATCATCCACAGTGTTTGTTTCCAATTGATTTTCACTTTCTTGATTGCATTCATTAATTACATTAATTCAACAGCAGTAGTAGGTTTGCTGTGAAATATTTGCATAATTATACATGTTATTATTTAGTTATCTTCCCTTAATACAACATCCTCAGCCAATCAGATGCAAGATAGCAAAAAGGTGAAGTTATGAATGAAAAAAAATCAATTATATGAAATACATATTACTCAATTAGTATGGTTGATTTGTACATCACTAACTATAAAATAAAGCAATTTTCAAATACTATGGTAAAACTGAAGCTACACTAATCTGGTATTATGTATGCACTAATCAAATTTTGGTATATAAAAATTTTAGCACACTAATCAAAAACGCATTAATCAAATGCACATTAATCGAGGGATACCTGTAATAAGAATATGACGTCTTACTCAGAATATATCCAGCAATTATGAATATCTTGAGAATCATTTGTACAGCCTTGATTCAACATAGTAACCAATCAGAGGTAAACGTAATATGTATATGCAAACAGATACTGTCCTGTAGGGTTGCTCAATCACCAGTAAGCTGCCAGTATGTGAGCTTGTGTACTGTGTGACTCACATTCACAATGAATGATTGAATGAGTATATTAGTTTCGTGCAGGTAAAATCTTCAAAAATTCAAATGTAATGTCAATCACTACCTTCTGTCTTCTTAATTTCTGTTCTTTTATTGTTCTCACTCTTTAAAAATGTTTTTCTTTTTTTCATATTCTTTCACACTCAGTAACCCCCCTGTGTCTTAGTGGCTCTATTGCCTTGCTTGAAGTTGAAATTTAGATTTTTTTAAATCATTTCACCCCAAGCAAGTTGGGAATGTCACTAGTATACAGGGGATGACAGACAGTGAAGGTGAGAGAAAAGACTTTCAGAGGAAAGGATAAAAGTTGAATGGGGTCCAAGAAGATATTAGGTTGGTGCAAAAATAATGACGTAATAATACCGTTAAAAAATACGTCGAAAAACGACATTATTACGTCATTATTTTTGTACCAACCTAATAGATGACATTGCATTTAAATTTTGGAAGATTGCAGTTGGCAAGGAACAAAGTAAATGGAATAGAGTTCCTCAGGCGGGAAGTCCAAGAAAAGAAACTGTTGGAGTAGAAGTGATGGTTGCATTTAACTAATTTAACAGTAAAAGGGTGGAACCTAATGCCAATATAGTAGCACACTTAAACTCACATAGTTTGGGTACCATGGAAAAATCTTGTCAGAGCAGTAGCCATGAAAATATTTGTAGAAAGGACAGAGGGAAGCCATGTCATGTTGGTGAGAAAGTGACTGACGCTGATTTGCCAAATCAGGATCGATTATATTGCAGATCCTTCTTTGGATTTTATCAAGAACCTCGAGATGAGGAGCAGGAGCACCTGACCCGATATGGCTACAGTATTCAATGCACAAACAAATGGTAGGTTTGTAAATGTGCAAGATGGACTCTGATAAGAAAAACCTTCTGGCACAACACTGACCCAACTTTCCCTGCAGTAGATGCAGCTATTGATTCAATGTACTCATTCCACTTCAAGTCAGTTGAAAACATGAGGACAAGAAGGTGAAGTGTGTTGCGCTTCATGAGTCTAGCATTAGCCATGCTGATGGTGGGTAGGAAAGTTTCTCTATGGTAGTTAAGTGAGAGCAGTTTCATTTTGAAGTCATTAAAATTTGCGAGCCATTTGGAGGTCCTTTTCAAGAGCAGTGGCCAAGTTAACTTTGTCAGCTCTGACAGATTTGCTATTGAGACAGGAGTAAATAGTAGTGTCATCAGCATAAATGCCTACTTGGGAACTGAGGATATTCAGAAAAAAGATCATATATGATGATCAGAAATAGCATATGACCCAGGACAGTGATATTGTGGAAAAGATCTGGAAGTAATCCTGGTCAAAATGACCTTCATTTCAGGATTTGATAGGAACAACTGGTGGCTCTCTGTAACTTCTGGCTATTACTGAGGTGATTTTGGACTGTGGATGAGATTAAGGAGAATGTAACAAGGTGGATGATGACAATCTTGAAAGAGGAGTTGACTACCCACTACCAATCACAAATCTGGATTATAATGTCTCAATAATTGCTCCTATAGGGATGCAGAATGC
>OZ010610.1:20858491-20953491 GCA_963932145.1 Acanthosepion lycidas
TATATATATACATATATATATATATATACATATATATATATATACATATATATATATATATACATATATATATATACATATATATATATATATATACATATATATATATATACATATATATATATATATATATACATATATATATATATACATATATATATATATATATACATATATATATATATACATATATATATATACATATATATATACATATATATATATATATACATATATATATATATATATACATTTCACACAACCAAACTTTTCTTATTTTATTCCTATATTATGGCATGCATGTATTATTTACATTATTTGGACTGTTATCCTCATCTTCATTGCCCTATTCACAACCTTTTGGCTGTTGTTCGCTCTGGCCTTCTTCAGGTGATTGGAATTTCGAACTGAACCCTTTATTTCATCCACCAGGGTAGATTGTTCTAATTCCAGGTGCCATGCCTCTTCTGTATGTCTCAGTTATTTCCCTTTAACTCAACTCTCCAAATTTTAGTTCACTACTGCTGTGACTTGAACTGTATCTAACCAACGTCATTATCCACTGGGACATATGTCCTTCGTTCCAATTACCTGAAGAAGGCCGGAGAGTACAATGGCCGAAACATTGTGAATATGGCAATGAAGATGAGGATAACAGTCCGAATAATGTAAATAATCATAATATCTCATCTCAAAGATATAGAGAGTTATGCATATTTGATAAAATATTTTCTTTTATTCCATATCATTATATATATATATATATATATATATATATATATATATATATATATATATATATATATATATATATATATATATATTGTGTGTATTTAGGCAGCATTTTTTCATTCATACATGTTTCATTAAATAATATAGGCAAGTGTTTTCTATTTATTTTATGTAAATTCTTTTCATAACGTCTGCCTTAACATGGCACAGTGGATAAAGGCGTTGGTTAGATCCAGTGACAGGACCCAAAGAGTGTGAGTTCAATACCCGGTTAAGGCAGTGGAGAACTTTCAGAGGGAAATAACTGATAACTGATATTCATTAAAAACATGGCACGTGGAACTAGAACAGTCTACCCCAGTGAGCAAAATAAAGGGTTCAGTTCAACATTCCAACCACCTGAAGAAGGCTGGAGCATACAATGGCCGAAACATTGTAATAAATATGGCGACAAAGATGAGGACAATAGTCTAAATAATGTACATAATACCTCATCTCAGAAAAATAGACAGATACTGAAGGGCCGAAACGTTGTAATAAATATGGCGACAAAGATGAGGACAATAGTCCGAATAATGTAAATAATGTACATAATACCTCATCTCAGAAATACAGACAGATAACATACAATTTTATTTGTATGTATTGGTGTATGTGTTTTATGTTATAATTGTGATAATATTCATGTTATAAAAGGGAGTAAGTCACTCTGTAATATCAAAAGTCCTATCACAGAGGGAAGTTACTCAAACATTGTCATCCTGACAGTCCTTGGGTGAAGAGATTGAATCTCATATCTTTTAACAGGAAGTCTGTACTTCCAGCAAGAACAGTCCTGTTGCATGCTGCAAGTAATTTTATTATTTTTATTTTTTATTTATTTAATTTATTTTAAACAAGGTTTAAATTTTATTTTATTTTATTTATAATTTTCATTATTATTATTATTATTATTATTATTATTATTATTTATAATAATAACAATGTTCCTACAGACTTAAAAATTCCCAGATGTGGGCCATTCTTTATTCAACTATTCACCATTATTTTCAATGACTTCTTGAAAGTTATTTTTCAATATCTTTTGAATAAAAGTTTACAAGCAAATGAAAATTTTTTGACAAGCTCTTGAATCTGGTTTTAATTATGAAGAGTTTACAACATCGTTTTTGCAGTATTTAAAAAAAGGTGATAATCAGTTGGTGAAAGGTCAGGTGAATATGGTAGGTTGGGGTGGAACAGACCAACTGCGGTCCAGAATGTTTTCCTGTGTTGTCCTTGCTGTATGTGGCTTTGCATTGTCTTGGAGAACATCATCTTTCCATTAATTCACTATATTCACTGCCACTACTGTGCAAAAACAAAGATCATTTTATCTACTCCAAATTTATTCCTACCTGTCACTTATGATTGAAAGCTTGGATTAGGCATTCATAATTACAATTGGTTCTCCAAAACGGAAATTACTTATGACTCAGCCTAATCTATCTATCTATCTATCTATCTCAACCTGTTCATCTCTCTCTCTCTCTCTCTCTCTGTCTGTTTACTTCATTTAACAGCCACTTATGATTAGTAGTTAGGATGATATATCTGTCATTGCAATTGCTTCCCAGAAACGGAAATTATTTATGACACAACCTAATCTATCTATCTATTAGTCTACTCCATTTAACTGCCACATATTGTTAACAGTTAGGATCATACAATCACCATTACAATTGGTTCCCAATAATTAAAATTACTTTTGACTCAACCTAATCTATCTATCTATCTATCTATCTATCTATCTATCTATCTATTTCAGTCTGTTCATATCTATGTATCTATCTTAAAAATCCATATCAGTTATAATTTATTTCACAATATTGTTTCAATCCTGGCTTGAGGCATTTGGATGTCTAGTTGCACTGAGCGGCTGTGATACAGCGAAACAGTACTGTCTGTGAATCACACACACACACACACATATATATATATAGGAGGCATGGTGGAGTAAAGGATAGAGACTTGGATTGAGGAATTGGAGAGACAAGTCCGAATTCCAGTCGAAACCATTACATTCACTTACGTGCTAATACCCTTGGGAAAGGTGTGAATCCTCTTCTTCTCCCTCCAGCTATGGGTAAATAGCAGGACAGACTGGATTCTATAGCCTTGTATGGCAACTGGTCTAGGAGAAGGACAACTGTGAATTCAAAACCTGCAATGGATTGTTTGGGGACTTGTGGTATGTAGTACACCAGGTCTCTCTATTCGGCCCTTCAAAAAGTGTGGTTGGTCTTGCATGAAACCTTCACCACTATCTGTTTGACCCTCATACATTGAATTTGACAGGAGAGTCAAGTATATATATACAAATGTAAAGTGAATGAAATGAATATCACAATGCTGAAATGTTAAAAAAATGTACCACTGCATAATAAATAAATATTTATTGCTCTACTTTTGTATTGAGCCCTGTTTAAAATTAATGTTTTGAATGCTGAAATCTTACTCTTCATTCTTTTACGTTTGGATATATATATATATATATATATATATATATATTGTGTGAATCATTGCAAATAATTGAGTTGGATATACCAGATTTAGTGTAGTATACAATTAACTTAATTTTTTTGCTAGGATCTTTTGCTTCCAGTGTCTTGTATGCATGAGTTTCTCGTTGCTTGGAAATCTTCCATACAAACAAAAATACAGACTATCACAGTTGCTATGTCCATGTATTGTTTAATTTATTGTAATGTAATTATCATCTTTGAGGATGGCTTATGTAAGCCAAAAGCGTAGCTAGGATTAAGAAATATGTATCAATATGGTGATTTTCTTTTGTCTTTCAATGATAATGTTATTAAGCTTATCAGACAATATGAAAAGAATTTGCTTAAAACAAAACTTGTCTATATTATTTAATGAAACATGCATTATTTAATATAAAAGTGGACACTGAGGTCAACATCTATCATATTCAGGCTATGAAAATGGCCTGAAGATTGGGTTTAAACATGAAACAGATTGTCACCACTTGGTGTTGACCTCAATGTTCATTTTTATATTTACATATGCTCTGTCCCTAATATTGAGCACTTTAATCCAAAATGTAGCATACCTTAAAACTATATATATATATCTTACTTATTATAAAATGCAGATTGTGTGTGTGTGTGTGTGTGTGTGTATCTGTTACGTTTATATATTGGATCGGATTTCCTACACTTTTCAACCAATTTCAACAAAACTTCACAGGACTATGAAAAATTACCTTGTGGTGGTTCTAACAGTGCCAAAATTTGGAAAAACACAATTGTTTTTGCACAAAATCAATTTGAAATCACGATTAAGAGGCATTAATGAAAGGGGGACAACTCATTTCGAGTTATACTTATTATAAAACCCAGGTTGGTTGTTTGTGTGTGTGTTTGTGTTCGTTTATATATGGGATTGGATTTCCTACATTTTTCAACCGATTTCAACAAAACTTCACTTTTTTTTTTGGTAGGTAATGTTTCTTATTGTCTTGCACACTTTTTTCTTTATTTTTACATTCAGAATGCTTTAAAAATTCCATTTACAAGACAATTGTTTATGATAAAATTCTATTCAATCGATAGACTCATAACGATTGAAAACAATGTTTTTGTTTGAGTTTGGTTTGACCAATTCATAAAAAAACAAAAAAAAAACTAATTAAGACATGCGTGTCCGTCAACCTTAAACAATAATCTTTGTCAATTTTATTTTTCAGTCTTTATGATGGTCGATTCTTGATCAATGGGCAACGCTGGGCTCTACTGCTAGTATATATATATATATATATATAGCAATAGACAAAATGTTATTTCCCCTTACCCTAAACAAAATTAGTAATAAAAATAAGTATATATATTCACGAGAATTAAAAACAGTCATGTGACCTGATGAAAGCAACATGAGACATCATTAGGCAGAAAAATCAAACAGCCCCTTTAGATTTGGGAAGCAAAGTAAGAGGACACATGTAAGTCAGGCGTGTGACAAACCAAACACATAAGTACAAAAATTCATATTGTTTTTCAGTACATAATCTTTTATAAGTAGCTACATGATAACTTTGTATTAAGAATTTCAAATATATATATATATATATATATATATATATATATACATACATGCAATTGTTTTTATATGAAGACATTTGTGTTTTATTGGAACTTTTTCATATGATTATGTTGTCGTATGTTCATCACTGTACATGACGTTGATGTTTCATATCCACACACAACATATATATATATATATATATATATTATCCTTATCTTGTTATATATAAACACATTAGTTGTTCACTGTAACAAGACTGACCACAATTTTGACATAAAAATGTTACTCTAATCAAAAGAGAATGATTTAATAAGAAGAAAATGTTAAGAAAGTGCATTAATAGCTCATCTACAGTAAATTTACGTCCCGCTTCTGACATCATTTCACCATTCTTGGCAGGTCTTCTGTTATCACAATGTGCGATATTTAATAGCAAAGATGATGGAAACAAAAAGAAAAAGAAACCAATTTAAATGAAATTGGCTAGATTTTATACCCGAAACCCATATAAAAAAAGGAAAATTTTTCTAAATTTAAAATTCCTAGTGTTTCTGGTTTATGCGTATGTGTGTAGTTACATCAATGTAAGCAAACCTAGTCTGATGAAGAGATGAAATGCATCACTTGAAAACTTTTTCACTTTGTCATACGTCTTTCCTCTAAAAAAGATCTTCATATATATATATAATAAAAAAGCTCAAACACTAATATTCCATGGTTATAATTTATTACATTGGAATTGTAATCACGATCCAATTCATCAGACCTACAAATTCAAAATGACATTCTACGTGGTTTCTGTCCTCTTGGAAATGTATGCATATATTTTTATATATATAAATATATATATATATTTCATATATATATATATTTATATATATATATATATATATATATATATATATATAAACCTAGTGAGCCAGACAAACCTACCCAGGTTTCACCTAAACGGATCGTCAGGGAAAGCCGGCTAAAGAGGCAAAGGGAAACGCAAATTTCCCCGCAAATTTCTTAATGTTCGTATTTTAATATCCCCTCCCCTTTTAGTTGAATAAATCTTTAACCCCACCTCCCTGGTGTTTTTGTGTTCTTTGGTCACGTGGTATAATTTTGGCTATCGCCTATAAATTTGCGTTTCCCCTTGCCTCTTTAGCCGGCTTTCCCTGACGATCCGTTTAGGTGAAACCTGGGTAGGTTTGTCTGGCTCACTAGGTTTATCTTGGTCTGCTCTACGGTTGTATTGAGTTCTTTTATTAGTTGTTTACTCGTATCGGGGTTTTTTCTTTGGGCTTTAAACCTGTATCTGTGTGATTTTTTTTGACAGATTTTCATGTTTCCAGCTCTTTCTTTTTTTAAAACCTTTTTTTTCCTCGAGATTGATTTGATTATTGGCAAATCAAAAATTCGAGGGTTTTTCGAAATGAGTATAGTTACCTATATTTGTATATATATATATATATATATATATATATATATATATATATATATATATAGAAAAAGTTGTAAGTTCAAAAAATAATAATGTTTTTTTATGAAAGTATTTATTTATTTATATATATATTTGATATAAAAAAAACATTATTATTTTTTTAATTTGCAACTTTTTCTATATATACATATTAAGAAAGTATACGTGGCTTCTCATCATGCTATATATATTTATAGATATATATATATTTTAATTTCGATTATAGGTGCTGTATGAATGTATGTATAGGTACTTTTTGTATGAATGATTCATGTAATTATATATATATTTTATATATATGTATATATATATATATTTTATATATATATATATATATATATATATTTTATATATGTATATATATATATTTTATATATATATATATATATATATATATATATATATATAGGATAAGGAACAAATAGAACACGTTTATAAACTTAACATGTTTAGCTTTTATTTAAGCTTCATCAGAAAATGAAATATTGAGTAAAAAAAGGAAATTCTGGTGTTTTTTTTATTTTTGTGTTGTTGCTTTCCATTGGTTAAAGAAGACCACATGTCTATTTGCCATGTCAAGCAGTATTCATGTGTATAACTCTTGTGCTTTTATGTGTCACAATTCTAGTTGATCTATGTGAGATTTGGTTGATGATGTGTGCGTATGAGCATCTAGTGGACATTTTTATCAATGTCTGTTAGTGCTTGTATGTTGAATGGATGATGTTCTGAGTGGGAGTGGAAGAATTTAGACTACACTGATTGTGGGTTTAGGTAGACAGATCTTAGATTCTTTAAACATGAATTTTATAAAAGATGGTAATATAATAATGTATGTTTGGCGTGTATTTATTAATGGTAAAATATTTATCAGAATTCCTTCTAAGTATTTTCTATGTAATAAATTGTTCTTTTCTAATTAAGGTGGCATTAAATCGAAGTTATGGCCAGTTTTTTTTTCTTTGTATTACTATTGAGTTGAAAGGGTTATCTCAATGTAGGTCTCTCTTATGCTCATAGGTGTGGACTTTTAGATTTCTGGATGTTTCTTAGGTAGAGCTTTGTTTATTTCATGCTCATGTGTGAATTTGGAGTCTACTATTTACATTATTCAGACTATTTTCCTCATCTTTGTCACCATATTTATCACAAGGTTTGGGCCATTGTACACTCTAGGTGGTTGGAATGTCGAACTGAACCCTTTATTTTGCTCGCTGGGGTAGAATGTTCTAGTTCCACATGCCATGTCTGATGAATGTCAGTTATCAGTTATCTCCTGTTAATTACCCTCTCCAAGTTCTCCACTACCTTAACAGGTATTGAACTCACACACTTTGGGTCCTGTTACTGGATCTAACTAATGCCTTTATCCACAAGGACACATGGCACAGTGGATATAGGAACAGATATGCAAGAACACTGCTTATTGTGTACTTTATTGGTAGACCAAATTTTTGTGGAATGAGAAGAAACAGTGTTAAGTAATTGGTTTACGCAGTTCTATGATTTTATGAATAGGTCAAGGAATGATGGGTCTTTGAATTTGGTATGGTGATTTCTTAATATGTTGAGGCATTTTATGACAGGTATATTTGTGCATAATGATTTGACATCTGAGCTAGCCATAACCTTGTTTTCCATGTTTATATTTCTCACCCTCTTGATTAAATTACAAGTGTGTTTAATGTGTGTTGGGTTACAGTGCTGAGGAACAGAATTAGGACTTTTACGATTGCTTTAGTTAGTATATGAGGAGGTGATGGGTATGTTGGGTGTGCATGTGCTATGGTTAAGCCATATAGTGTAGTCATTGCAGAATGGTATTCTGTTAGTTTGGTCCATGATTTGTTTTCATTTTTTATAAGTTTAGCACAGCTTTTCTGTCCTTAATTATGTTTTTCTTTTTCTGTTATTCCTTAATAAATAATAAATCCTAGCATCTTAGTGACTTTATTGCCTTGCTTGGGGTGAAATAATTAAAAAAAAGAAAAAAATAGGATAAATTCCTTCAAGAACCCTGGTTTTGAGCTGGGTACAATCCCAGCTAACACAATGTTTTTGCAATGTTGAACACTCATTGAATTTTAGTTGGGGGATATGTGTTGTTGCAGTGGCATTAATGTAATGTTGCAAATAAATATTTCTTGATTCCAAACTGACCACTCATCCACAACATTGTCACAATGTTATGATAATATTGTGAAGTTCTGTAGCTGTAAAATTCTGCATTTGATCAAATAAGATCATAATTTAAATAGAATGTATAAAGTTTCTTTCTATAATTTTTTGAATAAAAAATAATTAATTTAATTGATGAAGTGGTATACTGGAAACTGTTAGGAAAATGTGTTGGTATTTTTGAGGATAAGAGGGGAAATAAATTATCAGATCCAGAGAGTGTGTTTTTGTTTGTTTGATTTTTATGTTGGTTTTTCACTTCGCTTTGGTCTTTTGAACAGGAGAAGAGGTTGATCCTTGTTTCCTCTTTAGGATTATTTTGTTTTTTTTGCATTTCCTTTTAAAGCTTCCTCATTCCATTTCATTCCAAGTAACACTTTACTTGGGGTGAATTTGTTTCTGTTTCCTGAAAAATTGTTTTAATAGAAAGATTTTATAGAATTTAGCCTTTTGAAAGAAAGAAAACTTTAGGGGAATGAGCAAGAGATGAATGACCAAAGGCATTCACTGGGTAGACCACCCTCTAGCCTTACAGGGATTATCCTGCCCCTCCACTCAACTTTCTTTTCTTTTTAGTTCTTTAGTCATTTTTTTTTTAAGCATTTCACCCCAAGCAAGTTGGGAGTGCTACTAGCACAAAAGGGGTTACAGAGAGTGGGAGCAAGAGTAAAGAGGGGTGTTTGAGGAAATGATGACGAGAAAGATGGGGAACAAGATCAAGGCACCTGAAGATGTTGATTGACATTGCATTTGAATAAGTGAAGATTATCAGGGAATCAAGTAAGAGGAAGGGAGTTCCACAGATGGGAAGTGCGAGACATGAAGCTATTAGAGAAGAGATGGCTACATTTAACATTTTAGACAGTGAAAGGGTGGGACTGTAATGTCAACCTAGTAGCACACTTAAACTTGTGCAGTTTGGCAACCAGTGAAAGTAGCTCGTCGGAGAAGTTACTGTGAAAGAATTTGTAGAAAAGACAGAAGGAAGCAACAGCACATCTGTGAGAAAGTAGCTGTAGACAAGATACCAGATCAGGACCAATCACATTACATATCTGTCTTTGGATTTTGTTGAGGACCTTGAGATGAACAGTGGGATCTTCAGACCATATATGACAGCAGTATTCCATGCAAGGGTGAATAGTTGATTTATAGATTTGAAGGATGGACTCAGGTGAGAAAAACTTTCTAGCACAACATATAGAACCAATTTTTCTTGTGGTAGATGAAGCTATTGATTCAATGTATTTGTTCCATCTCAGTTCAGCGGACAGTGTGAGACGAAGCAGTCACAGAGAGGCGCTTTCATGGAGTTGAGCATCAGACATTATAATGGGAGGCAGGGAGGGTTCTCTGTGGTGTGTAAAGGAGAGCAGTTTTGTTTTTGAGTCATTAAAGTTTACCAGCCATTTCTTGCCCCAGTCAACCACAGATTGGAGGTCTTTTTCAAGACCAACAGCCAGGTTAGTTTTGTCAGTTGATACCAGATTTGCTATTGAGCTGGTCTTCTGACTATTTTTCCAAAACATGTTTTCCTCATGATGAGGTGTCTTTGCAATCCTCCCATTTTCTGGGTTTCTAGCAGGTGGAGTGTGGAAATCACCATTCTTTCCATAATCTGGACATTTCTCCCTATCTGGTTCATGGTGAGAAGTACAGAAATGGCAGTTGTTTCTGAGGTATGGGTTTCTCAATGAACTCTTCTGCATCTTAGTCATGACCTTGTTTAGTTTTTCCGGTCTTGAAGCTCAAAACTGTTGAGCAGCATGTTCTATGAATTTTCAGGTGTCAATGCACCTCTGTATTTCCCCCTCTATCATTTTGCAATTTTGCTTCTATTTAGGATTCTGCATCCCCATGACAATTTCATCATGCCATACAATTACTGCAAAAGTCAAGTTTTTATCAATGTCTGAAACACAGTTATAATAAAGTCATGTAGAACATAAATGAATGGAATCATTCATTGATGTAATTATGTGGAGTTAAGCGGAGTTGAGGAGAGTTAGCATTAAGTCCATTGCTAAGTGTTACCTTCGTGTAGTAAAACTATTTTATTACTTACCTATGAGTCTGTCTTGTTTCTTTTCCTCTGTTATCTCAAAAACACAAGATACAACAAATAGCTTCCATGCTTTCAAAATTTTCTTGTTTCCTCATGTGAAACCTAAAATGTTTGTATGTACAATGATGGCCCTTGAGTTGCTGGCAAGCTGAACTTCAGCACCTTTACAAGTATATTTTAATTTTCACAAGGAGAAAAACTGAAAATTTAGAATTTGTTTATTACAATATATAATTTAATACAAACTAAAGAAAACATTCATTATCCTGCCTAAAACATTTTTCTATCCTTTAGATCTACAAATCTTTTCATAGCACTTTCTACACCTATCTTCTTTACAAGATCATTTTCTATTGGTAAAATAGCCAAATAATTTAATATGTCTTGCGTTATGGATGACCAGAAGTATGTTTTTATAAGCTTAATTTTGGAAGATCCCAAACACACAGACATGGCAGCATGATGGCATCTTTAGCCTTGATAGCATCTCGGGTGACTGTCCAAGTTGTCAGTACCTTGAGCAGACTCTGCATACATGACGTTAGTTTTGCCAACTGTATACCTGTTGAATGCTTGGAGAATTTCTTCAGGTGTTGAGTGTAGGAAATTGGAAACTATTATATACTGTTAATATGTAATTTATTAATGCATGGAGAAGTAATGCTGTCTGGTACTCTAGTGAATGGACATGTAAATAAATGATAATGGCATAGTTATACTAATTAAATGCTAGCCCACAAAAATCTCCTGAGCAGGCCAAGCATAGAAATGAATACAATATGGGAACCAGTAATAAGGAGTGCCAGGGAAAAGTGATAATAACAACAAAAATTGCAATATGAGCTCTGGTAAATTATTTTCCCTTTTGTTGTTCTGTTCTCCCTAAACTAATGCACCCTTGCCACCATGTTTCATGCTCTCACTGTGCTTATGACCATTGAAGATAAGCAACATGATAAGACTTGTATGTTGTAACAGTAGTATGCTTTATTTGAGACTGCCTGCCACTCCTACATGACCTGCTTAATCTATATAAGCAGTGCTCCACAGAAACAAGTTCTCGTGAAACAATTAGAGAGGCTCCTAATTATTATTCAACTAAATAACAATAGTCTGTAAAATCAGCATTCTAAAATTTGTTCTACTGTAGTTGTACAACTGTAGGATTACTCCCATTTTTTTCTGCCAGGAGACCTTTTTCTAATATACACCAGGTGGTGGTGTATAAAGCAGTTGTAATGAAAAGAGAGCAATAGTAGGCTTTATTCTGATTAGTATCAATAGTAAGCTTTATTCTGATTAGAATAATTGACACCAGTGTAGTGACTATTTATAGTCCTCTACAAACAAAAGAGATCTCCAAAAGGAGGTAATCACAAAACAAGGGAGATTCCTCCTGGTTACTTTATCACAGCAGTATAAAAGGCAAAGGAGACACAGTGGAGTAATGTATAGTGGCTTGGACTGAGGAATTGGAGAGCCAAGTTTGAATGCCACTTGAATCTATTACATTCACTTACATCCTAACATCCTTGGGAAAGGTATGATTCCTCTTCTTCTTCCCCCAGCTATGAGTAAATAGCAGGACAGACCAGGTACTATAGTCTCGGATGGCAACTGGTCTACCGCAGAAAGAAATAGCAACCCACTGATGGAAAAAAATATGCTTTGTCAGTCATTTATCGAAAGACACATGATCGCCCAAGCAGGTATCACACATGGTACATAACTGACTGACTGATAAAAGGAAAGGGCACAAAGCCCTTCTCTCTTCTTTTCCGCTTTAACGACAAGATGTCCCTTGTTTCCTCTCTGGGAAGGACTTCTCAAGTCTGCTGCTAAGCCATGTATCACATTGTATATAACAATACTGTCATATCTCTTTCCAGTGATCACAATAATATCCCTACTGCAATTTATCACATAAATATGTATGTTCCCCACATGAAGTAGAAAGATTATATTGAATCCATTGCTCGGTCCGATGCTGTGTTGTGCTAGACAATTTTTCTTGATGGAATTTATCTTACACATTTATAAGTCTACCAACATTTGTCCTGCATTGAATATCAGTGACTTATTCAGTGTAGTGCTTTTGTTAGGCACTTTCTTGATAAAATCCAAAGAATAATCTGCAATGTTATTGATCATGATCTGGTATCTCGGTTTTAGTCACTTTTCCACTGTTGTAATACAACTTTACCTTTTTCTATCAATATTTTCATGGTAATTCTAATGAGCTTTCCCTTTTGGTATCTTGACTTTACGAATTTAAACCTCATTACTAGATGTCCTTACTGACATTTTTCCCACCCATTTTCTTGCTTTCAGTGAATAAATTCTTACAGCTCTTCTTTCCAGGGTTTTGTTCTCTGCTGAAAATGGAAAGATTATATCGAATCAATTGCCAGGTCTGCTGCTAGGAAAGTTGGTTCACTGTGTCATGTAAGACAATTTTTCTTGATGAAATTTATCTTACATATTTATAAATCTGCCATATGTCTATACTTTTTTTGAATACTATTGCCACATCTGGTCTGGTGCTCCTGCTATATATTTAAAGATGTCTGGGCACCTCAGGGTGGTGTAATGGTTAGCAAGCTTGTCTCACTAAAACAATTACGACTGAGTAGTGAGTTCAATCCTCACTGGGTGCTCCTTTCTTTCAGCTTTGTGCTACATCTAAGCTATGCTTGGAAAATCACTATATTTAAAGATGTCATTGGTGTAGACCTGGTATCTTGGCTTCAGTCACTTTCCAACTGTCTTAATGTAGCTTCCCTGTGTCTCTTTCTATAAATACGTTTTTGTTCTGATAAACATTCCTCTATGGTACTCTATGAATAAGTTCAGTACTAGATTGGCAGCAAGGTCTCATCATTTTACAGTTGAAATGGCTAGAGGAAAGTGTAAGTTCTATGCTAATAGTTTCTTATTTACATTATTCGGACTATTGTCCTCATCTTTGTAATCATATTTATTACAATGTTTTGGCTGTTGTACACTCCGGCCTTCTTCAGGTAGTTGGAATGTTGAATTGAACCCTTTACTTCACTCACTGGGGTAGACTGTTCTAGTTCCCCGTGCCATGTCTAATGGATGTCAGTTATCAGTTATCTCCTGTTAATTACCCACTCCAAGTTCTCCACTGCCTTAACTGGGTATTGAACTCACACTGTTTGGTTCCTGTCACTGGATCTAACCAACGCTTTTATCCACTGTGCCATCTGTCCTTGTGGATAAAGGCGTTAATTAGATCCAGTGACAAAACCCAAAGAGTATGAGTTCAATACTCGATTAAGGCAGTGGAGAATTTGGAGAGGGTAATTAACAGGAGATAACCGATAACTGAATTCCATTAGACATGGCACGTGGAGCTAGAACAATCTATCCCAGTGAGCGAAATTAAGGGTTCAGTTCGACATTCCAATCACTTGAAGAAGGCCAGAGTGTAAAACGGCTGAAATGTTGTAATAAATATGGCAACAAAGATGAGGACAATAGTCCGAATAATGTAAGTAGTGTACATAATACCTCATCTCAGAAATACAGACAGATACTGAAAGGCCAAAACATTGTAATAAATATGGTGACAAAGATGAGGACAATAGTCCGAATAATGTAAATCATGTACATAATACCTCATCTCATAAATATAGACAGATACTGAAGTGTCGAAACGTTGTAATAAATATGGTGACAAAGATGAGGACAATAGTCCGAATAATGTAAATAGTGTACATAATACCTCATCTCAGAAATATAGACAGATACTAATAGATTCTTCTCTCACATATTTTGCTTTTGGAACTCTCTTCCAGCTTCCTTTCAAATTTAAGTGTTGCACTTTACATCATCTGTTAAAACATTTCACAGATATTTAAATTTTAATACTTTTATTAATGTAATAATAGCTTGGTTTTGATAAAGCATGTTATTAGTACATTAATATATCTACTCTCTTTTGATCATATTAAGGAAACTTTCTAGCTTGTATTAGCATGGCTGATGCTAACCTCCAGTTACTCATTGCACCTTATTGGGCTAATGTATTGAATCATTGGCTAGGTCTGCTGCTGGGAATGTTGGTTCTTTATTTTTTGATAGAAATTGTTTTTCACCAAAATCCATCTTATACATTTATAAGTCTACCACTTGTCCTTGCTTTGCTGCCACATCTGGTCTGGTGCTACTGCTATATATTTAGAGATCCTTGATAAAATCCAATGAAGAATCTGTAATGTCATTGGTCCTGACCTGGCATCTTAGCTTCAGTCACTTTCTCCCTGCCATATCATAACTTCCCTCTGCTTTTCTATAAATACTTTAATGGCAATTGTTCTAAAATGGGTTGTTAAACTTTCCAACTGAATGTCTTTATGCAACAAAATTCCCAATGTATGTAGATATTTAGTGGGGCACCTCGAGATGGTGTAATAGTTAGCAAGCTTGTCTTGCTAGAACAATTACGACTGAGTAGTGAGTTTGATCCTCACTCGGTGCTCCATACGTTCGGCCTTGTGCCACATCTAAGATACGCTTAGAAAATCATTTGGGCACCTCGAGGTGGTGTAATAATTAGCAAGCTTGTCTCGCTAAAACAATTATGAATGAGTAGTGAGTTCGATCCTCACTGGGTGTCCCTTACTTCGGCCTTGTGCCACATCCAAGCTACACTTGGAAAATCACTATGTAGATATTTAGTAATCTTAGTCTAGTATGACACAAGGCCACAATAATAGAGCACTTAGTGTAGTATCAAAATTATCAGTAATTGCTTTTAAGATTAATTAAATGTACCAAATAAAAGCAATATTAAGAAGTACGTAGATGTGTCTGGCATAAGAGCAACATTAAAGAGGCTCCCAATTAGTATTTGACTTACTAAAAATTAGCATCATAAATTTGTCAGCTATAGTTGTACAACTGTAGAATTATCCAAATTTTAGTATTTTTTCTTTTGTTGACTGTTTCTTTTTTTTTCTTAGGTATGTACCAGTGGTGAAGGGTGGCTTGGAAATCAAGGCATGCAGTCTTTAAGGCAGATCATTCATGGAGCCTTACTCTCCACCCCCAAAATCCCCACCTCAATCTATGAATTTGATAATTATGAGAAAATGCACTTCTCCAATATACTATGTTTCAGGCGTGATATCCCACTCTGCTGGACCTCGTGTCCCCTCATTAGTTGGGGATGGGCCCGCTATGTTGACTGTTAGTGTTATTGGTTACAAGAGAAATAAAAATAATAAAACCTACAAAAAATGAAATATTTAAAATTTATATTATAGAAAAAATTATTTATTGTGGAAAAAAAAAAAAAAAAAAAAAAGGTAAGGTATGCCTGGCATACATAGACCCTTTGTACATATGTTATGTCAGTTGAGCAAATAATGTATTTTCACAAAATAAGCGCTCATAGTGTTTCTCACTTAGCACAAAACTCCGGCAAAATTGCATCTTTCTTTTTCTTAGTTTCTCTTTTTTCGTTTTTATTTTCTATCCTATATAGCGAAATGGAAGGAAAAATATTAACTTAAGAATTTTTTTCTCAGCATAAAGACAATGTGTTCAAGTGCTATAATCTAATTATCAACTATTAACTCAATAATTACTACAACGGGGATACTTAGTAGAAAGTAATATTTCGTCTGCTAATTCATATCGGAAACTAATTTGCATAAAATAACATAGGGCTCTGTTTATCCAGCCCCAAAAGAGGTGGACTGTATTCAGCTGGTTATTTTTAAATATAAACATTTTAGTGACAGATATACAAGATTGTTGACCAATATGCAATTTTATTAGTACATAAAAAAAGGTATCGAGTAAAGAAAACGAAAAATTGGGGCTGAGAACTCATTTTTCTGCGGGTAACCATCTGTTACTCCAGAATGACCTACTTATGAAAATGAATTACCTCCCTTGAATATATATATCAAGTCAGGTAAAACAATTATTTCCCTTTTCATTATTTACCGGTATAGCGGAAAAATTCCCCTTAAAAAAAACTATTAGATCTTCTCAAAGTTTAGACTTAGAATAAATATGTGCATTCCTTCACATACACACACACACACACACACACACACACACACACACACATATATATATATATATATATATATATATATATATATATATATATATATATATATATATATATATATATTCCACTTACATGTTTATAATACAAGTTTTATTAATTGAAAATTGAAATAGTATATAAAGAAACTATAAATCTGGATAAAGTGAAGTTTAAATAATTACATTACAATTTTAAATTATTCTGTCATTTTTTAAAATTAAAAAAAACTGATCAGTTTGAAAAGCAAATATCTTTTCGGTGGAATGGAAAATTACAAATAGTTCATTTTCTGAGTGATTTTATTTTTTTTACTTAATGACTCAATAAGTTATTTATTAAAATATTTTTTAATAAAGATAATTTCAGAAGAATATCTGTATTTAACTTATCGCAATTAATTTAAATACTTATCAATTACATTAAATTGGGTGCAATAAAAAATGAATTGATTAGTGACAAATTAACACGAATTTTAGTTAAATAATGAAAAAAATTAAGAAATTTAAATGATTTCTTTTCACGAATTACTTCCCTTGTTCTCGGAATTCGTTTACATGGGGAACCTATCTTCCGAAGGCCGTGACAACATGGACGTCTGTGGCAGCATCTGACGCCGCACGCCGACCGCATTAAGGTAGCTTAAACCAAGAGAACTTTAGTGGACATTTACCCGGACGTCCACATCTCGAAACAGAGTCTTGGACAGGCCGATGATTATTGCATCGGGTCCATTCGGCTTCCACATACGGCGACGGTTAGAATTTTTTTCACCTCTTTAAATTTATTTTCCTGGGTTTTTTTGTTTAACTGTGTAACATTAGGGCAAAAGAGAGACAGGCAATGTTAGTGAATAAAAAACGATCAGTGTTACTTTCTGTTTGGGCTTGAAAGTAAAACCCGCCCTCTTCAGTAGAAGAAAAAATGTTTAAAAAAAAAATCGGTAGATTAGTTGCCATTAGATATTTAACGAACTCTCCATTGCTTTAAATAATTGTGTTGTTTGTAAACGTGTCTTTTAGTCAGAGTTGTAAACCATTTTTTTATTGTAAGTGACAAGCATTAGCTGTCGTTTCACAGGTGAGGTTAGCTGTTTTAATTAAGGTGTTATCGTCATGCTTGTCTTTTTAAAGAAAATAACAAGTAAATTATTCAGATAAATTTTGCACATGCAGTTATCTTTAGCGGAAAACTGATAATTTTTCACGAAAATTTTTAAACAATATAGTGTACAGACACTGTACTTAAAAGAAAAATAAGTACGGTCGATTTTCAAACTTCTAATTAAATTTATGATTATTTATTTCTGTTTAGTTTTTATTTATCAATGCTATTTCTAAGACTATATTTTTCAATAGTTAAAAAAAGCGCCAAAACCCAAAGTATACTTTTCGAAGTTACAAAAGTTGCTAAAAAGTAAAACTAAAAGTTTTTTTTTAAATAAGTTTTTTAGGAAAATTATTAGAATGAGAACAAAAATAAAAAAAAATATTGGTTTCACTTCGTGACTTCTAAAGTTTTTCTAAATATTAGAAAAATAAAAATAAATGAAAAACAAAAGTGAAATGTGCCGTTCAAAAACTAAGTCAAGAAGAGTTTATATAATTAGTATTTATAGATACAATATAGACAGTGTTGCTATGGCGATATCCATCATTATTGATATTTTTCACTACTCAAGAGTTGTTAAAAAAAAATTATTCGTTTGTTGAACGAATCCGTCTTAGTTTAAGAATTGTGATACATTAAATCTTTTTTTTTTTTTTTTTGGTAGCAGAGTAAATATTTTTCAGATTTAAACTCGACATTTTTTCTTTCTATATGTCAGATTTTATTTTCTGATTTTTTTTTTTTTTTTTCTTTTGTATGGTGTCAAATTGGTAGGTCGCGTAGAATTCACCAGCCTGGCACCCACAATAATATTTTATTTGTTTAACGAGGGGACAATACGAAGATAACATTTATATTTACACACAATCCAAGGTCGGATTTTCAGGTTGCTTAAAAATAAAATTAAAAACTTTTTTTTTTTTTTTTTTTAAAGACAGCTTTCCGAAAATAAAAAATTCATTTGTGTGTAAATTTCTTGTAATTTTCATGTTTTAATCTCCCAAATTCATCTTTTTATCTTTTAAATTGTAATTTAATTAAGTAATTAAAGTTAAAATTTTTTGACTATTTAAAATAAAAAATAAGCTTGCTTGCGTGTAGCAACTTTTTACATTTTTTTTTTAATGTTGAATCCGAAGGAAAGAACTAGTAGTTGTAAAAAAAAATCTTTGCACGTTTCGCTTAACTGTTCGGAACTAAAAACCATGCTGTTCGTGATACATTTTCTTTTTTTTTTTTTTTTTTTAAATTCCATCTTTGACGGCAGTGTACGAAGTACGTGTGTAAAAGTTTTCATCAAAAAACAGATTTTTCAGGTGTATACAGTCTCTCTCTTGCTTGAATTTCTCTAGTTTTCAAAAAAGATTGCTGGAAACATTTGCAAGCACCTATTGTTATTGCCATTTTTGTTTTAATCTTTTAGTTTTGGACACAAATATGTTTGTTGTCAATGGATATACAATGAAACAGGTGTCCGTTCTTTCGTGTTGGTGGAGTTAGAAAATGCAAAGGTTGACGACTGTTAATCATTGTTAGTAAGTTTTAATTCCTAACTTCTAAAAAGTGTATCCGACAAAAAAAAGTAAGGCGTTGTTTTTTAGATCGAATGCTGTCCCCACTCCCCAATATTTTTTCTTCACCAAACCAAATACGTAAAGTAACTTTATTAATTTATATATTTTTATTTTTTAACGAGTTTGCAGTTGTGCAAAATAAAAAACAACTTCTTCATGCAGTTGTGGTCGGTCGACCATTAGTAGTATCTATAAGTAGTCGGTTTGATGCTCACTGGGTGCCACAAACTTGTAACTTTGTACTATAAAATTTAATAAGTTTAACTTTAATTAATCACTGTAAATTTCGTTGCGAAAAAATAACTTTTAATCACGATACGATTATTAACGTAGTTTCGTTTCAAATTTCCATCGTGAATTTGACTTTAGTAATTAAAACAATGCAAAATTTTATGAATTTAAAAGTGATTATTATTAAATAGATTCTTGATTTTTCTTCAAGATCAATTCATTAGAAATTTGTTTGAAATATCTGACAAAAAAAAAAGCCACACCTTGTGACTTTCTCCGGGCCACTTTTTCAGAAATTAAATGGAATTCATTATCTATCCAGCCAATTTTGGAAGTAAATTTTCAGCATATATAAAAAGTTTGAAACTAGTAAGTAAAACAATTGAAAAATTGACTAAATTTGCCTTAACTCAATTTTATTTCTCCTTCCAAGGTTAGGTAGACATTTAGTGTTTTCTTAGTAATTAATGAGCAGACTTTTGAAACTTCCGGGTGAACTTGGTTTGTTTTGACGTCAGCAGTTTTTACCTTTACAACAACTTGCTGTCAGTACGACGTGTGTGTGCGCGCGCGCACGCATCTCTCTCTCTCTCTCTCTCTCTCTCTCTCTCTCTCTTTTTTTTTCTCTCTCTCTCTCTCTCTGAATGAGAGAGGCACATGCTAAGTAGTTTTGGATGAACGTATTTTGTTGCGTATCGAAATTGTTTTTACTGGAGCGACTGTTGACACTTCGCAAGTGAAGCAATCTATATTTGATTTGTTTTTACCACATCTTATATTGGAAATCTTAATTGAATTTTATTCAGATTTTGGGAGTATTCTTTAAGGCTAAGGTTTTTTAGTTGATATATAAAATGACTGTTTTTCTACGTAAATTTATTTTAATCCGTTGTTGATGGTTCTATCTATGCAGATAACATTATTTGTTTAGAGAGATTGAAGTTTAAAAGTGGGAACAAGCGAAGTTGCTTTAAATTAAAATGGAGCTTCTAATTTATGATGTACCTAAAACTAGTCATTGATTTTGTATTCATTATTACATCAAACATTAAAAAATAGTTAAACATTGATTTACCGCCCTTACATTCCCTTACATGTTTTTGAATTAGCTTCATATTCAGAGTTCACTTTTATGTCATGCATCCAAAATAAAACGAAAATAATACCCGAAAGGGAATTTATTTTTAAAATATTTTTCTAAAATTGAAATTTGATTTTGTGTGAAGAAAAATATACTTTACTTTTTTTTTTTTTTTTTTTTTTTTTTTTTTTTTTTTTTATACTGGAATATATTTCCGGCCAATATTATTTGAGTTGATTGATTTCCGAATCAATCAACTCAAATAATATTGTCCGGAAAAAAAAAATGTAAAATGTTTTAACTTTAAGTTTTAATTTTTGGCTCCTTTTTTTTTTATATATTTTTTTTCTGCATATAGATTCCTTCCTCCTTCACAAGTTATCAGAATTCTACACTTCACTTTCTTTGCATTTCGTATTTTAATGCTTCAACATCTCATAACATTAACAACAAAGAACAAACACTGGCTGAAATTAATATAAGCTCCCGTGGATTTGATGAGGCGAGTTCAAAAAAAGAAAGAAAAAAAAATCAAAAAAAAAATCACTTAGAGCGACTAAAGAAAGTGTTCGACTTCCAGAAATTGTTTGGAGCAATAATCAATTTTTGATGATGGGATTTTTTTTCCTTCGAAATACCTTCAAACAAGAATACCTCCTCCACCAAAAATAACGTTCAATGTGTGAACTAGTGAACACCAAATAATTAATTGGATGAAAGATGTTATGGATATTATTGTCCAACAGAAACATGGTCGACAACAATAAAAATAAAAAATGCACGATTTTTTTTATATAATAACAAAAAAAAAAAAAAAAAAAAAAAAACTAATCTAAAATTTTATTTAGATATTTTTTACACGCTGACTATTGTCCCCATCTTTGTTATTGTGGTAACAACAAAGACGGAGAAGTTTCTTGCATATAAAAAAACAAAACAAACTGACACCTTATCTTGGAAATTAAAGTAAAATTACTGTATTGTTTTTTTTTTTTTTTTTTTTTTTGGTGAATCAGAAAAGCTCATTCATTAGTTAAAAAAACTGCTATTCCAGACAGTCAACAGGGGTCTAGAATCAATGTCTTCAAATCTTCACCAATTTGTTTTTCTATGAGAAAGACATTTCCTGAAAATTTCGGCTTCCTCCGTCCTTCTTTTTTTTCTTTGGTTTCTCAGTTAGGGTCCCAGCTATGGGTAAATAGTTAATTATTACCAGCAATACAATTTTGAAGGAAAAGTATTACCAGAAACAGATTTTTGACATAACAAAATATTACCAGCAATAAAAAAAATTTCTCACCATTAAATAACCTATTGAGGTTGATATGCCATAAAACAAAATAAACCAAACCAATCTTAACCAATGAATACATATCATTCATACGAATCTTTCCTAAAAATGTTGTCGGCATTAAACCATTGAGGTTGATATGCCGTTAAACAAAATAAACCAGCGCAAGACAATAATGCAACTAGGATGCAAGGAGTGAAAGAGAATGAGAAGACTATCGAGGAGAAGTTGGGGGGAGGGAAAAGGTTTGACAGAAGCTGGTGATTGATGTTGAATTTTAATTTCTGAACATTGTAAGTAGGTGGCAAGGAATCAGAAGTGAGTTTCACAGGTGAGAAGTGAGAGAAAAGAAATGATTAGAGGTGGTGTTTGCATCTTATTAGTTCAGCAATAAAATGGTGAGACCTAACTGACAATTTAGTAACATGCTTAAATTCATGTACTTGAGGCAGTAAGGAAGAAAAGTTCATCAGAACAGTTGCTGTGAAAATATTTTTAGAAAAGACAGAAGAAGCCACGTCTCGTTGTCAGTATTCAATGCACTAGTGAATGGTAGATTTGTAAATGTAATATTTCATTCTGATGAGAAAGATTTTCTGGCCTGACACAATGAACCAACTTTCTTAGCAGTAGATGTAGCAACTGATTCCATATGCTAATGGAAAATGTGGAGACCAAGTGTTGCTCTCCCGGCGGTTAGCATCAGCCATACGGATGGAAGGCAGAAAAGGTTCTCTGTAGTGATTAAATGATAGCAGTTTTGTTTGTGAGGCATTGAAATTTGCAAGTCCTTTCTTGTGCCAATTAACCACTGCTTGGAGGTTCTTTTTGAAAACTGTTTCTCAATAGTAGACCAAGTGTAATTTCAAGAAGGAAAACAAAAATGCATTTTTTTTTTTTCTTTTTTAATGGACGATTGCTCACTACAATTTGTCAAGGCACACTGGTTGTTTTGCTTCATGCTTCTGTGACCAGCATCTTATTGATGATACTATCACTGTCAATATACCATATTTGAAGATTTCTTTTAATTCTATTTTGGCTTTTTATGTGTACTTAAATAATTAATTTTTTTTAATAATAGTAAGGACTTTATAGAATATTAATTTCATGAATGAAATATATATACATGCACACACAAGCTGTGATGGATAAATTGTTGTGTAAATTATGCAAAAATGAAAATAACACTGACATCTCATTTTAACAGATATATACACCAAAATTACATAAAAATATCTTGAAATACTAAAGATGACTTCAGAATTTCCCACAAGTCTTCTGGGTGGTCTCCTTGTTGGTGAATGCTGCCATAATCCTTGCCTTGTTCATCTTTGGTTTTACAAGGAGTTTTGTGTGTCTCTTGCTAGACTGCACCTCGTACATAATTATCAAGCAGGTTGTAGTCTGGGGAGTAAAGTGGCCAGATGTAAGAGGTGATGTAGCTGCAGAAATTGTCTGACAGCCATTGCTGGGTTCTCCTGCTTGTGTGGCATGGTATAGAGTCCTGTTCTCAGACATAGGGTCTTCAGCAGCCACACTCTTGACCCAAAGCAGTACTACACCCCTGACTATGGACCTGATTGACTTGGAAGAATTGTTTTCAGTCATGGCCCTGATCTCAGCAACAAATTTCATTTCTTATCAAAATATATATTATATCTGCTCTATTCTGTATTGAGCACTCTTTTAAGAATAGTAATTGTTGGTTATTGGAATTTATTCCGTATACACCAATCATATACTTGTGTGTGTATATATGTTTATAATATATATATTTCTTATCAAAATGATCAGAGTGAGTTTTCCAATCTGTCGTACGTTCATAATTGCCATTAGATTCATCCAACTCTTTCCGAATCCTCTGCACTGTCCTCGGATTGACACCCAAATACTCTGAAATGTTTGTATTGGAACTTCCGGCACCAATGACAAGCAGTACAGCCAGTTGTTTTCAAATTTCTGGTGGAGTGAATTGCATCATGGTATTCTTTTTCACACAGTGCCCAACTGACCCTACTATGCTGAAGTCAAAAACAATGTGGCTGCACAAAATTAAAACTATAAAATGGCAACAATTTACCCATTGCACCCTCTGTGTATGTATGCATGTATATTTGAATGCCGGACCTGCACTAGGGTGTGCACATCTAGGGTGGGCCTGACAAGGCATATGATAGGGTACATTGGAAGTGATGATGGTCAACGTCTCCTTCCACCACCCAGAGATGATTTGATATGCCACATATGTGACAAGAAATGCAAATTGACAGATGACTTTATGAGCCACTGTCGTTCACACAACTGATGAATGCAGTGATGGTCACTTGCTTTGTGAGTCGACAGACCTCACCGTATATATATATATATATATATATATATATATATATATATATATATATATATATATAAATAAAATATGACAAACTGGAAAAGTTTATTTGTGACACATTTTATCCATCAGGATTTTATTGGACTGGTCTTTATTGACGTTTCATGCACATATCTAAACGTGTGGCAATGTCAACGAATCCTAGTTAGATGAAACGCATCACAAATAAACTTTTCCAGTTTGTCATATTTTTCTAAATATTATCTGTTGATATATAAAACTATACAAAATTATATATCATTTTATATATATATATATATATCTATATATATATATATATATATATATATATATATACACACACACACATAATGCACATGTGTGTGTCAATGAGTGTATATAAGTGTATTTTTTTTTTTTTTTTTTTTTTTTTTTTTTTTTTTCATATGACGATGGACTGCTCCACTATCTTCAGAGTAGATTATAAATACTTGTACAAAGTGATGAGGAACATATGTATAATTATTATTAGTATAAATAATTTTAGCTTTGTCATTTAACCTAAAGCACTGTTCTATAACCACTAGCACTCACTGTACACAATAGTTTTAAGTTAAACTATATTTATGGCTTAAGGTGCTCAATATTAAGGATAGAGCATATATAAATATAAAAATTATACATTGAGATTAACACCCTGCAGCAACAGTCTGTTTCAAGCCTAAACACAATCTTCAACTCATGAGTCTTGTGTTTTAGCTTGACTATATATGGTGGTTAAAGGTGCATTATGGGTAGGTCTATTGTATTATCCTAATAGTTATTGGGTGGTTGGTAATGTTTAGGTTTCAATTTATTCTAGAACCTATTGAGTAAAAATAATTGGATGTGAATGCAGTTATTTGTAGCGATTTTATAGTATCATTAACTTTTTACTCGTTATTGATTACTTAATTATTTGTTGTTGATTATTAATATTATTATTATTGCATATGTTTATGTGCTTTCATAGTTTAATTTGTTTATTTACTTTTAGATTTTTTTTTTTTTTTTTTTTTTTTTTTTTTTTTTTTTTTGGTGATTTTATTTTATTTCTTTAATGTGAAGTATTGACTTTGTCTAAAGTATGTTTTATTATATGCATTATATATATCGGGGATATATTTGCATTTTTCATGGTTGTATTTCACAAGGTTTTTCATTTCTAAGTAATGTAGTAAACATTTGTTTCTGTGTTAGCATTTTGAGAAGTTCTGATCATTTATTTGGTAATTTATATTGGTCTGGAAGGTAATATGTAATATAGCAATTAGTTTTTTTTTTTTTTTTTTTTTTTTTTTTTTGCTCCAGACATTATTTACAATTTTGGGATTTATTGTTGTAGGTTGATGTTGTTTTCCTTATTTCTCATGATATTTTTGGTGTAATCTGATTTTTGTTTTTGTGGTGTTCTTGTGTTTTACTATTTGTAAAGGATGTTTTGTATGCATAGTTTTTGTTTCCTGCATCTTTTGGTGACTCCTTTGTATGTGTTTTTTCATAATATGCTGATTCTTATAGTACTAAAAAAAAAGCCAACAGGATAAGAAACATCACATGGTTCAACCCACTGTACATTGAAAACTTGAAAATAAACATTGGAAGATATTCATTAAACTCGTACGCATCTCCCCCCCCCACCAAAAGAAAACATACTTCATAAGATATTCAACAAAAACACAGTAAAAATCAGCTACAGTGGCACCGAGAATGATACAAATACCAGAAAAATGGCCAACAAACCACTTCTACAATCAAGCCCATGTGTAACTGCAGAGCAAAGAAAGAATGTCCCTTAAATGGCAATTGCTTGCAAACAAAACAATGTAGTATATCAAGCCACTGTAAAATTAGTAAAGGTTCAAATTTTCAAGCATGTACCTCCAATAGATACTTTTTAATGGCATGCTCTTGATGTTATATGTCAAAAGCATAACATGTTTTTACCCTACTGTCAAATTGTACCTGTTGCTATTTTTACATGGTGTAATTATGAGTTTCTTATTGATGTACTGCTGAAAAAAATTAGCTTAATTTCTGTTCTGATATGAAGATGTTGTAAGACTGTTGAAATTAAACTTATACAAGCAGTCAGAATTCCTCTGCTGTCTTTCTCTCTCTTTTTTTTTTTTTTTTTTTTTTTTTTTAATTATTTTATTTTTTGAGAACATCATTTCCCCCCCCTGGTCTGATCTAATAATTATTGATTCCATTAGTATTATCTTTCTTTTACTACATGACTGCATATATGACATTACATTTTTAATGATTTTCACTTGTTTGAAGCTTGCATGAAGTGCAACGATGCGGTAAAAATCTATCCCTTGATTTTTTTTTTTTTTTTTTTTTTTTTTTTTATAAAGAGATAAGCAATTTTAGCAAACTTTAAAATAAATTTTTAAAATATTAAGAAATTGAAAGCTCAATAACGCTAAGATATAAGATTCACAGTTCTTACAATTAATAATAAGGTATGAAACTCAATAAAATAAAAATAAGATTAAATATGATTAAAATCTTCATAAGGATGAGAACAACTGTAAATGTGTATTTTTTTTTTTTTTTTTTCTTTTCATTTATTTATTATATTATTAGAAGATGAAATTTTACTAGTTCTATTTTTAAAATTTTAAAACAAATCATGTTAAAATTGGCAAAAAAACTATAGCTTAATTATGCCAGATAAAAATACTCATTTTTAACTTTTTATATGCTTCTACTTATGAAACTTGCATCTTGTTTGGCTCTGAGGAGAAATAAATGAGAAAAAGTTCAAAATATTTTAAAAACCCTTATCAATTTAATACAGGAAAGTTCAATTATTCCAAAGAAAAATATTAGTAAAATAAAATTAAAAATACAGTTTTTGATGGAAATTAAATTTCAGATTTTTTTTAATACAAAGTTTTGTGTGAAAAATTTTTTTTTTTTTTTTTTTCAGGAAACTTCAAATAAAATATTTTTTTTTTTTTTTTTTTTAAGTAAAGATGAAAATTCATCTTGAAGTTATAAAATATTAAGGAATATTAGGTTGGTGCAAAAATAATGTCGTTTTCTCACATATGTTACTATGTGAGAAAACGTCATTGTTTTTGCACCAACCTAATACATGAATTTCATGGCAACAAAAGGATGTTTACTTTAAGTTTTATTTATTAAAAAGATTTATTTTTGTTTCTGTAGCATATAACGTAAATAAAATCTTTTTTCAATAACTGAGACTAAAATTAATTTTATGGATTAAAACAATTATAAAATGTATTGTAATTTAACTGGCTCACCACAAGGACGACATGTGGCACAAGGTCAATTTTTTATGTAAAGAAAATGACATTGGCAGGAATTCCATATTAAATTTTCTTAAGAGAGCCCAGCAGAAAAACAATGTGAATTCATTTTGTGTTTATATTACATAATTTTGATTATAATTCTTAAAGTAATAATTTATGGGTTAATTAATAATGTTTAGAAAGAAATTAAAAATTTTATTTTGAACTGAAACAGGCTTTAAACTAATGAACGTTATGGAAACTTTGAGAACTGAGTAGAAACTTGCACATTATATTTTTTTTTTCTTAGACAAGTAAAATAAATTTACATCATGCTTAACTTAGGTTGGTGCAAAAATAATATTATGATCTATAGATTTTAGTTTTACTGGTAGTTTAAAATCAATAAATATTTGTCTTTTTATCATTAGTTTCAGGAATGGAAAATTTAAGTTTTAAGCAAAAAAAAAAAAAAAAATTCAAAGAATCATATTTAGAATTGGAAATTAGGTTAAAAATTTTCCGCTTCCGATATCCTAAAAGTTCTGATTCTGAGTAATCATCCCATCATTAATAAATTTGGTACCATTGATTTGATTTATTTTTTATTTATTTATTTATGTATTTATTTATTTATTTTTGTCAAATTCTATGTTACAGGATTTTAGATATACTGAAAATAATTTTTTTTAATTTGGCATACCTTATATTAATGTAATAATTAGAAAAATATTGTGAAAACCTTCTTGAAGAACTTGTTGCATTTGATAGCATAAAAGATGCACTGCCCCACACCATTTCAACAAAATAAGAGGTCTTGGGAAATATGATACTCACAAGACAGATTGAAAGCAAGTGGGACAGAGGAAAACAACGCATAATGTACTTAGTGAGCTTCGATAAATGGATGGCGAAATGAGGTTTAGGAGAAATAAAAAGACAATTTATTAAGAGCTGCAAAGCACAGGAAATTGTGGAGAGCCATTATTGCCTACATCCTGAGGAGACATGACACATACAGGAGGTATTAAAGAAATTTTAGTGGTTTTAAGCATTTAATGTTTAACCTCTTAGCGTTCAACCTGCCCAAACATGTCATAAATATCTGCTCTCGGTGATCAATTTATAACCCGCCACATGTATACTCTGCCATAATATATGACCACATCATCATAATCTTTGAATTGTTTGAACGCAATCTTTAGGGCATCAATGACCTGAAGATTCCATTCAAAAATGAAACACTGTTGCTGTTCAGTCTTGACCTCAGTGTCCACTTTTATATTTACATATGCTCTATCCATGATATTGAGCACTTTTACAATTAAATATAGCATATTGTAAACCTTTAGCATTCAACCTGCCCTGTAAATATCGGCTCTCAATGTTCAACTTGATATAACCAGCTCCATGTATACTCTACCATAATTTGCAGTATTATCACAAATGACACAGGAAGTTGCACAAACCCTGAAATTTGACGACAAATATTTCCAGGGTGGGTTTGAACATGTTGAATGTTAAAGGGTTAAATCAAGGAAGAAGTTTTAAGAGAATTTGGAAATACAGGAAAGGTTCTACTCATAATCAGAAAGAGACTGAAATTTCTGGTACACATTATGAGGAAAGAGGGCCTAAAGAATTTAACACTCACAAGAAATACTTAAAGGTAAGAGAGCCAGAGTGAAACATTGAGTAACATTGCTAACAAAATGGGTGGCAAGTAAGCACTTATGAAGTGCCCTGATCGTCCACATCTTGAAGGGACATGGTATGTAAAGAGACTGTATTTAAATTAATTTTTTTTTTTTTTTGTGTAAGGATTTTTTTTTTGAAATTATTAAACTTCAGTCTTTGGTCTAAACAGATGGGGGCTTACAGCCACATCACATTGAAACACCAGTTTGCATATGATCACCAAAGTTAAGCAATGTTAAGCCTAATCAATACCTTAATGGGTAACCACTTGAAATATTGGGTGCTATAAGCTAGGATGTGTGAGATAATGGCTTGGGGAGCAGAGTTGCAATTCCTGTTGGGTTTGTAAAATTAACTTCCATGTGAACACTCTTGGGGGAAAGGTCTGAATCCATCTTTTCTCCCTCCCAGTTATGGGTTAATTAATAAGACTTGTATCACTAAATCATTATCTCACAGAAAAAAAAAACAAAAAAACTTCTTACAATCTAAAAATGTTTTCTGGCTTTAAATAACATGTAAAGATTTGATTCATTTACTATTGTTTATGAATCGATCTATCTTGCCTGGTCACTGTCTTTCTTTCCCTCTCTCTCTCACTGTTGGCAACCCTTTCTGTTTTCTAATTCTTGTAAAATTTTCTGGCATTAAATAACCTGCAAAGGTTTGATTGGTTTCCTACAGTTCATCAATCAATCAATCTTTGTCACCTTACCCCCATCTCTGTGTGTGTTGACTTACCGCCCACTCTCTCTGTGTAGCTTTACCCCACTCTTGCTCTCTCTCTCTCTCTTACTCACTCGCTCACACACAATACCCCATGCCAGTAGTACAAATTGTGAATCGGGGAGTAGAGTTCCAATTCCTGTTGGGTTTGTTATATTAACTTCCATGTGAATACTCTTGGGGGAAAGGCATGAATCCACCTCTTCTCCCTCCCAGTTATAGGCTCATTCGTAAGACTTGTATCTCTAAATTATTATCTCCAAAAAAAAAAAATTCTTAAAATCTAAAAATATTTTCTGGCTTTAAATAACCTGCAAAGGGTTGATAAACTGTGGAGAACAAATCATTCAGACTAAATAGATTGTAATCTGAATGCTTTCAAGGTTGATTTCATTATCACTATGCCCCCACTGAATTTCTTTACTGTTGGGCTAGAAGCTAATTTTAACAGTACGTTGGCTTCAGGCAAGTGAAAAATGATTATAAATGTAATGTAGTTACTTTTCCCCCACCCCAACCAAAAAAAAAAAATGATACCTAAGTTTTAAAATTCATTTAAAAAAAAAATGTAAAAATTTTCTTGTAGCTTTTTATTTTAGTTTTAATTTCAAGCTTAAATTAAGATTAAGATTTATTTAAAATACTTTGCTGTATTTCAAAAACTAATTTAAATTTACTGGTTATTTTTTTTTCTAAAATAACTGATTAGCACACTTTTTCCATCATCTTACATCACAATGTAATTGTCTTTATTAAAAAATCTTCCAAAAATATACTTGTCTGAAACTATTTGTGGAATATTAGCAATTTAAACTATAATTAATCTGATTTGAAACAATTATTTAATTTAAAGTTAAAACATCACAGAAACGTATTTTTTAACCTGATCAGTCAGTTATGTGCCATGTGTGGTACATCCTTAGGTGATCATATCTGTTTTGATACGTGACTGACGAAGCAGATTTTTTCCCCTGCAGTAGGTTGCCATTTCTTTCTGAAGTAGACCAGTTGCTATCCAAGGCTATAGAACCTGATCTGTACTGCTATTTACCCATAGCTGGGGGGAGAAGAATATTCATACCTTTCCCAAGGCTATTGGCGTGTAAGAGGATGTAATGGATTTGACTGGAATTCAAACTCAGCTCTCTGATTCCTCAATCCGAGCCACTATCCATTACTCCAGTTTTAATAGTAGTAGATTAGTCAGTTATGTACCATGCGTGATACATGCTCAGGCGATCATGTCTCTTTTGATACATGACTGACGAGGCATATTTTTTTCCCCGCAGTAGATTGCCATTTCTTTCTGCAGTAGACCAGTTGCTATCCAAGGCTATAGAACCTGGTCTGTACAGATATTTACCCATAGCTAGGGGAGAAGATTCATACCTTTCCCAAGGGTATTAGCATGGAAGTAAATGTAATGATTTGACTGGAATTCAAACTCGGCTCTCCAATTTCTTTAAGGCATGTTTGACAGCTTGATGACTGACTAATGTTCTTTAGGTGTTAAAAAAGTAATTAAATCAATGTGGTCATCTTTTGCATAATTTTTAATTACTCAGGTAACCTTAAAAATTTAAGAAAATATTCTCTCCAATCTAATGTTTTATTGAATTTCAGATATTTTAGGCTGTAAATTTACTCTAGTTATCACTCTTATTTTCTGATGTCACATATGGTTGACCAGATATAGAAAATCAGCATACACCTAAAAAAAAAAAAAAAAAAAAAAAAAAAAAAAAATAAAAAATTCTTTTAAAAATCTTGGTGCTTGATGATTTGTACTAAGTTTTCAAATTAGGATTAATAAATATAATTTTCAATTAATGATAATTTCATATAAAGGCTGAAATTAATACAAAATTGTAAGATTTAAAGCTTAATAAAATTTTCTAATTAAAAAACAATTTTGTAAAACTTCATTTTTCATTGAAAAATTTTGTTTTTCTTAAGACAATAGTGATCTTAATATATCTTATAAAAGCAATTAAAACTTTTCTAATTAAACCTCATAGTTTTATTGCATTTTTTATTTTATGATTCAGAGAAGATTTCAGTAAATGATTTTTATCTTTTTCAAAACAAATTGATAATTTAAATTCTTAAGTCATACTTTTAATTAATATAAATATGAAGAAGCTGAAATTTTAATTTCTTGAAATTTCATAAAATTAAGTGGTTTTTATTTATATATATATATATATATATATATATATATATATATATATATATATATATATATATATATATATATATATATATATATAGAGAGAGAGAGAGAGAGAGAAAACACCTTAAAAATCAATATCGGTTATAATTTATTTCATGAATATTGTTATATTTATCTCTTCAGATCAAGAGTTTTTAAAAACTTTCAATCTCAAGAGATGAATATAACAATATTCAGGAAATAAATTATAACCGATTTAGATTTTTAAGGTGTTAAATTTATCATTATAAATTCCTCTGTAACTGACACTGAGCTCTCATTGGATTAATGTCCTGCTTGGAATTATCCCTACCAATTACAAATTGGTATTTATATATATATATATATAACGCACACACACATACACCAAGATTTTCCCAAAAATACAAAAATTAATTCATTTATGAATAAGTCCTAAAAATTTAATTAAAATCCAACAATTATTTGATTATTTTTTTTATTTTTTTTTTATTTCTTTGCAAGAATTTCCAAGACAATGTTTTAAAGATGCTAAAAATTCCTATACTAATCTTCAGCCCACTCACTGATGCAAGAAAAACTAAACGAAAACTTAAAATGTGCTAGAAAGGATTAAAAAATTTAATAAATTGATAAAAAATACTTTGGTCTTTCCTCTTAATAATAACCTAAACATTTTGATAATAAAACTTTTTTTTTTTATCTTTATCAAGTTAGAGGCCCTTTTTTTTCATCATTTAGTACAATCCTTTTTTCTGCAAATTATTGTAAGGTACCTAATGTAATATTATACAGGTTTTCTTGATGTAAAAGAATGATAATACTAATTGAAACAATAATTATTAAATCTGACCAGACTAAACATTGGGGAAAAAATGCCTTCTTAAAAAGAAAATGGTAAAAAATTCCATCAGAAATTGATAAAAAGAAATTGTTAACTGTATTCTCCAATGCAAAAGCGGGTGATACTGATTCTACCATAGTTGTACAACTGTAGGATTATTACCTACATTTGAGAATATATTTATTCCTTTTTTGGCCAACTTGCAGAGGTGTAATGGTTAGCAAGCTTGTTTGGCTAGAACAATTACCACTGAGTAGTGAGTTCGATCCGCACTGCTTGCCCCATATTTTTGACCTTGTGCCACATCTAAGCTACACTTGGAAAATCACTATATTTATTTCTTTGGGAGTATTTACATGTCTTATGTCAGTTGAGTAAATAAAATATATGTATTTTTACAAAATAAGCGCTCACAATGTTTATTACTTATGTAAGCATACATTGTACAGTACACAACCCCACGCAAAATTGCATCTCTTTCTTTATTGTTTCTATATTTTTATTTCTATCCAAAACAATGAAATAGAAGGGAAAATATTAGGTTGGTGCAAAAATAATGTCGTTTTCTCGCATAGTAACATATGTGAGAAAACGACATTATTTTTGCACCAACCTAATATTATTTTTTTCGGCATAAAGACAATATTACAATTTAATTACCAACTAACTCAATTATTATGACATCGTGGCTACTTAGAAAAAATGAAAATAATATTTTGTCTGCTAATCTCAGGAACTAATTTACATAGAATTACATAGGGCTCTGTTTATCCAATTCCAAAAGTGGGGGACTATATTGACTAAAGAAAACAAAGAATTGCGGCTGAGAATACTGCAAACACCAAATAACCATGAAAAGAGTGCAGGATTGCTATGTGGTATCCATCCTCTTATATGGCAGTAAATGTTGGGCAATTTTCACATGGATAAAGAAAAAAAAACTCCAGGCAGCAGAAATGTGTTTCTACAGAAGTATACTGAAAATTCCATGGCTGGAACCAGTAAGCAATAATTATGGAAGTCTTAAAGAAAATGGCAACAGAAAGAACTCTTCTACTTAGAATCAGGAAGAGATGCTTGAAGTTTCTTTGGACATATGAGGAAGGAAGGCTTTGAAAACTTAACCTTCATAGGGCATATTGAGGGCAAGAGAGATAAGGGAAGGCAGCAAGTCACTTACTTGATGTCTTTGCATAGATGGCAGAATAGGGCCTTAGCAAGGCAAGAAAAATTGCTAGAATCCACACAAGTAAGAAAGCTGTGGAGATTCATGAACACTTATGTCCTGAAGTGATGCACGACAAAGAAGATTCATCTGTTACTCCTAAATTACCTTGAAAATGAATTATTTTACTTGAATATATCAAGTCGGGTAAAACAATAAAAAAAAAAAAAAATTGTTCTTGTGTGTTTACTGTCTGATAAGCCAAATTGGTGAAACTCGTGAATGAGCAAATATTTTAAATTGGATTTTATCTTGCTGTCCTTCATATTATTATTTTTTTATTTTTTTTAATTTTTTTTTATTTTTTTTTATTTTTTTTTTTTTTGGCATTTATCAGTACAGAAAGACCTACACCTTTTCACTTTCAATGCATGTGTCAAGTTCTTTCTTATTGCGCAATGTTTACCTGTCACTTCTTATTGTTACATGCATATTACTGAATAAAACCTAAAAAAGAAAACAGCTTAATGTATTTTTAAAAACAAATAGAATCAATTGTGCAAAATTTGGATGAAAAATGGTAATAGATATTTTGTTTGAAGCTCAATAGAAAAATATCTGAATAAGAAATTCGCAAAAATACTTAGAATGAGTGTTTGAAAATGTTAAGCAAAAAAACAGAAAAAAAAAAGATTAGTTAACACTAAACACTAAGATTGTTTATGACTAGTAATGAAATTTAGATTTTATGTAAGCATTATAAATCTACCAATACAGGTGTGAACATTTTCAGTAAATTGTACAACTTGTGAAAGCTGATGTTCCACAGTATAAATATCGATAGCTGACATTTTGTTAAACTATTAATTTATATTGAAAGGTAACATTAATCAAGTATTTACTAAAAGTCATCAATTGATCCACTTCATTTTTTTTTTTTTTTTTTTTTACAAGTTGAAAAGTCTTTATTTCTTTCTTTCAATCCAAATAACTTTCAGGTATTTTCAAACTGAACCCTTTATATCAATTTACGGGGCTACATTGTTCTCGTTCTGCTGACCATGTCTAGGGATATCTCATCTAGTTCTTATTTAGTACTGATGAGTTATTACTTGCTTTGGTTTCAGTCTGCCCTAGTTGGCCATAGGGATTACTATATCATAAAATTCACAAACCAACCTCAAACTGAACTCTTTATTTAGTTTACAGGGCTACATTGTTCTCGTTCTGCTGACCATGTCTAGGGATATCTCATCTTGTTCTTATTTAGTACTGATCAGTTTTTACTTGCCTTGTTTTCAGTGACTCTAAGTTTTCTCTACTCAGCCCTAGGGATTAAACTCATGATTCTTTGTTTGTGTGATGTTCTTTCTGGACGTAGTCGATTATGACCATCCGCTCCCTCTTGTACTCGTGTAGCTCTAAATAAGTTTTGTCTTTTTATTTCTCCCTTACCCTGTTCACCATCCATTTACTCAAGTCTGTCACTTTTTCTCTTCTGTCTGACCTGTGAGGATCAGATTTTCCAAGCCCTTCTTCCTCATTACGTGCCCCTGTTATAGTGGAACGCACCTATTCTATAGTTAATAGACTCTCCCACCTATAATAAGTAGGAGTAGTAAGAGTAACAAATCAGTCGGCAGTGAGTGGGTAAGTCAGTTGATGTCGGATGACCGTTAGTCGGATATTAAAGTATCAGCCACCACAACTAGATTACTGCGTCATTACCTATTATATCAAGTTCCTAATGTTTTGTATGTCAAACCTATTTTAGGACTGACTTAGTACAAATACAAGCCTCCACTGTGAAACCACTACATGACAACTTGGCGATGAGGTATTCAAACTCATACGGAGGAAGAAAAACCTTTCGTACTACATAACAACTTGACGACAAGGACTCGAACTCATACGGAGGAAGAAAAACTTTCGTACGCGATACAACACTTGGTGACCAGAATTCGTACTCATATGGAGAGAAAAAAAAATTTGTTCGCCATATATACAACACTTGGCGACGAACGTATTTGGATTCATACGGAGATAGAAAAACATTCGTACTCCATAACACACTTGCCCACGAGGATTCAAAATTCATATGGTGGAAGAAAAAAAAATTTCACCTGCCATAACAAAAAAAGAAAGTACGAGTATTCAAACTCATAGGAAAAAAAACAAAAAAACTAGCGAGTTAACATTTACTGAGGCGGTAAATATTTTAAGTGAATTATTTAGTAAAAAGACATCTTTGTTTCACAAGAGGTGGAAATGTTTGAATCTGATGAAAGATGTCGAACAAGACTATATAACATATGCAGCCAATGTGAATAAGCATTGTGAAGAATTCAAGCTGGCAGAGTTAAGCGCTGACAACTTTAAGTGCTTAGTGTTTGTTCAAGGGCTGGTATCAGAAAGAGACGCAGAGTTGAGGAAATTAGTGCTGTCAAAATTAGAAAATGAACCAAGGATTTCAATACAGAGTTGGCAGAAGACTGCACAAGATATGTTAGCGTAAAGAAAGATTTGAAAAAGATAGAACAGTCTGGCGTTTCGCATGTAAGGAAAATATGCTACAAAAAAGAAAGTCAGTCTACCAAAAAGAATTCTAAAATTGCAGATTATCAAAGAAAAAGTGAAATACCAGAGAAAAATAAACAAAGACTCCTGAAGCCATGTTTTGCTTGCGGTGAACTTAACTGGTACAGATATTGCAATTTTAGGAATAAAAAATGTTTCAACTGTGAAAGAGTGGGTCATAAAAGCTTGCACTGCAGGTCAAAAAATAAAGACAATAAAATAAGAAAATTAAAGTCCGACGAGGTGAACGATGGAATATCCAGAAAATTTGTTACCGTTGAAATAAGTAATAAAGAAATAAAAATGCATCTCGACACTGGTTCCAACCTATCTATCATAAATTTGCATACGTGGAAGAAGTTGGGGAAACCAACTTTAATGAAAACAAATAAAATCGCGAGGTCAGTGACGGGAGAAAAAATACAATTTATTGGAGAATTTGCTACAAACGACATGTTAAATAAAAAAACTCAAAGCTAAACTATGGGATCTACCGATAAATTCTTTCTGTTAACGTTTTGTACATTGAACCTATTTTAGGACCGACTTAGTACAAATACAAGTCTCCACTGTGAAAACACTACATAACAGCACCAGAAATTTCAACTACCTCTTCCTGATATTAAGTATAAATTTCCTCTTTGTTTCCTTTCTCTCCAAAACATCATTGTTGCTGACATGTTCTGCCCATGGTATCCTCAGCATCTTTCAGTACAACCACATTTCTGTTGATTCAAGTCTCTTCTTCATTTTTGAGAAGATTGTCCAGCATTTGCTGCCATGTAAGAGGACAGATATCATGTAACAGTTCAGTACACTTTTAATGTTCCCAAATCAATTTCAAACTGGACCACGTCCCGGGTATGACAATAAACTACATCCGCGTCCTGGGTATGGCGATAAACTACATCCGCCTCCCAAGGCCTCAGATAATGTTTTTCAGAAAAGTAATGTTGCCAGCTGTCCGTTTTTGAAACCATAATGTTGCCAGCCACACGTTTTTGAAACAATGTTGCCAGCTATACGTTTTTTTTTTTTTTTTTTTTTTTTTTTTTTTTTTTTTTTTTTTTTTGAAAAAATGTTGCCAGCTGTACGTTTTTAGTTTTTTCAGCTCTCACCTACGTCCTGGGTATGACAATAAACTACATCCGTGTCCTGGGTAGGGTGATAAACTACATCCACGTCCCAGGCATGACGATAAACTACATCCAACAGTAAGGCCTCAGATAAAGGTTTTTGAAACCATAATGTTGCCAACTATACGTTTTTGAAACCATAATGCTGCCAGCTATACGCTTTTTGTAAAAAAAAATAATGTTGCCAGCTATATGTTTTAAAACCATAATGTTGCCAGCTATACGTTTTTGAAACAATGTTGCCAGCTATACGTTTTTTATAAAAAACAAAAACAATGTTGCCAGCTGTACGTTTTTGAAGCAATGGTGTTGCCAACTATTCATTTTTGACTTTTAAAGTCACTCAAAATCATTTCCGGCATAAAATGACTACTAAGGTTGAGATGCCGTTAAACAAAACAATCAATCAAACTGGACCCTTTACTTAATTTACAGGAGTAGATTGTTCCTATTTAGTACTGACCAGTTATTACTTGTTTTAGTTCCAGTGAGTCTAAGTCAGCCCTAGGGATTGACAATTACTGTATCATAAAATTCACAAAACAATTTCAAACAGAGCCCTTACATTAATTTACAGGGCCAGATTGTTCTCCTTCTGTTGACCATGTTTAGGAATATCTTGTCTCATTCCTATTTAGTACTGATCAGTTATTACTTGCCTTGGTTCTAGCCTGTCATATGGATTGAACACACAATTATTATGTTATAAAATTCACATTATTATGTTATAAAATTCACAAAACAATTTCAAACATTAATTTACAGGACTAGATTGTTCTCGTTCTGCTGACCATGTCTAGGGATATCTCATTTAGTTCTTATTTAGTACTGATCAGTTATTACTTGCTTTGGTTCCAGTACATTTAAATATGTTTTTCTTCTTATCTAGTACTGCTTGTCTCATTTATGCTGAGTTCAAGTACACACTGCCTGGTCCAGAGAATCCACTCAGAATTGCTGTCACCAAATTCACAAACAATTATGCTATTCACCGAGATATTCATTTAGAACTTTAGGAAGTGAATATGGCCAAGAACTTTTCAGCAACTCTAGTTTGAATCTCTCCCTCCTAATTGCTATATTAAGCAAATAAGTAAATAATCTATTGTTATCTAGTTATTGATATTCTATTCGTTATCCTATCATCTTGGCAAGTAATTGCATCTGTGATGTAATATATTAATTTACATCAGAAGAGACAGGAATTACTCGAGAAACTAACATAAGAATGACAAAGTATGACACATCGTTTTATGTAGAGAATTTGTGCACTGCCTCTTCTCCTTTCTGTTCCCCCCCCTTTCTGTCACCCCTTGTTTGCCTCCCCCTTTTCTTTCCCTTTTTCACCCCTTTTCTTTCCCTTTTTCACCCCTTTCTGTTTCCCTTTTTCACCCTTTGTTTCCCTTTTTCACCCTTTGTTTCCCTTTTTCACCCTTTGTTTCCCTTTTTCACCCTTTGTTTCCCTTTTTCACCCTTTGTTTCCCTTTTTCACCCTTTGTTTCCCTTTTTCACCCCCTTTCTGTCTCCCCATTTTTCCGCCCCTTTCTGTCTCCCCATTTTTCCGCCCCTTTCTGTCTCCCCATTTTTCCGCCCCTTTCTGTCTCCCCATTTTTCCGCCCCTTTCTGTCTCCCCATTTTTCCGCCCCTTTCTGTCTCCCCATTTTTCCGCCCCTTTCTGTCTCCCCATTTTTCCGCCCCTTTCTGTCTCCCCATTTTTCCGCCCCTTTCTGTCTCCCCATTTTTCCGCCCCTTTCTGTTCTCCATCCCCTGTTCTTCCTTTTTTGTTTCCCTTCCTATCTTGTCTCCCTTTTCAGTTCTGTATGCTTTTTTCGTCAGAAGAAACGCCCACCTGAGTGGTAAAAAGCAGTGTTCACAATCACCTGCCAATAGTGACTGATGAAGTCCAGTATTGAATAAAATGTAATGTTTCCTCTGTGAGATTCAGTTTGGGATTTTCATTTGCAACGAATCATGATAATCTTACCTAATTAATATTTATTACCTATGTTATCATTAAAGAGTCGATCATTTAAGCAATATGTTGATCTACCAAAAAAAATGTTCTTTGAAGGTACTTTTCCATTTGTGCATCCCATGTTTACAACTAAATTTTCCCATGAAACCAATACATTGCACATATTCTTTCAAATATTAGGTTGGTGCAAAAGTAATGACATAATAATGTCGTTTTTTGACGTATTTTTTAACGTCAAAAAAACGACATTATTATGTCATAATTTTTGCACCAACCTAATACTTTTTACTTTTTCTTCATTTCTTTCACTTTCTCTTTCCTTCCTTCATTAAGTCCTAGTATGATGACTACACTGGTTGTTCTCTATTCAAGTTTGATCCCCTCAGCTGATTTTAGAGTTGATTGTTTTGGTCAAAGTCTTGTCTTGTCTTGCCCCACGTTGTGATTAATTGATCACAAGACTGACTTGGTCTGAATGGTCGACTGGAACTGATGACTTGGTTTGGTCAGAGTAAAGTCACACGAAAGAAAAAAATAAATTGGATAGAAAAAAAAAAGTATTTATATACAGTTACTTGATACAAAGTTGATGATACAGTTATTGATGACTTAAACAGAACTATATTCTCCATGCAATAGCTCTTGAACCTTCCCGATTATCATGACACACTGTTCGTTGTTAGAATTTTGGAACAAGACTCCAGGAACAAGGCTTTAAGTTGGAGGCCTTTTCTTCAGGGCGGCAAGTCACATGAGATCAGGTAAAGCAGTAGTACTCTGCACTCTCTGCCATCATCTGTCCACTGTATCTCCGCTGTCTCTGTCTGTCTCTCTGCAGTTTCTTTGCCATAGACTCAGTAGTGTCTTTGCTGTCTCTGTCTCTCTGCTGTAGTGTCTCAGCATTCTGTTTTTATGGACCCCTGGGGGTGGTATGATGTACCCTGGGAATGCCCATGTTCCCTAAACAAACAATCTATGGGGGAGTCCCTCCTCAGAATTCTACCTGGGGCTTCTCCTTTTGGTCACCTGATCAAAATGGTCTCCTCCTTGCCTGAGGGGTGTAGAAAGTTCTCCGGCTTCACTGAAATTCCACCTGGGCCTTCTCCTCCTTGGTCACCTGACCAAACCTGTCCCCTAAGGGCTAGGGGTGGTTTAGCCCAAGTGCCAAATTTTCTTTCTCATCTTGTTTTCTGTGTGGTTGTTTTTGCATCTGGGATTTATCATTTTTATCCCCTCGCCAACCATTTGGTCAACAAGTAGCAAAATTGGACCTCCAGAATAACCTCTCCAGTGGATAAGAATTTCAATTATCTTGTTTTTTTTTTTTTTTTAATTCCAATAAAAAAAAATATCCTTTTCATCGTCTGGTCATCAATATATCTTCAGTCTGTCGGAATTTAGTGTTTTTCAATTTACTCGCACCATTCCAATAGTGTCAAACTGGGCATGACCTTGAACTACATTTGGGAGCAAGACTTCTGATCGGGAGATTGGAAATTTTGAGGAGTGTGGAGCCATCTCTTAATCAGATCCAGGGTGGTAGTAGTGTCCCAGCAATGGGCAAATTGAAAGTATAAAAATACATATTTGTAATACAATTACCAATACATTTTATCTGTAGCTGAAGGCATGAAATTGCATTCAAAATATTTAGATTTTGACATTAAATAACCTATAGAGTTTGATATGTTGCTAAAGAAAACCAACCAAACTTTCTTTCATTGGGCAGTGGCATGTGTGGGTGTTAAAGTAGGTAAAGTGATAAAAATCTGTTAGATTGATAAATAAAATCCGTTACTGTAGAAAATTACTTTTATGTTTAGATACAGAACTGAGCAGATATAAACATTTTGAGGAATGTAATATGAAAAGGATTTTACATAAAAGCACATTTCATACTTTGCTTGATCAGCGAGACTGCTCTGTAGCAGTCAGTTAAAGCATGTCAAATTTAATGTCTGTTTCCCTCTGCTCAGAAGGACAAAGGTTTGAATCCTGCCGGAAAGTACATAAGATTTCTCAAATATTCAGTCCGGTAGATGAAAATAAGTAAATGTATAAATATGCTGCCTAATTCAAATATGAGTATCTACTAAAAATAATGTTTAAAGTCATAAAAATCTGTTGGATTGATAAATAAAATCTATTACCTTAGAAAATATATAACTATACTCGTATTAAAAAACCTTTGAATTTTTGATTTGCCAATAATCAAATCAATCTCTAAGGGAAAAAAAAGGTTTTAAAAAAAGAAAGAGCCAGGAACATGAAAGTCTGTTGAAAAAATCACACAGATACAGGTTCAAAGCCCAAAGAAAAAACCCCGACATGAGTAAACAACTAACTAAAAAGAGCTCAATACAACTGTAGAGCAGACCTCGTCAAACCTAGTGAGCCAGACAAACCTGCTTAGGTTTGACTAATATAGCAAAGTGCAAAAAGTTTTCATGTAATGCGTTTTGTCCCTTAGAAGTTCTAAGGGATGAAACGCCTCACACAAAAACTTTTTACTTTGTCATACATCCTTCTAAAACTGTTCTTGATTTTTTATATATATATATATATATATATATATCTCCCCAAAAATAGTGCTACACTTAAGAGAAATTAATTTACTTAGACAGAAAATTCTTGAATGAAGTCCACCAGAGGATGAAATAAATTGGCTCAGAAACCTTTCTCTTTGTTTTTATTCACTTACACACATTTTTAGGAATGCATTTATTTTTTTTTTTGTTTACATTAGAATACAAAACTGAGCACAGATGTATATTTTGGGAAAGATATGTGTTCAAAAGCACTATTTGGCCTTTGTTTGGCCAGGAGGTTTTTTTCATGGCTGAGTGGTTCATGCACATCAGATTTAGTGCTGGTTTCCCTGAGGGGAGCTCTGGTTCAAATCATTTTTCTAATGAGATTTCTTGAATATTGAGGCTGGTAGATGGAAATAAATAAATAAATATAGTGTTTAATAAATAAATCAAGAGCATCTACTCAAATATGAGTATTCATTAAAAATAATGTTCAAGCAATAAATTAAAATACACACACACACACACACACATATATATATATATATATATATATATATATATATATATATATATATATATATAATTATTTATTTAAAAATATGATTCCAACACGCTACATAAGAGTTATCATGTTTCAAAACAAGAGCCGAAAACTTCAATAATTCAATTCAAATAAATAAATAAAAATAACTGAAGTTTTCGGTTCTTGTTTTGAAACATGAGAACTCTTATGTAGCGTGTTGGAATCATATTTTTAAATAAATAATTATATTTATGCTCTACTTTTGTATCGAGCACTATTTTTTTAAAAATAATAAAAAAAATACTAAAGAACTTTGGTTTATTTACTTAAAGAGTTCTTTCCTATTTTCTATATATTTTTCACACACACACATATGTGTGTGTATGTAAATATTATGACATTTTCATGTTTATACATTCTTTTTATAGATACAGATATTTAAGTAAACGCTCTGTTTATAATAAACAGTATTAAACGACATTTACCCGCCTGAATGTCTCAGAAATTTTCATAGAAAATATTCGTCCTCTGACGGGTATCGAACCTGTATACTATATAGAACCGTCATGTAGCCTGATGTGCCTTTAACCGATTGGGCCACAGAGGAGCATTTGGTTAGCAAGATCGATTTACTGTTTTTAAACTACAATCTTCCATGATTCTTTCACATACACTCATATCTGCTCATGGCGTATCCAAATGTAAATTCAAAGGATGAATATTTTCTATGGAAATTTCTCGGACATTCAGGCTGGTAAATGTTGTTTAATACAGTTTATTGTAAACAGAGCATTTACTTAAACATTAGAAACATACTAGTAGAAAACACAAATATATTAACTGCATCCACCTACAAAAAAAGATTAAAAATAATGGAAGCTTTAATAATAAAAAAGAAAAGGCCAACTCTTAACAATATTAACCACGAACAAAGCCACAATGTGCTAAACATATTCGGAAATTAAAAACATCCCTACCACACACTAAGACATACACATAACGCGCACACTCAAGTAAGCTGAAAAATCAAATCATCCTTGATAATGGCTAAAGGTATAGCCGAAAGTGCTCGGAAATATAAAACATTTGGACAGTTCTTACACACCCTTTGTCAAGAAAAGAAAGCTCTTGTTCGAACACAAGAAAAATTAAATAAAAAGCTTAATAGTAGTACCTTGTCTGTCGTTTTTAATGAAACATGCATAAATGAAGGATCGCTACCTAAATATACAAATATATATATATGTAGATATACATACACACACACACACACACACACACACACACAAAGATTATATATTGTCTGTCTGGTCTTGATTACTAATGCAGTGTCTCCAAAAGTTCTCAATGAATTTGACATTTTGTGGGCAGAGTGGCTATCGAACAAGGAAAAATGAATTGTATTTTGGGGACTGGTCCTGTTAATTTTTTTTTTTTTTTGTTTTTTTTTTTTAAGTTTGCTAACATTACGTGATAGGATAATTCTTTGGCTATTCTGATTTGAGCCCTTCTCCTTTTGATTTTAGCAATGTTGATGGTTCAACAGTTTGGTTTAGAATCCATAGACTAACCATACAGGCGATTCAAAGCCAAAACTGACTTGAGTCATTTATGGAGAAATATATAGCTGAATAAAGACCCCTCATGCAAATGTATTGGGAAGGTCCATTTTGGCAAAATGGACCAACACAACTGGTGTATTAGGCGCTCTCCTAAAATAAGGTAAAATCAGCTGGCTTGCCTTTACAAGGAAATAGAAGGAGGCAGCCATGTTGGCAGGTAAGTCACTTGACTTCTACATCTCCCTCCTCTCCCCATTGCGGAAGCATATTGGCCGTTGGGGAGGAATTAATTCCCTATTGCCTGGCTGATTGTACGGGAGTAGTCGGGATAGCGCCCTGGGAATCCTCGTTCTTGATGGCTGTGATTGAGTAGGGCCCTAGGACGCTGGTTTATTTTGTAATGTAATGTCACCATTTTCCGAGTCTTTGGTAGATTGATGTGGTCTGCATGTATCCGTAATTGTCGGCTCAGGTGACACAGGCATGGCACTTGGTATGGGGGTCTTGATTATGGGTGCTTCAAGTTTCCTTAGAAACCTACGGTTCCGCAGGGTTATTCTGCCTGATCCTGCAACTCTGATTCTATATTGACGGTTGGGAAGCGTCTCTACTATTCGCCCAGCTGTGTCCCATCGACGGCTATTTGGGTTTTGAATGGAAACTGTCACACCCTTATAAAGTGGGGATAGTGCATGTGCAGTACGGTTGTACTTCTCGATGAGGTCTACATTGCGTTTGGATAATCTCTGTTCTCGTTTTTGCGCTGCGGCTATCCATTCAGGGTGTGGTTTATATAACTGTGGGTGCGATGGGATAAAATCTCGAAGACGTCTATGAAGCAGGAGTTGCGCTGGTGATAAGCCAATGCCTTGGATAGGGGTGTTTCTATATTGCAAGATTGCTTGTGCTGCCATGTTATTGTCCAAGGAACCCTGGTGTCCTGTGCAGTCTTTTATGAGTCTTTTTGCAGTCTTGACTGCCAATTCTGCACGTCCGTTAGACTGGGGATAGGCCACTGATGAAATTCTTTGCTTAACAGCCCAGGTTTTTAGGAATTGTTGGAATGAGTAAGCTGAGAATGGCGGTCCACCATCTGTACTAAGTTCCTCAGGTGCACCATATGTTTGGAATATTTCTCTGCAGATGGAAATCAACCTGGAAGCAACCGCTTGCCCTGGCTTGATGCGGTACAGAATGAGCCATCCAGTGAGCCTGTCTGCACAAGCAAGATATGTGAAGGATTTAACATAGAACAAATCCATTACAATCTGTTGAAATGGCCATTCAGGTGTAGGTGTCATTTGGATTGGTTCATGTGGTAGACTTGGGGCATTCCTTGAACATGTAATGCAATTATACCTGTAATTGCGAATTGAGGCATTCATTCCAGGCCAGTAAACTGAGTCATTGGCACGCGCTTTCATGCCAACTACTCCTTGATGAGCCGAATGTAGGCACTTTAATATGTTCTTGCGCTGGGAGGTTGGTATCACTACTCTCCTGTCAAGTAGTATTAGGCCATTTTCATTGCTTAGGCGGTTACGAACTTCCCCGTATTCCCGGATTGTAGGTGGTGTTGCTTGACGACTGTTTGGAAAACCATTGTCTATGGTTTTCCGTAATAGGGTGTATTGTGTGTCTTCTTGACCAGCAAAACGAATGTGGTCAGGGGAAGTTATGGCAGGATTATCATCTAATTGAGATATTGATGTGAGGGCTGTCAATCTCATCGTTGCACAAGTCTCATCTGATTCATCAATTTCTATAAGGGAGGGTTCTATGGAGAATGTATCAAGTAGGCTTTGTACTGTAGTGACTGGATTGCGGGAAATAGCATCAGAGGCTCTGTGCCATTTTCCAGGGCAGTGTTGCATGGCAAAACGATATCTCAAGCTTTTCTCTTTGAGTCGGAATAGGCGAGGGTTGTGAATTTTGCTGAGATCTCGATCACCAAAAAGTCCTTTGAGTGGTTCATGGTCGGTCACGACTATAACGTTTGGGCAACCTAGTATGAACATGCGGCACTTTTCAAGTGTCCAGCTGATAGCTGCTGCTTCACCTTCTATGGGTGCATATCTTTGTTCAGCGTCAGTACAGAATCTGCTTCCAGCAAACACAAGATGCCAGCCTTCAGGGCAACAGACAGGGGCTCGTTTGATTGCACATGTGCAGTGTTTCTGAAGAAGTAAAAATCCCATGCCGTCTTTACTCCAGTCAGGAGCTAAGCAGGTAATTCTGTTGATGTCAAATGTTGAGACGCCCCGCTTTACTAGTTCAACAATGACCTGCTTTGATTCCTGAAATGCTTTCTCAAGGGTCTGGTTCCAGGTGAATTTTGAGTTTTTTTTGACAAGGTCCCGAAAAGGTAGCATAATGGGACTTAATGAATATGCCCAGGCAAGTTGGTTTACCAGTCCAAACCAAGACCTTGCATCAGTGATGGTTTTCGGAACAGGGAAATTTAAATTAGCATTGAGCATAGATTCAGAGGGAGTTACTCCCGATGAAGTTATTTGAAGGCCACCAAACTGAACAGTGTCCTTACAAAACTGGAATTTGTCTTTGCTGAGTACAATCCCATTTTGTGCACATCTCATTAGAAAATCAAAGGTATGATAGAATGCCTCTTTGATGCCGGTGTCGTAGAGCAAAGTATCATCAACCAATTTGATTTTCCTGGGAATATCTTTTATGACTTCATCATATCTACGGGTGTATGCATCACCAGATGCTAAGTAGCCTTGAGGCACCCTAAGGTACATAAACCTTCCCCACTCTGTGATAAAAGTTGTGAGTGGTTGGGACTCCTCATCTAATATAATAGAGTGGTAGCCATCGACAGCATCCAGTGGTTTAGCACACAAGCAGGCAAATGTAGCCAAAGCCAAAACTGACTTGAGTCATTTATGGAGAAATATATAGCTGAATAAAGACCCCTCATGCAAATGTATTGGGAAGGTCCATTCTAGCAAAATGGACCCACCCAACTGGTGTATTAGGCGCTCTCCTAAAATAAGGTAAAATCAGCTGGCTTGCCTTTACAAGGAAATAGAAGGAGGCAGCCATGTTGGCAGGTAAGTCACTTGATTTCTACATAGTGGTGAAAGCTTGTGTAGAGGGAGTTACATACATTTGACAGAAATGGGACACTATGTATCATAGTTTCCAAACAACCCTCCTCCACTTTGAATTTATTGTTTTCTTTCTTGTAAACTGGGTGGCACCCAAGGCTTGGGTATTTAACCTATGGAAGACTATAGATACATGCCCTTTTCCAAGTTCATTACTTCAAAATGAACAACAGAGAATCAAGTGGGAATTGACTTTACTTGAAATTTAATACCACAGAAATGTTCACTATTTACATTATTTGGACTATTGTCCTCATTTTTGTCGCCATATTTATTACGTTTCGGCCATTCTCCCTCTGACCTTCTTCAGGCAGTAGGAATGTTGAACTGAACTCCTTATTTTGCTCACTGGGGTAGACTGTTCTAGTTCCACATGCCATGTCTAATGGATGTCAGTTATCAGTTATCTCCTGTTAATTCCCCCTCTCCAAGTTCTCCACCGCCTTAACTAAATATTGAACTCACACTCTTTGGGTCCTTTCACTGGATCTAACTAACACTTTTATTCACTGTGCCATGTGTCCTTGAGGACATTTTGTGTATGAATTTCTGGGTATTATAAACCTGTCTTCAGCAACCATTTTTTACCAGTGCTTTATTGCACTTTTTGCTGTTATCATTTCATGTTCTTACAAGAGCTCATATTGCAATTTTTGTTGTTGTTATTGCTTTTCTCTAGCATTCTTTATTACTGGTTCCCATATTGTATTCATTTCTATGCTTGGTTGGCTCAGGAGATTTTTGTGGCCTTGCATATGTACTGATTTCTTTGTCTATGATCTCAACCTGATCCCAGTATGATGTTAGCAATGACTTTTGTCACAGCATGGTTTAGGATCTGTAGTTCATTGTTGACATTTTAGTGACAATAGCATTAGTGGTGGGATGCACCTTGAGTGCTTTTTCTAGTAGCAAATATGGAACAAGTTTTATAATTTAGTGTCAATAATAGTCTGATAAGCAAGACTACCCAACACTGCTCAGGTAAACCTGTTCAGTGATGTTTAGTTTTACACATGACTGACTATATGATTGACTTTCCTTTTCTGAGTTTAACGACTGACCACTGTTTTTTTTTTTTTTTTGTTCACCACTCCTTGGAATTTCCAAATTGATGTAAACTACAAGGGTAAATATAAAATTATCTGCACTTTCGCTATAAGATATCTTTAGATTTGTCACACTGCCGTCAGCTCATGTATGCTTATAGTTAGTACTATTGTGGTCATGTGATGGAAGTTTGAGTGTGTTTGTGCAAGTTTTCTTGCTGCTATTACAATGCAAACATGGCTGCTCTGCTAGCTGTGTGCACCAAGAAGGAATAAGTTCAATCATCAGATTTTAAATCTGACAATTTAACATCTGTCTATATTTCTGAGATGAGAAGGCCGGAGCGTATAATGGCCGAAACGTAATAAATATGGCAACAAAGATGAGGACAACAGTCCGGATAATGTAAATAATGACAATTTAACTTTCTTTGATTTTAAAATTTACAGTAGACTTGTATGGAACCATTTTATTTTATATTTTTACTAGCAGGAGAGCCCGGTGTTGCCTGGGGATGTAACAGTAAGTGATAGATCAAGTATTGACCATCATAAAGACTGAAAAATAAAAATTGACAAAGATTATTTGTTTAAGGTTGACGGACACGCATGTCTTATTTTTTTTATTTTTTTTTTTTTTTTTTTTTTTTTACGAATTGGTCAAACCCAAACTTAAACAAAAACATTGTTTTCAATCATTATGAGTCTACCGATGGAATAGAATTTTATTATAAACAATTGTCTTGTAAATGGAATTTTTAAAGCATTCTGAATGTAAAAATAAAGGAAAGTGTGCACGACAATAAGAAACACTACCTGCCAAAAAAAAGTGAAGTTTTGTTGAAATCGGTTGAAAAATGTAGGAAATCCGATCCCATATATAAATGAACACACACACACACACACACACACACACACACACACACACACAACCTGGGTTTTAACCCGATGTGAGTTGTCCCCCTTTCGTTAATGCCTCTTAATCGTGTTTTCAAATTGATTTTGTGCAAAAACAATTGTTTTTCCAATTTTTGGCGCTGTTAGAACCACCGCAAGGTAATTTTACGTAGTCCTGTGAAGTTTTGTTGAAATCGGTTGAAAAATGTAGGAAATCCGATCCAATATATAAATGTATAGACACACACACACACACACACACACACACACACACACACACACACACACACACAATCTGCGTTTTATAATAAGTAAGATTTATATTTTTAATTATATTTTCTCTATATTAAATGGGCATCCTGGGTGTAACAGGAAACCGCGTCTTGGGTAAGATGATAAACTCTGATCAGGAGGATTTGAGGAGTATGGAACCACCTCTTAATTGCTAGTGTTCCCAAGTCTATGCTGACCTGGGGTGTAGCACATGTTAGGGTCCCAGCTATAGGCAAATAGTTAACCCCAAACTGAGGTCAAAACACTATGAAAGTGTAAAAAGAAGTTTTAGTTCCCGCAATACATTTTTGTAAAAATGGGTGACTGTTTGAGGAATACCAGGTGTGGTAAGCTTGGATGTGCAGATGGTGTAATGAATAACAGCTCAGAATTGGAAATCGGAGTGCTGAGTTCCACTTCCATTCAAGTTCATTATATTCACTCATGCGTAAATATCCTTGAAGGGTATGAATCCATCTCTTCACCCCCACCCCTCAGCTATGGTTTAGTAGGATTTGCACAAGTGAAAAGTTGTCAAAACATTCTTATGATCTAAAAATATTTTATGGCTTTAAATAACCTTCAAAGGGTTGATAAGCCATAAAAAAACAAATCAATCAATTAAGCTTTTCTTTTTAAATTCACTTTCACATTTTTAATTTAGTTGATAGTAAACAGAAACCATAATGTATAAATATTTGTTGATGGTTCATAAGTTTAAGTAAAAATTGACAAAGTGTTTCTTGTTTTGTTTATTGATGGAAAATTAGTTCTTGCAATGAGATCCAAATGTATATCATTTTTAGAGTTAAACAATAGAAATATCACAATTAAAATCTTGTTTTTCACTCAGATTTCATTAAGCAGTTTAAAAAGTTCTTAAGTTTTATGTAATTTTTGTTCATTTCATTTATTAAAATCCGGCCATTATTGGTTAGAAGTAAGATTTCTTTTAAGATCTTTTTTTTTTTTTCTTTGATCAGAACATCCCATGCAAAGCAGTAAAGCCATTAAGTCACAAGGGGTTCTTTCTATGTGCCATGTCCCTTCAGGACATAGGTAATCATGGCTCTCCACTTCCCCCCTATCCCTTGTGGCTCTCAATAAGTTTCTTTCCTCTGCCTCCTTCCCTAGAACATGTTCTGTCGTCCAATTGCTTAAGCCCACTAGGTATATTGTGTTGCTTTTCTTTGTCTCTCTTTGCCTCTATTTGACATGTGAGCATTAGATTCTCCAGGCCCTCCTTTTTCATTATTTGTCTCAGAAATTAAAATTAACAAACTATTTCTTACCCCAGTTATCTGTAGAAAATCTATTCAGGCCTCTCATTTAAATTTAAATGATAACAGACTTTGACAGCACTTCTTTCCTTTCTTTTTATGTGCCATGTCCCTTCAGGACGTAGGCAATTATGGCTCTCCACTTCTCCCTATCCCTTGTAGCTCTCTGCCACCTCCCCCAGACTATGTTCTGTGATCAACTTGCTTAAGCCCACCAGGTATGTCATGCATTACTTTTCCTTGTCCCTCTTTCCCTCTATTTGACCTGTGAGTATTAGATTCTCCAGGCCCTCCTTTCTCATTATGTGTCCCAGAAACACTGGGTGTGAAAGAGTTAGAAAACAGAAGAATTACTGAGGAGTGAGAACAATAGAAGAGTAATCTGGAGGACAGTAGATAATGATTGACATTACATTTAAATTTTTGAAGACCAAAGTAGACTGAAAAGCATGGAGCTGGAAGGGAGTTCCATAAGTGAGAAGTGCAAGAAAAGAAACTGTTAGCATAGAACTTACAATTAGATCTACATGACTCGATTGTAAATTGGTGAGACCTCTTTGCCGGTTTAGTACTGCACATAAATTCATAAAGTCTTGGTACCATAACAAAGAACTCATGTGAGCAATTACCAAGAAAGTATTTATAGAAAAGGCATAGGGAAGTAACTTTATGGTGTTGGGAAAGTGACTGAATATGAGATGCCAGGTCAGGACCAGTAATATTGCAGATTTTTCTTTGGATTTTATTAAGAATCTCTAAATCTATAGCAGAAGCACCAGACCATATGTGGCAGCAATATTTGAAGCATGGATGAATTGTAGACTTATATGCAAGATAGATTTTGGAGAGAAAAATTGTCTCCGATGAAACAGTGAACCAACTTTCTTAGCAGCATACCTAGCAATGGATTCAATATAGTCTTTCTACTTCATGTCAGCCAGAATGTTAGCCCATGAAGACGCAACAAGTTACTCTTCTGGAGTTTAGCATTGGCCAGGTTGAAGGAAGGCAGAAACGGATCTCTCAGATGATTAATCAGGAACAGTTTAACCGTATTAGTGACTATTGTTCCACTAGTAGAACATATTTTAAAACTTTTCTTACACCAGATAAGTACTAATTTTGATTATTATTATTATTTTTTATTTATTTATTTATTTATTTTTTTTTTTTGATAATATATACAGAAAAGACTAAAATACCAGGTGTATATACTTTGTTAAAATACAATTTATGACTTCTTTTTAATAACATTTTGCAACCATGTTGAGCTACTAAAATTAAAAATTTTGTATCACCCCTACAAAAATCAAACCAGTTATCCCAAAGTAATGTTCTGTTATTTCTGGAACAAAATCAGTCTTGAGCTTTGGTCTATAACAATAAAAATTTTTATTACTATCTGTAGTCCACTAGATGCTTTATTTTAGCTTTTGTGTTGTCCAAAGTTTCACCAGTTTGACAAATCCACTACCTGGTCTTGTGTCAGACCTGAAAACTGGCCTGGTCAGTGAGGTTCAACCTGTTTTACCTTTTAAGTGAGTTGTGATTCAATAGGCAAATTGATCTAATAACCGACAGAAATCTGCCACCATCCAAAAGGGTTCTTCAGTTCGGGTATGATGATAAACTACATCCAACAGCAAGGCCTCTGATCAGGAGATCGGATGTTTTGAGGAGTGTGGTTTCCAGGTTCACCCTGACTCAGAGTGGCAGCATCTGTTAGGGTCCCCACTATGGCCAAATAGCAAACCCTCAAACAAAACACTATAAAAATACCAGCAATAAATTTTTATACATAAACAGAATTACCAACAATGTGCACATAGTAACAAATTGTAGAGACTTCACCCAAATCCATTTAAAATACTATCAAACAACCAACATGAAAGAATTCTTTCATGACATTAATCCATATAATATACTATCTCTTAAAGAACTCAAACTGTATTCCAAAATATAACTTCAACATAAAACACACATATCACTACCTCCTGGTAATTATGTCCACACAATATGTATCTGCACAAAAGATGAGTATCATCTACCATGTATTCAGTTGTGAAAGCAAAAGAACATATATCCTATTTTTATTGCTTCCAAGAAAATTGCATTAAATGACCCATAAGGAGTTGATATGCTGTTAAACAGACAAACCAAACCAAAATGTTTTTATAAAAATCAATGAAGGTCAATTTTAATGGTGCCTTTTTATTTTATATATATATATATATATATATATATATATATATATATATATATATATATATATATATATATATATATATAATTTTGATGTTTTGAATCATGCAGCTAGTGTTGAATGATTGAAAATATTTTTTCTTTTCTTTTGTTTCACAGGTGTCCAAATTTTTTCCTTGTTTTGTCTGCTGCTAAGTGAGTACCAATATCCAGGAAGGATCCCAAATTGAAAAAGATAGAAAATGTATCAACAGACGCATTCACAAGTGATTGCTCCTGTTGTGGCCAAGAAACTCCTGGATACATTACAGACGGATCTTCGACAGTTGTCTTCAGAAGCCAAAAGGAAATTTCCAAATGTAAAAGAGGTATGTGTGATAATTTCTATTGGAATGCTGGCTGGCTGGAGATTTTTTTTTCCTCTTTTCTTTATATGATGATAAAAAATAGAAAAAAGGCAGGAAGAAAAGTGAATTAATAATGGCTTGCAGGCAGACATGAGTAATTTTTGGAACAGTTTTCAATATCTCATCTGAAAGTAGACAGTCTCAGAATTTGAGAACTGGTCTAACTTTGTTGTCAAGTTATAACCATTTAAGCTTAAGTCACACAATTCCGGTTCTCTCTCTCTCCTTTTTTTTTTTTTTTTTTTTTTTTTTTTTTATCCCTTATTATCCCTTATTTTATCCCTTGTTCCCTGTTTAGGATTGGGTTTTCTTCTAAAGTCTGCTTCAGCTCTATATTCTTTTTATTTTATACTACTTCCTTCACTAGTAACATCCGCACAGTAACTCTATTTCGACTGGTTCTTGAACCTTGTGTTGAGTGAACATGCGTAAAAAAAAAAAAAAAATGTAATTTATTTTTAATTGATCAGTTTTGGAGAGTTCATTTCTTTTTTGGAATTTGCTTACTTTTATTTTTGTTTTTGTATCTTATCCTTCCAATTTTGAATAATGCTAATAAATAATGTCTGAGATAATTTTTTTTTTTTTTTACTATATGTTTACAAATATGAAAAAAATTAAAATCAGCAAAATATAAGAAAATTGTTTGTAGATATTTAAGATGTATTCAGTTTCTTTTATACTTTAAATTGATCTCTACTCACTTTTGGCACCAAATATCAGATTTTGACATGACTCATATTTATCAAGAAATCATGATCTAGACCTCTATTCCTATGTTATTGTTGTTAGGTAGTGTTTGTTTTTTTTTTTCTTTCTTCTTATAGTGGTGCTGAATTCATTTTTGGCGCTGAAAATGCTCACCCCAGAGAAATCTAAAAGAGTTAAATGCAAATTTTAAGTTCTTTTCAGGTTTTGACTCTTCTCTAGAGACTGGGGTTTCTAACCCTAAACCCATTTATTTTAACCTTTTGAGGGCATAAAAAACATGAACATCTACTGTTTTAAAATTGTTCGAACTTATTGTATTGTTTGTATAGATATTTTTATTACTCCTTCTGGAGTTCTGGGGGTGCAATAAGAAGCAAAATGGCTAAGGCGGCTTTCATTTCATCAAAAAAGTGACAGGCTTCCTTGTGTTTACTTATGAGAAGACGCTAGCATTTGTTTGATCTTTCTTTTACCTGAGTAGTATATTTACTTGTCTCATTGAAAAATAAAGTTATTCTGTTGTTTATAAATAGACAAAGTAATTCACCTTCAGAAATGCTATCAGGTACATCCACGGGGCTAGTAGCTTCCATGAAATTAATTAGCCATGGACGATAGTGGCTGCTAGTGGGCATCATCGCTTTCCTTCATGTCACTAGTGTGGTTATCATCTTTGACCACTTCACCATCAATATCCACTTGAGTAAAGGCTTCAAAATAATCATTGGACTCCTGAATAAAGGCTTTGCTGGATGTCGATGCAGCCATTTTTGTTTACAAAAGAAAAAATATCACAACAAAATTAATGTGGGTTTAATTGATTGTTAGACCTCGTGTAGAGTGTAAAAGAATTCAAAATAGTGTCGGGAAAATGGAAGTTTAGTTTCATTCCAAAGTGGTAGTAGGCTATTTCCAGCTTAAAATACCAGAAATAACAGTTGACAAGTGTATTTATAGCAACCATCTTGAGGTGACAGAATGTGCCTACAGCGGCATAAAGAGAGAATTCTACGGCAACAATTTTTGCCTCCAGCTAGAGTAAGCAGTCTATTTGCTTGCTTGTCTCTTCCACTGAATCAGACTTACTTTAATTTACTCTTGAACAAACTAACAGTTTCTACACTGAACCAATACATGCAACATTTTAAAATTTTAATCTCTGTATTGTGTGTATAGATTTTTTTATTATCTAATACAAGAATGGATGAGTAATATTTTGATGTAATGCATTATGTAAAGGGTCAATAGCTTCCATAAAAATTAGTTGGCCATGGATGATAGTAGCTGCTCAGTAGCTTGTGGTCATCATAGCTTTCCTCCCAGTCACTAGCATGATTATCATCTCTATCTCCAACCACCTCACTATCAATATCTACTTGAGTAATCATCAGAGTACAAATCAAAGAAAAACTGAATAAAGGCTTCATTGGATGTCCATGCGGCCATTTTTGTTTACAAAAGAAAAAAAAAAAATATCACAACAAAATTAATGTGGGTTTAATTAATTGTTACACCTCATGTAGAGTGTAAAAGAATTCAAAATGGCATTAGAAAATGGAAGTTTAGTTTCATTCCAAAGTGGCTGTAGGCTATTTCCAGCTTGAAATAACAGTTGACAAGTGTTTATTTATAGCAACCATCTTGAGGTGACAGAATGTGCCTACAAAGGGAGAAAATTCTATGGTGACAATTTTCACCTCAAGCTAGAATTAGAAGTGTGTAAGCTTTGTTTTAATCTTCCTTTTAAATACAAATAATATTAATACAGTTCCATAATTAAGCTTATAAACATTTTGGGAGCTCAAAAACCACAAATGTCTGCTTGTCTCTATTGTGCAAGCTCACTGTGAGCACTATCACTACAGATGGTGATACGTCTGGTCAAAATCAAAGATTTTATTTAAATCTGTTCAATTCGTTCTTTTTTTTTGTAGCTTGTTATGCAGCTTTGATGCTTACATTAACTTTTTTTTTGGCAGAGTGTATAGCTCTGATTGATTCTGTTGAGAGCACATTCTTTGAATTTATTTTATTTTCATTACTTCCGTACTTGTCATTTCATTGATGGCAAGATGATAAAATTTCAAGTCTAAACAGTTTGTCCATTTAAAATACTATATTTGTTAGAAAATATATTCAGTTGAAATACAGGAGTCATAAAAATGACTTCAAAAGGCTGGTTTATACTCTTTTTCTGTTATCCAGGGGTTGTTGCCAGACAAAGAAATCTACCCTCGCAACAGATATGTTTCAATTTCATTCAAATTGTGTGGGTACATATTTTAATTCAAAGACATACCTATAAATATTTTTACAAAATTAAAGCTTAAAAAAAATGTTATATTTATTACTAAATAATTTTTAAAAAGTTCAATAAAATCTTATAATTAACAGGTACTTTTAGGCTTTTAAAAAAAAAAATGAACTTTTTTTGATTTTATTACTCAGCCCAAAGTAGGGGTTGTCCAGACTTAGTGTGAAAGGCGTGTTTTATTCCAATGTCTTATTTCAAACTGTGTCAAATATGTGCTTGTCTATGTTAAATAGAATATGCGTGTGTAAGTCACACTTGCGCAACAGAAATATACATATACATGACACGTGCAGACAGAGCGCAATACCCAGTATCAGCTTTATTTATAATATACACTAGTGAAAATAAGTTTAAGTCCAATTGTTAAAGTTTTATTCATTCCATAATATGTTTCTAATAAAACAAAATATAAATTAGTTTTATTGTGTACACTTTATGCAGAATTTATTTCTCTTTCAAATGATGTAAAAATTGTAATTTTTTTCTTTTTACAATTTGAAAAGTTTTAATGCTGGATTAATTTAAATTATCCAAAATTGCCGGCAAAATAAGTTTAAGACTGCATGGGTATTATGCAATTTTGCTAAATGGTTGGTCACATGGCTGGTCATTAATGCATTATATAGTGTAATAACTGAGCATTGTTATACAATTAATTCACTATGGGAAAGCATTGTAGTCTTAGCTCACAGACTAAATCAAAAATAGTGTTTCTTCAACAAAACATTTCCTTTATGAACATAAGCAAGCAATTAAAATGCAGCAAAATGTCTTGTGTTCAGGCTTTGAAGATTTACCAGGATACTGGACAATATAAGGATAGGCAAAGATTGGGAGCCTCAAGAAAAACAACAGTGCAACTGGATAGACAAATTCATAGGCTTTCCCAAGCTAACTGAATGCTGATGGATGTGGACATTTACAGCCAATTATCTGGTAAAAGTGGTGTTAGTTTTATGCCGCAAACTGTCCAAAACCATCTAAGAGAATTTGGATTATTCAGGTGTATTGCTAGAAAAAAGCCAATTATTTCCAAGAGGATGAAATTCACAAAAAGTCACATTCAATGGATGGCTGATGACTGGTGTAGAGTTCATTGCAGTGATGAGTCACGCTTTTGCATCTTTGGATCGGGCGGAAAAACCTTTGTCAGACACTGCCTAACCGAGGAATTCCATCATAAATTTATCAGAAAGATGGCACAAGTGGGAGGTGGGGATGTAATGTGTGGGGTGTATTCAGTAGCTTTGGTATTGGTTCAATTGTTGAAGTCAATGGAATACTCAACAGTGTAGGCTAGATGCAGCTTGTTAAGGAACATGTTCTGCCATATTTGACTGAGCAAATGCCACCTGGAGCTATTTCTCAACAAGATAATAGCCCCATTCACAAAGCCAAGAAAGTAATGCAATTTTTTGATCACCATAATACAGATGTCATTGAGTGGCCTTCACAGAGTCCAGATCTTAATCTGATTGAAAATTTATGGAATTTTATTTCTAAAAGAGTTCATGCTAAAAAAACTGATTATATTTGTAACAATATTTAACATGGCATACAGATGAAAAGGGTTAAAACAAAACGATTTAAAATTTTTGTCAGAAAGAGAATTTTTTTCCCAGGATATGGGAATAGATGTATGAATTTTTTTGAAAAAAGTTATACAACATGACTTTGCTAGACATAGCTGACAGGTTGGGGGCCAGAGGTTAAGGTCGGCTGTTGAAAGATGTCCGGCTTGACTATCTGCTGAGAAAAATTGTCAGCCAAAACTTTCCCTGAGAATGAAAAAATTAAAAAGCAGAAGATGATGTCAGAAAGGCTAACATCATATAATGGCTCATCTTGAAAGAGGTGGGGATCTTCCGAAATTGGAAATGTGAAATAGAAAACGAAAGAAAATGACTGGTTGAATTTTGGGAGATTTGCATAGAACCGGCCTATTCACCCGCACCATACCAGTTGAAAGGGACACCCATAAATACAAGTGCCCACGTAGGCCAAAGTTTGTTGGATTTGGAGAGAGTTGGGGTTATTTGCCGTTGGAGTTGCAGTTGGAGGAGTTAAAAGGTTTCTGATATAACACTGCTTGCCAACCTGATGAAGATAATAATAATAATAATTATCTGCTGATAAAGAAAAACTCCGATGAATAAGCTTTTGCCATCCGTGAAAGTACAAACAACAATTCTTGAAGTTAAAACCATTTGTTGCTAAAGAAAGACCGACAATAAACCTTGTGCTGTCCATGAAAGTACAAATCATAGTATTTGAAGATAAATCCAGTTGTAAAGTCTAGTCACTCTTCAAAGAAGCTACCCGCAATTTTCGTTCCATCGCCAATTATTAGAACGGGTTGGGAAAAGAAGAAAAAGAACAAAGAAGAAAAGAACTGTAAATATTTTTTTTGTTATTCTGTTATAAACATCATATTGTGACTTATTCGGGCATCGTCCATTTTATTTTACAATTTTGTATGCATGTGTTCAACTCCTTGGTTTAGTGTGGTTAATATACCCCAGTGGAAATTCAGCTTGACTCTCTTAAGATCAAAATCACAACATGGGTAAGAGAGGTCATAGTTGAGACCAGCTGCTGTGTCAAATGCCATCAATGACTGATGAGTGGGCTGATGGCTTGTTCTCTGATGCCAGGATCGATCCAGACCAACCGAGCAGACTGGGATTGACTCTGAGTACTGCTATACCTGGTGACCGAAGCAGACCAGACTCTGAACGCTGTCTTATAATTGGTTGCTGTGAATAGGCTGCAGCTCCAGGAATACGTCATAATTGGCGCTGTGACCAGGCCACAACCCTGAATACATCATATATTAAGTACATATAGCAGAGCATTCCAAATGATTTTCATGCTCACTTATCAAGCTCGATGACTAGATGATGTGAAGTTGTAATTAATGATAAAGGTTATGGCACTAAATATTGAAAATATATATATATTTTTTCTCATTTTTACTATAACTTTTTGCTTTAAATATAATAATACTCATGCAGTCTTAAACTTATTTTGCCAGCAAATTTGGATAATTTAAATTAATCCAGTATTAAAATTTTCAAGGTGTAGAAAAAAAAATTACAATTTTTACATCATTCGAAAGAAATAAATTCTGCATAAAGTGTACACAATAAAACTAATTTATATTTTGTTTTATTAGAAAAATATTCTGAAATGAATAAAACTTTGACAATTGGTCTTAAATTTATTTTTGCAAGTGTAGATTGGTTAAATTTTGGCAACAACAGTAACCCTAAAAAATAGTAGTGTTGTATTTTTACCGAGATCTTTTGTAAGTCGTTCAATGACTTATTGAGTACATTTACTTATTTCTTAGAGATAACTTTCTTTTTATTTATATTATTTACATTTGAACTAATATCCTCATCTTTTGTTATTACAACATTTCAGCCATTGTTGTACCCTTCAGATTTCTTCAGCTGTCTATCAATCTGGGTAATCTGCAGGGAAGTTTGAACTGAATTCTCTATTTAAATTACGGGAATAGTGTTCTCATTCTGCTGACCATATCTAGGTATATTTCGTCTAGTTCTTGTTAGTTCTGATATTGTTATTGCTTGCCTTGATTTCAGTGAGTCTAAATATGCTCTACTCTGCCCAAAGGATTGAAACCACAATTACGATATCAAAAAGTTCAGAAACCAATTTCAAACTGGACATTTTATTTAATTTACAGGGCCAGATTGTTCTTGTTCTGCTGACCATATCTAGGCATATCTCATCTCATCTCATTCTTGTTTCATATTGATCAGTTACTGCTTGCCTTGTTTCAAGTGAGTCTAAATATTCTCTACTTGGCCCTCTGGATTGTCTTGCAAGTGGAATTTTTAAAGCATTCTGAATGTAAAAATAAAGAAAAAAGTGTGCAAGACAATAAGAAACACTACCTGCCCCCCCCCCCAAAAAAAGTGAAGTTTTGTTGAAATTGGTTGAAAAATGTAGGAAATCCGATCCCATATATAAACACACACACACACACACACACACACACACACACACAAACTGACCTGGGTTTTATAATAAGTATAACTCGATAACTTGATATTAATAAGTATAACTTTATATGAGTTGTCCCCCTTTCATTAATGCCTCTTAATTGTGTTTTCAAATTGATTTCGTGCAAAAACAATTGTTTTTTTTCCAATTTTTGGTGCTGTCAGAACCACCGCAAGGTAATTTTACGTAGTCCTGTGAAGTTTTGTTGAAATAGGTTGAAAAATGTAGGAAATCCAATCCAATATATAAATGTACACACACACACACACACACACACAACCGGGGTTTTATAATAAGTAAGATGATCTAAGAAATCTTATTCATTTAGTAGCCTTTCTGTAATCTTTTACAATTTATGATTTTTACTTATTGAATACAGTAAAAAAAAAAAAAATTGCATATTTTACTTGTGGTGATTCATAATTAGAATTCTGGTTTGAATATATTTTCCACTTGTTTCCAATACAAAAAATATTAAGTTTATTTGGGTAAATTAATTACGAGGGTCGGCCAGGTGAAGGTGAGAGGGGGGAGGGAGATGACGTCACTCTACCCCGGAGGCAAGTTGCTTGGTAGAAGAAATCGGCTGTGTTAATGTCGGTTGCGTTAGCATCGTAGCTGGTTGGCAATATCTTTTGGTTGATGACTAAAAATTAACTTCCGCATTTTGACTGTACACATGGGTTTCATTTGGACACCGTGTGTATTTAAAGTAGTTTCCGGTTATTATTTTTAGTTAGGAGGACTTGTGTATGTTTAGATTCATTTGTTTACTTTTTGTGTATCGTTCTCAAAAAAAAAACAAAAAACGCAGAGTCACCGGAAGTTAACGGCATTTGGACGTTTGAGTAGCCAGCAGTAACTTCCGGTCGGGTGCGATACACATAACCGTGCTTTCAAATTGATTTTGTGCAAAAACAATTGTTTTTCCAATTTTTGGTGCTGTTAGAACCACTGCAAGGTAATTTTATGTAGTCCTGTGAAGTTTTGTTGAAATCGGTTGAAAAATGTAGGAAATCCGATCTAATATATAAACGTACACACACACACACACACACTCTCTCTGCATTTTATAATAAGTAAGATAAGTTATTTGCCTTGGTTCTAGTCTGCCTAGTTGGCCCTAGGGATTGAACTCATAATTACTATATCATAAAATTCACAAACCAATTTCAGACTACATTGTTCTCCTTCTGCTGACCATGTCTAGTGATATCTGGTCTTGTTCTTATTTAGTACTATCAATTATTGCTCACTGTCTTTCCACTAAGTCTAAATCTGCACTACCCAGCCTAAGGATTGAACTCACAATTACTATGTCACCAAATTTAGTAACCAATGCTTTAATCCACCAGGATATTTTTTTCTTTAATATGCTTTGGTGTTCTTTTTTTTTTTTTTTGTAATTTTTTCTTTCTAGAAATGAATGCTTGATTGATTTATTGATTTTTACTGACTATATAATTAATACCTTTCTTTTATATTGGGTGCCCCCCCCCCAAAAAAAAACAGGAAATTTGATCCAGTTTCTTTAATTGTTGAAATTTTTGCTACAGTTATTTGAAACAAAAGCAAAGGATAGAAAGTTAGTAGCTTAAAACAGAACAAAATCACAAATGTTAGATGTGGTATTCAAACTAAAGAACTCTGGCAAAATTTCTTGGCATTTTTTCAGTCCCCAAGTTGGACGTTCTTTCTTAAAGAGTACAATCATCTCGCATTGAAAATTTGATGACTGCAGCATCCTGGGACAACAAATGCTTAAAATATTTATATACTAGTTAATTTTTTTTTTTTTATGTTAGTATTTTTTTTTTTTTCATCATATAGTAAATCTAAAATGTTCTGTGTTTTGTGGGACACCCTGTTTGTTGGGCATAAAATATAAGCTTTTGATTATAAGACAATAAATTTTTCTGACTTAATTTAGAAGAAAAAATATCTTGATAAAAGAATATAAATTTTTCTTGCTAATATAATGTGACAGTATTTTAATGATGCCATATTTGTCAACTGATAAGGTGACTGATAAAAACCAATGATTATCTACAGAACAAAGTCAAGTCTTGTGAGCTGAATCTCTCCTTGCTACTATTGTCAGAAGATGTTATGGTTTGACCATGTCACAGAAGTCTCTGCAAGGTCACCACTCGAGTCACTGTTGAAGGTGGATGCAAGCTGGGTCAGACAACATCAGAATGGATGAACATGACACTGCTAGAACACCTGAGAGCCACTGCCAACAGATCATCCTGGAGGAGGTTGTCCATTTCTTCTACTTTTAACCTCCCCTCCCTCAATAATTGAAGCTGTCAAAGAACTCCTGATGATGTCTGTTTTACAAGGGTAGTTGGTGGGTGAATGGTTGATTACAACTCCTCCAAGCACCAGAGCTGTCCATTTTGTGGTTTGGTATAAATTGTCCACCCAGTCGCAAATACCAAAGCATTTGATGCAGTTAATATTTGTGTGGTCTTTCTTTTTTTTTTTTTTTTTTTCTTAATTTAATTATCTGGCAAATATAGTGATTTGCTTTTCCTTTCTGATTATAATCAAGAAGTTTGTCTTCCCAAAGAGACTTTCTTCAGACAAATATGAAATCTATTTGTATTGGTTCCAGAAGATCATGAAGAATTTAGATAAGTATTATGTTCCTGGTTCTTTATTTTTGCGACATTGAAATGGTTTGCCTACTATTTGTGCATTGTCTCTTTTGGAATCAATTTATTTTCAAAGTCTCAAGTTTTTTCCATTTTCACTTTTTTTTTAGAATTTTCACTCAATTAGAGTTCATTACGGTCGTCTTCAAAGGATAACAACATATATTTTACTCTTTCACCAGTACAAATTAGTTGGAAGAGAAAGAAAAAGTGTATCTTTGATAATCAATGCAAATTCTTACTGTGTAAAGTTTTTTCTTATCTGCTCAATAAAAGTAACATATTATTTCTAAGTTATTAAGGGACTGTTGAAAAGTTCACAGTCTAACTAATTCATTTGTTTGTTTAACATATGAACTTCTAATGGGTCATTTAATGCTAAAATTTAATTTTTATGGGAACTTTGAAGCAATCAAAATGTTGTGCTTTCACAAATGAATACATGGTAGATGATATTCATCTTTTGGGCATATACATGTTTGTGTGAATATAATTACTAGAGGTGGTAATATGTATATTTTATGTCGTAGTTTTATTAGATTTTGGAATACAGTTTGATTTAAGAAATTATAGGATATTATATGGATTAATGTCATGAAAGATTTCTTTCATGTTGAATGATGTTTTTTTTTTTGGTAATTTTTGTTGCATAAAAATGGATTGCTGGTCTTTTTACTATAAAAATGTATATTTATACTTTCATACTGTTTTGTTTTTGTTTGGGAATTCACTATTTGCTGATAGCAGGGACCCTAACAGGTTCTGCCACACCAGATCAGGGTGGACCTGGAAACAGCAGAAATTAAGAGGTGGTTCCATACTCCTCAAAACCTCCAATCCCCCAATCAGAGACCTTGATACTGGATGTAGTTTAGTCTTCAAAACCTCCAATCTCCTGATCAGAGGCCTTGTTGCCGAAGGTAGTTTATAGTCATATACAGGACTAATGGTTTAACTTAGACCCCCCCCCCCACCAATCTGTTTGATCAGATTTTGGAAAGTTGCTCAGACTGTGAACATTTTAGCACATCTTGTATTTATTAATGGTTTTACTTAATGTTATCATAGTCGTGATCTGTAGATTGGTGAGAAGAGTTCAGATTCTGGCCAAGTTTCTTAAGTTCATTTTTGTACAAATACCCTTTGCAAAAGGCAAGTGTGTGTGTATATATATATATATATATATAATTTCTTCACAGCTAGGGGTTAAATAAGTCTTGATTGGTAACCAGTTTAGGTGGGCAACTTTGAATTCAGAACAAGTTGGGTGTAGAACTAGCAACTTCACCCCCATAAAACTACTGCAGCATCACCTGGTTTCTACTGGTTGTGCCTCTGTAGGGAGTTTTTTTTTTTTTTTCTTTTATGCTATGTCTCTTTAGGATGGCTCTCCATAGCTTCCTGTCTTTTGTAGCTGTAAGTATTGTTTAACACTTTACCATCCGTCTTTTCAGATTTAAGAAAAATTGTTTTTGTTTTAACACAAGCTCAACACCCTCTGATTTTTAATAATTTATTATTGTAAAAATAAAATGCAAAATTCACTGAAACATTCATGATGTTACATTTGATCAAATCAATTTTGTTTGCCAAATCCTGTTCTATATTAAGTTATACAAGATCCTAATTTTTTATGTATAAGGTTTTTATTTTAAATGAAAGCCAAAAGAGAAAAAAAAAAACAAAAAAAAAACTAATACTGTGCCAAATATTGAACTTGTACTTGGGTAATATGGACATTTATGATTTTCATTGGCTACATCACAAGAGCTTGTCATATCCAATCATAAGCTGGCATACTTTTATTTACATTATTAGCATTTGGGATAATATCTTTATCTTTCTTATGATTATGATGTTTTGGCTGTTATACACTCCAGTTCTCTTCCGGTTTCTGTCACTCTGGTTAATCTTAGCGAATCTCAAACTGAATGTTTTATTCAATCCATAGGAATAGATTCTTCTTATTCTGCTGTCCATGTCTTGGGATATCTTGGCTTGGTTTATTGTCCTTTTAGCACTGATCAATGTTTTAACTAAGACTATCCACTCTATCTGGCTCAAAATTCATGAACCTTCATGGCTAAAAAAAAAAAAAAATCTGTGTCAAAATGATGATTTTTCCATTGACACTGTTATTATTTTAACTACCTTCATTCCTTGGCAAAAGTTCTTAAAAGAATAAAGTGATGATAAGATTTGTAATAAAATCTAAACATCTGAAAGTGAATTTATACATTTTCTTTGTTATTGAGAATTAACAACAAAATAAACACTTATAATGTTTATTGGAATAGTTGGCAAAACATTGGTATAAAAAAAGCAAATGATAAGGATTCCTTTATAGTTGATTCACATATTTTAATAATTTAGTAAATGTTTATAAATTTATAAATGATAAATATTGCATTGCAGTAATTTTAATTTTATTAGTTTTCAGAATGTTGTAAATATAAAATTATTCCTGTAAATAAACAATCTAATAAAGTGTTTAATGTTTTTGTTGTAAATTCTCAAGAACAAAAATATGTATAAATTCACTTTCATATATTTCAGTTTTATTAGAATCCTGATCATCACTCTTTAAAAGAATATTGTTCAGGATGGATGGTAGTAAAAATAATAGCAGTCTCAATGGAAAAAAAAAACTCTTTTGACACTCCCCTGCCCCTCACTTTTTTTTTTTTTTTTTTTTTTTTGCATGCATGCATGCTGTTCTAAATTTGCCAATTTCTTGTTTAATGAGATAGTTGAATTAAGTAAAGGTGCTTTACAAATATATTTGATCTTTTCCTATAGTCATTTTGTTGGAGGAGGTATTTTAATACTTCAAGAAATATATGTATAAAGTAATAGAAACTTGAACCTTTTTTGTACTCTTATCTATTTCATAGTTTGCCAATCTATTAGGTTGGCGCAAAAATAGTGACGTAATAATGTCGTTTTTTGATGTTAAAAAAATATGTCAAAAAACGACATTATTACGTCACTATTTTTGCACTAACCTAATAGAATGCTTCTGCCTCGTGCTGATGCAGTGTATTTATTTTTATCCCCCCAGGCATGTAAGTTAACAAAAGGAGAATCTGGTTTGATGAATATTCTTGTCACCGGTGCATACAATGCATGATGATACCTGGTCTTGATGTACTGATTCATTTTTGTGTGTGTGTGTGTGTGTGTGTGTGTGTGTGTGTGTGTGTGTGTGTGTATATATATATATATATATATATATATATATATTTTCTGTAGTTTAGTGCTAGCAGCAAGCAGAAATATTTCTCCTCCCGATGATGGCCATTTCGGCCGAAACTAGTCGAGGAATCTAAATGGAATAATAATAAAAAAACGAAAGAATATTAATCTACAACCCAGTGTGTCTGAGGATTTTAATTTTTATTGTTCAAAAAAAAAAAAAAAAATATATATATATATATATATATTTTATATATATATTATATATATATTATATATATAAAAAACAATCATTCATACAAAAAGTTAATGCGATAAAATTCTTAAATTGCCATATTAGTAAAAATCGCTCTCACTTAAATTTTTAAAAATTCAATTTTGGCGTTGCAATTGCGTTGCATTAAACTCCATAAGTTTATATCTGTTATCAATAACACACTTCAAGAAAACACATTTCAATTTACATTATATTTTGTTTGCTTTTTTTGTCTTTTTGCTACCTTAGTTTTACCAAAAAGAAAATAGTTTCTATGCCTGATGATGACCGGAGAACCTGTCGAAAGTACTTGCATATTTAAGGAAGACATAATATAGTTTACATTTTTAAAAAACCAGGATCATAACGTTCATCATGTGGTAAGTGGGTTAATGCATTTTTGATACATGACTGACAAGGCAGATTTTTTCCTGCAATAGGTTGCAATTTCTTTCTGTGGTAGACCAGTTGCCATCCAAGGCCATAGAACCTGATCTGTCCTGCTATTTACCCATAGCTAGTGGAGAAGAGGATTCATACCTTTTCCAAGGGTATTAGCATGTAAGTGAATGTAATGGATTCAACTGGAATTCAAACACAGCTCTCTGATTCTTCAATCCGAGCTGTTATCCATTACTCCACCGTGCACACACACACACACACACACATATAAAAACAAATACAATGAAATTTTTGGTCAAATTCAACTTTTTTTTTTTTCTTTTTTCACCAAATATTTTGGAAGCAAATCTATTGAATCCATATTATTCAATCCATGTGATCTATGCCAGTCTTCTATTAAAGTTTTTTGCTCCAGGGCCAAATTATTCATGGAGGTGAGTTATCAAGTAATGATATGGAAAATAGAATCGAATTATTGCAGAAGCTACGTGTGTTTATTTTAAATGAACTCTCTTGAGGGGTGGGGGAAACATGACGCTGCCTCTCCTTTGACAAAGATCTCCTCATTGGCATATCACAACAGCTAATAGCAAAGAGTGCAATCAGGTCAGATCTCCCTCCATACTGCTAGTACCATGTAACTATTCTTGCTAATTTCATATTACTTGTAGGTGAAATGTTTCACTATCTTTATTTGCTGTGAAATCTGAACGGTATGGTATGACACCTTAGAAATCATACTTATTATAAAACCCAGGTTGTGTGTATGTGTGTGTGTGTCTGTACGTTTATATATTGGATCGGATTTCCTACATTTTTCAACTAATTTCAACAAATCTTCACAGGACTACGTAAAATTACCTTGCGGTGGTTCTGAGAGTGCAAAAAATTGGAAAAACAATTGTTTTTGCATGAAATCAGTTTGAAAACATAATTAAGAGGCACCGTGAGAATGAAAGGGGGACAACTCATATTGAGTTATACTTATTATAAAATCCAGGTTGTTTGTGTGTCTGTTAGTTTATGTATGGGATTGGATTTCCTACATTTTTCAACCGATTTCAACAAAACTTCACTTTTTTTTTTTTTTTTTTTTTTTTTTTTTGTGGCAGGTAGTGTTTCTTATTGGCTTGCACACTTTTTTCTTTATTTTTACATTCAGAATGCTTTAAAAATCCATTTACAAGACAATTGTTTATAATAAAATTCTATTCAATCGGTAGACTCATAACGATTGAAAACAATGTTTTTGTTTGGGTTTGACCAATTCGTAAAAAAAAAAAAAAAAAACTAATTAAGACATGCGGGTCTGTCAACCTTAAACAATAATCTTTGTCAATTTTATTTTTCAGTCTTTATGATGGTTGATACTTGATCTATCTCTTACTATTACATCCCCAGGCAATGCCGGGCTCTACTGCTAGTCTTTTATATTTCTTGATATAAGAAGACTTCATAAGAAACATATTCTGCCTTTCTGCCTCATTTTTGGAAACAATAAAATATTGATTCAGATGCAACAATTTTTTTTTTTTTTTTAAATAAGATAATTAATAACTGTGACAAAAGAAAAAAAAACAAACATTAAACTGTTTTTTTTTTTTTTTTTTTTTTTTTTTTCTATTTTTATAATTTTTTTTTTTTTAAGACTTTGGGATTCTGGATTAAACACCGATATTAACATCTAAATCAAAGCTTCTCTCTCTCTCTCTGTGTTTTTGCTCAGCACTTAGGGAATTTGAATTATTATAGGTTTCTTTTTATAAGAGTCATCTAGAATTGATAAAGATCAACACCTGAAAAGGAAAAATTAGCAAACCTGGACAAATGTACTGACAATAAGATGTAGTGTCAACAGGACTGTTTTTAACCATGACAAGTTCCGGCCTTCTTCAGGTGACATACATTGGAATTTCAAACTAAACTCTTTATTTAGTCCATGGGGGTAGATTGTTCTAATTCCATGTGCCATACCCTTTTTTGAATATTTCAACCAACACTTATCCACTGAATAAAATCGTTGGTTGAAATATTTCAAAAAGTGACTTTGCCCAAAGTGTTGTGAGTTCAATACTTTGCCACAGCAGAGGGGAAAAAACTTGGTGAGTTGAGTTACTAAACGGAATTAACTGATACTGAGATATCCCCCCCCCCAAAAAAAAAGCATGGCATATGGAATTAGTATAGTCTATGCCCGTGGACTAAATAAAGGGTTCGGTTTGAAATTCCAATGTTTATCACCTAAAGAAGGCTAGGGTGTACAATGACTGAAATGTCATGAATATGGCAATAAAGATGGGGACAACAGTCCAAATGATGCAAATGGTGTAAATAAGCTCAACATTAATTATCTTTATCACACATGCAATCTCATATGTACGCAAATATTATTGGAGATCATAAACTGAAGTGGTTCTCATTTCCAGGTCATATTCTTCTCCAAATTTAAATTTACTAATTTTTTTCACCAGTATAACTTAGAATTGAAATTCCCTGCAGTTTCTTCTCTTGCTAAAATTCCTCTGCTTAGATTTGAGAAGAGTACCAAATTACTATGTAATACCAGTCCTCCAATATAGCATTGAATGCTGGACAATCTTCTCATAGCTGAAGAAACTTGAGGCAACAAATGTGTTTTTATAGAAGGATGTTAAGAATACCATGGACTGAACATGTGAGAAACTATGAAGTTTTAAAGAAAATGGAAACAAAAAGAACACTTAGCATCAGAAACGGATATTTCTAGGGCAGATAATGAGGAAAGAGGGCTTTGAAAATTAAGCACTCATAGGATATTGAAGGCAAGAGAGACGGAGGAAAGCAGTGAGCAAGCTCCCTAACAAGCTTATGTTGGTTGAACCAGGATTAGGAGAGAGATCAGAAGGACAAAATTTACTAAGAGCTACAAAGGACAAGTAATTGTGGAGAGCCATGACCACCAATGTTCTGAAGGGACAGGGCAAATAGAATAATAATAATAATAAGCTTAGGTGAATGGATGGTGGAACAAAGTTTAGGAGAGATAAGAAAAAGAAAAAAAATTACTAAGTGCTACAAAGGACTGGAAATTGTGGAGAGCTATGATTGCCCATGTCCTGAAGGAATATGGCACATAGAACACTTGCAGCCTAATGCCTCTCAATTTGAAAATTTCCAATATACAGAAATGTGTTGTAGCTATAAAATCAAGTGTCTGTATATCTTTATCTATTACCTTTTATCTATGTATTAGCTTCTCTTTCTCTCCCTCTCAATATGAGTGCATAACCTTTTATCTGTCTGTATCTCTCTCTAATAACTATTAAGAAAAAAAAATCTATTTGTAATCCATTATCATTATTCCTGCTTCCTCCTTCACCAAAATGGCGTTGGTATATGTGTGTATCCAACCATGCCCAGACGTTGTTCAAATAATTTCTCTGCTATGACCTAATATCTTGGTAACTTGTTATAGGAAATTTGTGCATGTGTTTTTATTGCAGTAAGGTTTTTCCCCTGAACAAGGTGAGAAACTAACTGGGGCTGAACCTGGAACCTCTATTGTTTTGTGTCTGTTTTATTGATGGAGATGGTTTAGTTTGTTGTTGTTTGTTTTTGTTTTTTTTTTTTTTTTTTTTTGTGGTGTTGGGGGGGTCATGTATCTGATCTGTTTGCATTATTTCTGCTACTATTCAGTTCATTAATTAGGAGGAAAAGTTGAAGTTAATATATTTTGCAATGTCTGAATCGGTCAGGTGCCATATTTGAAACGCACTTAGGCAATCATGTCTTTTACCATTCATGATTGATTAGGAAGATTTTCTTGCAGTAGGCTGCCATTTCTTTTTGCAAGAGACTGGATGCCAACCAAGGCTATAGAATCCAGTCTCTCACTATTCAACTCAAGCTGGTGGGAGTAGAGATTGATTCATATCTTTCTCAACTAACAGAGAATCTGCTCAGCCTGAGAAAAGACACACAGTTGGTTGTAGGTGGTGCTGGAAGCACCAATAGTTGTCTGCTTCGATAATAGGCTGTTGAGAGAAGACCTTCTACTTGGCACTATTTGCATATGAACGATACTAGGCAGGTATTAGTGAATAGTCAGCATGAGTCTGGGATTGAGGTAACTATATAACACCAGTGTTTTTTCTCAGTTGAAGGAGGTGCTCCCGACATGCAAATACCAGATGAACACACTAGTGGTGTTTGCATTTGTGCATAAGTGATTCTAATGAACTTGATTGGAATTGGATGTCTAAACAATTTTACTGAAAATGTAATTTTCTAATGATACTGAAATCACACCTATATCTACAATCTAATCAGATAAAGTTGTCCACCATTTGAAAGGAAATAGCAAAATATATATTTGAATATTGTGGCAGCATTTTTTTTTTTTTTTTTTTTTTGTTTCTCTGAGTGTTATCATCATTCTGGTATTGTACCAATCCTCATATGTATTTTGGTCACATTTTAGCAAATGTGTTTTTTCTGGCCTTTTACAAGTGTTGTACTAATTATCATTGAATTTTTTCCACAATTGTTTTCTTGGTTAATTTTGCGTTAAGTGCTGAATAGATCTTTGACATTTGGCTCTCTAAAGGGTTTAATTATTTTGTTATAATTAATGTAATTATTCTTTTTAAGCTAATTGCTTTAATTGGACTGGTGGGGAAAGTTAGCAAAATTCAAACATTGCCAGCTGTGATATTGGTTCTGGGGAAAGTCAAAGACCACATCGGTTGAAATAACCAAAATATATTATAGAGTTGAGGATAATACAGGACACCCAACAAAAAAACAGTAAATTTGGTAGTTTATTTAATTCTTGGAATTTTTGTTAGTTATTTGAAACAAAAGCAAAGGATAGAAATTTAGTAGCTTAAAACAGAATATAAATGTTAGATGTGGTGTTCAAACTAAAAAAGTTTATCTTTTTATGTTAGTTAATTTTTTTCATCATATTAGGTCGATGCAAAAATAATGACGTAATAATGTCGTTTTTTTGACGTTACGTCAAAAAACGACATTATTACGTCATTATTTTTGCACCAACCTAATATAATAAATCTAAAATTTCCTATATTTTGTGGGTTGCCCTGTAGTTTGAATAATTTGTAGAACTTTTTTTTTCCATATATAATTAAAAAAGATCACACTCCAGAAGACAGGCTTATGGCCATATCATGTTGAAACATTGCTTCCTGTACAATCACCAAAATTAAGCAACATCAAACTTGGTCAGTACCTAGATGGGTGACTGCTTGAGAATATTATGTTGTAAGCTTGCATGTGTGGGTGGTGTAATGGATAATGGCTTGGAAATGTTAATCGGGGAGCCAAGTTCCAATTCCAGTTGGGTTTGTTATATTCACTTACATGCAAATAACCTTAGGAAAGGCATGAATCCACTTCTTCTCCCACAACTATGTGTTAATTATTAAGAATTGTATCTCTAAAAATAATTTCTTCGTCTTATAATATTTTTTGACTTTAAATAAATAACCATCAAAGTGTTTTCTAAGCCATAGAAAATGAATGAATCAATCAATGAAATACTGATTAGCTACACAGGAATGTCTTTTAGATTTATTTACATTCTTTGGAATAAAAATGTATAGAAACTACCGTGGCCACAAAGTGAGGGATCATTTTATATATGATTATATTATAGAATTGATCCCCCATTTTATATTCACATAATTTCTTGTTTATCAAATCCTGATTAGGTATGAAGCCACCTCTTCTCTTCCAGCTATTAGTTAGTAAGACTAGTATCACTAAATCAAAATCCCCCCCCTCAAATTCTTACAATCTAAAAATATTTTTTGGCTTTAAATAAACTGTAGAAAACAAATCAATCAATGAAATACTGATTAGCTACAGAGGCATGACTTTTAGATTTATTCATATAAATGTATAGAAACTACTGTGGCCACAAAGTGAGGTTGATCCCCCACTTTATAATTTCTTGTTTATCAGATTCTGATTAGGTATCAATCCACCTCTTCTCCCTCCAAGTTATGGGTTAATTAGTAAGACTTGTATCACTAAATCATTATCTCCCTACTCACAAAAAGAAAAAAAAAGCTTCTTACAATCTAAAACTATTTTCTCGATTTAAATAATGTGCAAGTTGCATAAAATAAATCAATCCATCTAGAAGACAAAAATTGTTTGGAATTTAGAACCTAAGACATTGAGATTTCACAAATTTCCAAACCTAACATGAAAGTCACAATAAATTATAGAAACAAAAATATATATATATATATATATATATATATATATATATATATATATATATATATATGAATTTGTAATTCTCACTCTCTCTCTCTCTCTCTTTACACATACATGTTAAATAAAACATTTATATGCTTATGTGAATTTCTCCTGGTTTCAAATAAGTTATCTGTCCATTCTGCAGTCATAGAATGTAAATTCAGATAAAAGAAAAAAAACTTTGCAGGATTAATAGCACGAATATTAATTATATATTGACTTTTTACCTTTCCTTTTAAAATGACTGTTGCTGGTCAAAAGTACTCATTTTACATTGATTTTCATCCTGTACAAGGCCTGGGAGCCACTCAAGGTTACAGAATAAGAGGCACAATTTATGTAGAGAAGATAACAGTTAACCCTAGACTTAAATGCAATATCAGTCTTTATCTTCTGATTTTTTAAATTCTTATTCTTAATAGTGTTTTGTTTTTTTTCTTTTCTCATATTCTCTAACACTCAGTAATCCCTTGTGGCTTTATTGCCTTGCTTGGTGCGGAATGATTAAAAAAAAATTAGAATGAGTGGTTAGAATATTTTGTTTCTTTCCATGAGACTTTGGTTTGAATCTCATTAGGGTTGATTTGTCAGGGAGGTGACCTCTTGATGTTATCAGTCTGGAGAGGTGTTCCATTATGTGGTACTGTTGGAAAGTCCTTAGAAATGGTACCATGGGTTGACCAAAGCCTTAAAATTGGGTAGACAGAATTATTTGTTGATTGTTGTGCTAGCATGAAGTCAAGTCACTTATAGCATACTGGCCTTGAAAAAAAAAAATAACAAAAGATCATTGATGTCAGATTATGTGTTCTCTCTCGGGAGCTAATGTCTGTTCAGAATAGTTGCAGTTTAAAACTAGGTAAGCTCTGTGGGTGTTGAAATAGCACAAATGTCCCTGAGCAGGCATCTACAATAGGGATTGGCAAAGTATAATTGGATATGAGTGACCAGTACTTGTATATAAATCTAGGACTACTCTCTCTTGATTAATGTACTTTCAAATGATGCATTGATAATAGGCAAAAAATTCAATTAACATGCTAATTAAAGTCTAATTCAAAATATGAGTACAAGAAAAATAATTTTTACTTTGTGTTGTTAATTCTGGGAATAAATGAACATCCTATTGTCAGTGATCTGAATGAAAAAGTAAACATCCTTGCCTATTACTTACTCCAAATACTATGTCTCTATTATAGCCTCTGTTCACATGTGTGCATAATAATCCATCTATATGATAGATGCCAATGTCAGTGCGTCACATTTTTTCAACTAAAGGGACACAACTCTCAATAGCTTGTCATTTATGTAATAAATGCGAATGTCAGTGTGTCACTGTTTCACACTTTTTCAACTTTACTCTTGGAGGCCTTAGCTTGACATATCATTTTGGAATTGGGCCAACTCTGTCAGCAAAAACATTCTGTGCTGGATCACAATCCTGAAATTTTGGATTCCCAAGTTTTCATTACTGTGATTGGTTTTGACGATTTTTTTTTTTTTTTTTTTCTTTGTACATGATTTTTTGCAACAAATTTTTTTGTATGATGATTTTTATAACTTGGAAATAAATTTGTGAATAATCAAAATTAATTGCAAAATCCAGTGGAAGTTTGTATAGAAAGTAAGGACCTACATATATCAAATTGTCTTTAAATTAAGTGGTGACAGAAGAATTATTGTTGAACTTTGATAAGGTAAGCTTAACTATTAATGCAATATTTAAATTCAAGGATCAATTTTGAGTTCTTCTATAGTTTATTGTTGTCTATCGAATCTACTCCTCCCTACCTAATGTGATGAAGGCCCAATCAAGAGCCCTCCGCAAGAGCTAGCTTAAATGTCACCCAACAGGACAACTTTTAAGCTAGTTAGGGTCATAGAGCCACTGATATGCCTGACGCAGCCCAAACATCTTCAAACTAGTTTTGAATTTAGTTTTCTCTTAGAATGGTTGCTGTCTTAAAGCAAGAGAGGCTAGTTTGCCCTATTATTTAACCCATAGCTGGAGGAAGGTAGATTCATGCCCTTTTCTAAAATGAATGGAACTCTGCATGTCTAATTTACTTTCTTGATCTATATCCATTATTTGTCCCTACAACCTATGTATCAAAGCATAATTGTTAAATTTAAGGTTTATTGAAATATCAACTAGAGAGAATCCATTTTTAACTTAAAGATGCAATATTCAAAAATGTTTGATTTGTGATTTGAGCTGTCAAAACAATATAGGAACTGTCTGGATATATAGCCTTCCCTATTGCACCAATAATTTTTGTTTGTTCTCCTTAAGAAATGAAAGAACTCATTTAGGAAATTGCAACAGTTGGAAATGACATTGGTTTTAAATGAAAAATATCAGATAATTAATGTAATTGCATTTAGAGATGCTTAGCAACAGTGACTTTCTCGATTTTAGAAAATGAAATTCCTATGAAGTTACAGATAATGTGTTAAATAAACCGACTCTCATTCATGGGGAAACAAAAAATCTATTAAAATGAATTTAGCAAGATTTTGTTTTTAACCAGTTGAAACATATGAACAACTCAGATATAGAATGTATTAGGTTGGTGCAAAAATAATGACGTAATAATGTCGTTTTTGACATATTTTTTAACGTCAAAAAACGACATTATTACGTCATTATTTTTGCACCAACCTAATAGAAGTCAAATTTGCTAACCTTTGATGGGAAATAAATTAATTACCCAGAGCTATTTTTTAATAAACTTGTAACCTTGGAAATTTGTTATCCATTACTGTTAGATTAAAACAGTGTTTCTCAACCTTTTCTTTCTTGTGGCTGCTTTTTGGTGTAAATGCACAAATAATGGCCAGGTTCTATTGTGTTGCATAATGTCAGTTCACTGTGTGATGGCAAAATGCATAATAGTAATTATTATTCATAAGAACAATGCCCAAGTTACTTTTGAAGCAGTGATTAGGAAGTCAGTTGTGTGGAATTTCTATCAGGAAATGACAGTTAACTTGGTAAGGTATATGAAATATTGTCAGCACTAGATGCATCTGCAGAAAAAGATGTGATGGTGGAACCTTTCTTTTTTTTTTTTTTTTTTTTTTTTTTTTTTTTTTTTTTTTTTTTTTTTTTTTGTGGTCTCACTATAACGCAAAGCCATATTTCGGTCAAAAATGGCAAAAATATTATGAAACCTTAAAATTTGTGGATATTTTTCCCACTGTTGGATTACTGCCTCCTGATGAAAAAATTCCACTGCAGTGAGATTTTTTTGAATTATCACCCCCAATGATATTACAGGTGGCACAAGATTTGAAAGATTTGATCGCTTTCTCTGTGACTTTTCATAGTGAGAAGACCTATTCTTTTTGCTCCTGCAAATGTGAGTAATCAACTACAGACATTTAAGGTTGATTTTGAACTTTTCACATTTCATTTTATTTCTCATCTTTTGTAAAATGTCCTGTCACTATATTTGTTAATATTTCTTTGTTCAAACTCTGTGTCTTATTTTTCCTTTGAACTTACATGAGTCCACCAAAATTGTTAGTGGGTTAAATATACCAGGAGTTTACAACTTCTCAACAAAAGCATTTATACTCACAACACCACCATCATAAAATAGCTTCCCTTTGCTGTTTCTATAAATATTTTCATCATAATTGTTTTGATGAGCTATCCTCTTTGTTATCTAGACTTTATGAATTTAAGTGTATTACTAGATTGGCAGTTAGGTCTCATCATCTTACAGTTGAAATGTCTAGATGTAACCATAAGTTCTATGCTAATAGTTTCTGTTATCACATTTCTCTTGTGGAACTCTCTTCTGACTTCTTGCTTTCCTGTTAATTTTAAATGCAATGTCAGTCATTATTATAACATGAGAAAATGGCTTACCTCTTGTGTCTTTTGTATCCCAAAAAGAAAATAGAGGGCTTTACGAGTCTAGTATATTTAAGAAACAATAGATCTCTGTTGGGTTTGTCTTGTCATCTATGCAAATTTGACCTGTCACTCAAGCTACAAAGTGCTTGATGAGGCAGTGCGATTTTGGGTAGCGAATAGGAGACACATGTGGTGAATTGTTTGGATGTGCGGCAGTTTAGTGAATGAAATAGAATAGGGAACTTTATTCTAAGCATGATGAAACTGACTACAAGCTATTTTGGCATTTAATACTCATGGACCGATTCATAGTTCAATGGTTTGTCCACTTGACTATCTGTTAAGTGGGTAGAGAAGGTAGAACTCATTTGCAGACTATGCAAATTCAAAGAGCCAGAAACAGTCATTCTTTTGAGACTGTTAGGGAGGCACCTATCCTGTGTACCAGCAGCAGAAAGCGGAAAAAAAAACCTGACTTTACTGAGATACAAGGTTTTTATATGACCTTTGGAATGAACCTGTTTGTAGCATATCAACAATTTATTGGATGCCAACTATACCCTGGTGAAACGGCTGATGTTTACCTGGCCAGTTTACAGAAATATTCTGTGCCGTTTGGGGGGCATCAATAATCAGATGCTGGGATTCATCTTTGTAACAGAATTACTGGATGAGATCAGTCGGCTTTTGTATGCAACATCCAGAATGGATGAACTATTGACTGACCAGCTATTGGCCTGAGCCGGAGTCATTTTCAAAGAAGCAGAATTAGTGGTAGCAGCAGCAAGATCTAATGGCAGAGCAGTATCCCAACTAGAAATACATACAGCAAGCGATTCCTATGCCATTGGCAATCACGATAACCCCGTATGTTACAAATGTGGTGGTCTGAACTACTTTGCAAGAGAGTGCCAAAGTGGTGTGGTAATAAGCAGGGTCATATTGTGTGGTATTGTTCAGGGGAAAATGGATCTTGTGTCAAGATATCATTGCCAACCTTGTCCCCCTGTAAAGAAGTACATGTACCATTACCTGTAATTGGCATCCAGGTAAATGATGTACAGTGTTCAGAAATCATTGGCACTGAATGTTCCAGGTTAATAATTAGTGCCCATTTCTGTCAATCGTGGAGGGAGGCAATGCGTAGATGTAACGGTCAGTGTCCCGTGCATGCTGTGGAGCTGGAGTTATGAATCACACAGAACAAGATAATCATGCTGGTTGTGCAAGAGAAACCTCTTGGCAATGATCTGCTGCTTGGGATCAATGCTATACATGCATTAGTTGGCACGGTGATTACACCAGCTGGAGATGTGCAGTTTGGTAGAAAGGAAGAATCATGTGCAGCAATTTACATTGACGAACCTGTGCTACTTTTGATCACAAAGAGAAAACCTGGACTACTAGGTGGAAGTGGATCATGGATGAAGTACCAGTGCCATTACAGAATACCATTCCAGAATACGAAGTATCAAGAAAGATCAGGGCTGCTTACGAAGAAGAGTTGCAAACAGGAACAATTAGGATCCCCGAGGTCCCAAAGATGGGGCTCTAGTATTGGGCCTTCAAGTCTGAAGGTAGCATGACGCTCTACAGTGGAAGTGAAGGTGTGCAGTTCTGGATCTCCTGGCCATACTTACATGCCATAATGTCTTTTCCACTTGTGGGAAGTTGGTAGGACATTTTCCTGTCTGTGGGTGGCTTCATGCAGCATCTTTTTCCATTTGGCAGCCTGCTCACCTGTCGAAATGCATCAGCTGTCATATAACAGCTACGGCAGTGTTTTATGAACACTGTCCACCTGTTAAGATATTGATGGACAATGCTCTTTTTGTGGATGAGAGTTTTGGGCCTTTGTAGATGAAGGGGGAGTGCGGATGCAATATCCATGTGCCTACATTCCAGAGGTTAATGGTATAGCAGAGTGATGTAACCACACCATTAAAAGAATGTTAGTGAAGGATTGTGGTTTTAGATCTCCTGCCATACTTACGAGCCGTAATGTCTTTACCACTTGCGGGAAGTTGGTAAGACACTTTCTTGTCTATGGGTTGCTTTGTGCAGCTACTGGAGTAAAGAAGAGGGGAGCAGCTGTGGTAACAAAGGGATGGAATGACACTGTGTACAACATCCCTATTAAGCTGATGATGGCCAAAGTAATTCCAAAATGCACCGAGATGATCCCTCCCAAGGTGGCTGGTGCATAACCAGAGAAGTTGTTAATGCATTGGTTTATGTAAGCTCCTGTTAACATGCATAGTGTTGGAAAGACATGTTACTATTCTGGAGGATGTATGCTGGCTTCATTCAACAAACAATGCTCAGCATATTAATCTGGTAAAGGATATTAGCCTTGCACTACTAAGGTGGTATACCTACATACAGACTTGGTAGATGTTTACCACTGGTTGACAGATGGCCAAAATCTAGTGTCAGAACCAAAGCCGTGATATAATATGACAAAGGTTGGCAACTGTAAAACTGTTGATTGATGAATACAGTTTGGTTGTTGATGTCACCTTGATTGCGTCAGAGCAGAATTTAGTGGATAAGCTAAATTTAGTGTCAAAAAGGTGGCTTCACATGATCAAACAAGAGACCAACCTGTTGCTGATCATGTGTGCTGTGTTAACAGACCAATTGACACCTGAGCAGATCTGGGTCATAAATCATCAAAGTGGACATCCTGGCATTTGCCGTACAGCCTACTCTGTTTGAAGGGTGTGCCCCTTGACTATGAAGTTAATCAGCAAAAGGAGATTGCAAGGAGTGGTAGTGACCCAGCTCCAGTCCATTGGCAGAAGGGAAGACTGAAAGTGAATATCAATTGGTAGCAGTTAGACATAGACATCACACATTTAAATGGCACCCATTTTTTGATGCTCACAGATTGTGGTGCAACAGGTTTCATCATTTGGCATCCATTGACTTGTTAAAATGCATCAACTGTCATATGACAGCTACAGGCAGTGTTTTGTGAATACTGTCCTCCTGTTGAGATATTGATGGACATTGCCCTGACTTTTTGTGGATGAGAGTTTCGGGCCTTTGTAGATGAATGGGGAGTGAAGTTGATGTGTCTACATTCCAGAGAGTAATGGTATAGCAGAGTGATGTCACCACACCATTAAAGAATTGCAGCCAGAACATGGTGCTCCCTTCAGGAAGCTGTGTATTGGTACAATGTTACCCCAACGGATGACTCCACACAGTCGACCTCACCAGCCAACGGAATTTACCTGTATGAACAGCGTGTGAAAGTGATAGATGCATCATCACCATCTAATGGTGTAAATAAGTAGTATCAAGTGGGAGGCAGTGTCTGAGTCAAGGCCTTACTCAGTTGATGTACCAGCAGATTTGGTAAAGGGCAAGTCGATGGGATAGTGAGCCCTCAAACGTTATTGGTTAACGGAACGCTGCATTATGTGAAAGACCTGCAACCACAGTACAAATTTTCTGCTTCAGAAGATGGTGGAAATAGTACATCATCTGAGAGTGACTCAGATACTCCATTGGTCTTAAGAACAGTGTCTGAAAGTCCACCTGCAGGCCCAGATGATTACAATATTGGAAATGAGGGAGACCATAAGAACACAGGAGAGGGTGCGATGCTGATAGAAATATCTCCTCTTTGTCTCCAAAGAAGACTTCACTGAATGACCCCCATCTCTCTGCTATGTATGTGATTAGGAGATTGGGGGAGAGTGTAACATGAAAAAAAAATGGCTTATCCCCTGGTAGAAAGTGGGTTTGAACATGTCTTGTGTGTAAGGTATCGCAAAAAGAAAGTGGTAACTTTACAAGTTGTATATTTAAGAAACAATAAATCTTGAGGTTGGGTTTGTCTTGTGAGACTATTTTTTTTTTTTTTTTTTTATGCCGATGCAAATTTAACCGGTCACTCAAGCTACAAAAATATTTGAAGCAACATCACTGTGCGATTTTTGGGTAGTGAACAGATGTGTGGTGGATTGTTTGGCTTGTGCGGTGTTGTTTGATGAATGAAACAGATTAGGAAATTTTATTCCAAGCACGACAAAACTGACTACAATTATCTTGTCTTAATTCTTGTTCTTTTATTGTTCTCTCTCCTTTAATACAGTTTGTACCTTTTTTTTCTTTTTTGTATCTTTTTTTTTTTTTTTATTTTTACTTGTACCTTCACTCAGTAACCTCTTTGTCTTAGTAGCTTTATTGCTTTGTTTGAAGTGAAATGATTAAAAAAACCCGCAATTCTCTGTATAACTCTGACAACAGATTCTGGGTTCTTGAAATTGAAACTGGTATGGAAAAATTAACATTATCTTTTTTTATCCATATTGAATTTGATGTGCACAACTTGCACAAAAATAAATCAGACTTCTTTACTCCTTGAATGAAAAGTGGATAAGATATTTGGAAAAATGTGTGGCACTAAATTGTGACAATGTTGAAAATTAGACTTGTAAATTTGAAAAGAAATAAATGCTGTTATGAGATTGGAGACCTTATTTGTCAATAAGCAAGCCTTGTAATTTTTTGAAAAGAAATGAATTCACTTAATTTCATCATTCTATTTGGCCTAAGACTTTTTTTCTTTGGATAAGTTACTCATAATTCTGAAGAGAAATTTTGTTCATCTCGGTTTCATAATTTCATCTGGTTTAAAATTTGTTTGAAAGAATTTGGAAACCAATCTTAGTAGTAAATTATCTTAAATGAAAAGTAATTAACTCAGAAAGGTTAGGGAATTTTGTCAGAGGTGTAGGTACCAGTGTTTGTGATGGGCTAAGGATGTGCAATTTGAAGAAATCTTGATTCAGTATCATGACTTTATAAATAAAGTGTAATGATTGAATCTGATGTTTTGTAATCCATTTAACATTTTCCTAATTTTTCATTTCAGCATTCAGAAAATGCTCTGCTCAAAGTCCGAACAATTGCAACACGCAGTGAGGCAGATATCATTCCAGGTAAAAATTAACAAGTGGCTGCTTTTATTATTATTATTATTATTTGCCTGACATGGAAGCATTTTACCAATTTCTGCATACATAATGTTCTTCCAACTCTCTTGTATGTTAAGAGAATAAGACCATTTTAGATTTAAAAAAAGAGGAATTTTCCAAAGTTTTCTTTCTCATAGTTAATGGGAATATTAGCCATATCTTTATAAGGAAACATTCAGCATTCATTAACCAAAAAGCCAGTGCTACTTTCAGTTGAAATTTATAAAGTAATTAATTCTCTTAAAACAATTTTTCAGGAAAATAGGTTTCTCAAGTCCAGTAGCTGCTATTGCTCTTTCCAGTATTGATGGGGGTTTCCTTCCTAACCTTTTATTTGAAATAGGGTGGTATATCAACATCTTGATTATACCATTCTTTTCTCTTTGAGTTATATGTACTATCCAGTTTAGTTGTTGAAAGTGCTCAAGTAATATGGTTTCTGTTATTTGGTACAGCTCTTTAGTAAATGGCTGGCTGTTGATTTTGTGTTCATCTGCCCTTTAACAGCTCTTGTTTTTTGCTATAGGCTATAGGACCCAGATTGTCTTGCTATTTAACCCATGTCTTGGGGAGACGACATGGATTCCTACCTTTCCCAAGGGTATTTAAACTAAAAACTATTAACTAAAAAAACTTTTAAACTAAAAAAAACACCCTGATGATGTCATTGTGCTAATGTCGAAAATACTTGGAATAAATAAATATGTATCAACATGGTAATTTTTTCTCTTCTCTTTAATAAGGATACCAAGAAGCTTGTCTGTGAATATGAGAGGATCCTATTGAAAATAAGTAGACAAAACTTGTCTAAAGTATTTCATGAGACATGTCTTAATGAAAACATGCTGCATATATATATATATATATATATATATATATATATATATATATATAAAAATTGTATTTCAGCTCTTAAAGAGAAATAAATTTTTTTTTCTTCTGGTCACTGCAGCTTGAAATTTTTTTTAGATTCACAAGCAACCAGTAATTTCTCTCTTTTCTGTCTTTGGTTGGCTGTTGCTCCTGGTTTCTTGATATCAAACCTAAATATCTGTCTATATTTCTGAGATGAGATGTTATGTACACTATTTACATTATACAGACTATTGTCCTCATCTTTGTCACCATATTTATTACAACATTTTGGCTGTTGCACGCTCCAGCCTTCTTCATACTTAAAGGATTAAGTTTAACATTCCAACCACCTGAAGAAGGCCGGAGTGTACAACGGCTGAAACATTGTAATAAATATGGCGACAAAGATGAGAACAATAGTCCAAATAATGTGAATAATGTACAGACCTAAATACTTCTGACCATATTTGGATCTCTAACGTAATAGTATTGAATGTTGTACTCCTGATAAAGTATTTTGTATTGTGAATAGAACATTGGGCTGGTAGCTGTGTTGTGTATATTTTGATCTGTATTGGGTCACTTTATTTATTAGGTTGGTGCAAAAATAATATCGTTTTTTGATGTTAAAAAATATGTCAAAAACGATATTATTTTTGCACCAACCTAATATTTGTAACGTAGTATTCCCTGGGGTTTGCTGCATCTGGCATCCCCTGGGGTTTACCATATCTGCTGCTCCCGCATGGTCCATGCAAGATTGAGACATAGCAAACTAAATATCTTTGCGTATTCAAATTGATCTCAAACTGTTTTAACATTTTCTTATTTTTATTTGGGGCTCTTCCAATGAAAACAGTTTTATCTTATGCATAATTGAAACGGACTTTATCTAAAAGGACAGTCTGCTAAGAAATTTGCCTTGGCTTAAAATTACAAATGGAAAAACGCAAAGAATTATAGGTTCTTTTCAGAGAGAGAGAGAAAAAAAACAAGAAAAATAGAAGAAAAGCTGAATATGAGAATATTAATTCTGCAAGAGAAGAATGGCACTAAGAATATCGATGCTGCTAGTTGGTAAAATAAAAAGAAGAAAAAAGAAAAACTTATTTGACTGATAAATAACAAACAAGAACATTTATAATTCAATGTGTTGCATGAGGGAACAACAACTGACAAAAAACAAATGTTAACCATGTGGTATACAGAAAGAGTATGTTTGTATTTAACTGTTATTGTTTGTTTTTTTGGTTGCCTCTAACCTAGGCTTCATCACCTCCAATGTCGGGCATGGGAGTTTATTGGCGGGGGGGGGAGGGAATTATAGATAGGTTAAACTTCTGGCCATAATATGTATTACAAACTTTTATTTGAGCCGGCTGTTTGTCGAACAAGAAACATTTTGCTCCCACTGAAGAGATTTTAGCCAGGGGTAAGAATTCGGTCAAATGTATAAATCTTTTGTCTAATTTTTTTTTTCTTTTTTTTAGGTCAGCTTGTATGTTAACCTTGAGGAGACGACAGCCTGATAATGCAAGCTTTGAGATTAGCTGGCTGGTCTTCATACCAGCCAATTAGATTGCTTCTCGCATTTCTTGCATTTCTTCCTTTCAATGGCGGCTTCTATGATAGTTTGCTGTATTCGATTTATTTTGTGTTCCAAGTGAGGGCTTGTGAAAAGGGTTCCATCTTTTTGGTACTGAAACTCCAATTGTGGCTCCATCTACAAAGCATAAGTGTCATGAGTTGGACAAAAATGACACATGGAAATGGTAGCAAGAAATAAATACCATAAATCATAAAAGAATGAACAATATTGGTGGTGGTGGTAGTGGGGAGGGTGGAGGTTTTAGGATAGAGTATCTTTTGAGGATGGTTCTTGGTAATGTAAATTTAAGGAATGTTCTTAAAATAGGTCCTTTCAAAAAGGAATGAATGTCGTTGAAATTTATTTTGTTAGTGACTAAAAGAGTAAGAAAGTGTTGAGTCTGCCGTGTGTGTGACTTGAGAGTTCCTGGATTTAGGTCCTACCTCATCTGCAGCATGGTATGAAAGAGGGTCGCTTCTTCTGTGTATTGCATCCCTTCAGGACATAGGCGATCATGGCTCTCCACAACTTTCTATCTCTTGTGGATCTTGCCAGTTTTTCTCACCTCTGTTCTGCCATACATTCACACAAGCTCATCAGGTAAATGGTTCACAGCCATCTCCTTTTTTTTTTTTTTTTTTTTTTTTTTTTTGTTACTTTTTTTTTTTGTTATTTTTTTCATTTCCCCATTTCACCCTATTTCCCAAATCTGCTTCTGTATGTGTGTGAGACACTCTTCTTAGAGTTTGCAATACTATACTGATCTTAAGCAGAAGAGCAAGGAAGTGGCACTTTTTAATCCAAGACAGAGTACACAGATACTGGGCTGATCCTAAGCACGGATTATCACCAGACCCAGACACAATATATACAAGTGTGTATATGTATTTATTTGTTATATATATATATATATATATATATATATATAGTTAAATTCCCAGATCAATTCTGTGGACAAGACAGATTAGTATAAATAAAATGACAATTGGAAAAAAGATCTTAGATTTTGCCGACGCGTTTCATCTTCCGACTTTTTCAAGGCAAAAATGAAATCGAAATGTTCTTACTATAAAGGTAATTTATATTAACCAGAAAAAAAAGCCTTAGACAGAAGCGTCTATCTTTTTAAATTTGGATTTTTTTTTAATGTAACTATAACAACAAGAACATTTCGATTTCATTTTTGCCTTGAAAAAGTCGAAGACGAAATGCGTTGGCAAAATCTAAGATCTTTTTTCCAATTGTCATTTTATTTATACCATATATATATACACGCACACCTTTTACTTTTGTTATTTTTATTATACCTGATTTTGATCAAAGCATTGACTCAAGTTTACCAAATGCATCGCATGCCTTTGAGAGTCTATAAATGTCTTTTTTTTTTTTTTTTTTTTTTTTTTTCTTCATATATGGGCAAAAGTTTCCCAGTTTTCACTTATCAGTCCTGATAGTCCAAAAGCATCTCTGTGCCCTTGTGGGTGGTGGTAAATTATTTTACACCCTACAACTCTTTATTCTACAGATGAATCATTGCAAGTCTCTTATTGCTCTATTACTATTTCGATGAAGTGTCAAGACAAATATTCTTCAGTTCCTGCAGTTCCAACATTTACAGCTAAGATTCACCATGCCACACATATTGTAGCAAACCATCCACCCTCATTCTCTTTGTATTCCATTAGTGAGATGTAAGTTCCTGCCAAACAGATTCTTCCAAAAAACTGATGCATTGTGCAATCAACTTTGTGCAAAGTGGATGCTTCCATGATCACTACAACTATCTGTTCATGTCTATGGTTAACCACATTTAATGTACACCGAAATTCCAGACATTATGCAAAGTAATGTTTGCTGTTTAGTGAGGGTGTCATCTCATCACACATGAATGATGCTGGTTTCTGAAATTTGGTATTTGTAATAGCATCTGTCATGCACATAAAAAATGCCAGTTTGATCAGAAAGCATAATTTGAATCTAACTGAGACCAATATGAGATAGAACTTTCCTGGATTAATGTTTTCATTTGTTAGAATGGTAGCCATCTTTGATTTTTAATCATTTCACCCCCAAGCAAGTCAGTAATGCCACTAGTACCACAGGAGGTTACAGAGAGTGAAGGTGAGAGAAAAGACAGTGTATAGCGGGGAACCAAGGAAAGGATAAATCTGAATGTGGTTCAAGAAGATAGAAGATGACAATTGATATTGCATTTAAATTTTTGAAGATTGTAGTTATCAGGAAAACAAGAAAATGGAAGGTAGTTCCACAGGCAGGAAGTGCAAGAAAAGAAAATTTTGCAGTAGAAGTGGTCGTTACATTTACTTAATTCAACAGTAAAAGAGTGGAACCTAGATGCCAATCTAGTAGCAATCTTAAACTCATGAAGTCCCAGCATCAAGAAAAAAAGCTTGTTAGAGCTGAAGCCATGAAAATATTTATAGAAAAGACAGAAAGTAACTGAAATTGAGATGCCATGTCAGGATCGATTATATTGCAGATCCTGCTTTGAATTTTGTCAAGAACCTTGAAATGAGTAGCAGAAGATATTAGCTAAATCGTCATAGCTTTTCATATACACCCCCACTCTCTCTCTCTTTCTCTCTCTCTCACACACACACACACACACACATATATATATATGGTGTGTATAGAATCAACAAAAGTTGATGTTACAAAGAGTGCTCAATGTAACATAGAAAATGCTCAGCAAGCTATATGTTATACTAGAACATACCTATTCTATTGTTAATAGACTCTCCCACATATAATAAGTAGTAGTAGTCGCCAGTGAGCTCAGAGAGTTGGTGAGTCAGTTGATGTCGGACATTAAAGTATCAGCCACCACAACTAGATTGCTGCATCATTAACTGTTATATCAAGTTCCTAACGTTTTGTACGTCAAACCTTTTTAGGACCGACTTAATGAAATACAAGCCTTCACTGAAACTACTCTATAACACTATAAATGATGAGAAAAGGTATTTAAATTTCAGCTGTCTTCACAACTTAATTTTACATACACATAGAATGCAAGCTTCACAAAATGCAATCTACAAGTGGTCAGGAAGAATAATAAAAATTTACTACCCTTCCTGACCACCTGAAAATTGTGTTTGATGAAGCTCAAAGTTGTGAAAGCAGCTGTAGTTTTTATGTCTGATTTTGATCAAAGCATCTTCAAGTGTGTTGGATCGAGTGTACTGCCAAGGTAGACAACTGTATCTATGACTCCATCACAGGTGGTTGGAAAAACGGTCCAGTGGGTAACAAGGTCAGTCATCAGTATACAGAAGATCGCTCATCAGAGCAACAGATATCTAAATCCCAGCAGTGAATCAAGGCATGTTGAAAATCCTTCCTGATATGCGGAGACAAATGTATATGTCAGCATCACTTTGCGAAAAACTTGCATGAGTACAATGGCAAAAAATAGTGTAGGTGCCAGAATATTGCTTTGCTTCACTCCAGATTCGACTGGAATAGGTTCTAAGAGTTCACCATTGGTACAGACATATGCTTTCATACTGTTATGAAGAGAGTGAATGAACTCTTTGAATTTTTCTGGACACCAAGCTTCAGAGGAATACCCCAAATAGTTGGTCTATGCACAGTTGGTCAATGCGTTTGTGAGGTCAATGAAACACTGATACATGCCTAGATGTTTTTGCTTACATTTCTCCTGAACCTATCAGGCAGTGAAGATAATGTTGATTGTTCTTTGATTCAGCCTAAAGCCACATTATGATTCAGGCAGAATGTTTGACACAACATGATCTAGCAACCAATGTAGCAGTGCCGTAGAAAACACTTTTCCAACAGCTGACAGTACCGATATCCCATGAAAGTTGTCACATATCTTTGGGTCCCTTCTTATAGAGTGAAGCAAGAATGGTGTCTCTCCCACAGCTGTGGAGTTGCATCCTTCCTTCTCCCGCACATTGTGAAATATTATATGCAAAAGACCTGAGATTACATCACCATCTTGCTGGAGTATTTCAACAGGTATTCCATCATTCCCAGGTGCTTTTCCAGAATTTATCAGATTAAAAACAGTAATCATTTCATCAATCATGGCTGGTTCATTGAGTTGGCAGATGATGGCATCAATGAGATCAAGATTTACTACAGACTTGTGGTTTAAGACATCATTGAAATTTTGTCTCCCTCTAGCCTTGATTTCATCTGGCTTACGTAGCAGCAGATTTCCACTTTTTGTATGAACAGGTACAAACACTGATGATGGTGGGCCATAAACTGCATGTAGTTGATGGTACAAAGACTTTGAGTCATGCTTGTCTGCAGATACCTGCAACTTTTATTTTGCCATCACGTTTTCTTTGCTGTTCTCAGCATTTGTTGGACCCTGGTCTTGCATTTCTTAAAATCTTTCTCTAGTTTCTCCTGTTTATTTCATGTCACAAGACAAGAGTTTGTTGTGCCTCTTTCTTTTCTTAAAGTAACCTTGTTGCTAACCCAAAATTTTCCTGGAACCAGTCTTCATGTTTCCTCTTAACAAATCCTAACGTACAGGAACTAGCATTATAGAGATGTTTACTAAAACTTGCACATATATCATCATTGTTGGTTAAGTGAATTGATTGCACTGCATCTTGGTAATCTATGAGTTTGCCAGGAATCTTTAGTTTGGATATGTTGATGTGCTTAATTGACTTTGCACAATGACACCTATGGATCTGAATCTGAAAGACACGCTCAAAAAGACACAATAGATATAGACACCTGGGAGGATCTTGCATCAGATCGGCAAACATGGAAAAATCTGATTGCTCCTGGTATCAAGAATTTTGAGAGCAGCAGGATAGAATATGCACATCAAAAATATGCCAGCAGATATGTGAGAGGCGTCAACCCTCTCCTGGAATGCGGATCGAAGGAGTTTCTTATGTGATCACATTTGCTTTTCAAAAGATATGTCTTCTCAGCCACATACATTGACATTGTGATATCAGTTACCAAGACGACATCCCGATGATCATATGTGCACAATCTGGCATAACATGTCAATTAGCCACTGAACTCGCACGGCATTTCCACATCCAGAAGGCAAGCTGCAGTAGGAAGATTGGCATGGTAGTAATGTGGGAAGAACTGCAAGACTCTTGCAGGTCCTAAAAGCTATTTGAGATGTCATGAAGTGATGATAGTTAAAATGTATGAAAAATTAAGAAAGTTTGAATGCAAGAGATGGTTTTATTCGGTCATTAGTTATATAGGAATCTGATAGGATAAGGAATAAATAGGAAACTTTTATAGATCTAATTTGTTTCGATTTTAGTAAAGCTTTCTCGGAGAATGAAATATGGAGGAGAAAAAGAAAATTCTGCTACTTTTCATTTTTGTGTTTGTTTATAAAAACTCTCAATTTTCAAGCAGTCTAATACAAACTAGCTTTAACTGAAAACAAAAGGATTAAATTTAATATTTCCAGTAAGCAAAATACCCTGGTGTATTTCAAACAAAAATTATATTGATTGGAATCGGTTTTCATTTTTTTAAATTTATATATTTTTTCAACATCAAAGTCGTTCGTTTTTTAGGTATCTGAAAAAACTAGTTAGTTCTCGGTTTTAAAAATCTTGCAAAACTAAAAAATAGTTTTCTGAAACTTTATTTGAGGAATATTAGTTGATTTAAAGTATAATTAATCTGATTTGAAACAAATATTACTTACTTCAAGTTTAAAATAATGCAGAAATGGATTTTTTTAAGCAAATAGCAGCTGTGTTTTTAACTGACAGTAGCTGTGTTTACGTGTTGACGAGGTGATGACAGATTGATTGTTCTATGGCGACATTATCTGTAAAACATAATTTAACAAAACAATGTGATCGGCTATTTTTATACAATTTTTAATTACTCTGTAATCTTAAAATTGTTGAAAAATATTCTCTGTAATCTAATGTTTTATTGAAGTTTAGAAATTTCAGCTTTAAATTTATAGTTATTGCTATTTTCTGAATGTCATGTATGGTCTACTGTACTTAGAAAATTGGCATGTTTATACACTAATAAAAAAAAATTCAAAATTCTTTTAAAAATCTCATTGCATTTTGATTTGTACTAAATTTTTCCATTCATGATTAGGAAATATTGTTTTTACTTAACAATATCACCTAATGGGATCAAAATAATGCAGAAATTTAAAAGATTTAAAACTTAGAGTTAAAGTTGAGAAATTAAAACAATTCTTGTAAAAATTCATTATTGATTGAAAAAAAAAATTTCATAAGACAATAGAGTCCTTAAAATATTTTATTTATAAAAGCAATTAAGTTTTTCTAATTAATGTCATTTTTCTATTTTACGATTAAAAAGCAGTTTTTCAGTAAATGAGTAACTTCTGAAAAAAAAAAAAATTGAAGATTTACATTCTCCAAGGAATTAAATTAAATTTTGATCCAAATAATTTTTATATTTATTAAAAGCAGGATGGTTTTAACTAATATAAAAATTATTTGGATCAAAATTTAATTTTTCCAAATTTCATAAAATTAAGTGGGGGTAACAGCTTAAAAAATATTTTCCCAAGATTTTCTTTATATATATATATATATATATATATATATATATATATATATATATATTTAAAAAATAATTTCATATATTTATGAATAAGTCCAGAAAATCTCGTTAAAATCCAGCAATTTGATTTTTGCAAGAATTTCCAAAACAATGTTTAGTGCAAGAAAAATGCTAAATTTCCTATAATAATCGTTGGCCTACCACTCACCTGGGAGGGGAAGAAGAAAAAAGATTTTTAACCAAAATTTTGAACATGCTAGAAAGGATTAAAAAGCAAAACTTATCATCCAAATTCCGATGAATAGAACCCACAGCAGTATCGAAAATAGGACAAGAACAGTGCGGGTACATCAAAGACACTTAAAGATGGAACATGATATTTATGCTCAGAATGTTATCAGAAGGACACATACTTGTTTTATAGATTACATAAAGGCATTTGATAAAGCACACTGCAAAGATCTGTTAGAACTACTCATTAACTTTGGTATATTTGGGAAGCGATATTAGAATAATTAATACTGTCAACAAACCATCTGCATACAGGTAGAAAAGGAGATCAACAGATATATAAAAATAGGGGCATAAGACAAGGATGTGTCTTCTCACTGGACTTATTCAATTTATACAGCAAGGCAATTCTGAGAGAATTAGAAATCCTACCATGTTTCATTATTTGCGGCCACAATCTTAACAACGTAAGATATGCAGATAACACAGTGTTGATAGCAGACACAGAAAAAAAGAAAAAAAAAAAAACAAAAAACGACAAGCTTTTACAGAAGGTAGTGAAGGAAAGGAAGAAGAAGAGAGTAAACATAAAATGCAGACAGAATGCATGGTTGTTAGCAAAGAGATGAGCCCAAATTACAAATCAAAGGTACCAAAATCAAACAAGTACAAAAATTTAAATATCTGGGAACTCTTTTAACAGAGGATGGAAAGTGCAAGAAGATAGAAGGCGTAGTTGTTAGCAAAATGAACGACCCAACATGCAGATTACAAACTGGAGATACCAAAATTAAATAAGTACAAAAATTTAAATTATCTCAGAAGTGTTCTAACAGCAGATGGAAAATGCACCACTGAAATCCCAAAACACATCGGGACAGCCAAATATGCATTTCAAAATCTAAGCAGTGTATTAAAAAAGCAGAAAAAGTTTGTTAGAAACAAAGAAGACTGAACTGTTGCATAATATCAGTCCTTCTGTATTCCATTGAATGCTGGACAATCTCCTCAAAGATGAAGAAGTGACTTGAAGAAACAAATGTGGTTATACAGAAGGATGCTGAGGACACCATGGACTGAACATGTGAGCAATGATGAGGTTTTGGAGAAAATGAGAACAAAAAAGAAACTTAATACTTAACATCAGGAAGAGATGGTTGAAATTTCTGGGGTATATAATGAGGAAGGAGTGCTTGGAAAATCTGATACTCACAGGACTGATTGAAGGCAAGAGGAACAAAAGAAAACCATGCCTAATACACTTGATGGGCTTAAGCAATGGATGACAGAACAGGGTTTAGGAGAAACCATGAAAAGACATAAATAAATCATTAATTAAAAGAGGCAGGAAATTGTGGAGAGCCATGATTGCTTGATGAAACATGGCACATACAACAAGGATGTAAGGTTATTAAAAAAAAATGAGGTGGTGTAGATTTGTCACCAAACATTGTCGTCTGCCACTAGGTTGAGGTCATTTGTCTCCTGCCCACACAATTTCAATTAGAATAGGATTGTTTCAGCTTGATAGATTGGTCTACTGGATTTTTTTTTTTTTTTTACCGCATGTAGGTGAATATTTTCAGTGTTCCACCCCCTCTCCATGTTAGTATATTAGGTAGTTTAGCCAGTTATACTTTGATCTTTAATCTTTATTTGTTGAAAATCACTTTGTCATGATTTCAGATCAGCCCTCCAGCGTGTTTTTTGTTATTACTATGTCGGTATATTAATCAATTCACCTCAAGCAAGGGGATAATGCCACTAAGATACAATGGGGTTTCTGGGAGTGAAAGAAAATGAGATGACTTTATGAAAAGGAACCCAATCCTAAACAGGAAACAAGGGATAAGTCTTGGCTCCTGTTCAAACACTGAGGATGGCAAACCTATCTACTCCTTACATACATAGACACACACAGTGCACTTACATCCATTAAGAATCAATCACTTTTTCTTTTAAACAGAGTTCTTGGGTTGAATGATGACCTTGTCATTTGTCGAAAAATAAAAAAAAGGCTATGACGTTCAACAAAAGAGTGTGATGTGTATTCTTATCAGAATCTTTTTAAGGGGAGAGTGTTTGGTTTACTCCTTATTCTTTCTTTGTACACTTGCTCATTGTTTGTAAATTCTGATCAAAGGAACAAGCAGACATTGATCAAGTGGACAGTCTTGAATAGATTTCCCTCCCAACAAATCTAAGAATGACTGTAGCCCTTCAACTATTTGTGTCAAGTAATCAGACACAGGTGTGTGGCTGATAATTTCTGAAATTGTTTTCTTTTGCCTGTGGTGCATCTGATGTGTGCTTTTCATGACATATTCTACTTCGATTGATATCAGTTATCAAGGTAACCATTAACATAGAGAACAAGCAGTGAAATGTAGAATTCTTTGGAATCTTATATTTATTCTATCAGAAATAGTGGAAGTGGTGAGATTAATGATAGATTTCAATGCTGTTATTTATTGGATCAGGTACCCAGTGAGGAAGTGATGAAATTGTCATATGATTTGGTGAAATGTATTTAGATGTAAATGTTTTTAATGTTATCTCTCTCTATAGAACAATATTGTTGATGAACTCCTGTAAAATTAAACTTTCTTTACTGCTTTTGTCTTTTTGAATTCCTCATACATGCATTCAAATTTAATTTCTTGCTGTTGTCTCTCTCTTTCAAATGAATTTTCCTGTTCACCAGTTTTGGTTTCAGGACCTTTCATAATTATTGTTTGTCCTTAAGCTCAAAATCTGTTTGGACCAAAGAAAAAAAAAAAATAATCTCAAGAATTCCGTCCTGTTTTTGTGCCAAAGCTTCAGTGATTGATTTGGTTGTCTAGTATGACCCCACTCCCAAGTTAGACCAGAGAGCCAAATTTGAATTCTAGTCAATTTCATTAACTTACACTCAACTACTTTTGGAAAGGGGTATAAATTCATCTCTCCTTCCTTAAAATAATACGGCTCGTATTTGGAAAAAATATTATTCTGAAGAAAAAAAAAAAAAAAAATTGCTAATGCAACATTCTCTCACAAAAATAAGAATTATTCTTAGAATTCAAAATGTTTCTGCTTTAATGAATACTCAAATGGTTGATAAGCTGTAAAATAAAAACAATCCATTCCCTCCCAAATTAAACGAAGAATAAATTAGAGTGGTCCGTAAGTCTTGTCACTCTTATCTCAGATGGCTGACATGGGGTTCTACAGTTTGGAAGAAAGGGTTAGGGTGATAAAAACTTTCGAACCACCTTGTCTGCTGAATCTGCTTTTCAGATTTGTTTGATTTCCTTCCACGTTCTTGTAAAATGATCGCATTTCTTTAAACACTTTCAAAAGGAATGTACAGAGTGGTCTGAAAGTTTTGTCACCCTAA
>OZ010610.1:20960991-20993491 GCA_963932145.1 Acanthosepion lycidas
GAAAAGTGTGTACATAAATATATATATATATATATATGTGTGTGTGTGTGTGTGTGAAAAGTATGATACAATATGGTAATCTGTATGGAATTTCCAGGAGAATATAGATCCAGTAAGTTCTCTATTTAAAAAAAAATTTTTGAAAACTTTCTGAACTCTCCATGTTTTTAATATTATTTACAGAGAATTTGTTGAATGAAATACAGGGGGTTAACCTTGATCTAACTTTTCATTAGTTTAAAGTACTTTCATATCCTGCTAAATCTTAATAAATACATCTAATATATAAATGTTCAGGATTCAAGGTATTTAACCTTTATAAATAAGTTTTCTCTGAATATAAGTAATAATCATTTAATTCAAATCTCTTAGGTATTTTAATTTAAATTTCTTGGTTAATTATCTAAAGAGCTTATGAAAAGTTTTTGCTAATTTAAAAATCTTTAAAAATGTTTTCTTTTAATATTATTTACAAGTTGTTGAATGAAATATGTTAGCATTGTTATTTTGGCTGTTGAGAGAGCAAGTTGGGATTGTTTCCAATTCACACCTGAACTAACTGCACTTTATGCTCTTCTCCCTTCCTTAAATGACATACTGATGTTAAATCTGAGGTCAGTATATCAAAATAGATCAACATGCTCTCTGTCTTTTCCCACTCTCTAAGTAAGGTAGCAATATCTCTTGATTTTAACCTGGAGTATTTTTTTTCCATTTTATTTGTGATTTGTTTGTCGGCCTTGAAGATTGAGTGCTGTTTTTTTTTTTTTTTTTTTTTCCTTTGAGCTCTCATGAAATAAAAATTATTACCTATGGGATGTTTGATATTTAATTATATACATGCATAAACTGAGGTCTGAAATTAAAACAATGAAGGAAGAAAAGGAAAGAGGAGAATGAAATAAACTTCATAAATAGGATGGTTAGAAAAATGATACTCACCCCCCCAAAAAAGAAAGACGAAAAAGAAACAAAAGGACAACAAAGAACAAATTAAATACAAGAAAATTGCAGTAAATAATAAGTGTTCATTTCAATGATACCAATATACAATTAGGACAGGTGAAGTCAACTGGCAGGTGTTTTGAATGAATATCAGATCAAGAAACATTTGAACAGGGGCACGGTATATTATCTTTAAATTTAATTATTTCAAATTCTATCTCTGCATTTTTTTTTTTTTTTTTTTAATTAAACTGGTTTACATTTCTACATTTTTAAATATTTGTGGCAAATATCCACTTTATTGGGAAACCACCAAGCCAAATTTCCCGACTCAGGATGGACTCCCATTTAAATGTAATATTGAGAATTAACACTAAATAATGTGCTAGCATGCCCATATATATATATATATATATATATATATATATACACACACACAATCTGAGGTAAGTTTTAACATAATATTTAAACTAGAAAATGATGAAACCTTGCTGTTAAGGTACTGTGCTTAAAGTCTAGATAGCATAGAGGGAAGTTCATCTGAACAATTACCATGAAAGTGTTTACAAAAAAAAGACACAGGGGAGTTACATTATGGTAGTGGGAAAGGGACTGAAGCTGAGATGCCCCAGGGTCAGATTCTTTGAATTTTATCAAGAATCTGTAAATATGTAGCAGGAGGACATGATCAAATGTGGCAACAATATTCAAAGCCAAGACAAATTATAAATATGTAAGATAGATTCTGGAAAATTGTTGAGGATGACACCAGGAACCAAATTTCCTAGCAGCAGACCTCGTAAATGATTCAATATAATCTTTCCACTTTGTCAGCAGAAAACGCTAATCCGAGAAGGCGCAATGAGTCACTCTCATAGAGGTTAGCATCAGCCATGCTAATAGGTCAGATTTTCAAAATGAGTCAGGGTTCATTTTCTTTTTGTTTGTTGAGTCTCTTGACCATGGTGCTTCAACAATGATTTTAACTTTGGGGAAAACCAAAAGTTGCATGGAGCCAAATTGGAGTATTAGTAGTTAGAGGTGGAGGAGGACCTGTGTGTGTCTGTGTTTTGCTGAAAATTCTTCATCAGAAAGAAAAAAAATCTTCTGGTTCAGTTACACAGTATGCAAGCTCACTGCTGAGTAACCCCACAGGAGTGTGTTTTCATGCTTGCACATCAAGGTCACCTATTTCTCAATTGATTGCTGAGTTTTATCAAGGTTTATTCAAAGTATATTTTGGACTGGCTCTGTAGAAATAATACAAGTTAATGAATTCTTCTGCATAAAAAAAACAAACCATTAAACCCCTTATCTTAAGTTCACTATTTACATTATTCGGACTATTGTCCTCATCTTTGTCGCCATGTTTATCACAACATTTCAGCCGTTGACGCTCCGGCCTTCTTCACCTGGTTAAGGCAGTGAAGAACTTTGAGAGGGGAATTAATAGGAGATAACTGACATCCATTAGACATGGCACGTGGAACTAGAACAGTCTACCCCAGTGAGTGAAATAAAGGGTTCAGTTTGACATTCCAACCCCCTGAAGAAGGCTAGAGTGTAGAACGGCTGAAACGTGATAAACATGGCAACAAAGATGAGGACAATAGTCCGAATAATTTAAATAGTGTATATAATACCTCATCCCTTATCCTAAGATATTTAAAAAATGAACACTCATAAATGTATTATGGATCATAATTAACTTAGAATCTGAATTTATATATATAAAAAAATGTGTGTGTATATATATATATATATATATATATATATATACACACATATATATAATTCACAAGGACAAAAATGTTTAGAAAGTGCTTTAATTGCTTGTTGATTCACGGTAAATTTGTCTCCAGGCTCTTAAATGTTTCACCATTACTGACAGATCGTCTGTTATCACAATGTGCAACATTTAACAGCAAAGATGATGGAAAGAGAATGAATCTAAATGGAAATGGCTAGATTTTATACACAAGAAATGAAAAAAAAAAAAAATGCAAGGACTTTCGACGCAAGTATCAATCACTGAAGTGAGTGCTTGGAAGGGATTCAAGAATTACTCCTTGATATGTCTCTGTCAACCGAAATGACCCCCGGCCTTGAATGTGCATGACGGGAAATGCAGATGGCAAATGACAATTTATCGACTAGCACGGGACCAAACAAAAGCAACTGGCAACATCGATGACAACTACACGACAACTTCAAATTTTAAGACATGAAAAAAAAAAAAATGTTTTTAATTTAAAATTCCCAGCATCTCTCGTTTGTGCACATGTGTGGCCGCATCAAAGCTAATCAAATTTTGGTATTAAAAAATATTTCAGCCCACTAATTGAAAAATGTATAAAATGGATGCACATTAGTCGAGGGATTCACTACATACAACATATTGATGTTTTTCTTTATCTTTTATCCTTATTTATTTCAGGTTTGTTATCTGTCAGTTCTGATGTGGTGAGGCCGTTCATTATGGGATGTGAAACAAAGCATTCAAAGCTAGTGCAGATTGGTTTATCTTCTGTCCAGAAACTTGTTTCTCATGAAGTTATTTCATTGGTAAGTTGCAACGCTGATTGTCTGCACACAAATGCTTCCCCCCACTAACCTTGCATGCATGAGAGACGGTGCTCAAAAATACAGTTTTCTTTTCAGTATGTGAATAGTGTAAAAAAGAATATCTATTTTAGTTTTGATGAGCCCTAAAAAAATTTTTTTTGTAATCCTTGTGGAAATCCAGGTAAGAGAACACCTGAATTGGCAACATGTTCATAGATAAGGTCTGTCTTAGTTGACAGAGCAGTTGTTTTTATTTGTAGTTCAGTCGATGTTTTTTATTTTTTTTTTATTTTTTTTTTTATTACAATTGTCATCTTTTATCAGTGGTTTTGGTTAATCATAGTCAACATCAGAAATAAGCAATTCCTAAGTTTTACTTAATAATTGTCCCAAAATACACTTCAGAATTACATAAGTGAAATGATGGTGTAATCAAATTTATAACGAAAAGGAAAAAAAAAAAAGATCATATGTTGATGTTTTTAAAATCAATGCTAATCTATCCATCACACAACGTTTTTTGATTATTCATTGTTGTAATCAATGAACAAATTAAAACATTTTTGATAATCCAAACTTGCGCAGTGAAACCACTTCTTAATTGTTGGTGTTCCCAGGTCCGTCCTGACCCCGTGTGGTAGCACCTGTTAGGGTCCCATCTATGGGCAAATAGTGAACTATTACCAGCAATACATTTTTTGAAAAAAAAAAATATTACCAGCTTTACTTTTTTGAAAAATAATTATTACCAGCAATTCATTTTTGAAGGAAAAGTATTACCAGAAACAGATTTTTGACAAAACAAAATATTACCAGCAATAAAAAATTGTCGGCATTAAATAACCCATTGAGGTTGATATGCTGTAAAACAAACCAAACCAAACTTGTGCATTGTCATGGCTCAGTGATCCTAATGTGTGCGTGACAAGCATTGTTGGGACTTGGCGAGCCTAACAGATGTTGCTGGGGCTCGGTGAACCTAATGTATATGCTGGGTGTCACTGGGGCTCGGTGATCTTAATGTGTGTGCTGGATGTTGCCGGGGCTTGGTCATCCTCACGTGTGCGCCAAGTGTTGCCGGGGCTTGGTCATCCTAACATGTGCAATGGGAGTTATCAGGAATAATGTGAAATAACTCTTTAGATAATTATCCAAAATAAATTTTATATTTAATGTCTAAACAGAAGTACTTTTAGTTCTCTCTAATATATGACAATATTAATAATAATATTCATAGATAATTTTTAGCTGTGTTGTAGTTGAATCTGATATACCATAATTCCCCACGTATAATATGTCTTCATCCATAATATACATCCCTAAAATTGTGCTGAAAGTGTGTGAAAGTGCTTCTACTTACACATAATATGCACCCCTTGTTTGGTAATCAAACCCTATAAATTGTACCTCTCCAATTTAATTATGGTCAGCGTTTCCTACTCTAATTTAAGCTGTAATTGAAGATATTTATCAAAATTTCCGATCATCATGATTCTAAAAGGAAACAGAAATACCTATATTTTACTTACTGCACAGAATCATTAATGTGTTTTTGTTCGATAAAATGTGCAATCTACTGGATCTGTATGTAGTTTTTCACAATGGTTTTAAACATAGAATAATATAAAATTTTTTATTGCTGGTAATATTTTGTTTTGTCAAAAATCTGTTTATGGTAATATTTTTCCTTTAAAATTGTATAGCTGGTAATAATTTTTTTTTTCAAAAAAGTATTCCTGGTAATAGTTAACCATAGCTGGGACCCTAACAGGTGCTACCACCCCGGGTCAGGGTGGACCTGGGAACACTAGCAATTAAGAGGTGTTTCCATGCTCCTCAAAACCTCCTGATCAGAGGCCTTGCTGCTGGATGTAGTTTATAGTCTTACCCAGGGCGCGGATGTAGTTTAACGTCTTATCCAGGACGTAAATTCCATCCTTGAGTATAATAAATCCCCTTAGTATTGTCATCGTTATGTAAATAATTTTTAAAATGTTGTGCCATACTATTCATTAAAACCTCAATGACATACATATATTTCACTAAAATATTTAATTTTTCACAAAATTAAACACTAGCAGGAGAGCCTGGTGTTGCCCGGGGATGTAACAGTAAGAGATAGATGAAGTATCGACCATCATAAAGACTGAAAAATAAAATTGACAAAGATTATTGTTTAAGGTTGACGGACACGCATGTCTTAATTAGTTTTTTTTTTTTTTTTTTTTTTTGTTTTTGTTTACAAATTGGTCAAACCCAAACTCAAACAAAAACATTGTTTTCAATCATTATGAGTCTATCGATTGAATAGAATTTTATTATAAACAATTGTCTTGTAAATGGAATTTTTAAAGCATTCTGAATGTAAAAATAAAGAAAATAGTGTGCAAGACAATAAGAAACACTACCTGCCAAAAAAAAGTGAAGTTTTGTTGAAATCGGCTGAAAAATGTAGGAAATCTGATCCCATATATAAATGAACACACACACACAAAAAAAAAAACAAAAAACAACCTGGGTTTTATAAGCATAACTCGATATGAGTTGTCCCCTTTCATTCTGGCAACAGAATCGTGTTTTCAAATTGATTTTGTGCAAAAACAATTGTTTTTCCAATTTTTGGTGCTGTCAGAACCACCGCAAGGTAATTTTAACTGTGAAGTTTTGTTGAAATTGGTTGAAAAATGTAGGAAATCCGATCCAATATATAAACGTACAGACACACACACACACACACACAATCTGTGTTTTATAATAAGTAAGATTTATCATTCTTCATGTGACTTCATTTGCTGTATGAAAAGTTTATCTTGCCATTGTAGGTGACTCTTATCTCTGAACAATAGTGTTTGAATTTTGTTGTGTTGTCATATCCTTCTATGCCAACAGAAAACAACTTTGAATGGAATTAACAATAAGAATACTGCAATTGATAGACCTTGAAGTAATATTAATAATGCAAGGTTGAAATGAAGCCGATGTTTAGCCATTGCATGTTTCTCCTCCTAATTTCTGTTTCAAAACTTATTTTGGGGGGAAAAGTGAATTGTTGTAACATTTTATGTTATCAAAATATGACAGATCTTGCATATTCCCTGTTATTAAGTTTTAAATAATTATGGTAAATATCATGTCTGAGAGACGTATCAAATACCTTTTATAAACAATTGTTAATTGTAATCAACACCCATCTACTTTGTGGTTTATTATCTATTGTGTTAACTGAGGGTATTTGTAATTTTGCTGTTTCAAATAAGAGGTTTTTTAAGCTGAGTAAAAATTTCTGAAACTGTGTACTTGTCTATAATATGCCTCTTTTAATCTTTAATTTTCCTTCAAAATCTTTCGTATTATACACAAGAAAATATGGTAAATAAAGAAGGCTGGAGGGCACAACAGCCAAAATGCTATGATAATAAAAACAAAGCTGAGGATAATATTAAAGAATAGAAACAATGTTTAGCCATTGCCTGTTACATTTCAAAACTTTTTTTTGATTTTGGGGCAATGATGCCAACTAGACATACCCAGTAATACATTTTAATGTGTTAATTAAATACTATTTTTGTTTGATATTATATTTCTATATATTAATAAACTATGAAAATAGTTTTTGATTAGGGATAAAGAGAGAAAACTATAAAAAAACAAAAAAAAACAAAACAAAAAAGAAATCAAAATATAAAGGAACTTTAACTTGTGAGTTTAACAATTAGACAATGCTGAATATCAGCTTTAGTAGCTTTATTTTATTAAATAGAACTCTTGGTAATTAGATGGCTTTTATACAGAATGGTTAATAGTGAAAGTGGATAGGTTGGGGTAGTTTGTTATCATCACAGTGAAAAAAAAAAAACTGAGACAAAAGATGATCAATTTTGCTTTTGCCCGAAGATGTATGGCCAATATATTAAATACCAATTGTTATCAACACCTAGCTACTTTGTGTTTTATTATCTATTCTGCTAAATATTGTGTAAATCTTTGTTTTAAATAAGCAGTTTTTTAAGCTGAGTAAAAAATTTCTGAAAACACTTACTTGTCTATAATATGACCCAACCCTAAATTTTTGCCTTTACTTTTTGTTCAAATTGTCTCATATTATGCACAAGAAAATAAAGTATATCCATAAGGTATTTATTTTTTATTTTATTTATTTATTTTTTTTTTTTTAGTATCTTGTAAAGTCATTTTGTGGACATTTTTTTGTTCCTTAAGTTGCTGTGCTGCATGCTGTGGTTTCTTTGGTATTGTTCTTAATTTCACTCCATCACTTTTTCCTTCTTTGCCTGTTACTCTGTAGTGCTTGGGAGAGTAATTGGTTAGGTGTTTTCCCTTATCCTCGACAGACCTATGCCATATTTTACAGAAATGTTTCTGTTAACTATTTTTAATAATACATAAATATAAACCAATTTCCAAAAGAAGTTCTATTTCTTGGCAACAAAAAAAATTCTCAGATTTGTCTTTTTCTTGTTGTAAATTTTATAAATAAACCATTCCATGTGAAAGAAATATTTTTTCTTTTTTTTCTAGTCAAGGGGTGTTGAATTGTCTTAACAATTCTGTAGTAAGAAAAGATTTTGATGGGTCTGTTTGATCTGACAGTGATTAATAATTTGTTTATCTTATTAATATTATTATTATATTATCTTAATTTGTAGCTAACTAATTTTCTTTAATTACATGTTATGAACATTGTTTTCTTTTTGGATCAGTAAAAGAGATGTGCAGATACAGTGTTCACTTTAACCTTAATCTACGAAAATATTCAAGAACCGAAAATAGTCCTTATCACAATAGAGTAGATTTAGAAGCAATTCAACTTTGGATTTTTCAGTTTCCAAAACTCTGTCTTGATCTCTAACCCTATTATAAGTTAGGGAGCTATTTATAGTCAACATTGTATAAATTTTGGTTTGTATATTTAGGTATATAAACATAATTTCCAGTTTGCACTTCTATATAGGTAAACATTACATAGCAGCCCAGGCATCTGTCAGTTAAATGACACACATTTGGGTGATCATATTTCTTTTGATTCATGACTGACTAGGCAGATTCTCCCACAGTAGGCCGCTGTTTCTTTCACCAGTAGACTGGTTGTCAACCAAGGCTATAGGACCCAGTCTATCTTGTTATTCAATCCATAGTTGGCAGAAGAGGAGATGGGTTCATCCCTTTCCTTAAGTGTATTTGCATGTAAATGAAAGTAACAAATCTGACTGGAATTCAAATTCTGCTCTCTGATTTCTCAGTGTAGGGAAGAGCAGGAAGTGTATGTAGAGTTCTACTTTACAACTTCATTACCCCACAATGCACATTCACCCAGGTATATGCATTTGTTTTTACTACTTTTGTACAAAGAAAAATATCTTGTATTTTGGGGGGATATATTTTTCTTAGCTTGAAGAAAAAAAAAAAAAAAGAACAAAGTCTAGATTCATTACCTGTTTTAATGGTAAGTCTGATCAATTCAATAATGTCAAATTGGCAACTGATCTTAAAAAATAACCTTCAGTCTGTTGTTAACTGGGGCAAGAAATATCTTTCTAATTTTAATACCTTAGATAACCATTTTTACCTTTCATCAGCATTGCTGATGCCAACCTCCAGTTGAGGGACTCTGTGCACATTTTTGGTCTCATGTTTTCTGCCGACATGAAATGGAATGTCTATATTGAATCAACTGTTAGAAAAATTGGTTTACATTGTTGTTTTAGATAGATTCTGGTGAGAAAATGATCTTATAGCTTTATAAGACTACCATTCATTCATACATTGAATATTGCTGCCACATTTGGTCTGGTGCTTCTGTGATGTATATAGAGACTCTTGACAAAATCCAAAGAATTTGCTATGTCATTGGTCCTGACCAGGCATCTCAGCTTCAGTCGCTTTCCCACCATCATCATAATATAGCTTTCCTGTGCCTTTTCTATTAATATTTTCATGGTAATTTTTCTGGTGACCTTTCCTCTTTTTGTACTTAGACGTTATAAAGTGCAGTACAGAAGGTCCTCGGATTACGTCAATCTCGACATAATGGCATTTCATGGTTATGACACCATCTCCCATGATATAATACATTGTCACACAGCAGTATGTGAGGAAGATGATGTTGTTTCTTCACTGGAGGTATACCATATATTGGATTGGGCTGCATTCACTATCTCTTGTTTGTGTGGACTTTTTGGGGGAAACTTTATTATTTTTATCATGGCTCCCAAGCATAAGGCAGACTTGAACTTGTGCTTATGTAGGTGAGTTCCAACCTATGTTGAAAATCGGATTACGTCACACTGTAGGAATGGATCTCTGTAAGTTGAGGATCCTCTGTGCTAGAATTAGCAGCTAGGTCTCATCATTTTATAGTTGAAATGGCTAGATGTAACTGTAGGTTATATGCTTGTAGATAAACAATATAATAAATAAATAGTGTTTATTTTTGTTGTCAATTCTCAAGAATAAAGAAAATTTATAAATTCACATTCTTATGTTCTGGTTTTAATAAAATTCTAATCATTGTTTTTTTTAAAACAGTGAACATTGCCAAGTAGTGAAGGCAGTTAAAATCATAGCGTTGTCAAGGGAAAAACAATTCTTTTAATAGAATTTTTTTGTGAGAAGGAAAGTTAAATATTGTTATAAAGAAATTAAAAAAAATTGTATGCAAAAATTGTTTTCTTGGTGTCTCAGAATCCTCAGGTTAGGGTACAGGATAATCAATTGCATATTTGGGTGTCCTTTCTGTGGCTTGCGAGATATATATATATATATATATATATATATATATATATATATATATATATATATATATATATATCTTACTCAATAAGAGCAGGAAAAGATGGGTTGAAAAAGGTTGCTATCAATCCTGGTTGAATATACCATTTTAGGCATGGTGTCTTTTTGGGAAGGAGGCAGGTTGGTAGTAGCTTTAAATTTATCCCTTCCCAACATACTTTATTACAAATTTATTTCTATGTACACACACACACTTATATATATATATATATATATATATATATATATATAAAACTTAGCTACTATATTTCTATAATGTTCACTCCCCTCTAACTCTTCAAATGTCGAATGTATAACTAATTCTAATTTCTATATTTCCCTCCCCTCTATAACCTCTTTACCTATATTAATTATAATGTATAAACTTTCGCTACTCTAAGATCTCCCCAACTCTCTTTCCATTAATCGCTTACATCCTTTTATCTATATATTTTAAATTTATTTTTAAGCCCCTTTTTATGCCTCTTAATTTTAAATTAATATTTCATTCTTTGTATAACCCCCAAATTAATGTCATGAGGTTAATATTCGGGTTTGAGTTTATAAAACTTCTTCTCTTTAAGACAAATACCTTTCACTCTCTCCTGACCTCTAACTTGCACCTTTCGTCTGACTGAAACATTGAAATGGATAAATTCATTAAAATTATATGCAAAAAAGGGGTGGGGGGGGGTCGTATTATACATGTGTCCACATTTTCAGAATTTTTTATTCAGCTTAAAAAACCTTTTATTTGAAACGGCAAGATTGCAAATACACCTAGTTAGCACAATAGAGAATGAAGCAAAAAGTAGACAGGTGTTGATAACAATTGTTTACAAATGATATTTGATATGTTGGTAATATTTGTTTATTTCTCTATTCTTGCTATATAGAAATCTAATAAAGTCCTATCAAACAGAAAAATATGATGGATTAATTTATACCTTAAAAATCTATTACCTGGTATGTCTAGTCAGCACCTTTCCCCAAAAATTTGAAAGTAAGTTTTGAAATGAAAATGAGTAGAAGTAACATGCAATGGCTAAATATTACATTCACTTTTATTGTTTAATATCGTGAAAAATTAAATATTTTAGTGCAATGGATGTATGACATTGAAATTTTAATGGATGATATGGTACATTTCAAAAAAAAAAAAAAAAAAAAAAATTACATAGGGATTGCTGTACTTTATGTACTGCATTGGGACGTAGGTAATCATGGCCCTCCACAACTTCCTGTCACTTGTAGCTTGATCAGTCCAAGAACTTTTTCTTGTCACTTTCTATATATATATATATATATATATATATATATATATTAAATAAAAATAGACCACTTTAAGGTTCCATGTAATAAATTATTTCACCACAGCCCTTTTAAAGGACTGCAGATCATCAGAGTTTACTTCCAAAGGTTGAAACAAAAAATGAAAAGAAATTTACACATTTTTGACGGGCCGTATTAAACACATGTAAATTAACGAAGTGAGGGGGGAGAGAGTAGACATGAGTGAGTTAGAAGACATTGACACATTTAAATGGTTAACTTAACGGAAGTTATATATTGATATTGAAGGGGCAGAGGAAAAAAACAGAAAAAATAAAAAAGGTGGCATGTAGCACCCAGTTGCTTTTGGCCCTCGCCTCGCCTTCTCCGAGTGGCACGTAGCACCCAGTTGGTTTTGGTCCTCGCCTAGCCTTCTCCGAGTGGCACGTAGCACCCAGTTGGTTTTGGCCCTCGCCTAGCCTTCTCCGAGTGGCACGTAGCACCCAGTTGGTTTTGGCCCTCGCCTAGCCTTCTCCGAGTGGCACGTAGCACCCAGTTGGTTTTGGCCCTCGCCTAGCCTTCTCCGAGTGGCACGTAGCACCCAGTTGCTTTTGACAAGTTTATGTGTAGCAGCCTGTCACATTTGCCCCACTTATGTGTCAGTGTGTCACGCCTTGGCCTATGCATAGTGTTATCTGTGAATTCTGTGAAAAATATTATACATGAAATAGAATATATTTACCTACACATGCATATTGTCTTATATGTGTGTAGAGACAAAACATTTTACAAATGAAAAACCTGTAACGTTAATAAAAAAATAAAAACAAACTGTTTTTATTTTTGTTTTTTGTCATTGTTTTAGTTGTTTCATGGTATGATTGTCGTTAAATATTTGCGTCATAAATTCCATCATATTGGTCACTGTTTTTGCAACTTGATTGGATGATTGCCTTTTTCAGGTTTTTTTTATTTTTTTTTTTTTTATTTTTTTAAAAGAGCCTGTGACTTTAATGTAAAAGAATTTAGATTATATTGATTTTTCACACAGAATCTAATTTCATTATTGATCTGCCTTACATCCAAAGATCCTGTATTTATTGTGGTTGTCCAGTTGTTTTCTTGTGCCCAGGTGTTGGAAAATACTTGTTGACATTTCTGGACAAATAACAAGATTTTACATTATATGACATTGATGTTTTTTAAAATGCCCTTCTCTGTCAGCTCAATGTATGGTTAGATTTTTGTAGCAGAAATATTGTCCATTTGAATTTTTAAGAAAACTGAACTTAATTAAAATTCTTTTAAAATTTTAACTTCAACAGCAAGTTTGTTTTATGGATGGAAACTCATTCCGTTAACCAGAATTTGAGATTTTTCAGAGAACAGTTTATGATAAGAGATTGGATCAGATCAGTTCTTTCTCTTTAGATGCCTTATATCTGTAAAAAAGAAAGAAAAATAAACTTGATTTTAATATTTTATTTCTTGAAATAGTCTCAGTAAACATTATAAAATGAAGTTTCAATATACAGAGAAATACGTTTCACAATTATTTTATTTTTTAAAATTTTTTTATTGGTTAAAAAATTTTAAAAAATTTAGAAAAACAAAAATTATACAGAGATAACAAATTAAGGTCAAATTTACACAATTATTAAAAATTTTTATCGAGCTAAGTCACATGTATGCCACACTCTACTGAAAACAAATTTAAAAAAAAAACAAATATATCAGGCAAATCTCTGCGACAGATGCTTTCAACTGTGTCCGCACATTTCCCTTATATGGGCTATAAGAACCCAGACAGTAGCACACCAACAGAAAGTGGAGAGAGACTTCACGCATGCATGGCTAACTGCCTGTCTGACCATTAGGCTTTGTAAATGACCTCCTGTAAACACAGTAAATGAATGAACCCTATCAATGCAACAAGCACAAAGGGATAACTACCAAGAAGTCAGCTGAGGTTTAAGCATATTCCTTTTTCACACTCTCACTACATACCTAGGACATAGCACATTCAATGCACTACAGTATGCCATTTACCACTTAATTTTTATAATTTGTATATAAAAATAAATCTTTAGTCATTTATCTAAGCAAGCATCCAAGTTCATTTCTTCTACTTTAACCAATGTCCAACCTCTGAGATAAAAAATTCCATCTAGGGGAATGAAAACTCTGGTTTTAAACTTCTGCTGCGTTGTGGTTATAGCCAAATACAAAAAAAACTATGGATGTAAATCCAGACAGAAAACCTGGATTGGAGCCATGAATGCAGTTGGCTGTCAACACTGACAAAATCATATATATGTGTGTGAGTTTGTGACCCTTTGCGGTTATCAGACAAACTGATTAATTTTGGATTTATTTATGGTTGTGTTTATGGTAGTGGGAGGAAAAATAGTTGTTGGAACGCCACTGATATGTATGCAGACACACATACATGCATATGTTAGCTCTATCACTAATCTTGAGCACTTTCCAATAAACACTTTGCATATATAACATATAAATAATAAAAATATATATATATATATATATACACACACACACACACACACACACACACACATATAATGGCTTGGCTTTGCAAAATGAAGATCAAGAGGGAGTCCATACACATCGCTTGCAGGCACATTTGTGAATGATAAGTCCAATGCCAGACAAGCATACACAGTTATATATATATATATATATAAAAACATGGCAGAGGGTTAGAACATTTGCTTTCTGACTATGACATTTCTGTTCAAATCTGACTGTGGGTGATTTATCAAGATGGTGACCAATTTCTGTTGACATTCATCTTAATTTTATTTATATTTTCTTTTGAGTTTGTGTTTGTTTGTTTGTTTGTTTCTTTTTGTTTGTTTGTTTCTTTTTGTTTGTTTGTTTCTTTTTGTTTGTTTGTTTCTTTTTGTTTTTTTGTTTGTTTCTTTTTGTTTGTTTCTTTTTGTTTTTTTGTTTGTTTCTTTTTGTTTGTTTCTTTTTGTTTTTTTGTTTGTTTCTTTTTGTTTGTTTCTTTTTGTTTTTTTGTTTGTTTCTTTTTGTTTTTTTGTTTGTTTCTTTTTGTTTTTTTGTTTGTTTCTTTTTGTTTTTTTGTTTGTTTCTTTTTGTTTTTTTGTTTGTTTCTTTTTGTTTGTTTCTTTTTGTTTGTTTCTTTTTGTTTGTTTCTTTTTGTTTGTTTCTTTTTGTTTGTTTCTTTTTGTTTGTTTCTTTTTGTTTGTTTCTTTTTGTTTGTTTCTTTTTGTTTGTTTCTTTTTGTTTGTTTCTTTTTGTTTGTTTCTTTTTGTTTGTTTGGCTTGTTTCTTTTTTTGTTTTTTTTTAATCAAAAACAGCAAGAATTTTTTTGGTTAGTAGTAAATGGTAGTAGTAAATATAATAATGAATAGATATTTTTCTCTTGGGCGGTAAACAATTGGTTAGTTTAATATTGTAATACCCTGTTTTTTTATATATTTTTCAGGTAGCTGCAGAGAGTGTTATTGACATGTTATGGTTGTTGATGGAATCAGGAACAGAAGAATTAAAATTGTTACAGACAGCCTTGCTTTTAATTACAACTAATTCTGTGGTTCAGCATGATCACCTTGCTAAGGTAAAAAGGACACTTTCAAAGAGGTTTGATTCTGTTTCTCTAAAAAAGAAAGCAAAAATAGTCACTTCAGTTAACCAGTCTTATCCAGAAGAAAAATGACACTGTATTTCAGTTTCCTTGATTTTCTGACAGCAAATAAATAAAGAGCTATTTGTGTGCATGTTGTAGAGATGAGCTGTATAGTCACCGACAAAATTATTGATACACCCATCAATTTTGAATATTTTTATCCATTTCTCAGAATCTAATGCCTGTATGATGCCAGGTTCTTTTATATGTTAATAAGCACAAAAAAAGAATTTAAAATTCTATTTTCAGAACAATAGGTTAAATACAACAAATTTGACAGGTGAATTATGCAAAATAGGAAAAGACAAAATTATTCGTACAGTAGAAAATATCATTTTAAATTGATTGATTCATGTCAGTCTAAGTATTAGGTTGGTGCAAAAATAATGACGTAAAAATGTCGTTTTTTGACGTATTTTTTAACGTCAAAAAATGACATTATTACGTCATTATTTTTGCACCACCTAATAATTTACATAATTATTTCATCGACGAAGCCTTCTAGACTATTTATTCAGTAGAATATTTGTGATAATTCTAGCAAAGAACATCATGTGGCGCATAGAGTGTCCCCATTGTTATTCTTACATTAACAACATGATGGGGAAGACAAAGGAACGTAGTGTTGACTGGAGACAGAGAATTATTAACTTGCACACATCAGGAAATAGTTGCCCACTATAATCCAGCAACCCTTAACATGAATGACCCATGGTCAGCCATAATGCTTTTCATCACATTAGAACTTGAGATGGCCCATCCATCTCCTGGCCATTATCATTCCCTATTCAAACCTGATAAACAACATTGCCTTGGTATTAGCCACCGAGTTCAGTAGATATCAGAGTATATTTTGCATCAGGTTTTGAATAGAACCTTGTTAGATTTTTATAACAGTAGAGGAAGCAGATGTTAAGGTTTACGAGCATAGATTCACCAAGTACATTCAACTGTTCTCTCCCTAAATAGACATTAGGAGCTTCTTTTTTTTTTTTTTTTTTTTTTTTTTTTTCTTATTAACCTGGAAGTGTTGATTTTAATTAGTAAGTTGGCCACTTTATTAGAGTATTACACATAATTTGTTAACTTTAGTTCCGGAGTCCAATTCTGGTAACACTGATTATTCAACAACTCTTATGCCCCATCTCTTTCTCCTTATCTCCTCCCTATCTCACAAACATTTATCCCTTCCCCTCTCTCTTTCCCCAATCTTACAAACTCTTATCCCCTCTCTCTCTCCCCCATCTCACAAACTGTTACCTCATCTCCTTATCTCTCTCCCCATCTCACAAACCGTTACCCCCATCTCCTTATCTCGCTCTCCATCTCACGAACTCGTGTCCCGCTCTCCATCTCACGAACTCGTGTCCCGCTCTCCATCTCACGAACTCGTGTCCCGCTCTCCATCTCACGAACTCGTGTCCCGCTCTCCATCTCACGAACTCGTGTCCCGCTCTCCATCTCACGAACTCGTGTCCCGCTCTCCATCTCACGAACTCGTGTCCCGCTCTCCATCTCACGAACTCGTGTCCCGCTCTCCATCTCACGAACTCGTGTCCCGCTCTCCATCTCACGAACTCGTGTCCCGCTCTCCATCTCACGAACTCGTGTCCCGCTCTCCATCTCACGAACTCGTGTCCCGCTCTCCATCTCACGAACTCGTGTCCCGCTCTCCATCTCACGAACTCGTGTCCCGCTCTCCATCTCACGAACTCGTGTCCCGCTCTCCATCTCACGAACTCGTGTCCCGCTCTCCATCTCACGAACTCGTGTCCCGCTCTCCATCTCACGAACTCGTGTCCCGCTCTCCATCTCACGAACTCGTGTCCCGCTCTCCATCTCACGAACTCGTGTCCCGCTCTCCATCTCACGAACTCGTGTCCCGCTCTCCATCTCACGAACTCGTGTCCCGCTCTCCATCTCACGAACTCGTGTCCCGCTCTCCATCTCACGAACTCGTGTCCCGCTCTCCATCTCACGAACTCGTGTCCCGCTCTCCATCTCACGAACTCGTGTCCCGCTCTCCATCTCACGAACTCGTGTCCCGCTCTCCATCTCACGAACTCGTGTCCCGCTCTCCATCTCACGAACTCGTGTCCCGCTCTCCATCTCACGAACTCGTGTCCCGCTCTCCATCTCACGAACTCGTGTCCCGCTCTCCATCTCACGAACTCGTGTCCCGCTCTCCATCTCACGAACTCGTGTCCCGCTCTCCATCTCACGAACTCGTGTCCCGCTCTCCATCTCACGAACTCGTGTCCCGCTCTCCATCTCACGAACTCGTGTCCCGCTCTCCATCTCACGAACTCGTGTCCCGCTCTCCATCTCACGAACTCGTGTCCCGCTCTCCATCTCACGAACTCGTGTCCCGCTCTCCATCTCACGAACTCGTGTCCCGCTCTCCATCTCACGAACTCGTGTCCCGCTCTCCATCTCACGAACTCGTGTCCCGCTCTCCATCTCACGAACTCGTGTCCCGCTCTCCATCTCACGAACTCGTGTCCCGCTCTCCATCTCACGAACTCGTGTCCCGCTCTCCATCTCACGAACTCGTGTCCCGCTCTCCATCTCACGAACTCGTGTCCCGCTCTCCATCTCACGAACTCGTGTCCCGCTCTCCATCTCACGAACTCGTGTCCCGCTCTCCATCTCACGAACTCGTGTCCCGCTCTCCATCTCTCTCCCCTCCCTCTCTTCCCATCTCGCAAACTCTTACCCCAATCATCATCTCTCTTTTCTCCCTCATAAACTCTTACCCCAATCATCATCTCTCTTTTCTCCCTCATAAACTCTTACCCCAATCATCATCTCTCTTTTCTCCCTCATAAACTCTTACCCCAATCATCATCTCTCTTTTCTCCCTCATAAACTCTTACCCCAATCATCATCTCTCTTTTCTCCCTCATAAACTCTTACCCCAATCATCATCTCTCTTTTCTCCCTCATAAACTCTTACCCCAATCATCATCTCTCTTTTCTCCCTCATAAACTCTTACCCCAATCATCATCTCTCTTTTCTCCCTCATAAACTCTTACCCCAATCATCATCTCTCTTTTCTCCCTCATAAACTCTTACCCCAATCATCATCTCTCTTTTCTCCCTCATAAACTCTTACCCCAATCATCATCTCTCTTTTCTCCAACTATCTCTCAGATCTTGTGCTCTCTCTTTTGCTAACAACCATGCATTCTGTCTTCTTGCTTATTGTTATGATTTTATCTAAGAGATCTTTCAATTTTCCTTGTAAACATTCTATTAATAATGTCATTTTGTACCATCATGGTAATGCTGGACTCAGATAATAAGTTATTATAAAATGTATATCATAGAAGAGACACAAGTTGCATGCAATTTGTAGGTTTTATTCAAGATTTAGGTTTCCATATACAAGTTGTGGTGGAAATAACTCCCACATTTTAAATGTTGACAAAAATATGGGAGGTATTTCTGCAGCATGCTGTATTTTCATGACAGTCTGATGTTTCAAGTAAATGTTTAATGTAAATTATCAAATTGTAAATTTAACCCTGAGAAGAACGATGTAACATTTGATGTAGATTGTCTATTATTGTTTATGAGAATTTTTCAGCAATAATTAAATGATTTTAAATCTCTCTGCAGGCGCTGGTGTTGTGTTTCCGACTTCATTTTACGAAAGACAGCACGACCATCAACACAGCTGCGGCTACCATCAAGCAATTAGTCAATGTGGTGTTTGAAAGAGTAATCATTGAAGATAACATTGCATTTCAAGGTAGATACTTCTTAATTTTGTTTTTAAGATTAACTCTATGGCAGATTTTGCATTGTTTCTGTTACACTCTTGTTGCCTTATTAGGGTGACTTTAGATTAAACGAAAAGAAAAAAACAGATAAAAATAAGAAAAGAGTAATAAAGGTATTTCCTAAGTAATTAGGTTTCGTTTTAGGATTTTCTCAAAAGTGATAATTTATAGGCACAGTAGTAGTTTGGAATGTTTAACTGAAGAGCTGAGTTCAAATTCCAGTTGAGTTCATTACATCCGCTTACATGCTAATACCCTTTGGAAAAGTATAAATCTTTTCTTCTCCTCCCAGCTATGGGTTAAATAGCAAAACAGACTGGGTAGCAACCAGTCTAGGAAAAGGAAACTCTGAATTCAAAGCACCTGTTGCCTTGTAGGTCCTGCCTCTTTAGGCAAAAGCTAGAAGGTAACTTAAAAAACAAATCCAGGTCCTTAGAGGAGGGACGTTGTAACCTCAACATCCCTGGTGCAAAAAAAAACGGCAATCCATTGCACTTTTCTGACTTGAATGTCACCACAATCTACAATTCCAAGATGGTGGGGTATAGTGATCACAGCGGTGCAAAAGAAGCTAAATGAATGAATAAATTTTACTTTTCGTTCCTTGGCTAAAATAGCTCTGTACAAAAATACCTTGAGTGGCAACCAGTCTAGGAGAAAGAATCTCTGAATTCAAACCACCTGTTGCCTAGTAGGTCTGCCTATTTAGGCAAAGGCTAGAAAAAGGTAACATCAAAAACAAATCCACCTCCAAGAGGGGAGGGACTGGGTAACCTCCACATCCCTGGGGCAAAAGGAACTGGTAAGCCATTACACTATTCTGCCTTGAATACTGTCATGAACCACAATTGTGAGATGGACAGGAGTGGTGACCATGGTGGTGCAAAAAATGCATGATCTGAATAAAACGAATGAATGAGGATTTAGTAGAAATTTTTACAAATTGAATAAGGTATTGTTTAGGAGGCACGGTGGATTAATGGATTGAGAAATTGTAAAGCTAAGTTCAAATTCCAGTTGAATTTGTTACATTTACTTATGTACAAATACCCTTGGGAAAGATATGAATCCATCTGCCTCACCCCAAGCAATGGGTAACTATCAGGACAGACTGGGTCCTACAACCATGGGTGGCAAGTGGCTTAGAAGGACAACTCTAATCAAATCTCCCAACTATAGGTAAATATTAAGGTAATCTGGGTTCTTTATCCTTGGTTGGCAACCAGTTTAGGAGAACAACAACTTTGAATTGAAAACCATATGTACCTCTGGTGAAGCATATACTATGCAGCTAAGGAAAGGATTGTGTAGTTCATGTTGACTCTCTGATTCCAACTACAGTCGACCGTACATACATTCTTAAAAAAAACAATCAATATTCTATATCTATTAAATTTAATGGTGGGGTGGGGGGACAAATGTGTGGATATATTGGCCAAAATTCATGTGTCATCCAAGCTTTCAACTCATATGAGTTGTCATCCAGGGCCGTGAATGAGAAAAGAAAATTTTAGATTTTATTTTTAAGTGTTATTTTGAAAATAAAATCAAATGTGGCTAAATCTATTTTTTTAAAAATATTTTATATGACTTCAAGAACACAATTTCTCAAACAATAGTTATTTCATTCATGAATGGTTGTTAAGTTGGATGTAAGTGATTTACTGAACTGTTCTGTAAGATGCCTTCCAAAAGCTGAGTAAAGTATTAAAAAAAAAAAAAGAAATATTAGAAACAAAGAAAAGAGTACTGAACTGTTATGTAATATCAGTCCTCCTATATAGCAGTGAATGCTGGAAAGTCTCCTCACCAATAAAGAAGAGACTTGAAGCAACAGAAATGTGGTTCTACAGAAGGATGCTGAGAATACCATGGACTGAACATGTGAGCAATGATGAGATTTTAGAGAAAATGGAAACAAAAAGGACACTTATACTTAACATCAGGAGGAGACAGTTGAAATTTCTAGGATGCATAATGTAGAAAGATGGCTTGGAAAATTTGATGCACACAGGACATATTGAAGGAAAAAGGGACAGAGAAAACAAATAACATACTTAGCAAGCTTGAGTAAATGGATGTGGAGCTACACACCATGATTGAAAATTTTTTTTTTTTTTTTTGCATGTGTAAATATAACTGTTTTGGTTAAAGGCTGATGGGTAGAACAAGTAATTATGGGAGAGTGATTTTCTTAAATCCTTATTCACCTACATTTTCAATCAGTCATGTCTTTCTTAACTATGTTACCATATTTTCTCAACTATGTTACCATATTTTTTTGTCTATAGTACAACTTTAGTATAGTAAGACAACTGTGTTTCTGGAGCTAAAAACAGGGATAATATGACCCTGTAGTACGGTCATGAAGAATGAAGGCCTAGAAAATCTGATACTCACAGATTGAGGAAAAGAGGGACAGAGGAAAACCGATGGGTTTGAGTAAATGGATGGCAGAACAAGGTTTAGGAGAAATAGCAAAAAGATAAAATTTATTAAGAGCTACAAAGGACAGGAAATTGTGGAGAGCCATGATCACCAAAGTTCTGAATTGACACAGCACATAGAAGAAGAATCTTAATTCTTTTTTTTCTACAAAAATTAGAATTATATAGTCTTCTTTAATACATTATCAAAGATGTCAATTACAACATATTAAACAATATATGGACATGACAGTGATGATAGTCTGTCAATGTTTACATAGAAGATTTCTAAGCAACGATAAACACGCGCATATAAGACGCTAGAAGTGAAAATCGCACCGATCTCATGAAGTCACACATGACCACACGAGAGTGAATTGTAGAAGTATGAATCGAAAGCCGTTGGTATAAACCAATGGCTTCTGTTACCAATTATAGACATTTAAGAATATTTGTAGAGATGCCATAATTGATTTTGTTTAGGTTGGGTTTCAACTGTTTGTTGTATAATGCTTCAAGGATTTTTAGTTTTTGTCTATTGTTTTCATGTCGAAGTATGACATCTTTGATAATGGCTTAAGTAAGCCGAAAGCTTAGATTGTATTAAAAAAATATGGATTACTACTGTGAATTTCTTTCTTCTTTCAACGATAATGTTATTAAACTTATCAGAAGTTACGAAAAAAAATTTACATAAAATAAATAGACAACACTTGCCTATATTATTTAATTCAAACGTGTATGAATGAAAAGATGCTGCCTAAATACACTATATATATATATATATATATATATATATAGACACATAGTGTCACTAAAGTCTAGACACATAGGCAAAAAACGCATATTTTCAAAAAATGAAATTCTCAACGTTTTATTGAATTGTAATATTAACAAATAATATCTCCAATATGATTTCCAACATTTGTGATGCAAACGTTGATGTGCTTTGCAAGATTCACGTGAACTCAATACAATAACTCCACATTGCTGTCATTTTTAGCACATTTACTCTTTGTGTGTTCAATCAAGTGTGTTGCATCTGTGATTTTCATTGAGTACACCTTTTCATTTAGCATATCCCAGAAAAAGAAATCAATTCTTTCTTTCAACAAAACATGTTCAATCTGCGGAGGTTAAAAAAAAAAAAAAAAAAAAAATATAGTTAATGAGATTTTGTGTGACCAGACATAGAGATACCCTATGTATGTAATATATATATATATATATATATATATATATATATATATACGCGGACACACGCACAGTTGGAATAAGCAGTGGTGTTGAGTTTTCAAATGACATCTAAAGTGTAGAATAAGAATTATTAAAAGGACAGAGTACAAGTTTTGCATGTAGCTTAAATTTGACTTGTTTCTATTTATTTCTTTTTCCTTTTTTATTCTTTTTGTCTTGCATTGAAAACTGTTGCTTTACACCTTTTTCACCCTCATCAGTAAACAGTTATAGAAATTAAGCCATAATATAATAATTTATTAGTTTCTCCTTATTAAAGTAACTTCACATTTTAGAATTTGGAAAATTCAGCATGCAGAAAAAAATAATCCAAGGGAGATAAATCTGGAATAATTCGATAAATTATAAAATGGAATAATTTTATCACATTTTTCCGTGTCAGTCTATACTAACTAAAAGGCATAATGACTAAAATTCATATTTGAATAAAATCAAGAGATTACTTTCGACCTGTATAGAACATAGCTTTCATAATGATGCAACAAAAGTTCGATAACACCGCTGAGTATTGAATTATACCGTTGAACAGTTATTTCCCTTGTTTCAAAAACTAATTGTACTAAATTTGACGTATGTATAATCTTACGTTTTGATATTTTCGAGATTTTGATGCCGTATTTCCAAAATAATTTATCTTCTGCTATGACGTATTTTATTTGCTGCAAATAAAACAGTTTAATAAGAAAAAAAGTCACTTACAAAAACAAGTGAACAATTTTGAAATAGCCACACCCAGTATTTGACATATCATTCTGCATTTATCCGGGTACAAAACAGTTTTAAACATTTTAAAAAAAGATATTTACATTTGTTTTATTTGTTTATTTGCATGCCCTTCTTTTTTCTTTTTTTTTTTTTTTAAATTGGGTGACGGGTTTAAAGAAAGGAAAAGTCGATTTTCAAGTAATAAAAATGTTGTCATTTTCTTTCTCTTCCAGCCAAAAAAAAAGAGGAAGGTAATACCCTTTTCAGCACCGATTAATTTGTATTTCATAGAATAAGTTAATACGTTAATTAGTCGAAAGAAATCCTCTTGGTAGTTTTGTTCCTTATATTGTAGTAAAGATTAGTGGAAAGTCACTGGTTACTAAATATTTTAGCAATCTGACCTGGAAACATTCACTGACTTTGAACAAACAATATGCTACATGACTATGCATTGCTATGAAGTGGATTTTTGTGCTGATGATGAAAAAAAAAATAAATAAATAAATAAAAAGATGAGGCGTTTGGAGGGATTCAAGGGAAGATGGAAGAAAATTCCCTCCCAAAAAATAAATGAAAATGTGAAAAAAACAAAAAAAAAAAACAAATGAAGATGGGTGGGATCCCAAAAAAACAAAACAATTATGATGGGATTTGCAAAAGTATTGAGCAACTAGCAACTTTCCCATAAATATTAAATTTATTAGTACTTATTAGTATTTTATTAGTACTTATATTTTATTACTTTTAATAATATTGAGAAGACTAGTTACTTCACTAACTCATCAGTAAGTAATGTTGGGTTTTAGTAATCCCAACTCTATGGAACTTTTTTTTTTTTTTTTAAATAATTGGTATTTATAAATGCCATTGGTCTGTTCAGCTTATTTGTATGCTTAAAGGATTATCTGTTTTGTTTAATAAAATTTATTCTGTAGAATGTCTAGTGTTTCATAACCAATGTAAATGTTGATTTAGCTGAAAAAACATTTTGATGTTATCAGTTGCTGATTTGATAGTCATAAGTTTGGATAAATTATTTCATGTGTTAATACCACAAGAGAAATTTTTTTTCTTTTTGAATAATAACAACAACAACAAAAAATATGATATACAGTGCAACCTCGGTTTTCGAACAGAATACTCAAGATGAAAATGCCTCGGTTATCAAACAATTTCGGTTCTCAAAAAACATTGCCGAACCAAGTTGAATCGAGTTAACCCAAACGGAATCATTTCTAACTCGACTGCCATGTTGTATACATTCGTGTGTTGTGCTGTGCTTTTCTTTTCCAATTTTATTGTAATGTGCATTTTTTTTCTATTCATTCCTCCTTAGTCATGGCTCCAAAGAAAGCTATCAGTGATACTGGTAAAGGAAAAAGAAAAGTTAAGAGAAAAACAATTTTTGATAATATTGTCTCTTCCTACTCAGTTTCATATGGCAAAAATCAATGATCTATACTATTGTTATAAATAAAGAGATGATCATGTCTTTCCTTCCCCTTTTCCAAACAATAACATTTCTTTCCTTTCCCATTCCACCATCAACTCTCCTACATGCAGATATGGTAAAATTAAAATGTTTGTCTATATTTTGTCTGTTTAGTATTGGGTTTATTTATTTATTTCTTAGATTTAATGATTTTAATTAGTTTTTTGTATATACTCGTGCAGAAAGTACTTTAAAGTTTAAATAAGTAATCGTTTTGGGACCAGGAATAAATTAATCCATTTCAAATTGCAAAAAATAGTTTTGGATTACGAACAGGCTTCAGGAATGAATTGAATTCATGAACCGAGGTTCCACTGTATTGAGATTCTTGCTTTGTATCCAATGACAACATTTTGGGACATGAATATCTTTGTTTAAAAACTGAAATTATTTAATTTTATATGCCCACTAAACCATACAGAGATGAAAGACTATATATTATACTTGTTGAATTGATATGTATTTTAACATTAAGGATTTAGATGGAGTAATGTTAATTTGTCATAACTACTATGGTTGAATAGTATACGGTCACTGTAATTATTTACTGCTTTTATTAAATAATTATGAAAAAACAAGTAACAGAAAATGACACGCATTAATACTTTGTTCCTTCATTGTAAGTTCTCATTTAGTTTGAGAGTGAAATGGCTATCATAGCATTTTGGTGGTGGTGTTTTCAGTATAATCTTTGATGACTTTTTTTTTCTCATTATGGTATTAAAAAAAACTGACAGTGAACAATTTTATGGTGTATGGTAGCATAGCCTTATCCTGTAGTTCTAGATAAAACTTTACTCTATAATTTAAAAGATTGATATTATTTCCTGACACGCACAAAGGGCATTTTTTTTCAAATGTTTGTATCTATTTTCAAAACATTTTTTATTTATTTTATTTGATACTGTTTCTTGTATCAGTGGCACTTCTCATGGAAGTAACAACAAATGTTAGCTTTTCCTGCTCATCCAGATCTGAACCAATTTAAATAGGCAACAAGTGTGCTGAGATATTTATGCTATTGTAAGCAGCTATTTTTAAAACTTCAAAAGCCATTGCCCTGAACAGCCAGTTAATGTAGCTGCATGATCTTTCCGTTAATTTTTGGTGCCAGACTATCTTTTTTGTGTTGCATTTCAAATAAAATAACTCTAAAATATTTTGCATTGTTAACAAAGTTAATTTTAAGTGAACAGTGTCCTTTACTTTGTTAATGTTCATTGTCCCATTTCTGGTCTGGTGGACATTAATGGGTCATAGGTAGAAACCTATAATTGCTTCTGTGTTTTTATTTAACTGAATTTTACAGTCAGCATTAATGAAGTAAAGAGAAATTTATTATTCCCTTTAAAGTACTCTTATGAAATAAAACAAAAATATATATATATATATATATATATATACAGTGTACTTTTTGAATTTGTAGGTCTGATGAATTAGAATTATTCTAATATATTTTAGTGTTATACATTATTTATATAGACACAAATATTTAAGTAAATGCTCTGTTTATAATAAACAGTATTAATAACATTTACCAGCCTGAGTATCAGAAATTTTCATAGAAAATATGTGTCCTTCGATAGGAATCAAACCTGTATCTTACAGAGAACAGTCATATAGCCTGACATGCTATACCAGTTACAGAGTGTCTGATTAGCAAGGTCAATTTTACTGCTTTCAAACTAAAATCCTCCATGATTTCTATGAAAATTTCTTGGACGTTCAGGCCAGTAAATGTTGTTAATACTGTTTATCATAAAAAGAATTTACTTAAATATTTGTGTCTATATAAATAATGTATAACATTAAAATATATTAGAATAATTGCCGGACTTTGTCCATTTTGTAGTGTGTGACGTCATTTGTTTACGTTAACATAAGCTTCAAGCAGATATGAACGTTTGAGGAAATCACAGAAAATTGAAGTTTAAAAGCAGGAAAACTGAGCTTTCTAACCAGACTCTCCTCTGTAGCTAAACTGGTATAGCATATTGGGCAGTTCAGTGTAGGGTACAGGTTCGATTCCTGTTGGTGGGCACATATTTTCTATGAAAATTTCTCAAATGTTCAGGCCGGTAAATGTTGTTAATACTGTTTATTATAAACAGAAAATTTACTTAAATATTTGTGTCTATATAAATAATGTATAGCAATAAAATAATTATTGGACTTTGTCCATTTTGTAGTGTGTGTATATATATATATATATATATATATATATATGTAATGTGCCCAGTCTTAAAAGAATGTAAAATCTTTTTATTTTACATATTTTGGTAAAAATAAATTGTTAAAAAAAAAAATAAAATAAAAAACACACAAATTAGTATTCATGTTCCAAAATTCACTGTTCCACTTGATTGGAAAAGATTTTCATTTTATAATTTGATGAGTGTTTTTACAAACACTGTAATAATTTAACCTTTCTTCTTGCTTTACTAACTTGCTTATTGTTTATTATTTCAATATTTGCCCAGTATTTCTTTCACCTTAATTCTATAGCCATGGGTAAATGATAAAATCAGCTGGAATTGGCATGAAAGAAATACTTGTAAAATATTAACAGAAGTCACTGCTTTAACTAATAACAATCTTGCAATACTATTAACACTAATATGACCATTTTCATTGATGTAACTTATGTTTAAATTAACCTTTGTTGTTTCCATGTTACTTTTTATTTTCTGCTATCAGAATAGTAATAAATTATTTCTTTATGAATCTGACTTTATTTTGTAGGCCTGGACTTTTTCTTTCCTTAACATTAAGATTTAGAATTAACATGATAAATAGGATGGAATTCTGTTTGCAGTAATGAAAAGTTAAGATGCTTCTTGTTTTTGCAGAGGTCTATATTAAATTATTATTTTTTTTTCTTCTTTCCAGAACCAAAGGGAGACCTTTCTTTTGAAGAGTTAAAGGTTGGTAGTAAAATACCTCCCAAATCTTTACGTCCATGTGCAGGAGATGCTTACCTGCTTTTCCAGGTAAGTATTTTATATATATATACACACACATACACACACTTCAAGTGTCACTTTTAGTGGATAGCTGTTTGAAATAGACACCCTGATGTGTGTTGTTTTTTTGTTTTTTTTTACAGTATATATTGTCTACCAGCCTGTTCACTTGAGAAGACTATATATAGTTATATTGCTGGTTTGTAGAACTGACTCCCAAGTGGATACTTCCCTGATTACTACAATCTTACCTTGTTCAAATCTAGAGTCAACTGTTATCTTCCCCACATATCCCTTTAAACTGTGCCTCTTAATCTGTAACCCTCTATCTTGAGTGGCTCTTGGGCCTTGTACAAGAGAAGCATCATGGTATATAAAAAATAATATATATATCATTGTATATAAAAAAAATAATATATATCATTTGTATATAAAGAATAACTTATATCATTGTATATAAAAAATTATATTATTTTTTATATACAATGATATATATATATATCTATCTATCTATATATATATATATATATATATATATAATATGGCAGCAGTATTCAGTGCACGGATGAATGATAGATTTCTAAATATGCAATATTGATTCTGATGAGAAATATTTTCTGGTATGACACAGTGACCTAATTTTTGTATTAGATGCAGCTATTGAATCATGACTTAAATGAAATTTGATGAAATTCTTGAAAGAAAAAAAAAAATTTTTTATTTTATTTATTTATATATTTATTTTATATATATATTTATTTGTTTTTATTTTCTTCCTCTGCAGGATCTGTGCCAGCTTGTGAATGCTGATCAGCCTTACTGGCTTATGGGAATGACGGAAATGACTCGGACTTTTGGCTTGGAGCTTGTTGAATCAGTTCTTACCACTTTCTCAAATATTTTTCTAAATGTGAGTTTTTCTTTTGGATATTTAACATCTTGAATTTTTGGCTGAATGTTTTCAACCAAGATGTTCGACATGTGGTTTTGCTTGGTTTGGCCTTTTTATTACTCTCTTGTTATATTTTGGACATTGTATACTTTGGCCTTCCTCAGGTATCTGCTTTGAAAGGTGAACCTTGTTTTTTTGATGGGCCATGCTTGTTCCTTCCCATATATTTCAAATCTGATTTTCTATCAGTGGAGAAAGTGAAATTGAGAACCATTTATCATGTCAGGTGGGAATGCCAAGCTCACCAATGTTTGGGGACAAAAGTTAAAATAATCAAGTGGGAGGACCAGTGGAGAATATGAAAGTTGATAGAATAACCACACATGCTATTCTCAGATTATGTGATTAGCAGGCCAAGTGTAAATATTAGTAACATAGATGAACCACAGATCAGAAAAAAAAGACTAACTTTTAAGTTCCCAAAATAGTCTGAACAAAGCAATAAAATAACATTTTCAATGTTATTGAAATTGTCAAAAGAAAAAAAAAATATTGTAATTTGCCATTATTATTTTTTTTTTTAAATTCTTTTTTCTTTCTTAAATAATAATGAATAGTAGTTTGAATATTCTAAGAAATGACATATAATGTGAAGAATTGCTGAAACGTTCTGCCTGTCCTACTCCCAAATTTTGACCAAATATCAGATTTTATTTTAAAGGGCTTCTTAGTTCAGCTGGGAACTTTTTAAGCTCCCACCAGTAACTCAATTTTGTCTGTAATGTTTATCTTAATTCTTGTTTCTTCCTATTTTGTAATTGTTTTCTATAGTAAAGTTATTTTCTATAATAAAATTTTTATAAAAATTATATATCGATAATAAAATTATTTTATAAAAATTATATTCTATAATTATTTTATAAAAATTATATTCTATAATTATTTTATAAAAATTATATTCTATAATTATTTTATAAAAATTATATTCTATAATTATTTTATAAAAATTATATTCTATAATTATTTTATAAAAATTATATTCTATAATTATTTTATAAAAATTATATTCTATAATTATTTTATAAAAATTATATTCTATAATTATTTTATAAAAATTATATTCTATAATTATTTTATAAAAATTATATTCTATAATTATTTTATAAAAATTATATTCTATAATTATTTTATAAAAATTATATTCTATAATTATTTTATAAAAATTACATTCTATAATTATTTTATAAAAATTACATTCTATAATTATTTTATAAAAATTATATTCTATAATTATTTTATAAAAATTATATTCTATAATTATTTTATAAAAATTATTCCAAGATTTGTTGAAGCAAAATTATTAAAAATGCATTTTTTTTTTAATAAAAGCTTTAGCTGTCCATTTACCTTTTATAGCTCCTTACTTTATTTTCAGTATGCAACATACTGATGGTAATTGAAACTTGCTCAGGTTTTAGGTAAAAAATTTCAAAACTTGGACGTTTAATCATTAATATCCCCCCACCCCACCACTGAATCATCAGAAATAAATTTAGTTTCTCAGTAGCGAATAAGTAATGATTGGTGAATTAATAAAACTAATAGGAAATAAAGAAAGCTGAAACCTTGCAAGGTTCAAATGTATTCACTAGACTATAATATTTTTATTTTTCTGATATTTCTTGAATTTTCACTGCCACTTTATATACAGTAGTCCACCACTATAATGCGGGCTTTGGGGTCCAAGATGGCCAACTCATGCTGCAAGTGAATTGCGGTAGCTGTTAGGGTGTGGGCAATAATAGGAGGTTGAACACCTACCTGATTTTGGGGCCCTGTTTACCTTATTTCATGATATTTACCGTAGATAATGGCTTGAAAAGAACCTCAAAAAATTATACTAATTTATACCAATGATTCCATAAGAAATTTTGGTTAATTTGCTTTTTAAGCCCCACACTATCTAATAAAAATTTCCTGAAGAGTTTTTTTTTTTTTTTTTTTTTTTCTTAATTTACATGCTTAATTTCTTTGTTATTTTCGAATTAAGCATGTAAATTTATACATAAATATAATTGTTTGGGGAAATTTATTCCCAGGCATTCCCAATTGCAACCCCTAATTACTATGTACTATTTATATTTGTTTTTGGGAGATTCTTGATGTCTACTGTTGGACGATCAAATTGAACATGATCAACCAGAGAAAGGTACTCCTATTTATATTCCATCCATGGTATCTGATTGCAGTGATTGAATTCTTGTTAATTAGTCCAATATTGTAGGAACTCTTTGATTGTGCATGAAATAAAGATATAAAGTAATCATGTGTAATTATTATGATTACAATTGAATTAGGTGCAAAACAGCTTAGGGGTTCAAATTTCACAAAATTTGGGCTGTTTGGTCATCAGAATCAAGGTAAAATGTGTGAAAAAGGGGTGTAATTATTAAAACAAATTAGGATCCATCTGTTCTGTCCATTATTCTGTCTATTGTGAAGAAGATGGCTCAGAAATTGGTATAATAGTGTGGAATTTCTAAAAAAAAAAAAAAAAAAAAAAGTGAGCAATGTTGAGATTATGAGGACAAATTCTTGGGGTACTCTACCCTCCCATAGTACACCAGGTACTGCAGTAAACTGGTTTGCCTAATAACGGTGGACTACTATACTCCATTTAATTGAATTAATTTTGACCTATTATAACAGGTTGTATAAACAGCTAGTTAAAATTATTTAAATTATATCAAAAAAAAAAAAAAAAAAAAAAAATGTACTTATTAATGTTTTTCTTGTTGTTATAATGATGTAACTTTGTGGATTTGTGTGTTCATGCCAGATGTTTTATTGGTTCTTATTGCTGGGGAATAAGTAACGGCAAATCACTAGCACCTTCCTTAATATTATCACAGCAATGTCACGGCCTGTGCTCTTCCACTCAGAAATGGCTTCCAATAAGTTGTTAAATGGCTGATAAATTTTAAGGCCCCCAAAATGAAACTTATCTTTTAATCACCATAGATAACCTTGTTTGCCTTCCATCAGCTAATAGCTGATGATGGCCTCCACGTGAGCAACTTATTGCACCCCTCACATTTCCCACTGACATAAAGTGGAGTGATTATATTGAATCAATTGCTAGGCCTGTTGCTAGGACAGTTGGTTCACTAGACTCTGCCAGACAATTCTTCTTCTTCTTAGAATTGATCTTACACATTTATAAATCTACCATTCATCCTCTACATTGAAAATTGCTGCCTCATCTGGTTTGGTGCTCTTGCTATATATCTCTAGTTTGTTGACAAAAAAATCAAGGGTCTGTAATGTTATTGGTCCTGACCTGGCATCTTGGCTTCAGTTACTTTCCAACTAACATTACATGGCTTCTAACACAAAACAAGTTGTTTACACTACCAGGTCTTTCTAAGTTGTGACCCATCTAAGTACTGATCAGATTTGTTAGTGCTTAACTTTGACAATCTGGCAGGAACCAGTACCTTGTTTGTAATTCTTTAATATTTACTAAGTTTTGTTTAGTTTGGCTTACAGTTCTCAAGTTGCTGACTGTACTTATTAAGTGATCACTAATCTGGTTCATTGTGGCTTAACTTTGATAGTCAGACAGTAAATAGTATTTTTGGTCAGATTTAAATTAAACTGAGAGTCAAAATAAAAACTTATTTTTGGAATGTCTTGTAATTTTAATGTAAAATGGATAATTATGACATTTTATTT